>CAWUFW010003843.1:0-1200000 GCA_963921515.1 Calotriton arnoldi
CACAAATTTCCTCCCACCCAGCATTCCCCCAGGTCTCCCGATAAAAATGGTACCTCACTTGTGTGGGTAGGCATAGTGGCTGCAACAGGAAATGGCCCAAATCGTACTGTGGAGACTTCAAAATTACTATAGCAAAACTACCTGGTTTTGGGGGGCACCTGAGATTTTGGCCCTGGGCTCGGCGGCCATCTTGGGAAAGTACCAAACCCAAACATTTCTGAAAACTAGACACCGGGGAGTCCAATGAGGTATGGCTTGCGTGGATCCCCCAACGTTTTTCCTACCCAGAATGCCATGCAAACCTCAAATTTAGTTGAAAAAAACACATTTTCCACATATTTGTGTGTGGAATCACCGTGCCGGCACAAATGTCCTACCACCCAGCGTTCTCCTTGTTCTCCTGAGTAAAATGATACCTCACTTGTGTGGGTGTCCAAAGCAGAATTGGCTAAAAACGTATTTTTAAAAAATGTAGCGCTTAGAATTCTCGGTGCTATACTCTAAATCTCTATGTTTTGGGCTCTTCCTAGCCACAGGCCTTTGGCCCACCCACACAAGTGAGGTATCATTTTACTCAGGAGAACAAGGAGAACGCTGGGTGGTAGGTACATTTGTGCCGGCACGGTGATTCCACACACAAATATGTGGGAAATGTGTTATTTTCAACTAAATTTGAGGTTTGCATGGCATTCTGGGTAGGAAAACGTTGGGGGATCCACGCAAGCCATACCTCATTGGACTCCCCGGTGTCTAGTTTACAGAAATGTTTGGGTTTGGTACTTTCCCAAGATGGCCGCCGAGCCCGGGCCAAAATCTCAGGTGCCCCCCCAAACCAGGTAGTTTTGCTATAGGTAATTTTGAAGTCTCCACAGTACGATTTGGGCCATTTCCTGTTGCAGCCACTATGCCTACCCACACAAGTGAGGTACCATTTTTATCGGGAGACCTGGGGAACGCTGGGTGGGAGGAAATTTCTGGATCCACGCAGATTCCAGAACTTTCCCACACAGAAATGTGTGAAAAAGTGGATTTTTCAGCGAAATTTGAGGTTTGCAGGGATTCTGGGTAGGAGAATGATGGGGGACCCACGCAAGCCATACCTCGCTGGACTCCCCGTGTGTCTAGTTTCCAGAAATGTATGGGTTAGGTAGGGTTCCCTACATGGATGCCGAGCCTCGGGCCAAAACTCATGGGACCCCCATGCAAAACCAGGTTGGTTTGTGATATGTAATTTTGATGTCGCCTCAATAGCTTTTGGGGCCTTAGCCTGTCGCGGGTCCTTCACCCACCCACGCAAGTGAGGTACCATTTTTATCGGGAGACCTGGGAGAACGCTGGGTGGGAGGAAATTTGTGGATCCACGCAGATTCCAGAACTTTCCCACACAGAAATTTGACAAAAAGTGAATTTTCCAGCGAAATTTGAGGTTTGCAGAGGATTCTGGGTAGGAGAATGATGGGGACCCACGCAAGCCATACCTCGCTGGACTCCCCGGGTGTCTAGTTTCCATCAAATGTGTGGGTTAGGTAGGGTTCCCTACATGGATGCCGAGCCCGGTCAAAACTCATGGGACCCCATGCAAAACCAGGTTGGTTTGTGATATGTAATTTTGATTTCGCCTCAATAGCTTTTGGGCCCCTGCCTGTCGCGGGTCCTTCACCCACCCACGTAAATGAGGTACCATTTTTATCGGGAGACCTGGGGAACGCTGGGTGGGAGGAAATTTGTGGATCCACGCAGATTCCAGAAATGTCCCACACAGAATTGTGAGAAATAAGTGGATTTTTCAGCGAAATTTGAGGTTTGCAGGGGACTATGGGTAGGAGAATGATGGGGGACCCATGCAAGCCATACCTCGCTGGACTCCCCAGGTGTCTAGTTTCCAGAAATATATGGGTTAGGTAGGTTTCCCTACATGGATGCCGAGCCCGGGCCAAAACTCATGGGACCCCCCATGCAAAACCAGGTTGGTTTGTGATAGGTAATTTTGATGTCGCCTCAATAGCTTTTGGGCCCTTGCCTGTCTCCGGTCTTTGACCGACCCACGCAAGTGAGGTACCATTTTTATCGGGAGACCTGGGGAACGCTGGGTGGGTGGCAATTTGTGGATCAACGCAGATTCCAGAACTTTCCAGCACAGAAATGTGGGGAAAATGTGTTTTTTTGGACAATTTTTTAGGTTTGCAAGGGATTCTGGGTAACAGAACCTGGTGGGAGGCAGTCAAGTCACCCCATCCTGGATTCCCCTGGGTGTCTAGTTTTCAAAAATGTATAGGTTTGCTAGGTTTCCCTAGGTGCCAGCAGAGCTAGGGTTAAAAAACTACAGCTAGGCACTTTTTCCAAAAAGGGTCATTTTTCACTGCGAAATTGAGGTATGTCCACATTGCGTTTTGCGCCGTTTCCTGTCGCGGGCACAAGGCCAACCCACGCAAGTGAGGTACCATTTTTATCGGGAGACCTGGGGGAACGCGGGGTGGGTGGAAATTTGTGGATCCACGCAGATTGCAGAACTTTCCAGCACAGAAATGTGGGGAAAATGTGGTTTTTTTGACAATTTTTTAGGTTTGAAAGGGATTCTGGGTAACAGAACCTGGTGGGAGGCAGTCAAGTCACCCCATCCTGGATTCCCCTGGGTGTCTAGTTATCAGAAATGTATAGGTTTGCTAGGTTTCCCTAGGTGCCGGCAGAGCTAGGGTTCAAAAACTACAGCTAGGCACTTTGCCAAAAAAGGGTCATTTTTCACTGCGAAATTGAGGTTTGTCCACATTGCGTTTTGCGCCGTTTCCTGTCGCGGGCACTAGGCCAACCCACGCAAGTGAGGTACCATTTTTATCGGGAGACCAGGGGGAACGCGGGGTGGGTCGAAATTTGTGGATCCACGCAGATTCCAGAACTTTCCAGCACAGAAATGTGGGGAAAATGTGTTTTTTTGACAATTTTTGGTTTGCAAGGGATTCTGGGTAACAGAACCTGGTGGGAGACAGTCAAGCCACCCCATCCTGGATTCCCTGGGTGTCTAGTTTTCAAAAATGTATAGGTTGCTAGGTTTCCCTAGGTGCCGGCAGAGCTAGGGTTCAAAAACTACAGCTAGGCACTTTGCCAAAAAAGGGTCATTTTTCACTGCGAAATTGAGGTTTGTCCACATTGCGTTTTGCGCCGTTTCCTGTCGCGGGCACTAGGCCAACCCATGCAAGTGAGGTACCATTTTTATCGAGAGACCTGGGGGAACGCGGGGTGGGTGGAAATTTGTGGATCCACGCAGATTCCAGAACTTTCCAGCACAGAAATGTGGGGAAAATGTGTTTTTTTTTACAATTTGTTAGGTTTGCAAGGGATTCTGGGTAACAGAACCTGGTGGGAGGCAGTCAAGTCACCCCATCCTGGATTACCCTGGGTGTCTAGTTTTCAAAAATGTATAGGTTTGCTAGGTTTCCCTAGGTGCCGGCAGAGCTAGGGTTCAAAAACTACAGCTAGGCACTTTGCCAAAAAAGGGTCATTTTTCACTGCAAAATTGAGGTTTGTCCACATTGCGTTTTGTGCCGTTTCCTGTCGCGGGCACTAGGCCAACCCACGCAAGTGAGGTACCATTTGTATCGGGAGACCTGGGGGAACATGGGGTGGGTGGAAATTTGTGGATCCACGCAGATTCCAGAACTTTCCAGCACAGAAATGTGGGGAAAATGTGTTTTTTTTGACAATTTGTTAGGTTTGCAAGGGATTCTGGGTAACAATACCTGGTGGGAGGCAGTCAAGTCACCCCATCCTGGATTCCCCTGGGTGTCTAGTTTTCAAAAATGTATAGGTTTGCTAGGTTTCCCTAGGTGCCGGCAGAGCTAGGGTTCAAAAACTACAGCTAGGCACTTTGCCAAAAAGGGTCATTTTTCACTGCGAAATTGAGGTATGTCCACATTGCGTTTGCGCCGTTTCCTGTCGCGGGCACTAGGCCAACCCACGCAAGTGAGGTACCATTTTATCGGGAGACCTGGGGGAACGCGGGGTGGGTGGAAATTTGTGGATCCACGCAGATTCCAGAACTTTCCAGCACAGAAATGTGGGGAAAATGTGTTTTTTTTGACAATTTTTTAGGTTTGCAAGGGATTCTGGGTAACAGAACCTGGTGGGAGGCAGTCAAGTCACCCCATCCTGGATTCCCTGGGTGTCTAGTTTTCAGAAATGTATAGGTTTGCTAGTTTTCCCTAGGTGCCGGCAGAGCTAGGGTTCAAAAACTACAGCTAGGCACTTTGCCAAAAAAGGGTCATTTTTCACTGTGAAATTGAGGTTTGTCCACATTGTGTTTTGCGCCGTTTCCTGTCGCGGGCACTAGGCCAACCCACGCAAGTGAGGTACCATTTTTATCGGGAGACCTGGGGAACGCGGGGTGGTTGGAAATTTGTGGATCCACGCAGATTCCAGAACTTTCCAGCACAGAAATGTGGGGAAAATGTGTTTTTTTTACAATTGTTTAGGTTTGCAAGGGATTCTGGGTAACAGAACCTGGTGGGAGGCAGTCAAGTCACCCCATCCTGGATTCCCCTGGGTGTCTAGTTTTCAAAAATGTATAGGGTTGCTAGGTTTCCCTAGGTGCCGGCAGAGCTAGGGTTCAAAAACTACAGCTAGGCACTTTGCTAAAAGGGTCATTTTTCACTGCGAAATTGAGGTTTGTCCACGTTGCGTTTTGCGCCGTTTCCTGTAGCGGGCACTAGGCCAACCCACGCAAGTGAGGTACCATTTTTATCGGGAGACCTGGGGAACGCGGGGTGCATGGAAATTTGTGGATCCTCGCAGATTCCAGAACTTTCCAGCACAGAAATGTGGGAAAATGTGTTTTTTGGACAATTTTTTAGGTTTGCAAGGGATTCTGGGTAACAGAACCTGGTGGGAGGCAGTCAAGTCACCCCATCCTGAATTCCCCTGGGTGTCTAGTTTTCAAAAATGTATAGGTTTGCTAGGTTTCCCTAGGTGCCGGCAGAGCTAGGGTTCAAAAACTACAGCTAGGCACTTTGCAAAAAAGGGTAATTTTTCAATGAGAAAATGTGGTGTGTTCACGTTGGGTTTTGAGCCATTTCCTGTCGTGGGCACTATGCCTACCCACACAAGTGAGGTACCATTTTTATCGGGAGACTTAGGGTAATTCATATTTGTAAAGCAACTGTTATTACCTATTGACTTTCGATGCATTTCTGCCTTCCAAATGAAAGACATTGTGTAAAAAAAAGTCATTTTGAAAAATGACCGATAATTCTCATGCTAGTATGAGTATTCCCAATTTAAAAAATGTGCAAATATCTACTGTTTCTAAACTCTATAACTTGTTCCCATTTCAGAAATACATAGGTGTCGTTCATACCAATTTTTCCATGTATACATTTTCCCACAATAATTGCTATATACCCGGTACATAATAAAAAGCCATTGCAAATTGCTGCTCAGTTTTTTACTCTGGGTTCGTCGGGTTCTTGGTGAACCTACAAGTCCTATATATCCCCACAACCAGTAAGGTCCAGCGGATGTAACGGTATATTGCTTTCAAAGAGCTGTCATAATTAGAAGAAGTTACAGGTGAAAACGTTGACACAAAAGTCTGTTTTTTTCAACTAATTTTCAATTTTTCCTATATTTAACTGTACGTTTCTATAAAGAAACATTGATGGATCTACACAAATGACCCCTTGCTGAATTCAGAATTTTGTCTACTTTTCAAAACTGTATAGCTTTCCAGGATTCATTATTGCTTTCATACCCATTTCTACCATTAAGTGGAAGGAGGTTGAAAGCACAAAAAATAGCAAAAATAGGCTATGTCCCAGAAAAATGCCAAAACTGTGTAAAAAATGTTGGTTTTCTGACAAAAGTCTGTCATTCCCTAAAAGCTGGGAAAATGGTGATTTCAGCCCCACAAACGCTTTTTGGATACCATTTGCAGGGAAAAACCCAGACGCTTTCATTTGCAGCCCTTTTTTCCCATTTTTCCCAAAAAAACAAAATGTAGCTGTATTTTGACTAATTTCTGGGACCCCTCCAGGGGAATCCACAAACCCTGGGTACCTTTAGAATCCCTATGATGTTGGAAGAAAAGGATGCAAATTTGGCGTGGATACCTTATGTGGTCAAAAAGGTACAGGGGCCTAAGCGCGCACTACCCCAAATAGCCAAAAAAGGCTTAGCACAGGGGGGAAAAGGCCTAGCAGCGAAGGGGTTAAGCACATAAACAGTAATATACTGTACATCAATGCTTGATTCTATTTCATCCGTGCACTAGTCATTCTGCCCAAGTGGGCGAATGAACCACAATATATATATGCTGTAACCATGACTGTTTTTCTTCACTTCAATACATACTTAATTGCCCCATTTGAGAATTATTCTCATTAATCAATTTAACCACTGTAACCCTCAGCAACCTCTTGATTAGATTTTCCAAGATTTCACTCTGTTTACGCCAAAGTTGAAAGAAGAAGTGCCCACACCTAAAACATTAAAAATATTTAAAATCACTGAAAAGCCTGAAAACCACATAAATTTACTGTCATATTACATTTTGCTCATTCAATCAAGTGGACCGCAAGTTCCGCACTGGAATTTAAACCATTAGGTGCCAAACTCTCAATGTCAATAATATACCTGGATTCCAATTTTCGCAGTGACAGCTCTCGATTACCACCTCTGACTCCCATCGTAACAGAATCAATCACCACCATCTCTAATAATATAATAATAATAATTTTGAAAATGACATTCATGGAAGTGGCGTGCTACTGGGTACTGTCTGTTGTTATGTCTGATAGCACGTATGTGCTCTAGCACCCTCTTCTTAGCACGGTGTATTGTGCTACCCACATACCATTTGTTGCAGGGACATATTAAAACGTACACAAAATACATAGAGTTACATGTCAGTGGTTTTCTAATCATGAAGTCTCTGTTCAAATTCGGTATAGCTAGCTTGGCACAATCATGACTCTTACTACACGCTTTGCCATTTCTGCAACATCTGAAGCCTGGTTGACTTCTATCTCTATCTCTGTCAAGGTTTGTGACATGGTTGTGACTCAGATCATCTCGTAGCAACCGACTTTTTCTAAAGGTGATTTGTGGGTTACTGGTGAGATGGGTTTTGAGATTTACATCAGTTAAGAGCACATGCCAATGTTTATTGAATATCCTCCGGATATCCTGTGCCTGTCCTGAAAAGGTGGTTATAAATCTCACGGTCTCTATTGCCTCATCTTGTTTATTGGGATGTAATAGTAACTTTCTCTACCCTGTCACAGGCTTCACCAATGGTTTTTACACTGTAACCCCGTTCCTTAAAACGATTGCACATAACTGCTTTTTCAACTTCATAAGCTGCATTTGTGCTACAGTTACGTTTAGCACGTAATAATTCCCCATAGGGGATGCTGACAATAAGGTTACGAGGGTGTGAGCTCATAGCACTTAGAATGCTATTTCCTGCTGTTTTCTTACAGAACAAACTGGTTTGTAGTGTTCCTCCCTAATCTCAACGGTAACATCCAGAAATTCAATAGATGTGTTACTAATGTGTTCAGTGAACTTAAGATTAAAAGCGTTCACGTTGAGTTTGCTCACAAAGGCCCTTGCTGATTCAGCATCCCCACTCCAAATCAGAAAAATATCATCGATGAATCGCAGCCACAGGACCACATTGTTCTCAAATTCCATCATTTGCGTGGACACCTGCTCCTCCCACCAGCCCATGAAAAGATTAGCATAGCTGGGGGCGAAGCAGGTGCCCATCGAGGTGCCCTGTGACTGCCTGTAGAATGAATCATCAAAGATGAAAAAATTATTAGTGAGACAGAATTGAATCATCTCTACTATCATTTCTGAGTGATGAAATAATGAGATGGAGCGTGTCTTAAGGAAATGTCTGATAGCCTGTGTGCCCAGTTCATGCTGGATACTGGTGTAAAGACTACACACATCTAGGGTGACAAGAGTATATTTATCATCCCAATATATACCATCAATGATTGTTAAAAAGTGTGTGGTATCTTTCAAGTAGGCGGGAAGAGCTACTACAAAAGGTCTTAAATAATTGTTGATGAACCGAGATGTATTTTTCCAGCAGAGAACCCATTGAAGAGACTATGGGTCTCCCTGGAGGGTTCATCGCATCTTTGTGTAATTTGGGGAGTAAATAGAGAATAGGGATTCTCGGGTGGGCACACTTAAGATAGTTATACTCCTCCCACTCAAGTAAACCCTTCTCTCTCCATTCAGTCAACATCTCAACAAATCTCTTGTTCGACTGGCCAATCTCAGTGGTATTCGAAGTACTATAACATGTGGTGTCACTCAGTTGTCTGGTACCCTCTGCTAGATACTTCTGTTTGTCTAGAACCACCACATTCCCGCCCTTATCTGATTGGCGGATTACAATCTAATTGTCATTCTTCAAATTCTCAACTGATCTTATCTGCTCCAAGGTGAGATTCTTCCTATTGGCTGGGATTATTTTCTTATATCTCAATTTCTTAAGCTCTTTAAGAATTCCCTTCTCAAAAACTTCAATAGCCTTGATATTTGGCAAGAATCTTGATTTGGGTTTAAATTTGCTCCCCGGTTTATCCCCAAATCAATTTCACAATTTTGTAGTACTTCCTCTCTAGACATATCCCCTCCTCCCAAAGTGGATAAAGTGTGGAGAGTCTCTATGTCATCGATGTTTAGGTCACTCAATAGCTCCAACCCACCTTCAGCCACATTTTTAGTAGGTTGCGTCTCAAACCATTTTTTTAACTTCAATTTTCTAGCAAAGTAGAAAAGTTCAATTCTAGTCTGTATATAGTTCAAATTCATAGATGGACACAATGACAAACCTAGTGAGAGGACCTCCATTTCCTGAATGGAAAGGGTTCGCTGGGAGAGATTGATGACAGTCATGCTTTCCCCTTTCTGCCCCTTGTCTCCATTTCCACGGGCATTTTGTCGTCGTTTTCTCCTCCTCTCTTTGGCTTGTTTGTTCCTCTTGCTCTTCCTCTTCCTCCTCGTCACCTTCCCCTTAGTGCCCCCTGCTCCTGATAAAACTCTGTCCTGCCTTGGTTCATCATTTGGAACTGTAATAAAAAATTGCTCTTTCTTTTCTGTGGGTCTTGGTTGGTTTCCTGGTTAAGACCAGCTGTAGAAATGTCCGAAAGACTACCATCCAAAACATCGCTTTCGCTCACTTCTCCCACTGTTGGTATCGTCAAAGTGGTTAATACAGCATTGCCCGTTTTCTTATCAAACAAATGATCATATTTACGATGGAAGGTGAGAGTGCGGCCCGCTTGATACTCTTTAAAATCTCGCAGGAACTTGCGTTGCTTTTTTGCTGTTATTTCTTCCTCAAGTTTAGCCATGCGAATAGTTAGATGTTTTATATGCTCCTCCAATGCGTCCTTTGATACTAGTTTGCCCAATTCCGCCAAGATACCATCAATCTGGGCTAACAGTTTACTTCTGTCCTTGATGGCATATTTTACCAAGATACGCATCATGGTCATTGAGCAGGCCGCAGAGTTATTGGACCACTCCTCTAACATCTCGGGGTCTGGGTCTTCAAATGTGGGGATGGTAAATATCCTCAGACCCCGAGGCACAAGTCCCACATCGATGTATCTCTGGAGTGACTCTGCCTCCCACCATTTCGAAAGTTCTTTCTTGTGCAATTTTTCAAGTTGATTATACAGGGTTTGCGTTTTGATTTCGTTATTAATGCTGGGCCCATGGTTCAGGGAACTTCCACTTGCGCCCACTTGGGTAAAAAATAACTTGTCTGCGGTTTCCTTTCTCTTCGCATCCAACGCTGCAGCCATTGTCCCAAAATGTATAACATTTATATCAGCATACAAGTGCCGGTTTGAAGATACCTTTTTCTTCCGTTACACCGGCTCCCAAACCCCTGGCACTTATAAAGAAGTAAGGCGGATCATTGAAAACCCGGACCGGACTAACACTTACCCGTGCTCCACGGGATGCGCTCCACATGAATCGCAATCTTGATCTGCCCCGGAGTGAAATCGGCCCGTTCCCAATGCTCCGTCTATACTTCCAAATCCAATTGCTGCACCTCGTCGTGTTGTGGTTATGCGCTCCCAGTTTCCATGCGCATACAAGATTGTACCACGGGTGAGTTCCTCTGTCACCCCCAACTTTCGACGATGCTTGCCAGTATGGGGGAATCAGTCACGGCTCCTTTGTTAACTTCCACTCCACCAACTCCGGTTGCAGGATTGTGCCCGATTGACTCACGGGCGGTCCGAGTTAGGGCTACCGGGGGCCCAAAATTTTTGTCCAACAGTTCTCTATTTCTCCACAGAAAGCACTCGGACACCCTGGTATGCTGAGAACATATTTTAATCGCAGAAAAACAACGCGTTTCGGCTTGCGCCTTGCTCACGCTTCTACTTGCATTTGAATTTTTGCGTGATTTTATCCAATACCAAACATCAAAAAGGACTAAACACCCATGTTGTGTATAAAACAAAATTACAACATTTGGTTGATGATGCAGGTCACAATTTGTGACCCATTGGGAATGGCCTGCACTCACAGGGATGGTGGCCTGCTGGGGTAAGCAGACCACCATGTCTATGATTGCTTTTTAAATAAAGCAATTTTCTTGTTTTTGTAATGCAGCCTGTTTTCCTTATTTTCCTGCATTTAAAAAAAAACCTCAATCCATCTCCTCACCAGGATACCGGAACCCAGCCTTCCATAAATTGTTGAGATATTGTTCTGTTCTTATGTCACCATACGAGATTGAGAGTGCATGTTTGTGAGAGTGTTAGAGTACCTGTTTGTGTGCTATTTTTGGCTGAATAAATCAAGAACGCCATTTTACAACTGCTTGTGCATGATTGGTTTTGTGCATTGTGCCATCTGTCATCATAATACCATATATTTATGGTTAACTGCAACCAGCATTTATCATGCCATTCCACAATAACATGTTGTTTGTAACAGTTTCAGGTAAATGTTTATCAGCTCCAAAAAGCAAAAGCAGTTTAGGTGTTGCAGTAGATATTGGGTGATGTTTAATTCAGGTTTTCCTGCCTGGCTCTTCATCAGTTTTTAAACTATTCACTTCAGATATTCTTCTACCTGCTCTGTGTGGACGTCAAGTGTCAAGCCCTCACATTGTCAATCAATCAATGAATCAGGGAATTTTAAGCATGCTACTCACCCGTGAGGGTCTCAAGGTGCTGGGGGAGATGGGGAACAGCTCCGGTTAGTCGAAGAGCCAGGTCTTGAGGGTCTTCCTAAAGATGTGCAGGATGGGGGCGCGTCTGATACCGATTGGCAGCTCGTTCCAGGTTTAGGCCGCGACATGGGAGAAGGTTCTTCCACCTTTTCTTTCCTTGCGGATGTGTGGGGGTTCGGCGAGGGCGAGGTCGGTGGATCGGAGGTTTCTCTTGGGTACGTGGAAGGAGATCCTGTCGTTGAGATATTGAGGTCTGGTGTTGTGGAGGCATATGTAGGCGTGGGTGAGTATCTTGAAGGTTACTCACTTCTCAAACGGGAGCCAGTGGAGGTTGTGCAGGTTTTGGGTGATGTGTTCATGTCAAGGGATGCCGAGGACGAGTCTGGCTGCAGTGTTCTGTATGGTCTGGAGTTTTCAGAGCAACGACTTATTGATCCCGGCGTAGAGGGCATTTCCATAGTCCAGTCTGCTGATTATTTGTGCGTGGGTGACGGTCTTCCGTGATTCAGGAAGGATCCATTTGAAGGTCTTGCAGTGGATGCGGAGGGTGTTGAAGCAGGTGGAGGCGACAGCGTTGACCTGTCGGGCCATGGAAAGGGAGGAGTCAAGTACGATGCAGAGGTTTCGGGCATGGTCCGTGGGGGTGGGGGGCTGCTGAGGGCAGTGGGCCACCAGGTGTTGTCCCATGCAGAGGGGGAGGGTCCGATGACGAGGACCTCTGTCTTCTCCAAGTTGAGCTTCAGGCAGCTGTTGCTCATCCAGGATGCAACGTCTTTCATTCCTTCCTGGAAGTTGATTCTGGTGGTGATGGGGTCCTTGGTGAGGGAGAAGATGAGCTGGGTGTCGTCAGCATAGGATACTATGCTGAGTCCGTGCTGTCTGACGATGGCGGCGAGGGTGGCCATGTAGATGTTGAAGAGCGTGGGGCTGAGCGACGATCCTTGGGGTACGCCACAGTTGATTTCTGTGGGTTTGGAAAGGAGGGGCGGCAGTCTGATTCTCTGGGTTCTGTCAGCGAGGAAGGAGCGGAGCCAGTCGAGGGCAGTTCCCTGTATGCCGGCATCGTGGAGTCGGGCGGTGAGTGTGCGGTGGGAGACCGTGTCAAATGCTGCAGAGAGGTCTAGTAGGATTAGGTCCGTGGTGTGTCCTTGGTTGAGGAGGGTGCAGATATCGTCTGTTGCGGCGAGTAGAGCAGTCTCGGTGCTGTGGTTGCTGCGGAATGCAGATTGGGAGAGGTCGAGAATGGAGTTTTCTTCGATGAATTTTGTTAGTTGGGCGTTGACGGTCTTTTCTGTGACTTTGGCCGCGAAGGGGAGGAGGGAGATAGGCCTGTAGGTCCTGAGGTCCATGATATCTGCTGAGGGCTTCTTGAGTAGGGGTCTGACATCTGCATGTTTCCAGTCGTCAGGAAAGATGCCGGTTTCGAAGGTGGCGTTGATGGTGCATTGTAGTTCCGGGGCGATGGCAGTGGCGGCTCTGTGGAAGATGCGCGGGGGCAGGGGTCCATGGGGGCTCCTGAGTGGATGCCTTTCATGGTTGATGCAGTGTCTTGGGTGGTGACTGGGGTCCAGTGGGAGATGGTGGGCTGGCCGGTGTTGCTGGAGGAGGGAGTGGTTTCGGACTCACGTGCCCGGTCGTTGAAGTTGTCGTAGAGGCCCTTGATTTTCAGATGAAAGTAGGAGCCGAGCGTGTTGCAAAGGTCCTGGGAGGGGGTGATGTCTGTGGATTCGCTGGGGGTTTGGTGACTTCCTGGATGACGCTGAAGAGTTCCTTGGAGTTGCTGGAGTTTGCGAGGATCTTGTGCTGGATGAAGGTCCTTTTGGTGGATCTGATGCGTTGGTGGTATTCCGTCAAGGCATTTTTGTAGGCAGTGCGATCTTCTGGGGTTTTCCTGTTTCTCCAGTTCTTCTTGAGACGTCTGCAGGTGCATCTGGATTCTTGGAGGTTGGCGGTGAACCAGGCGGCCTTCTTGGGGCACTGTCTGTCGGGGTTGCCTAGGGGTGTGAGCTCGTCTGCGCAGTTGGTGATCCATCTGTGGAGTTCTTTGGCTGCGAGGTTGGCGTTGGTTGGGGGGCATCGTGGTTGAGGGTGGCGTTGAGTTGCTCCTCAGTGACTTTGCTCCAGTTTCTTCTTGGGGGGTGCAGGTCTGGGCGCCGTGGGTTTGTTGATGAGGAAGTGTACGCAGTGGTGGTCTGTCCATGGTGGTTGAATGGTTTGGCTGAAGCAGAAGTTGTTCCTACCTGCAAAGATGGGGTTGAGGGTGTGACCTGCCTTGTGGGTAGGG
This sequence comes from Calotriton arnoldi, assembly GCA_963921515.1. Classification (NCBI taxonomy): domain Eukaryota; kingdom Metazoa; phylum Chordata; class Amphibia; order Caudata; family Salamandridae; genus Calotriton; species Calotriton arnoldi. Next base: position 13,494 of record CAWUFW010003843.1, read on the forward strand.
GCGGTGACAAGCTGTTTCAGTCCGATGTTGGCGAGGTTGACCAGGATGGTGGTGGAGTTGGGGTCGCTGGGGTTGTTGAGGTGGAAGTTCAGGTCTCCGATGAGCATGTAGTCCATAGAGGCGATGGCGTAGGGTGCGATGAGGTCCGCAATGGTCGTGGTGAATGAAGCGCAAGGTCCTGGGGGTTGGGCGGTCCTTCCTCTGGATATTGTATCCGTCAGGGATGGCGGTGGCGATGTCGGGGGCGGAGGAGGCGTTGGTCCAGGTTTCTGTGAAGAAGGCGCCGTCTGACGAGAGGATGTCGAGGAGGTCCCAGATTTCTACGGCATGTCTGTGCAGGGAGCGCACTTTGATGAGGATGCACTTCAGGGCTTCGGTGGTGTTGGCGTCCAGCATGGGGGCAGCGGTCGTGATGATGCGGAGGGTGGTGAAAGTTCGACGGCAGTGTCTGCAGTGCGTGGTGTTCGATGTGGACAGCTGGCAGTTGTTGTTCCTTCCGGGGTTAAGTGTGAGGAGGGCAGCCGAGTCGTAGCGGTGGGTGGCCAGAGGACCAGGATCCCTGGCGCTGGTCACGGACGGGCGCAGACAGGCTTGCCTTTTTGCGCACCAGCGGCCGCGCAACAACGGCCATTAAATAGGGAAGGGGGAGGCAAGCGCAGCTGGGAGGTGGGAGTGGGGACCTGCAGGGGGAGGGGCTGCGGGGGCAGCAGCGGCGGGAAAACGGGCAGGATGAACACTAAGGAAAACTAGCAGAGAGAGGCAAGGCAACAAAAACTGAGAAAACAGAGGCACAATCCGAGAAGAAGAAGAAAACAGGCACAATGACACAATGGCAAATACAGAGAAAAACGAATAAAAAACGGGCACAATAGTAGGACAGGAAACTGACATGAAGATAGGCACAATAGAGCACAGGCAGCGCTCGAACCCCTACCTGCTCAGAGTACTGCACAGGGCAGCGGAGCAGCGGCGCTAACAGCGGAGCTGCAGGGGAGAGAGCAGGTCTGACCAGGAGCTTTGTACATCATGGCCCCAAATTTACTTCTCTTCTTCACTCTTCTTAGTGAATGCTGTTTCAAAAATAGTAGTGTTAATAGCCAAGACCTTTTGACTTTACTAAAATGATATGTATAATTTACTTACTTATAGTCTTTCAGCTAGCTCTCTCCATCCACTGGTCTGTTATTGTGGCATTCACATTTTTGTTCTACCCACTACAGCATGCAGCACGGGGCTATGGGTCAGCCCACTTTGCCCATTGGTTAACTTCACTGTGAGTGATGACATTCTTCCCTTTCAAAAGGAGCGCATCCACATACAAAGTAGCTCCTTTAAGTGCCAAAAACTAGTATGGGAATGTGTGCCTTTTTGAGACCAACAAATATTTTAGCTTTTGCCCATTTATTTTTGATTGATGAGGGCCCCGACAATAAAGTTTTGCAAAAACCATGAGGCAACAACGACCAGCATTGACAAAGCCAAAAGGCTGGCACCTAATGCCAGATTGAGTGGCTTTGCCATACTAGTCCATAGATGCTGGAAGTAGGAATGCTGAGGGTGCTGCAGCACCCCCAAATTAACCATGCTGGTGTTCAGAAGGTAAGGTGAATGAGCAATAGAGATGCCTTTAAATTGGGTTTTTATCTGGTAACTTTTGTTGTGCTTCAGAGACAGAGGTCAAATGAATGTCAAAAAATATCTTCTGGCAAATGGCTGTTTATTCTTTTAACAATCTTTAGCACTGGTCCCCCTGCCCACGGTTTGCAGGAGCCTCTGAAGGCAGCAAAAGGCTTTTTGTGGGCAACCATTTAGGTGCTAATTCAGCCTCACCCCTCCATGCCCCATGTTTTATCTTCAACAGTGCAGCAGATGAAGTCTCATTGGGGCCCTCTGCCCTCTGGTTATGGCTGTATTAGAGCACCTCAACAAGTGTTAAGGGAACCATTTTACTTGCTTGTATGAGACCTCTGTCTCTCCTTTGAAACTGCCTCACCCTGCATAGTTTGGATGCATTTTTTCAGACAGCCCACCTCCAACATATTGCGTCACAGGCTGCAGAGAAGCAGGGATTCTGCCTCCTTCACTTAAATGGGCCCCAGGCACACACCCTCACTGATACCCTCCAAACTCAATTTTGTCTCTGTTCAAGAAAAGCACTGCCTCCAACACATCAGTACCCCTTCAGTCAGAAGCCTCCTCAATAACTTTAGCACGAATGGTGCGAAAGTGCGATCAAAGCTGAAGCGAAAACGGAAAAAGACACATTGTAATTTATTGCACAATGGTGAGGCTATGAAATCCTAAATAGAAAGTCCATTTAACATGGCTACTGGTGTTTACTTTCTCTGACTGCAAAGTGAGATGATTTTGTAAAGTGAACTATGTGGCACAGGTAGTTTGAAAGGAAAGGCTATATGATGTCACTTTTTCTAACACACAATAAAATGTAAATACCATTAAATGAACTGTACACATTTTAAAATATATCAGCAGTTAGGAAAACACACGCAAAAAACATTTTTTTGTATTTCGGAACTGTGATGGAAACAAAGTTTTTAATAGGATCAAAACACATCAAGAGATACCTATTTCCTGAAACCCAATTTCTACACATAGTATGTGTGCCTTGTATCAGTAAAACTGTATATCTGAGTAAATGCAGCGGCCATTTCAATGGAGTATGTGCTGTCTGTAAGTGATACTGCAGTACCATACCATGCTTTAATAATATATTTGTGGCAGTTTTCTAGAAAAAGCACCATCAGCTACACACTACTCCCTTACCATTCTCCTGCTGGTTCTTTTTGTGACACTGATGTTACTGATGTAAAATTGATGACAGCACCACCACTCTGAAAATTGTTTTAGCACAACTGTAATACTCTTAGTATTGCTCCCCTATATTAGTGCTAGAAACCGAACACCAACCGGCTCTTCCCACTGATCCCAGCATGATCACTCCATGTAATTTAAGCCAGTGCTTCATCTCATCCAATCAGTTGCTGCATGTATGTATGAAGCCTTAGGAGCCCCTGACACACTTCTGCATTAATTTGAGGTGATACCAGACAATATTTTTCTGATGATGGGGAATAGAAGAGAGTTCATGTTTAAGATAAGACACTTCTATACATTGAGCCTTCTGTCACATTCTCAGAAATTAATATTTTATGGCAAGTCACAGAGGCTCCTATTATGCTTCTCTAATCTTGCTTTAATTAATATAGCAGCGTTCAAGAATATTGAAAAAACTGCAAATTCCATCAGGCTTAGAAACAATAAGCCAATGCTAAACAAACAGTAGTACTAATCCTAACCAATCAGGACCCTAGAACCCTATAATACCTATCTTGACTTTAAACAGTCCTCTTTTCTTACTTTTCACACTCAAGATAAGTATTATATTTAATTTTACTCTCTAAAAGTACAAATACATTTGTTTACTGTAAGTCTTTGATATTTTAGGTGATTTTTTACCCATCTTAACGGTGTCAGTGTTTTACTGTGCGATGTGTTTCTTTCTTTCTGCTATTTATGAATAGCACACAAAGGGTTTCTCTCCTCCGCTTGCATTTGACAGTTGGTCGCTCCCAGCCACTCGTTCGTTGCATAGTGCACTGTTCAGCAGCCTCACCTGGTATTCTTCCCGCATTCAATTTTTCCTTTATTTCCTTTCGGAATGCATCGCAAGCTCCGTGTTTGCCCTTGTTTTTCAATAACTTTTTCACCCTGGTCAGTCTTTCCGACATCGGAGCTTCGGTCGACATCTTTGGGCACGGCCTCTCGCTCTAAACCCCTCCCTTTTCTCAAACCTCTCCAAAACAGAACTGTGTCTCCTCCTTTCCGGGAGGGGCCTTCCTCTTCACTTTCTATCAGTTTTTTCCATTAACCCCTCAGTGAACATATTATTGCTGCTTTGCCTGCAGCAAAAGCTTTATACGAATTCACTTTTGCTGTTATGGAGAGGGTAACTCTTCTGTATTGTATAACAATGATGATGATGGGGAGAAACTTTACAACAAATTGAAAGGATTTCTTCAGCTATCATTGCAACAGGCTGTATCCACATCTATTACAAAGATTACCAAAAATATTGAAAATACTGTCATAAATATCATGTCAAAAAATATTTTAGCCCAGTCTGCGGGAGAAGGCATTAAGTGCAAAGCTATGACTGTTAAGACAACTACTATTACAAAGGACTCCTCATCTTCCAAAGTGGAAGAGATGCCTATCAAAAGATCAAGAAATGCGCAATTGGTCGGTGAGGTTTCCTCACACGAGGTAGAGGACAATGTTCCTCCAAGGACTCCTATCAAGGAGGGGGTAATGTCAAATAAGAATAAAAAATAAAAAAATTATAATTTCTGATATACTGGATAAGGATGATGACACTTTTTATCCTGACACTGACGAGGACACTGATAATTTTTTTTTTTTTTTTAGTCCTCATTCTACAAAACATGCTCGAAATTCAAGAATATGAAGCCGGTCACTCCGAGATATTACAGCCCATTGTAACCATGAAAAAATAAGAAAATAAGAGGCCCGGTCACTTCTCATTGAAGGATGGGAAAGTTTAACCCCGGGCACTTTTCCTCTTTCAACAGGGCTTGTCGGCAATAACCAAGGCTCCTCTTCTTTACTGGGCCCTTTACCTAGCCTTAGCTAGTTTCCCAACATTTCAGCCACACGAGCAGATTCATAATCATTGGACCACCAGGAAAAGTAAATATAAAACTAGCAAAAGCCAGGTATGTCCGCGTCCAGAATTAATTTAGAAGGGAGAAAAAGCAAAAGAGCATATTCCCATAAGGGGTAACTCTAGCTGAGTTAACCCACAATGATAAAACAACAATTTAACAAAACTAAGTGAGAGCGAAAAGTGTGAACCAGCTATCCCATAGATCCCAGAATTTTGTTTTTTGGCCCTGCTACTTGCTCGATCAAGGATTGAGATACGTTGTACCGAGCTTATCCATTCTAATTTAGTGGGTGAAACGGGTGAGACACTGATAATTTGGATGATTCATAATTTTTGCTGGGTCCTAAAGAAAAGAAAAGAAAATTTCTTGCTCCCCAGGGTGATCCATTTAATTCAAAACCAGTTTTAGGTTCAGATGGTCATCCTTTTGTTTGATCCTAAACTGATTTACCATCCTAATTCTACGGAATTGCTTCTGTCTGATCATGTTGAGGAATACATTTCCAGTAGGCTACGTTTACCCTTAGACAAACAAACCAGGGCCAAATTGAAATCTGAATGTTACAGGCCTTCTTTCCCATCCAACATTTCTTTGACTCCTTCTATCGACCTCAACATGCTAACTTTCTTTTCAAAGTTCGGAAAAGATCCAAGAAAAGGAGTGGATAAGGCATGGTTAACTTACCAGGATAAATTGTTGGACATAGTAGGCCCTCCGTCCCGCACCTTAGAGTTGCTAGAAGGTGCCAGATTAGAAAATACATCTAGAGAGTCCGAGGAGTTGTCCATGTGGACTCAAAGAACTTTTGGCTTACTGGGCAACACCAATTTGGCTATTACTCATGAGAGGAGGAAAGTACTTCTTTTGAAATTAGATCCTAAATTAGTGAATTTGGCAACTTTGGATCCTGGAATGAAGGTGGATGGCTTATTGTTTGGTGACGCTTTCATTAAAGAACTAAGCAAATATGTCACCATATTTTCTTCCTTGTACAAAGCCCAATAATCACTAGAAAAGGTTTTTGCACAACAGGATTTTGCCAGGGCTTGCCGGCGGCAGGAGTCACTTTGCCCGCCGCAACTAATTGAACTAAAATTTCAGAAGCTCCATCAACTATAATTACCAGGATTTCAGACCACAATTCTACCCCCAAAGAGGCAGAGGTTTCTGCAGTTGTGGACCAAGAGCTCTCAGAGGTGCAAACCCAGCAGGTAAGGCATGCTTTAGTGTAGGGTGTCATTTAAGGGTTTTTCACAACAAATGGTGATCCATCACAACAGATCTCTGGCTGTTGAATGCTGTTCAAGGTTATTCCATAGAATTTATACAATTCCTTTTCATCAATCTGCTCCTTTAAGGTTTTCAAATGAAATGACTTCTTTGGTAAGTGAAGAAATTCTATCACTTTCACAAAAACAGGCAATCTAAAAGACTCTTCTTCATCCCACAGGTTTCTTAAGCTTCCTTTTCTTGGTTAGGAAGAGAAAAACAAAACAATTAGACCTGTTATTATAAATCTCAGGGATTTCAGTCAGTTTGTCATTTATTGTAATTTCAAGATGGAAACTATTATCCATCTCAGAGATTCGTTACTACAAATCTATGGATGGTTTGGCTAAATTTGCAGGACGTGCACTTAACGATTCAAATCCATCACAGCTTCAGCAAATATCTTCATTTTCAGTCACAAGGAAAAATGTATCAGTTTTCTTTTCTCCCATTTGGTCTATCTTGGTGCTTTACAAAGATTATGAAACCAGTAGTAGCCCATCTCAGAACTCAGGGTATAAGGTTAATAATCTATCTAGATGACATTCTAATATTGGGTCAAAATATTCTCTCTCTTCAGTCTGAGATTCAGATTAGACTTTGTTTTACAGCATCTAGGTTTCCTTATCAACAGAGAGAAGTCAAATCTATCTCCTTCCAGGCAAATGGAATTTCTGGGGTTCCTTATAATTTCAGAGAGTGCATCTCGTCATTTACCCCAATCCAAAGTAAAGTCGATAAAATCAGAAATTTTCAAATGCCGCAGGTTTCTTCCATATCTCTCAGGTCTCTTGCAAGGATTGTAGGTCTTCTATCCTCTTCGATACAGGCCATTTTTCCAGGACCTCTTCATTATCGAGCTCACCAGAGGTAAAAAATAAGTCGTCTTCACAAAGGCTTAGCTTATTCTGATATCATAAGTTTAGATGACAAATCCCGGATGGAAATTCAATGGTAGATAGACCATCTAGTTGCCTGGAACAACAGAACAATTTTCGCTTTGGCTTTAGATCTTGTCTTACAATCAGGTGCAAGCCTGACAGGCTGGTGCGCACAGTGTGGTCAGATTTCAATTGGAGGTACATGGTGTCTTTGGGTGTCAAAATTGGACATAAACTGTTTAGAGATGCTTGCAAAACACAAGGTGAGATGTTCCATTACTCTTCAGATGGACAACCTCGCAGCAGTGACATATGTCAACCATCTCGGAGGTATAAAATTCAAACCTCTGGCGGAATTGGCAAAAGGTTTCCGAGATTTGTGTCTCGCTCACAAAATATTGGTTTGAGCAGAATGTCGTCCGGGTGTTCTCAATACAGTCACCGATTGGCACTCAAGTTATCTACATGATTCAAGTGACTATAGACTTCCTTCCTCTGTTTTCAAAAATCTCTGTCACAAATGGGGACTCTCCAAATATATATCTCTGCTTCCATACTCAACTCTCATCTTAAACAGTTTTCCAATTAGATACCAGATCCGTTAGCCCTAGCAACTGACTCCTTTATACAGGATTGGTCTCAATGAGTCAAATATGCATTCCCTCCTTTTCTCATGATCAACAGAGTGCTTGCTCAAGTAAGGTGACAGAAAGCCATATTGGTTCTAGTCATCCCTTTTTGGCAGTCACAGTTATGGTATCCTTCCCTCCTGGAACTCGCAGTGAATTATCTAATGTTGTTGCCAATTTTTTTCCAATCTCCTCTTAGATCCGAAAGGACACATGCGCAATTTATTTCTGGACAATATTCTCACTCTTTCAGCCATGAAGGTAGCGGGACATCCCAACCTAATCCCGGCATTTCGTCAGAAGCTGCAGAATACATCAGCAAATCCTGGGCTCCAGGTACTACCAAAGCCTACAAATCAGCATGGTCCATTTGGTCACGCTGGTGTGTTAGAAAATCTATTGATTCCTTTTCAGCAGATGTCACCCTCATAGTCAAAATTTCAGCTCCAAAAGCTAGTGGAGGTAAACATTTCGTACAGTCAGTCTATACCGATGAGCAATTTTGGCAAATCATCCCCATATCAATGGAAAACCAGTGGGAGAACATCCTCTTGTTTGCCACCTTTTAAAGGGAGTAAGATTTTGCAATCAACCACTTCTAAAGCACAGTCAGTTGTGGGATGTTAATTTATGTTGACAAATGTTCATTACTTGACTAAAACTTTTTTCTATCTCTCTCAAAATGCTTCCTGCTAAATTGACAATGTTGTTATGCTTAGTTTCTATAAAACGTCTTTCTGATGTGAAAGCTTTGGATATTTCCTCATGCCCTTTCAATCCCACAGAGGTTGTCTTTAACATAAGGAAACACATAAAGACAAATTTGACTTCCGTGTTGTATCCTTACTTTCCAAATCAGCCTAAATTGTGTGTGTAGGTAATTGTTTAAAAAATATGAACGGAAGATCTCAGCATGTCCTCCGATGCTCCACTCCTTATATCCATAAGAAAACCTAAAAACCTGTTTCTTCCCAAATCTTGCTTGTGGGTTATATGGGTTATGTCCTTAGCAGGGATAGATACTTCTATTTTTGGTGCTTTTTCCTCCAGGTGAGCCATGGCATCTAAAGCCTTTTGGGCAAGTTCACATTTCGAGGATATACCGAGATCAGTTGATTGGTCAAATGATAACACTTTTTCTACTTTTTATTGCATACCTGGTCATACTGCTTCTTCGGTGGTAATAAATGGGCTTTGAACAAGCATAACAGGAGCCTCTGTAACTTGCCATAAAATGTAGATTTTCCTAGTATTCATGAAGGAAAGTCTTTATGTTATTAAAGACATGGAGACATGTATTATCCCAATGCAACATTTGTATAAACTATGTTTTCTCGCCCTACACTGTCTATTCCTTCAACATCTTCAACCGCATAAAATTCCTTCGGAATTCCTCAACATCCACAAATCAGCTTTATCATCACTAAGGCCTCTAACCTTCTTCAGGTCTACTACTCTTGCGACTTCATCTTCTTCAAGATCAAGATTATTGGACCTTTCTCAAGAAATGTTTATGCTTATTTTAGCAATTGCTATTGTGTTTCTTATTATGCCTATGTTTCATACTTCTTCATGGCTTCTCACTCAAGAAAAGAGGAATTTTTGCAGTCAAGATAGGTATTACAGGAGTTCTAGGGACCTGATTGGTTAGGATTCGTACCACTGTTAATTTACTATTGGCTTATTTTTAGAAGCCTGATGGGATTTGTACTTTTTGTAATGTTCTTGACTGCTGCTATATTGATTAAAGCAAGATTAGAGAAGCATAATATTCACCTCTGTGTCTTTAATACCATTAAGACGTTCCTTCATGAATGCTAGGAAAATCTACATTGTGCTCTGGTTTGGACATGCATCACTTGCATCAAGTGGTGTACCTGGTTAGAATAAAGTGCAATATTCCACTGTCCTTTCCATTTTTTGATACAGTGCTCTTCCTCTGCCCTTCTATAATGAAATATATGTATTGTGTTTGATTTTTTTATCTATTGAATTCTTAAAATGTAATTTCGTAACTGGCAATAACAAAGCAAAGAGAGTTCAATGTGAATATCAGTTGTGTGAAATTAGTAAAGGAGCTTGAAGCACTGGTTCGAAGTTTTCCGAAAATATGAACAACTCAGAAAGAGTAGTTTTCTTTTGAGTGATGCAGAGTATGCAATTTAATTGACTTATTTTTATGGCAAAGCAACAAGTGTTTGTAGAATATGCATTATTGGGGAACTAGTGTTGACTGCACATATATTGCACAAAGACATCACCAGCTTTTATTAACATTGGACATTGACATTCATAGCTGCCAAGGTTTCAGATTGCTATGTGTGGCATTTTCATAATTTCAGTGTAATTACGAGTGACATTTCAACGACTATAAGTAACACTTTCTCATGAGCAAAATCAAGCAATGAAGATGAGGGAAAGATATAAATATCAGAAATTACACCCATTTGAGCAAAAAGGAACTCTAAGAAGAGTCACATCATAGGTCACAAGCTGTATTATTTCAAAAAGATATAAGCTCATTAATAAAAATCTTTAGTTGGCTGAGCAGACTGCACCGGTCCAGCATGCCACCCGCTACCCGCCAAGCCCTGCTGGCGGCACCATCACACCAGTCGCAGCCTGTCACACAGAGCTACAGTAAAGGCTCTGCTAAGTGAAAGTTGGCGTGCTGAGAAGATAAGTTGGCATGCACCACAGTGGCTCTCACAGCCACCTGACCCAAAACGAGTTAGTGCTGGTGACTACTAATGCAGCTAACCAGTGCCTAATTTGCAAAAAATAAGTGCCAGGGCTCTCATCAGGAGGCCACTACACCTTGTGCCACACTTTGCCCCTGCCAGTTCTGCCAATAATCATAACAACACAAGCACTAACACTCACACTCCTACAAGTGTGACATTTCAGGCTATTTCAGGCCCACAATGCTATAAGAATGGCTTGGGTGGCAGGTAATATTAATTTTTAATGCATATTGTGTTTATAATTAACTGTTGATGTGGTCATCTCTAAATTAGCCAGTCAGTGACACCTTGTAGCAGACTGTCACAGGCCCCGGTGCTGACAATTAAGTGCCGGTGCCAAGCACCGGAAGACACCGGCTAAAATTAAGCACTGCAGCTAACTGTCACTGAGCAGACAGACTGCTGTGTGAAGCACAGTTCTCAGCCGTAACAGGGCAGGCAGGCGGCAGCTGAGAAGATGATCATGACCGTGGCACAAGAAAAAAAATGAACTATCAGGGGTGTTGCCAAGTAGGCCTGCACACATATAGAAAACCAAGAAAAATAAAGAAGCGCTGTTAAATTCATCCCAAAGCGGGAACCTGCACTCCATGCAAACATCACCGAAATGAGTTGCTGAACAAGTCCCAAGCAGGCCTCTGCAACACGTAATGAAATAACTTCCCTTTCTAACATAACGTGATGTGAAGCAGAGGCCACACACTGCCCAGATGAAGAGAGAGGCCCCTGCACACATTTGCCGCCGCAGTCCATGCGGGGTGCAGCTGAGCCACCGGTCGTGTCCCATTGAGTGTTTGAGATACGATAACTGCGGCACAACGCGGTCACGGTGTGAGCAGCGCTTTCATTGCCACTGCCTGCCATTTTATTCAAACTGGGGCCACCCTCTCGCCACTTGCGCTGCAGCCTCATGAATGTATAGTCATTAATTATGCCGTGGCACGTTGTCCGGTGAATAATGTTACATTGTTGCAGCTTATAGTAGCAGACTCGCTCCCAAGCCTGCCGGAAGCAGCGTGCATGGGACGCTGCCACTGCAGACCAGCATTAGTTTCAATCAGTCAGTATTGGTGCATGATTACTTATCGTTCTGCTTGACAGTTGAGGACACGCTATTATGCGTGACTGCGCATTTCAGTGCGGTGATGCGGACCACCACACTGAAATGCGTTAGTCTAACGCCTAATGCGTGGTACTTGGCAGGGCTGGACATTGGTGAAAGGGTCTCCAGCAAACGACACTTCAAATGCATTCGAATGCCTGTACAAGAAACATAATTTCTGTAAAATATTTTACATTGTGACATTACTTTGTTTAAGAATCTAGGATTGTTTCAGCAGTACGTAGCACGTTGATTATACGTTTGCAGTTGCTGTACTTCGATATATTTTCTTCTGTCACCATCTCAAAGTATGAGCTCGATAAGCCCGGAACCTCGGTGTATTTTGCAGGCAAAGCAATCTTAGTATTCAGTTTGTTTACCCCGGAAGTATAAACAGTTGCATTTGGGTTCACCTTGATCCGACTGAACGGGCACGCGCACATCTAAAACAACAGAACTGCCCCGAGTGAAATGAGAGGTGCTTCGAAACCTCCCTGACATGGAAATCTTAAATATGGGCCGATATTTTCTTAATGACATCATACGGTGGGTTCACAAACATCCTTTAGAGAGGTACGCTCACCAATGAGTGAAAAGCACAAGAGAAGCTTTCAGCTGTTGTTAGAGGACGCATTTAGGCTACAATTGTAGCATTGAGAAAGTGAGCCCGGAATAACACTGGCATCAGAAACCCAAGCGCAGATACAAGCACATAGCACTTTACACAGGAAATATCACCAAACAGCCCATGTCAGCTCGTTAGTAATTGGCCCTTTGAAGTTTCGAATGTGAGAAGAGATGAACATTCATCTCTAAGTGTGCTGAGTCTCTGGCCTGGCTTTTGGTTAAAGTAGGAATGTGAAGTTATTTGAAACCTGACCCTGGGGTCTGAGATTTTGCTCATAGTAGTGACCTTGTAAATTTAGACAGCTGCATGACTACTGCTCAGAGCAAATTATTACAGCAATTGTGATTTTTCTTGACGAGGGAAAAGCAAAGGGCGCCTGCCTAAGCCAGGCAGGGTCAACTTTCACTGCTTGGGGCTTTTTTTAGAAACTGAAGCCTTAAAACCCCTTGAGCATATAGGATTTAGAGGAACATTATTAGAATCGAATGAACAGCAAGACAAGCAGGTTAACAGTGAGTGACTTACAGAATACATGCTGTTAATGTCTTGTTACTCAGTAAATAATCTGTGTAAGGTCACAATTAATGATACAGCAAAATATGTGGAAGAAAACCAAATTGCCCTTACCCTGCTTAATATTCTTTACAAATATATAGGGGTTTGAAGATCTTTAGGCAATCTATATAATAATCTCTTTTGCTACATAATTATATTTATGTTTGTTAATCCTTCACGCCGTTGGAATGGAGAGTACAGTACATAGAAACGCAGACCATGTGAGACAAAACGTTAGTCATTTTAGAAGTCCAAGGCTCATACAATTTTTTGCAAAGTTACTAGTTAGAAGGATTTAAAGACATATGTACCTTTGAGCACTGAAGTGTACAAAATACAGGTTTCCATGTTCACTCAAAAATAAACTGGTTTTTGAGTGGTTTTTTTCCCTACTAGCAGATCATCAGCTAGTTTAGCTTGGTGAAAGGTTGTAAAACATTCTAACCTTACCAACATGGAATTGTTCACAAGAATCAATCAATCCCCTAAATTTCCTGAAATATGTGGATCTCTGGGACACATTCATGTCCAATGTGCACACTTAGGGGCTCATTACGATGGCGGGCGGACATCAGTCCGCCCGCCATCGTAGCGGTGCTGGGACCGCCCGCCAGACGTGCGTCGGTCCCACCACACATATTAGGATGCGCCCGCCATACTGGCGGGCGCATCCTAGGCTTTTGACATTGCGGGCGGTGCTGCTGGCTGCAGCACCGCACGCAATGTCAAAAGTGCGTGCACAGCATTTCCCTGCACTATGTGGCAGGCCCACGCGGTGCCTGCCACTTGGTACATGGAAATGAAGGGGGTACCCCCAGTGCAGTGACACCCCCTCAAGGGGGCCCGCAACGGGCCCCCAAACCCAATCCCGCCAGCCTTTCCATGGCGGCATCGCCGCCATGGAAAGGCCTCTTGGAGACACATCCTAATGTGGTGGACAGTGCCTGCTAGGCACCGCCACCATATTAGTGGCCCTGCTCCGTCTGCAAGGCAATCGGTGCGATTGCCTTTGGCGGTGAAGCGGCGGACGGACTTTGCGTCCGCCGCGGTACCCACTGCCATCCTAATTTGGCGGTGGGTAAATTGCCATGTGGCCCGGCAGTGGCGGTCCTTCCGCCATCATAATGACCCCCTTAGTACAGTATTTCTTACTCCTAAAGCTAGATGCATAAGCAGGATGTAAAAAGACTTTGCCAAAATATGTTAATAATGACAACGTAAAATTTTCAACTGTCCACCTCATTCCCTGGAACCACCCTTCTGTTGTCTTCTAGGCACTCATATGTTCTCATCAGCCACCCCATACTTATTACAGTGGAAAATCTGCCATACATTTTTGTTTTCGAAGCTAGTAAGTAATTTTGTGAACTAGGATTTGGGAATTCAGGTGTGTCATGCGAGTAACCATGCAAAACGTTTGTAAATAATCCTCTGAGAATGAAACAGACAAATGCTAAATAGTTTGGAGCTGACATCTTCAACAGAAATTAAGATTTTCTGAGTGGAAAGGAATTTTATTTTCTCAATGATAAGGCACAGAGAATTTCTGAGTTCTCTACCTTGCCAAAAAAGGCATAAAGATGTAAATAACCCTCCGGCAGACAACTTCTATCAGGATGTGGTTCTGTGTTGGAACCATTGGGTTGCTATATTGATTTTTTTATCAAAGGGTTTTCTCCTTCAAAAGATGTATGCGAGACACAGCTCCAATCTGATTAATATGATTGAGGCTCTCCCATTTGACATTGAACATTGAGAAGTATTAAGAGCAGGTTCCCTTACAGTGGCTTTAAAAGGCCTGTAACATCAAGGACCGCATTGTACACTCTGGGGAATGCATGACACCACAGACAATTTCATAACTGGCAGTTGTGGTTTGCCACACATTCTGGGCAATTGCAAATAACACGTGTTTAGGCATAATGTGTCTTTAAGTGGGTAATCCCACTAAAGTGAATAGCAAATTGTCCACATCTGTAGTGTGTTGAATTACTTCAAGGTCACCAACCCTATTGGACACTTTCACAATGACTGTATGATGTCATCAGTGATGTCATCAATGATTACATCTGAGATGTCATAAGTGATATATTCGATTATGCCATTAAACATTAAACATGTCATGAGTGATATATTCGATTATGCCATTAAACATGTCATGAGTGATATAATATGTGAGGTCACAACCAGGGAATGGTGGGAGCGCAAATTATAGTTAGCTGAGTAAACTGTAACAGGTGAATGTCAGTGTTTTTCTTGTTTTTAAATGCTAGCATCTACATCATTTCAACACCAAACTGTGACGTCATTTTAACCTTTGGTTTTTCAGTGAATTTCTAGTTTTTTTTTTACATAAGCTAAAATCCTATTATCGTATCTAAATAAAACACAATTTTAACCTTTCGTTTTTTGGGGTGAATCTCTAGGTTTTTAAAAAATTTAAAGGACGCTCTTCGTACCACACATAACTATAACAGTACTTTAATTCAGTTTTTTTCACTGAATTTCTTTTTTTATCATACTCATACTACTCCCCCACTGAGCACAGCTTTTGGTCATGCACAGCAGAGGGTTGGGCACAGGGCCTTACCTATGGCCAGGGTCTACGCCCAACCCCAGTGAGCGACCAATCCAACAAAAGCACGGTGTTCCGCCATGTGCAATGGAGATTGTACGCAGGGCCTGATGTGTGGTAATATCCTGTGCCCAATCTCCTACAGATGGCCTACCCTGTGTAGGGCACGCTCTTTAGTGTGTGTAGCTGGTGTCACCCGCAGGGGCTTGGCGGGGCCCTGCGCCCAAACTCCCCATGAGTGGCCAACCCCCAAAAGCCCACACCGGCGGCCAATCTCCTGCCGGTTGCCAACCCCCTTGTGAGCCCCACCTCACATTTTTTCTGTTTATTTATTTGTGTTAGTTTTTTTGTGATATTCTAATACTTGATCAGTACCTCGACCAAACATCACCTTCATGGGACGGTACCTCACAGGAGGGACATGCTGGGTCCAGCAAGAGGACCACTGTACCTCATGGGAGGGCAGTACTGGGACCCATAGGAGAACTGTGGTACCCATGGTATGATTTACTTTTTATTTTGGCACCAGGAGAGCTTCCTAGGACTCCCTAACAAGTGCCAGGGGGTCAGGGTGTCCCTACTTTGCTCCATTACTCTTTTATTGTTTTCTAAACTCAATATATTGGGACTGAGTTTCTGAGTCCAGTTATGTCACCCACAACTTTTCCCTATATTTAAACCCCCTTCATGACCACCTTGAGCACATCTGAAAAACAAATTTCTCAAAAATGGCTCAATGGATTTACACCAAATAATCAAAATCGTGCTTTTGGTTCTAATGGAAATCAACATGGCAATACAATGTTTTGGGGCCCTCTTGTTCTTGGCCCCGCTTGACATATCACCCCAAGACTTTTCAGGAAGAAGCTGAGAGGATTAATTTTTGGGGGAAAGTTTTGTGAAGATTCATCAAGCAGCGCTAAAGCTATTATAAAAACACAAACTTTCTTCCCATGAAAACTGTATTATTCCCAAGAAGGTGATACACCCCCATGCACTGCAGTCTGGCTGATACCCTGTTCAGTGCCCCAAGAGTTGAACAGGCCATTCTGCATCATATTTTCCAGTTGGGGGAGGGTTGGCCCATCCTCTGCCTCCCCTCTCTGAGTGCTTGGACCAGAGGAGGTCAATAAGCCCTGCTGCAGAGCTCATGATTGGGAGCATGTGAGGGCCCTCTTGTGGGCAGAGGTCACCATTCTGTTAGCCTCTTAGCACCAACAGAGATGTACCATAGTCAGGGCTCTTCTTATTGTGTGGATAATGCAATCCTGCCTAGAGCTTCACATGCCTACAGCACTGGTTACTTGGTCATTTGTGTCTGGTCAGCTTGTCAACTCCTACACCACAAAGCATCTTTAAATTGGTGTCATATCAGAAGGAGGCAGCCATGCTGGAAGTAATGATGACCTTAGCCATGCTGGAAGTAATAATGGCTGCCTGCTGATATCCTTTTTCACAGAAACCCTACCATTTCTACTAAGCTAACATATTGAACAATATTCAATAAACATAACAAGACTTTCTCAATGAGATTGCCAGAATTGCTTAAAATGTGGACCACAACTCTGCTAGAACCGCACCTAGAATGCATCTTTCCCGACAATATGAGTATTAGAGGAGTCTGGGCAGTTCTGCCATGGACCGATGGTGATGGATTTTCCTGCTCAGCAATAGAAAAGACTATATGTACAGATGTGCCCATCATACATTTTTTAGCCTGCTCTCTTATCTCACTGATGATGTGACCTACCTATGTTATCTACAACTGCAAGACTGAAGAATAGAGGCGGCAAGATGGAGTCTGATACACAAACTACTTTAACTAGGCACAGATTATGCTTCATGTGACTTGAAACTCATACCTTGCCCTCAAGAAAATATATTGTAACAAAAAGAAATTGCTTTTGTATTGTAACATTCCTTATCTAAAATGCTCTAACATCCAAGGGGTCTAGTTAGCTCTGTATATAAAACCATGACAAAAAATAAATATGTAATTAAAGAATGTCATTACTAAACTATAAAATGTTGTTCTATTGTTCAATATGACAATATATTTTGAAGATTGCAATGATTGGTAAAAGAAATCACACAAAAGTATGCCTAGTCATGGAAAGAGTATCTTTGTAAGTGAAAAAATGCATTTTTTAGGACAAGAGCCCACATCCACCAGAAGGTGGAATGCTTTTCTCATTTGGTTCCCTCATCGCACCAGTACTAAATGGCACCGGTGCAGGCTACAACTCTCCGAAGGAGAGGAGCTGAGGTGTTTCATTTCGAATGAGAGCTGGGTATAGGTGAGAGGCAGAGTGCTATATATACCATTGTGATGAGTTAAAATTATCTTCAGAAAGGCTAAATGTCACTTTTATTCTGCTGCCCTCATTGGATAGAGAAAAAGAGACATGAATGGGAATTTGGAAATAATGCTCCCCTTAAATGGTCAACATCTTTCTGCCCTTAGGGCGACCCAACTCGGGGTTCAGGGGCATTCATCAGGACCAGTTGGTACAGTCACTCTGTGATAGAAAACATAGATATAAAATCTAATGTTGGTCTACTGGTGGTAAGCCAGCTGATACAGAAGGTGGCTCACAATCCCTTTGTCATGAGGGTCCACCCTACCATATAGGGAAACAAAGGACAATGTTGAAAAAGCACTCAGACACATACCTAACCCCGGGCGTAGTGGGCGTAGCGGGGCTACGCGGAGGTCCACGGAGTTGCGAACAAACTCCGTGGAACTCCGCTACGCTACGCCACCCGCCTCCACCCCCCCTATATTAACAATTAATTCTACATGACTTAAAATTAAATTAAAACCACTTACCTGGCATGCGACGCCCCCAGGCTGCCCTCCTCCTCTTCCTCGCCGTCTGAGTAATTCTTTGAGAAAACTGCACATGAGTGTTAGAGGGGTTACAAAATACACTGTTGGCAGGTAGCAAAGTCGTAGCAACTGTGTCACTCTATCAACTAGCATGGTAGTTTCTGCATGTGAGGCTCCCAACTCTTGCTGCATTGAGCCCATCATCATGGCCACATTGTCCAAGTTGGTCATTGTGGGAATTTGCAGAACCATGCTGCAGCGAATAAGAACTGGAATAAGGAAGAAACACTCAGGCACGTGGTTCTCTGCTGCAACTAATACAACACTATGGGCCCGATTACGATGTCGGACGGACTGCCATTGATGGCCTGTCAGTCAGTGGTGGTCCATCCGACATCTGGTGCCGCGGTCCGACCGTCGCATTATGATGTGGGCGGTCGGAGGCAGTGGGCGGAGGGACCAACTGACGCTTCCGCCGGGCTCAAGTAGCCCGTCGGAACGTCAGTCATAGCGTAATACCCTACAATAGGGGATGGGCCTGCTCAGGCACTGCCATAGGGATTACGATGTCCCTTTCCAACATCCTTTCCATGGTGGTCCAACCGCTATAGAAAGGCTGTCAGAAAGGGACTTTAGGGGGCCCCTAGCAGGGCCCTCATTCCCCCTGGGCCTCTGCTATGGGGCCCAGGGGGCACCTGTGAAGCCCCCCGAAACATCCTTGCACCCTGTGTCAGGCACCACATGGTGCCTGCCACACGATGCAGCGATGTTTCCAAACATGACTTTTTGCATTGAGACTTGTGCTGCAGCCCTTTTCTGCCCTGCAGCACAAGCCTCAACGCAAAAAGGCATGTTTCCGACCGCCTACACGGCGGTCGGATCATAATTTGGAGGTTGGGACCACCGCCTACTTGTTTGGTGGTCCCAATTCCGAAACGATATTGGTCAGACGCTCGTCCTACAGGCCTCATAATGAGGGCCTATGTGTTAAGATAAAATTTTCAACTGAGATAGAAAGAAACAGAGCCATATTATGTTATTTTTAAGCTAGAAAGCAATATAGCCGTAAAACTAGTTAGCTCTGCTGCTCTGGGCGTGTGTGAGCCCAACCTAATTAGCACTTCAATTGCTAACTGAACTGTTTTATCACTTAGCTATGTTGTTGGAGATTGGCTTGATTCGTATACATGGCTGGAGTGTTATTTGGTACATCACAGTCTCAATATAGTCTATTCTGGTGCCCGCTTGTTACATCACAGCAGTGTGCTAACGCAGCAGCATGATGGTATTCATCTTGGGCAGTGACCACACCACAGAGGTGATGTGGCATCTACAACACCTGTCATTATTTAGTATTAATTTAACTAAATTTGGCCTTCTCCCCATTCCCATTGCTAAGAAATATGTTCAGGTTGTTTGAGATAAATTCATATCTATTGGATAAAATCCTGTAATACTGGGCATTCAACACCCCCTTCAGAACTATGCAGATTTTAAACTATTACTATCGCTCTATTACTTTTTTTCATGCTTGCTACAATGTTCATTTGCAAACTGCGTATTAGGAGATGTGCAAAACCTTTACCTCAAACTGGTAAAATATACTAGCGCTGACACAACTTCTCAGTTTCAAATGTGAAGAGAGTTAAGTTACAAACGCGACTATTCAAAAGGTGTAAAGATTTTGTTGGTGAGCTTTTAATGTTTTGGTTCTGCTTAGCTGGGGTTATTGTATCCTTACACTTCTTTGACATGGAATTTGCCTCCTGATTTCACTTATTGAAATTGTCGGTGTCAGCTCATTTCAAAACATTTCAAGCAGATAAAAGGTTATGAGCTCCACGACTTGCACTTTTCCATTCAGGCCTTTTTCTCTTTAACACATGATAAGTGTTTGCCACTCACTGCAAACTTATTTTGAGCACTCTGCTCATTATCTCCACAATTCTTTGTACATAGACTCTTACAGCTCTGATACACTGTATTTCCATTTTCTGCCAGTTGAAAATCAAATGCTTCTGAAAATCACTTTCATCTTCACTGACACCCAAACTACAGCTAGGAATGTTGCTGCACTTAAAGAGATGAGAGTGAACGGGCCTTGTGTCAAGTGCCAGTCAGAGGAAGCAGAGTGGGGGCATGAACTGCCAAGTGTCAGATAGGAATTCGACACTTGTTCGCAAGCTTTGGAATGATGACTTCATGCAAAGGGAGGAAAGAGTGACAGAACCACACTACATGGTATCATTTACCAATATGATCAGCTATAAACATTTTCATTCGGCGCGTGGAATTCTCCCCCACCACTATTAAATACTCTACAAGTTTGGGAGAAAGAGATAATGCAACCTGACCATTCTGGGTTAGTTTTTGAATTTCTAGGCAGGGCATTTCAGGTATGCTTAGATGGGCAAATCAAAACAGGATTGTGATTTGGCACTTCCAGGCCAACATGATTTACCTATTGTTTCAATACACAGAAAGTTAAAAAGCACAACATCCCAGTTTTTTTTAAATTGAACTTTAGGTGCAACTGTGCAGAAATGTGCAAGTGCAGATTTTCATTCGTATTAAATAAAGGGAATGTCACATATGTGCAAACAAGCACATAAGCACACAATTGCAAACAACGCGCAAAAATGAATCTTAATATCTCAGGTGAACTTAAAATGACAAGATTACAGTCACTCTGCGAAAGAACTGTCAGTCTGAGAAGATTCGTATTAATCCAGTAGTTGGACTTCTGTAATGGTGTTTACACTGTCTCACCTAATTGCATCAAGTGTAAAATCAGCTGGTAAGGCTGTTGCTTATCGTGAAGAATCCTGTCCACATCAAGCCTGCCTTGCAATCTCTTCCACTGAGCAGTCCTGGAAACAAAGGATTACATTCAAACATTTTGAACATCTTTGCCCGTGTAAAATGGCAACATTTACTTGATGTAGCTCGCATGAACATTGACTGCAAGAGCATGCCTTGATTTCAAAAGTCACAAGAGATGAGGGTACTTAAACTAGTTTGAAGGGAAAATGTCTCCTGAAAGACATTTTCTGCTCACATCAGTATCTTGCAAGTAAAATTGGGTGACTTTTCTTATAACTGAAATTTGGGGTCGTATTCAAAATTTAGCACAGCTCTAGCAGGGTCCAATCAACCTGCAGGAGCTTGTCCTTCTGTAATACAGTAACAACAGACAGTCATTACACAGACCATACTTTAGCAGAACTTCAAACTACAACCCGAGGATGCAGTCCCCTAAGAGTACACTTGACTTCTCTATAAAAACTGTCAACTCATTAATGAGAACACAGCCACGTTATCTTCTCTTCGGGTAACTGTTGAAGCCAAAGTATTCAAATAACTTACAATTCAGGTCTTGGGTTTAAAGAAACAACAACTGATTTAATCCAGAGGGTCAAACTGTTTAGAGCCACCAATAAACTTTTCCCTATCCCATGACAAGCTTTTCACATCAACTACACAGCATCCAGGACTGTGGCAAGAGCTATGTTGTAGCCAGAGGTATCCAAGGACATTATGCAGAGGTGATATAACAAAGTGCCTTGATGTGTCTGCAAGTTGACATGTTTTGATGCTAAAATGTACAGTCAGCAGACAAATAAATGTATCTATGTTCGGAGCATGCATCTTTAAATAAAACGAATTACATTGCGCGCGCTGCATCGCCGATTGCGATGCAGCGCTCGCAATGTAATTCGTTTTATCTATTTATTTATGTACTTAAATCAGTTCGGCCGTAAGCCGGAGTTTACTACCCCCACCCTGCCCCTCTCCGCCCCGCCCCACCACCCCACCGCCTCACCGCCCGGCAGCACTCCCTCCAGGAGCCGCTACTGCCTATAATTCCTCCTAGAGGCAAAAAAGGAGCGCTAGGTATTTAACAAAGTCTTATTCTGACTTTATAAGTCTACATTAACGTAAAATAGATGGTAAAGCGTGGAACCTTTTTAGTAACTGTAAGAAAGTGAATTAATTGGGTTGGATGGTAGTCAACCACAAGGAATAAAGTAACTAGCCTGTGAGGTCCATGCAAATGTTTTAATAATTTAAACCTGAACTCAGTCCACGGCAGCTATGGCACAGAGCAGACAGGCTTAATTTAGAGAAAATGTGTACAGGATTTAGAAGTACCGAAACAGTTAAAAAGTCAAACACACAACAAAATAAAAGTACCACTCTAATTTATAAAGATAGAGAGAATGCAATAAACAAAATGACGCAAAAGTAAGAAAAAAATCCAGCAAGGGGAACTAGAGATAAGAACCCTTAAAGATATAAGAGAAAAAAGCACCTAGGAAAAGTTCAAAGTTCAAAGTTTATTCTGATTGCATGATTAATTAAAATCATAGCAAACATTACGATAAAAAAACACAAGGCTACTGAGAGATTGTATCATGCCAATTATAAAAGATACCACAAACAGGAAAAAGTACGCATTATCACATGATTAATACTATCAAAAATAGCAACAAAAACCCCCATTCATACTAGCAGCAACAAGAGATTGCAGGGTGACTAAAATAAGTGCAAGTGTGAAACAGAGCCTACAGAAGAGCAAGGACCCTCATCATAAGAATACTAAAGTTAAAGTGACAGAAGTGCCAAACACAATTAATAATAGGGCCACCCGGACCATCACGAAGGAGAACTTGCTCAACATTGTATTATGAGCTTTACTCTCAAGGTGTAACATTTTGAAGCATTGGCAAGGCAATTGTCATGAACTTAATGAATCTTGCAGTTAATTGGCACAAGTCATCTTTTAGGCACTAAATTACAGCTGTAGTGCAGGCCCTGATGCTTACCTCCCTAAAATTTTGAAAAAGATAATATCGTCTAAGTGAGATTCAAAAAGGGCACAGACATAAAACATGTGAAAGTGGCTCCTGCATAAAACCACAGCCGCTACATAAAACGTCTGACGTGCCAGTCAAGTGGCCGTACTTATTTGCTTTGAGTGGTATTAAGCAGAATCTCAAGCGCATTAGTTGAGACTTTACTGTAAAGTTTATAGGAAGTGATGAATACACAGAAAGAGTTACTGGTTGATATAAAACAATTTTTAGGTCAGCGTGCTTCTTGGTATTAAGAGATCGTAGGTCCTCATGGGCTGATAAGAGCCTTGCTTTCTTCTTCAGTAATTTTGACAGACTTTTCGGGGACAAAGCAGTCTTCAAGAGATCTCTAGCAACCAGACGGTCTGTGGCTACCTTGGTAAGCTTGTAGGTGTCAGATTTTGGATCCTGTGTAATGTCTCACAAGAGTTTTTTAGCGATCCCTGCTCAGCTATTGGAAGCTTGGAGCACATAGATAAAAAGCTGGCGTGCATTGCATAGATTTGTTGTACCAGGTTAAACTCCAAAAGTATCTGTGCTTGTGCAGAACATGCAGGTAGCTTGAATAAGCACCTATAACATTGGCATTGAGCCTTGTCAAGCCAGCTTGTGATACGATTTAAATAAACAAATGCTCCACAAGCCAGTGTGGGCAGTCGTTTTCTTTCAATAACTTTGCAGATTGCTGTCAGTTCCGGGCCAGACAGATTTCGAAGTAGGCGCTGGAAAGGGAAGGGCCTTGGCTGATGTTGCCAGAGTCTCGATATGCAGAGTTGGAAGGCCACGCTTATTAATCCAAACTCCTAGGTGCTTGATGGTAGGTGCTATATCAACCTTCTGGGCATTTATATACCAGCTCCTTTTTGTTTTTCTTGTTACTGAAGATTAAGATCATAGTTTTCAATGTATTGATACTGAGTTTGTTTATCTCGCAGTACTCAACCAGAAATGTTATGGCTCTTTGAAGACCAATTGCAATTTGATCCAGAAGTATTGCATCATCGGTGTATTGTAGCATGTGCATCCTCTTCCCTTGGAGTTTTGGTGGAAAGCAGTATGCTCTGCCGAGGTGGTCATTCAGGCCTGCAAGATACAAATTAAAGAGTAAAGGCCCTGGTTGGTATAAATCTTGGATGAGAAGGCCCATTTGCTGGTCATTCGTACTTTGACCCATGTATTTGCATGGAGACTCCTGATTGCATCTAGTAGACTTGGTGTAATCCCCATTGCATCCAGTTCAGCTCACAGCCGGTGTCTATCTACTTTGTTGAAAGCTGTTGCGAAATCAATAAATGCACTATAGAGCATTCAAGCCCCACTTTTAGTTGCATTATTGATTAGGATTGACATAAATAGTAAATTGATCTCCATACCTAACACTTTCGAAATCCAGTTTGTGTGGAGGGAATTATTGTTTTATGTTGTGACCAAGCCTCCAAATCCTTGTGGAAGATTTTCACATACCATTTTCTGTCCACATCCAAAAGGGCAATGAGTCTAAAGTTTTCAGGCCTATCCCGTGCACTATTCTTATGTATTGGGACTAAGAGGGATCCTCGCCAACTCTCGGGCACCAGCGCATTCTGTGCACAGTAGTTAAACGGATGAGTCAAATAGGTGGTCCATTTATCGATTGTTTCCATTAAAAATGCTTGCAGGAAGGCCATTGGGACCAGGAGCAGTTACAGTGCTGATTGATGCTATAGCTTCCCTGGCCATTCTGTCCGTGATTTGAGTCGAAAAACCACCTGTCATGTGGTTAGGATAGGCCCGGGTAGAAACACCAGCATTTTATATGCTCATGGTTCTTAAGTTGCCTTCTTCCTTACACGGTGATATTTGACATACATTTGCCTGCGTGTCTGTGCAGGATAATATTCTCTGAAACTGCATTGCTTACATTTCCAGTTCGTAGGCACACTATCACAACACCCTGAACATTCTGTACAAGGGAGAAAGTTAATTACGCAAATTGTGTTGCTTATTGTTGTCCGGTAGGCGACGAAGCTATCACAATAGGATAAACAATACCAGCCTGACTGGGGCGTCGGCATGGCAGCATGGGTGTTGTTATTACATATACAGCATTGCTTCCTTGTTTAAGGGAGAGGAGCATTTTGCTGACGCTGCGAGGTTGCTGCATAATGGAATTCCAGCCCAGCTGATTCCTGTTTTCCCCTCTGAAGAGGGATGTCCAGCTTACGCCCAAGACGGGCACCCTGATGACACTTACTCACAGGTAATGGGGAGTTAGACCACCTGACAGGGATTTGGTAGATCACCCACCCTAGGCAAACAGGGTTGGGAAGCACTAGGTAGGAGTACACAATAACACAGTACTTATATGCCAGCATATATTCACTGTTATAGCACAATGGTAGAATTGTTAATCTTTTTCACTATTCTTGTAATGCTAATTACGCTATTCTCTTTCATTCTACTGATTATCGCAGTACACGTATTTTGTGCAAAAATCACAATGCTTCAATAAATATTGAAATGCCTTGCAGAGTATTTCTTGTATATTTCTGTGGGTAAGCATGAGTGACCAAATGAAAGAGTTCCAGATCTGTTACCACGATTTCCTTTGGGAGTTAGGGTTGTCATGTTCTGAGGTTGCATAATCCATCTGTTACCTCATTGGGTTTGGGGTGCAGATGGTGCCCTGTGAGCTAGAAGGACTACAGGCCAGCATATCCTGAGGGTGTGCATGGAATCAGTCTGGCACAATCCTGATGTTTGTGTTGTCCAACAAATGCTTTTTTATAGGGGAGGTATAAGCCATACGATATGGCGTTACCAACTTTTTAGCTTAGGTAGGGAAAAATCCTCCTCAGCTGAGTAGGTAAGCTCTATGTATTGGCTGTAGGTTCTTCAAGCTTGAACCTATCAAAGGATTAACCCATAGTGGTACTGAACTTGATATATTTTAATGGTTGACCCGGCAACACTAAACATACCCAAAAACTGCAGATATGCAGTTACTCAGAAGCTGCTACAACATGATCTCACACTTACGGGTGGGGAAGTTACCTTCGTGGTTGGGGCTCATGAAGCATTAAGGACAGAGGTATTCTATTCATGAGTTATATTCCAAGCAGAAAACTACCGATCAAGGCTGTTTCACACTTACACTGCAAATGACGTTCCAAATAACTATACAGCTTATGAAGCTTTAGAAATGCCATTAACTTACCAAGAACATCGTTTTGAAGGTGCCCTACCACACTCTATAGAAGAAGTTGGACTAGGTCTGTTTAGTAATGAGGGAGCAACATGGCCTGTCTTAGCCGGTTACACTCCACATCTAAACATAGTAAATATGACAGCACTACAATTGTGCAGATTATATACAAATCTGGTCAAGATATATAGAAGTCTGACACAATTCGTTATTCAAACACTGACAGTAAATCCTGTGGGGGCTACTCAAGCTGCACAACTACAAATGGGTACACTGGTCATAAGCCACAAATGATCAATGCAGTCATGGGTAAAGTTGCTGTCAGACAAGAAGAAATCCCTTTCTGGATTGCACAAAAAACAAGTCAGTTTGAAGCAGTGTTTCACCACACGGGACCCCAGGAAAAACACAGAATTCTTATAATATGCTAGCCAATAGGGATGGCTCCCCTAGTAGAGGACTGCACCACATGGGGTACAGTATTTGCTGCAGTATATACCAGAAATCATGGTACGTACACCATCATTAGCTGTTTTACCAGAGGTGCTTAAACACATCCAAAATGTGTAAGGTACAACCCCTGCCATGGATTTGGGTAAGAAATTGATTGGCAATTTTGCCACAGTATCCGCCATTATGTTAAGTAATATTTAAAGGGAAGTAGCAGCATTGGCTATATGCCAGCACCTTCAGGATTTGACTCCGGGAGAACAGGAGCACATATTACCGCAAAGTATTGAAGAAAGCTACACAGTAGTGGGTAGAGATCATTTGGGAGTCAGACCTAGTAAACCACAGATTAAGAGAAATTCTGAATCGGATAACTCTAAGCAAGTGCCTGAATCCTCAAAGAAGAAGTGGGACAATAAGCAAACTTAAGAAAAGACTAAGGGGCACATGCATCAAGCCTGCATTTTGCGATTCCCAAACAGCGAATTTTACCGATTCACTATTTGGGAATCGCAAAATGCTATGTATGTAGGAATCGCAAAAACATTTGCGATTCCTTAACATTGCCTAATAGCGATTCGGAAACTGCGAATCGCTATTATGAAATGTGACTCCATTCATTCCTATGGGCCTACAGGCCAATAGGAATGAATGGTATTGCATTCAGCTAATTGCGATTACCAAATTGGTAATCATAAATAGCTAATGCAAATCCAAGGGTGCCCAGGGGCCTAAGGCCCCCTGAAGCACCCCACAAAAAGGTAAGTGTGCACATGTAAAGCACACACAAGCCCTAAGGGCATGTGTGTGCTACATGGCACTTTGAAAAATGCATTTTAGAGCATTTTTCAAAGCATGCACACATTACCATCAACTTGAAGTTGAAGGTAATTAGCGTTACCCAAATGCACATTTTGCATTTAGGAAAGGCTACTTGCATCGGCATTTGGTAATCACAAATTGCGATTCTCTATATGCATTCGCGAATTTAGGTAATCGCAAATAATTGCAATTACCTAAATTGTGAATGCCATAACCTACATGCATAGGAAAAGGCCTTTTTCCTTTTGCAAACGTTGCAAACAGGAAAAGGCTTGATGCATGTGCCCCTAAGTCACAGGGCGGATCTCCTCAACAGGAGGCCACTGAAAAGGGCAATAATCTGCGTAACCATGATAATATTAAAATGCCTGACAGGTAACAGGCTACTGACACAAGCTCATCTCGTTCCTTTCAGGATTCAACCCAAAAACGCTCGGAGAGAGGTGAACGGACAGAGCGCAGATCAGAGGTGTACATGAAACCGAAGAAGGAGTTATAACGCTCATCTGATTACATGATAAAAGAGGAAGACAAGCCTAAATTGTCAAAGCCTCAATTCAAAAAGAAGGTAGCTGGACTGAAAAGTCAAGCGTGCCACGGATATTGAGGACATTGCTTCTGAGTAGGCTCTGACCATGCTGGACAGCGTGGCTGAAATCACAATAGTTCACCAGATCCTGATGGATTGTCTAGTGGCAGTAGCGTTGAGTGACTATATGCAGGTGGAAACACCAGATACAAGAGTGAGTGTCCTGCATCGATTATATGCGAAGCAACTCCAATTGAAGGGGGACATACCGTGATATATTAATGCTCTCTTTTGGGAGAACTTGTCACTCGGCAACAATATTCTCTTGGCTGAAAGGCATTGGCCACCTGAATTTGTGATGGATTTCCCAGAAGGAGAAACTGTAATTTTACCTGCCTTCTCCAACCTCGTTCCAGACTCAGTGAAACATTCATAAGCCAAGGAGTGGGCATTAGCCTAGCTCCTGCATTATACTGCAACTATGTGGGGTGGGGTGGTGGTTCCCCTTATCATGGAATACCTGTGAGGTCATTCCCACAACCTCAAAGACAATACCCCATTAAAAATGAGGCTACAAAACAAGTTAGAGAGATCCTCACACAAATTGAATACCAGGGAGTAATAGAAAGTTGCACCTCTCCTATGAATAATCCTTTATTTCCAGTAATGAAACCAGACCATTCATATTGTTTAGTGTTAGATTACAGACAACAGAACACAGCTACACATACATTTGATGTACAAAACGCGCATAGTGTAGCACTAATGAATGACAGTGTGAAAGAAATACAAAACCGCATTAGATATCTCAAACGGATTTTTCTGCCAAAATATAGCGCTTGGAAGCAGGTATTTGACAGCATTCAGAACTCTCGGTTCTCAAAAACACTTCTGTTGATTGCCTCAAGGGTACAAGAATAGCCCCTGTCTGTTCTCAGCATGGGTTACAGAACTTCTGCAAGAATTTGATGACCAGACGTTGTCCTATTTCAATGACATATATTTGACGGATGATGACCTTTCTACACACTTGACAAGAGTAGATCTCATAGTTCTGGGATTTGCTCACATGGGCTACAAATTCAATTAAAAAAAAATCAAAAATAGCCCACCTCAATGTCCTATTCTTTGGATATGAGCTGTCAAGTGAAGGCAAAAGCCTTGCAACACACTTCTTAGAGTAGTGTGCGCTCTTACAACCACCAAATACATTGTAGAAACGCATTCCTAAATTTTGGCAGAACTTACATTCCAGATTATGCAGAATGGGTCAATCCATTCTACGGCTTCATTCGTCCAGACTTTTAAAGCACACACTAGACAACTGAACACACACACCGCTTATGTTCAGTACAAGCTCATATGCTAGCTTCAAAACACTTACATACATGTTTAAACACAACAAACCTAGTGATCCACATAATTGCGGGGTCATCTGGGTATACCTAAGTTACATTCAATGAAGGTGACACTGTACCAATTGCATATAAATCGCATTTAAACAAAAACGCAGAGATACGTTTTGTGCCAACAGAAAAGATTCTGACAGCGGTACAGACTGCTGTAGTGAGAGAAAGATCCTTGGCTCAGGGGAAACCCATTATTGTTGTGACTCTGTTCTGGCCCTTGAGGCTTTCACAAAGTCCAGCGTTCCTAATGCTAAGTCTTTACATCCTTGTTGGATACATTGGGCCAACTAACTCACTGCAACAGATGTAGACTACTGATTTGACTCTACACTACAGACACAAGCATATCTGCAGTATGAAAATGAATACCCACTGCCTGATGAAGTTATGTCTCATGATCACTATGATTAAGTCATCTATACTGATGGTTTTGCACAGCCTGCTGTAGGGACAAAACACCAATACTCTGCAGCCTGAGCCATTTTTAAAGGTAGAATGCAGGATGGTGAATTTCACCCTGAAAAGCCTACAGACAGTCGCTAGATGATTGCACAGCACAGTTGGCACAACTCAGAGCTCTAATTATGGCACTGAAGAATACGGATCCTGCATACCCTAAACTCATAGTGTGTAATTCATATTATTGAATCCAGTCTTACAATGAGTATCAACACTACTGGAGCCAGAATGGATTCAGAGATTCCAAAGTGTACACCATAAAGCACAAAACGCTTTTGGGGCAAATGGCTAAGCTGAAAGAATGCTTGCCACGGACTCATGTGATTTACACCTTGAGTCATCAACGTGTAGGAATACACATTGCAGGGAATTTCATGGCTGATGAAGCAGCAAAAGAAACAGTGCAAACTGCTGCTGTCACTGCAATTACTTGTTTCAGTACGAGGATAGATAGAGACATGATGATGGCTGTCAATGCTGCATGCGATGACACCCACTAACCGAAAGGCTTTCCAGCTAAATACTCCTACCAGTTAAGTGTGTAAAACATACCATTTGCTCATATTCCTGGCATGGGGGATAAAGTAATAGTAAAATCAGATCACACGATAGGTTAGAATGACCTTTCACTTGTACAAACCCAGACAAATTCAGCAGTTATAGTTAGCTGAGGTAACTATAACTTATGCCCCAGCAATGCACTGCTTATGACCTCACATATTACATCACTCATGACATCACTGATGACATCTCAAATGACAGATTTGAGATGTCATCAGTGATGTCATTTGAGATGTCATCAGTGATGTCATGAGCGATGTCACTGACCATCTCATGAATGATATAATATGTGAGGTCATAAGCAGTGCATTGCAGGGGCATAAGTTATAGTTAGCTCAGCTAATTATAACTGCTGAATTTCTCTGGTTTTGTAGGAGTCAAATGTCAGCCTAACTATAATGTCCCTGTAACCTTTGGTTTTTTCGATGAATTTCTATCGTTTTTTAACTAGTAGTCACGTTTGCAGAGTGGTGGTGAAAGGAGGCGGGGCCTCCGACTAGCTCTCATAAATCCTGCTGTGTCGCACTTAATAGCGGTAAGAGGAGTGCTTCTTGGACCATAAGGACCCTCAGCTTCCAAGAGGACTTCATCCCTCAACCAGTAGTGTGCCAGGAAGCACGTTTGCAAAGTGGTGGAGAAATGGGGTGTGGCCTCCAAAGACCTTTCAGTAATCCCTCTGTGTGGGATCTACTGGAGGTAACAGGAGGGCTTCTTGGCCCCCACGGAAACTCAGCAGCCAGGGAGACTTCATCCCTAACCAGTAGTGTACCACGAGGCACGTTTGCAGAGTGGTGGAAAAAGGGGGCATGGCCTCCGACAACCTCTCAGCAATCCTGCTGTTTGGGACTTACTGGAGGTAACAGGAGGGCTTGTTGGCCCCCAAGGACTCGCAGCATCCAAGGGGACTTCATCCACCTACCACCAGTGCGCAAGGAGTCGTGTTTTCAGAATGGTGGAGAAAGGGGGCGTGGCCTCCAAAGACCTGTCAGCGATCCCACTGCATGGGGCTTACTGGAGGTAACAGGAGGGCTTGTTGGCCCCAAGGACCCTCGGCATCCAAGGGGACTTCATCCCCTAACAGCAGTGTGCCAGGAGGGAGGTTTGCAGAGTGGTGGAGAAAGGGGGCGTGTCCTCCAAAGTTCTCTCAACTATCAGGCTGTGTGGGACTCGCTAGAAGTAACAGGAGGGCGTGTTAGCCACAAAGGACCCTCTGGAGCCAACGAGACTTCATCCTGCAACCAGCAGTGAGTCAGGAGGCGCGTTTGCAGAATGGTGGAGAAAGGGGGCGTGGTATCCGATGTCCTCTCAGCAATCAGGCTGTGTGGGACTTACTGGAGGTAACAGGAGGGCTTGTTGGCCCCTAAGAACCCTCAGCATCCAAGGAGACTTCATCCCCCAAACAGCAGTGCACCAGGATTGTGGAGTGGTAGAGAAATGGGGTGTTGCCTCCAACGACCGCTCAGCATCCCACTGTGTGGGACTTACTGGAGGTAACAGGAGGGATTGTTGGCCCTAAGGACCCTCTGGACTCAAGGGGACTTCATCCCCCAACCGGCAGTGTGCCAGGAGTTGCGTTCGCAGAGTGGTAGAGAAAGAAGCCGGCCTTTAAAAAAACAAATTACATTTATTCTGGAAAGGGGGCTGCGTGGCTCCCTTCCCTGGGCCAATTTCAGCCCTGGGGACCCCATTCCCAGGGGCAGGCCTTTTTGAATGGGGGAGATGGGCTACGCGGCCCCTATTCCGGGCCAATTTCAGACTCGGGAGCCCATCCTTCAGGGTCCGGCCTCTACAGTGGGTGCCCTGGTCCTACCCAAGGCACCCACTCACCATTAATGGGGACCGCGGGGGAGCCTAAAGGACCCCACGGTCCCTGCCGGCTCCCCACCTGCTTCAGGAGCCAGCATTGCTCTTACAGAGAGTGTGTTGCTAACATGCACTCCCTCTCTGTAAAAGCAATTGTGCTTGCTTTCAGCAAGTAAGAGCATTTTCAATGCTCTCTCTTGCTGAAATTGAGCAGACTTTGCTATGGCTTGGCGTGAAAGGTAAAGCTCCTGCCAAGCCATAGCAAACAGCTATGTCCGGGGGTGGGCAACCCAGGACATAGCGGGAGTGGGTCTGGGGAGTGGCGGTCCCCAAGGCCATGTATGGCTGCAGGAGGGGGCAGCATGCCCCCTCCCATCTTTACTTTAGCCCTAAGAAGGTAGTGGTCACCGGGGCTTGGACACACAACGGACCCCTCCATTGTATTATTTGGATCCCGAGGAAGTGGTGGTCCCCAGGGCTGCGGGAGAACCACGCAGCCCCTTGCGATTCTATAATTGATTGTCCCAGGGAGGTGGCTGGCCCTGGGGCTGCGGCGGGCTGCGCATGCTCCCTGCATTTCCATAATTGATAGCCCCGGGAGGTGGCAGTCCCCGTGGCTGCGGGGGAGTCTATACTGGCCACCCCCGCACTAATTTTACAAATAGCCCCGGGGAGGTGGTGTCCACGGGGCTGCAGGGGGCACGTGTGGGCCCCTGCATCATTTTATTGTTTGCCCCAAGGAAGTGATGGCCCCTGGAGCTGCAGGGGGCCACGCGGGCCCTCCCGCATTTCTATAATTGATTACCCAGGGGAGGCGGCAGTCCCTGGGGCTGCGGGGGAGGCCGCACAGGCCTCCACCACACTAATTTTACAGATAGCACCTGGAAAATAGCGGTCCCCGGGGCTGTAGGTTGCCCCACATTATTTTATTGTTGAAATCATTTAAAATTAGTTTAAACATGTACAGAAAGCCACTTCAAGATGGTGATAAAATACAAGGATGCCTATGTTTGTCCTTCAACTATGTTGGTAATAGTTATGTTAAAAGAATTGTAGTGTAACATGGTCAGTGTCGTGAACAAGGTCCGTGCGAGCACCGAAACACGTTGACACTAATGTCTTTGCTGAAGCAGACATAATAAATGTTTTTGCCTGCACCGGAGCGCCGTGGAATCCTTTTGTTGGAAGGTACCATCAAAGAATATATATATATATATGGAATAATACAATCCCTTTCGTTTCTTCTTCATGAAAAACACTCGGGCACGGGCTCCAATTTACTCTAGTGCTTTTATTTTCGCTCACTGCATGTCATGACGCGTTTCGGTCACCACACGTGACCTTGATATATATATATATATGTATATATATATATATATATCCAAAGGCTCCCGATATTCAGTGAACAAACAAGTCGGGCACAGACTCCTTGGTATTGTGCTTGTTTATTTAAAAATTATTTAGCAGTGCGTATATGACGCGTTTCGGCCACAGTCCTGTGGCCTCGATCACATGTGCGCTACGTTGTGCTTGCGTCTATTTAACTAAGTTTTTTAATTTTTTTTACACACATTGTTTACATAAAGTGCTTGATTTAACAATTTAGTCACGTGATTTCAACCTTCTGACCTCTTGGCTTTAGACGTGAAAAAAAGACTATCGACTTATCACAGACATAGGGAAAAAAATACTCTTAAATGGTTCTATCGGTTACTGAATGTTGAACACAGTATAAAGAGAGATAACATTATACCATAATGACATCATAATTCCGACCATATTTGCTGCATAGTGCACTAGCAAAATAACATTGAAGGAACACAGATCCTTTCTATTGAATATATCAATGTATAGCCATCTGTTAAAACATAGTGTAGGATCTGATTGCCTGTTGAACATATAATTCATACTGTACTCGATAAAATTAACAGATATTGTAAGCTTGCTAAAGTGTGGATCAAATAGAGATAATCTCTAATGTATATGAATAGGGAAACATCCTGAACAACGACTCCGGAACAACAAGTTCC
The DNA here is from genome assembly GCA_963921515.1 of Calotriton arnoldi. Classification (NCBI taxonomy): domain Eukaryota; kingdom Metazoa; phylum Chordata; class Amphibia; order Caudata; family Salamandridae; genus Calotriton; species Calotriton arnoldi. Next base: position 47,516 of record CAWUFW010003843.1, read on the forward strand.
GGAGTCATGAAGCGGAACTCCGCCCTGCCCGAACACGACTCAGCCTTATCCACGCATGTGCGTGGTTAAGGCTGATTCGGTCTAGTGTTCAGGCAGGGCGGAGTTCCGAGGAGCGTAGCAGAGGAACAGGTAAGAGGGGTTAATTTTCAGGGGTGGTGGGGGTTTAGGATTAGATTTTAGGGGTTTAGGGTTTAGTTTTAAGGTGGGGGAATTCGTTTAAAAGGTGTTGAGTTCGTTATTAGGAGGTGGGGGTAATCGTGATTATTTTTAGGGAGGGGGAATTAGTTTTATGGGGGTTGAGTTTATTTTTAAGGGGTGTGGGTGATCGTGTTTGTTTTTAGGGTGTGTGGGTGATCGTGTTTATTATTAGGGAAGGGGGAATTAGTTATTAGGGTTTGTGGGTGATCGTGTTATTTTTAGAGTGGGGGAATTAGTTTTAGGAGGGCGGGGGGATTGGTGTTAGTATGCAGGGGTTGGGGGGTTTGGGGTTAGTTTTTAGGGGTTTGGGGTTAGTTTTTAGGGGTGTGCGTGATCGTGTTTGTTTTAAGGATGTGTTGGTGATCCAGTATATTTTTAGGTGGGAGGGAATTAGTTTAGTGTGTGTGGGTGATCGTGTTTATTTTTAGGCTGGTGGGAATTCGTTTTTAAGGGGTGGGGGATCGGGGTACTAGTTGGAAAGCATTTTTTAACACGCATTCCTTTACCACGAAAAATCGTGGTAAAGGAATGCGTGGTAAAAAAATCGTGGTTTAGACAAGGTCGTGGTTTCGACCTCGTTGTTAGGGAAGTCGTGGTTGGGGAACTCGTTGTTCCAACATACAACCATATGAATATGCTAAGCAGGTTTACTTTGATGGTCACATTGGGATAAGTGTCAAGGCAGTTATAGTCGTGGAGAGCCACGTCACAATGTTTAACGTACAAGGCGTTCAAAAGTGCTTTCGTGTAAAGTGCTAGTGCTGTTCAGGACATATATATTTGTTGCCTCTAAAAAATCACCTAAAACCTAGTTTGTGTATTAAATAGTGTATAAAACCATGATACTAATTGAAGTGCGATGTGCAGCGGCCATTGTGCAAACTGCAGAAAGAACCCGATGTTCCTGTTGCAAACTGCAATGTGCATTATAATTATATATGGGAGCATCGCTATTCAACTTGTTCATGCAGGGGGTCATATCACTGGAATTTACATGAAGACATAGCCAACACTGAATCACCAAACCGGGACACACCTTCATAGAGAAAACAGACAGTGAGCGTGACGAGAGCATACATTGTATCTAACTGAATTAATGACATTCAAGGAAGCACCTAAGGATAAATGAAACCATACAGTGGCGAGAGAACTAAATGGAAATTGCTCAATCGGAAGTCCCACAGCCAATGGAATGTATAGAAACATTTATAAATAGTTGTATATATATATATATATATATATATATACTGAAAAACCCAAGTCTTACAGGGACGTTATAGTTCGGCTCAGATTCCACTCGTACAAAACCAGTGAAATTCAGTAGTTATAGTTAGCTGAGCTAACTATAACTTACCCCCACAGTGCACTGCTTATGCCCTTACATATTACATCACTGATGACATGGTCGGTGACATCACTGATGATATCTCAAATGACATCACTGATGACATCATCCAGTGAGTGTGAGTGTTTTCTAAAAGTTACTGAGTGTTAAACATATATAGTAAGGTAAGTGGCCGTGGGAGTGCCTGCATGTGTGAGTGAGTGGGTGTTTAAGTGGTGTGGTGGGAGTGTGAGTGGTTCTGTGAATGATGTCATCAGTGACGTCATGTGAGATGTCATCAGTGATGTCATTTGAGATGTCATCAGTGATGTCATCAGTGATGTCACTGACCATGTCATGAGTAATGTAATATGTGAGGTCATAAGCAGTGCATTGCGGGGTCGTAAGTTATAGTTAGCGCAGATTACTATAACTGCTGAATTTCTCTGGTTTTGTACGAGTGAAATTTGAGTCTAACTATAACGTCCCTGTAACCTTTGTTTTTTTCAGTGAATTTCTAAGGTTTTTTTTATTCTATTTCCGAACTATAATGTCCCTGTAACCTTTGGTCTTGTCCGTGAATTTTGAAGGTTTTTAAAATGTTGTTTCCTAACTATAGCTTCCCTGTAACCTTTGGTTTTTTTAAGTGAATTTACACTTTTTTAAAAATTGTTATTTCATAACTATGACCTGTTGAGGTTTAATTTTTTTAAAATGAGCATCATGCCAGAATGAATCCTGTCCTGCTATTTATCCAAGAAGAGGCCACCATTTTGTTCATCACCTCTACCCAACTGGAGTACTTTCTACTGGCTAATTAGTAAGTGCTACCTCTATGGGCAAATGTATACTACATTTCCTACACTACAACTGCATAAAGGATGCTGAGAAAATGTCTCAAGTGACCTTGTTTTTCTGTAACTTTGCCAATGTGATTGTTCCTCAAGCATCTTTACTAAATAACTTTACAATGTGGAACTGCAGAGAAAACACACTTGGAGGATTTCTACTTTGCAGAAGTAAGAACTTCTTTGTTTGGTGGAGATACAATCGTATTCCTGGCATGAGGAACGTGTCTCCAAAATGGGTGGGAAAGGCTCTAGGGTATTCTTTTAGTAAGCTAACCATCATCCTGGGAAAAGGGCGGGAAAACATTGCATACTGCTAATGTATATGGGGCAGGGCTTGTAGGCAGGTTGACATACTTCTAGTATGTAAAATTTTAGAATACAATCTCTGGTCTCAGCAACAGATGACAAGAAAGAACCCCTCAGGGGAGGGGGCCATGTGGCCCCCTCCCCAGGCCAATTTCGGCCCCAGGGATCCCATCCCTTGAGACCCGGCCTTTTAAAAAATATATTTTTAATCAGGGAGGGGGGCCACACAGACCCCCTTGCAGGCTGATTTCGGCCAGGGGACCCCATTGAATAGGGGAGGGGGACTCTGCGCCACCCTCCCCGTGCTGACTTCAGCCCTGAGGATCCTATCTCCTTGGACCCAGCCATTATACTATGGGGAGGGGGGCTGTGCGATCCCCCTCTCCAGTCCAATTTCGGCTCTGGGGACCCCATCCCCGGGGCCCGGTCTTGATTGAATAGGGAAGGGGGCTTTGTGGGCCCTCTCCCTGAGCTGATTTCAGCCCTGGGGATCTATTCCTGGGGCCCGGCAATTATACTATGCAGAGGGGGCCACACAGCCTCCATCCCGGGCCAATTTTGGCCCCAGGACTCTATTCACCAGGGCCCGGCGTTTTATTTAATTACATTTTATTTTGGAAGGGGGCCACACGGCCCCCATCCCCGGGCCAATTTTAGCCACGTGGACCCCAGGGCCCAGCCTCTTATTCTGGGTGCCCCAACGGCACCCAGTAACCTCTGTTAGGGATTGTGGAAGGGGAGCCTCTAGGACCACTCGGTCCCTGCTGACTCCCCGGCTCCTGCAGGAGCCGGCATTACTCTTACAGACAGGGGATGCTGAAAGGCAGCACCCTGTCTGTCAGACCAATGTTTCCATCTGTTTGTCTGTACTCATATTTGCGTTCAGAGAAACAGATTAAAACTCTGCATTCTGAAGCTAGAGCTGTTTGACAGCTCCAGCTTGCAGAAAGTGGAGTTATGTTTGCAAAAGCAAACGGATACCTACCGAGGGTGGGTACCTCGGGAGGTAGCAGGAGCCGGCCCTGGGTGGTGGTGGTCCCGAGGGCCATAAATGGCTCCATGAGAGGGTTTGCATGCCCCCACCTCCATCTTAAAACTTTGCCTCAGGAAGGTGGTGGTCCCAGGGGCTAGGGGTCCAAGACATACACCCAAAATTAGTTTATTTCAGCCCCAGAGAGGTGGTGGTCACTGGAGCTGCGGGGGGGTTCTGTGGGCACCCCTGCATTGATTTTATGTTTTTCCTGGGGAGGTGGCAGTTTCCAGGAAGCAGGAGGGCCCAGAGGTCCACCCACGTACATTCTTTCATAGTGCCCGGGGAGGTGGTGGTCCCCAGGGATGCGTGGGTGCATGGGCCCCCTGCATTGTTACTTTTACTTGCCCTGGGAAGATGTTGGGCCCAGCATGCCCGCCTGCACAGATATTTGAAAGTGCCCCTGGGAGGTGTTGGTCCCTGGGGCTTATGATAAGCCATAGGAGGGAGGCCCATGCACCCCCTCCTTTATATAATTGCTCATGCCCCTGGGACCTGGCCCGCATTACAGGATAGCAGGAGCCCGCACTTCTTTTTTTTAAATTTTTCAGCAGGAGCCGCAGATCCACTGGGACTTCCTCCAAATTTATTTTAAAAAAATGCTTTTTTGGTCCTACAGGGTCCCTGCGGGACCTTCCAAGAGGCGTAGGGGATCAGGGTATTCCTACCCTGCCCCCTTTTCCTTTTTTTACTGTTTTATTGTGGGGCTCAGCTCAAGCTGAGTCCCAATATGGCTAACACCACTTCCTAGTTTGAAGTGTTAGAAGCCAATGAGATCTCAGCACAGGATTGGGAGGGTTTCATAGAGCCTTACAGGCACATGCATCAATGTTGGATTTTGCGATTTCTTAATTGCGATTTTTAAGGAATCGCAATTAAGGAATCGCAAAAGCCTATGCATGTAGAAATCGCTTAAAAAATAGCGATTTCTAAACATTCCTTAATTGCGACTCGCAAATTGCGAGTCGCAATTAAGGAATACCTCCCCATTCATTCCTATGGGCCTAGAGGCCCATAGGAATGAATGGGAAGACATTCTCAATTTGCGATTCTCAATTAGAGAATCGCAAATTGAGAATGCAATTTCAAGGGTGCAAGGGTGTCAAAAGGACACCCTGTTGCACCCCTGAAATTGATCTGTGCACATATAGTTGCGCACACACATGTCCCAAGGACATGTGTGTGTGTAACTCTACAACTTTAAAAAATGCACTTTAGTGCATTTTTCAGAGTTTTCGCTATTTACCATGTGGTATGATTCCACGGTAAATAGCGGGCCCAAATAGCGAAATCGCTATTTTTAAAGGCATCTTGCATTGCATTTAAGGAATCGCAATTTGCGATTCCTTAAATGTAATCGCAATTTAAGAAATCGCAAAAAATTGCGATTTCTCAAATTGCGAGTGGCAAGTTGTTTCATGCATCGCAAAAGCTAATTTTGCGCTCGCAAACGGCCGATTTTTGCGAATCGCGCCGTTTGCGATCGCAAAAGCTTTGATGCATGTGCCCCTTAGTGTCCCTATATACACAAGTTTGAATTTCTTTTAATAACTCCGCAACTACTTAACAGATTTACACCAGATCAGAAAAAGGCATTTTTCTGGACCAATATCTACCTTTCTGCCAAACTTGGTGTAACTTCATTCAGCAGTTCGGGCTGTAGCCAGGTCTAAAGTTTCTATGGGAATTACCATGGGGAAAGTGCATTTTGGAACCCCTTTTTCTTAGCCCCCACTTGACGCATCACCACAAAACTTTCAAGACAGCAGCTAAAGAGCGTCATTTTGTTTTGAAAATTTTGCGAGGGTTTGTCAAATGTCACCAAAGTTATTGGCAAAACAAAAACACTCTTCCTATGGAAACTAGGTCCTTACTATACAGTCATCAGAAATATATGTATATATATATATATATATATATATATATATATATATATTTATTTATGTGTATATATGTATATAGATATATATATATATATATATGAGTGTATATATGTATATAGATATAAATAGAAAGAGAGAGATTTTAACATAATTTCCTATAAGGTTATATTGTAAGTCGCAACCTGCATTACATTTTAAAGGAGGGTGTTGCATTAGCAGTGTTTGGCATTGTGTGGTGCTGGACTTAATACAGGTCTGAGGTGGGATATATTTACTCCTGTTTTGGGTCTTTGTTTGCTGTAGTAACTTTAGAAGTTCCATTTGTGAATAGCAATGGGATTACTCTCTTGTGGGTGGGTGGATGCAAGTCCCTTCATAAACCCCTCCCTATCCTCCTTTAACTCCTCCATACTCCTTCCAAAATCCATCCTCTCTAGTAAAAACTATTCCCCACTTTCTAGTCTCTCCCCTTAGTCCCTTCCACATTTACTACTAAAACGTAGGTGCACATGTGCAGAATTCTCCACAGTCAAGGCAAAGACTTTTGAACATAAAAAATAGGAGAGGCTCTAAAATGGTGAGAAAGTGAAAAAAACATTATTAAAATGAAACCCTTAGTTATGTCACAGAATACATATAATCAAGATTGTTTGCACAGCAAGCACTGAAAATTGGATTATTTCTTAGCATTTCTAGAAGATTGTGCATTGACTACTTGTATTCATTCTATGAATCACAGACAGTAAAAAAAGCAGCCCCGGACTTGCTCACAGTAGATAGGTGCAGTGCCTAAGGTACTGACTTTGAAACCTCAACACCAAGGGCTAAATCACAATACATATTTGACTGGAGGTCTTTCATTACCTTGGTGGTAGGTTAAGCAAATGCTTGGTGTAAGCACCTCTTACTATCATGTTATGAAAGCAGGTTTCTGAAGGTGGTAGTTGTGCGCCAAAAATATTTGTGCATATTTTTGTGGCATTTTGTTGTGGAGGTGAATTGTCCTTTTTCTTCCTGCTGTGTGTTTGTGCTGCATTATTTTAATGTGATGTTGGTTTGTTGTACTGTGGCTGTTACGTTGCATTCTGTTTAAACTGTTTTTTGTGTTGTGCCCTGTTAAATTTTGTGTTGTTATGTTACTTTATGTTACTGTGTTATGTTGTTTTTTTACTTTAATGATGTCTCCAAATGTTGCTACACTTCTAGCCAAAAGCAGCACATGCATTTAAGGTTCCCCTGACAAGGAATAATTTGCAACAGTTTTTCTACTACTTAAGACATGAGGGAGCCCAAAATAGTGGCAGGCAATACCATAAATTAGCACTTTCATTGCTCACTTTATGTGAAAGGGCCAGTGGCTTATAATATCATGTTGAGTAGTTAATCAAAGTATATTTATGGTTCTGAGCATGTCAATTTGGGTATGATTCACAAAACAACATATGAATATTTAACGGTAAGCTCTCCTTAACATTTGTGTTATTCAGATTTTACAAAATCCAAAGAAGAATTTATGGGAAGACTTTGCTACTCTTAGTTCTTCTGCTCTGGAGCCCAAAGTACTAATTGCTGGTCACAAAAATATGGTTGCAATTTATGACCAGCATTTTTGCGACCAATAAAGAATGTAACTGCACAACCTATGTAATAATAGCTAGGCTCTGTAAATTCCAGTATGGAGTGGGTCACAATCTGACCAATATCATGAATAGTAATGAGGTAGTTTACAAATTGCAACTCATTCCAATTAGTGGTCATTACTGGGATGGTGACCACCATGTCTGTGATCGCTGTTCAATAAAGTATTTTTTTAATGCAGTTCATTTTCATTAAAGGAAATGGAGTCATGTCCTCTGCACCACTGTTCATTTTATAGCAGACCTTTTTTTTACATTATGCATTACCACTACAACTCTGGGGTCGGTAAAATTTCAATGTTCTGCAATCACATTTTGGGCGTGAAACCTTGCGCTCTCATACTGAATCAGTATTTGGAAGGTCCAACTACAACATGCCTCTTCAAAATAGCGATTCGGTATGGAGTCAAGCCAAATATTTCCAGACTACAGACAGATTAGTACATTGAAAAATATTTTTGAGTTTGTAAACAGCAAATTTTTTAGTTACCAACTGTAAAAACATTTAGTACATCTGGGACTTAATGGGCAATCTGTGGGTTTGGCAGAAAAGTGCATGTGCACATTTCACTGTTTTTCTTTTTTGTATCTCCACATGAAAACCATTTTTTCATTCTGAGAAAAGCCTTCTGATAACTTTCTGAAAAATTTGGAATCTTCAGCATTCTATGACATTTAAGTTATATATGCAAGTTGGATGTAAAGTTGCAATGGGATTGCATGTGGATACTCACATGGTATGACATTGTGGAATAATCACATTATTAATGATCTCTATCAATTTGATCCTTTGGGAACACTCGTGTTCACATATAGCAAGGGAATGCGCTATCATTATGGTTCCTTACTCTTGGTTGTATGTGAGATTTAGGTTTAGAAATTCATCAAATCCTGAATATTCGAATCAGGATATGGGAATCGGGTGCTAAATCAAACATTTTCTTGACATAAATATAAAACAGCACTTAAAGCACTGTGAAATGGGCTTCTGATGTAATTGTGTCTCAAACATACAAATAAATATTTAAAGAAAAAATGTATACAAAACTATACATGTTGTTTCTATTACTTTCCAATTGATTAAAGCTCGATTTCTGCTACTCATTCTCACCTTGGACCTCACACATCATGTTCATGATGGTCCTCATAGGAATACGATGGTTCTCTGCAAATGAAACTGATGCTACTTCCAACAAGATTTGCACATTCATGAAATACTTGAAAAGAGCAACTGGGACCTACATATTTATGGCAAACTGCTCAGACCACTGAGCATTCCTCACAGGAAACTCACATTTGGAGACCATTTAGTTAGCACTCATTCCATTGGTTAAGACTTTGGAGTAATCATGGACGATGCTCTCTCTTTTACAAAATATATTAATGCAATCACATCTGTGCGTTTTTAAGAAGAAGTCTTCTTTTAACCCTCCACCCCACACAATACCAGCAGAAGTGGCTACATTTGAAAAGGCAGTCATAAAAGACCTTAGTAGATTAATATATCAACTCAAAAAATGGTCTTCAAATTATCCATTGTTGAAATTGAGACTGGTCGCCGGCTAGGGTCTGATACTAGAAACACCATCAAACTGGCAGACAAAGGTAGGGCGATCGTACTGTTAGACTCTGACACTTACAATAATGAATGCTTGAAACAACTTACTGATGTAAAGTTTTATCAACCATTACAGAGAGAACCTACACCGAGATTACAGAAAACCATCAGATGGTTGGTTTCAATCGCAAAGGAAGAAGAGTGAATTACACCAAATGAGGCTGATTTTCTGGCGACAGAACATCCCAGAATTCCATATTTTTATGTACTTCAAATGATTCATTAGCTACAATGTTCACCTCCAGGAGGACCAATCGTCTCTAGGTTCAGTTCCCTCTTGGAACCATTTTCACAGTTTACAGACTAGTTTTTAGACCAATTGTTGGCAAGATGCTCTAATACGTTCAGGATACCGAACATGTCCTCAACATTCTGCAAGGTTTTCAATTTGACACACAAGCAAATTATCTAGTCAGTTTTGGTGTAGAATCTCTTTATACATTTATTTTACATGATGAGACCCTCAGTATGATCAACGCTTTTACATGACAATCTAACCAATGAGAGGACACCTATCGCCTTTATAATGGATTAAGCTACTTTAGCACTGAAAGGGAATTTCCTTGTGTTTTAAGATCAACTGCATTTACAGATCAGCAGCACTGCCATGAGAAGCACTTTTGCTCCCAGCTTGGAGAATCTCTATATGTGTCATTTTGAATGCCAACACATGTATTCTGATCTTAACCCCTTCAAGAAAAATCGTAAACTTTGGAAACTACATTGATGATGTACTCTTGGTGTCAAAAGGCACTTCTGGGTCGATTCTTGCATTCCATCACTGGCTGAATACAAGAAATGATCTTTCAGATTTACCTGTGAATACAGTAAAGAAAAGTTACCATTTCTTCACTTATTACTGTATCCTAAAGATGGGAGAGTGCACTCTGAACTACATAGAAAACCTATTACACAGCATTCACTTTTGCCTTATGTTAGTTTTCGTCCTAATTCACTATGGGATAATTTGCCAGTAGGGCTCTTTTTGTGAGTCTGAAGGAATTGCTCTGAAACTGAGTTTAATCAACGGCTTGCAACCAGGAATTGCCCTCATTAGCTGATAAATTCAGCCAGGAAGGGAGTACATAACAATAATAGACAAGTTCTCAAAGAAGAACAGTTGATCTGTGTGAGCACTTTTAGCATCCTGACTACCATTGTTAAAAAGAGCATTTTGAAGATATGGCATATTCTGAACACCAGACAAATGGAGATAGGCAAACCTATGTTCACCTTTAAACATACCATGAACCTCAAAGATACTCTAGTACACACTAGGCCAAAGAACGTCACATCAGACAATGAGCCAACTTCATGGGCCATGCCTAGAGTAAAAGGACATTTTCCTTGTGGCTCCTGTTCGGTGTGTGAGTTTACGAAAATGGCAACATCAGTAGATCTGGGAATGAACACACCTTAGGAACTGAGGCGGCACACCAACTGTAAAATCAGTGGTGTACTATATGTGCTGAAATGTCCCTGTGGTCCTCCCTATATTGGGATAGTGTGTTCCGGCGGTCTGTCTGCCTTCCATTGTTCCACTAGCAGTGCTCATGCTGCCACTTTCTGAGCCTGTATCGCTAGTTAGGGAATTTCCGTCTGAAATTGACAACGAGTCCTTAGATGTGCCTGCATTTTGTTGCATTTCGGTTTCTGCACCTTTTTTGGATTCAGTATTTAGCTTTAGCTTCTTAGCGTTCGCGTATTTACGAGCAAACGTATAGATCTGGCCCTGCTCGTAATCAGCTCGATCTCGCGCAAATTTATACACTTTACGGAGTTTGATTTTTTCTTCCTGCTTTTTAAGACGTTCCTGTATTTCTTTCCTGGTCTTAGTAATATATTCATTGGGCTCCAACTTGCTTAATTCATCATTTATTTTGTCGATTTCTTTGATTAAATCTAAACGATCAGACTCAGCATACTTAATGAGTATACGGACAAGATTCATTGAAGCCTCGAGGTTACTTTCACCCCATTCCTTTAGCATAGTCGGGTTCGGGTTCTCGAAACTCGGCGCCAAAAGGATCCTGAGCCCTCGAGGAACCCGTCCCGCTTCTTCATATTTCGTTAGTGATTTGTTTTCCCACCATTTAGTCACTTCAGATCTCATGCATTTCACCAGCTTTTTAAGTAAAATTTTCGCATTGCCATCTTTATTGCTATTGCTTGTGTTAGCTTGCGAGCTTTCTCCCATTGCTGTGACACTAGGCAAATTGTTGAACAGTTCATCAGCTGCTGCTTCTCTTTTGCGGACAACTTCCTCTGACATAATTGGCTAATAGTGAATGCCAAGCCTTTGTAGTTAGGCTGATGGCGTTGCCTTTCCACACCTCCCCACCTACGCATATCCTGTGGACACTCCCCGCTATATATATATATATTACCTACTGGCAGTCGCCAGTAGGTAGTTATAATTACTACCTCGTTTCCATTCAAAAAGCGTTTTTGTTTTCCCAATATCTTTGGCGCCGGTTGACGAATCTTCGCGAAATTTTCAAAACTAGTGGGGCGCTCCGGTCAGCTCCTGTCTTGAAAGTTTCGGGGTGATTCATCAAGCGGGGCCGAGAAAAAGGGGGGTCCTAAAACGCGTTTTCCCCATGTAAATTTCCATAGGAAACTTTAGACAAAGCTACAGCCTGAACTGCTGAACGGAATTACACCAAATTTGGCAAAAAGGTAGCCCTTGGTTCAGAAAGAGACCTTTTTAAATGGTGTAAATCCGTTCAGTAGTTCCTGAGAAATTAGAAAAAGAAAAAATTGATATATCTATGGCCGAGATGGGTTCGCGAACCCTCCTGGGCACGAGCTTCACTGTGATTGACTGCCAACACTCCAAACCAGGAACTGTTGGCAGCCATCTTGTGACTCGGTAGAACCGAGTCACAAGAAAACAGTGAAACAAAGTGTAAAATTAACAAAAGGGGGCAGGGTAGAAGCACCCTGACCCCCTAGGCCTGCTCTGGGGGTCCCACAAGGACCCCCAGGGCCAAAAAAGCATTTTTTTAATTTCGGCGGAATTCGCGTTGGGGTCCCGAATCCCGCCAAAAGTTTTAAAAATGAAGCGCGGGCTCCCGCGCTCATTTTAATGAGGCCCCCGGGTGGGCCAGGTCCCGGGGGCATTGTCAATAAATAATAGCGGGGGCCTGCGGGGCGCCCGCAGCCCGGGGACCACCACCTCCCTGGGCTATGCTCATTATGTGTGGGGGCATGTGGCCCCCGCAGCAAAACTGCTGAACGGAATTACACCAAATTTGGCAAAAAGGTAGTGCTTGGTTCAGAAAACACGCTTTTAAAAATGGTGTAAATCCGTTCAGTAGTTGCTGAGAAAATCCAAAATAAATGTTTCGATATCTATGGCCGTGGTGGATCCGCGCACCCTTCCGACCACGAGCTGCATGCTAATTGGCTGTCAACACTCCAAACCAGGAAGTGTTGGCAGCCATCTTGTTCCTCTGTAGAACCGGCATCGTGCTGGAGGCCCTGCCCCCTCCCTGCAGCAGTCTGCAAACACGCCCCCTGGCGTGTTTTAAGAAGGGGAAGTAATTCCCCTTGAATACTGGGGGTCCCTAGGGCCAACTAGCCCACCAGGAACCTCCGGTATGCGCTAGGGCTGCGTTGCAGAGAGGTGTACAGAGGCCATGCCCCTTTTACACCTCTCTGCAACGCAGCTCTGTGGCGCTTTTTGGAGGTACATGGTGGGCTAGTTGGACTCCAGGGACCCTCAGTATTCAAGGGGACTTAATCCCCCAACTTAAAACGCGCCACGGGGCGCGTTTGCACAGTGGTGAAGGGAGGGGGAGTGGCTTCAGGTGACATGTGTGCAAACAGGCCCCGTGGCGCGTTTTAAGATGGGGAATTAAATCCTCTTCAATCCTGAGGGTCCCTGAGGGCCAACTAGCCCACCAGGTACCTCCAGTAAGCGCCACGGAGCTGCGTTGCAGAGTGTTGTAAAAAGGGGAGTGGCCTCTGAACACCTCTCTGCAACGCAGCTCTCTGGCGCATACTGGAGGTATCTGGTGGGCCAGTTGGCCCCTAGGGACCCTCGGGATTGAGGAGGAATTCATTCTCCAACTTAAAACGCGCCACAAGGCGTGTTTGCAGACATGTCACTTCAGGCCCCACTCCCTTCCTTCACCATTGTGCAAATATTCCTCTAAAATCAGCCGAACTACGAATTCCGATTTACTCACCTGTTATCAGGAGAGACCTCAGTGCTGCATCTTTGAGCCCAGTACTGATCCTGAAAAGTAATTTTAACCGTACTTACCAGTAACTTGAATTTCCTTCCATAGGCTAACATTGACTGGTTTCACTTGGAAATTCTTCTGTGTGTGGAGTTTTGGAACTTTATAATATTCCTCTAAAATCAGCCGAACTACGAATTCCGATTTACTCACCTGTTATCAGGAGAGAACCCAGTGCTGCATCTTTTAGCCCAGCACTGACCCTGAAAAGTAATTCTAACCCTACTTACCAGTAACTTGTATTTCCTTCCATTGGAATCCATTTTCTGGTTTTCAGCAGAAAAGTTTCAGTGTCGATTTTCACAAACTACAAATATTCCTTAAAAATCGCCTGTATGACTTAAACGCATTCTTTCAACTGTTTACAGGAGATGCACCAGTGCTGGATCCAGGATCCACCACTGAGTAAGAAAAAGTAACGATAACACTACTTACCTGCTAAGTGAATTTCCTCCCATAGGATAACATTGGTGATTCTATGTGAAAAAGTTTATGTGTCAACTTTTAAAATACAATAATATTCCTTAAAAATCACTACTGTAACCAAAACGCTTTTACTCAACTGTTTACAGGAGATGTCCCAGGACTGAATGTAGGATCCAGTCCTGTGGTTAGAAAAGTAATCCATAAAGTAACTAATTGCATTTAAGTAGAAATTCACATTGAGCTCAATGTTGCATTGTGTTTGAAATTGTGTTGCCCATTGCAACAACTGTAACTACTGTACTTAAAAGTCTATTGCCTATTTGCAAAGTATTTAAACTAAAGTAATTCATTCTGAGAAAGTATATTTTGTAATGTAATGTATAATGTAATTACAATGTAATTTAAAAAATAAAATATGTAAAAATAAATAGTTTAAAAAAATGTAGTAAATCAGTATCAAAAAATAAATATAACAATTAATACATTTAAAAATTGTCATTTTCAAAACCTTTGAAATTCACAGAAAAAAACCATAGGTTTCAGACATGTTATAGTTAGGAATTAGCATTTAAAAAACCTTTGAAATTCACTGAAAAACCATAGGTTTCAGGCACGTTATAGTTAGAAATTAGCATTTAAAAAACCTTACGAATTCACTGAAAAACCATAGGTTTTAGGGACAGTTATAGTTAGTTGAACATTGCACTCGTACAAAACCCGTGAAATTCCCCCATTATAGTTAGTTCAGCTAACTATAACTCGTGCCCCCGCAAAGCACTGCTGATGACGTCACATATTACATCACTCATGACATGGTCAGTGACATCACTGATGACATCACTGATGACATCTCAAATGACATCACTGATGACATCATCCAGTGACTGTGTGTTTCTGTAAAGTTTAAATATTTTTAATATATATAGGGAAAGGCGTATTGAAGAATGAGTGGTTGTATAAGTGTCTGTATGGATGATTTAGTAGGTGCGTGACTAACTCTATAAGTGAGTGATTAAACGTATCTTACTGAATGCATGGGTTAGTGACTAAACTGGGTGAATGTCTGTATCCGTCTGTCTGTTGCTGTGTAAGTGGCTGCATGGGTTTGTGAATAGCTACATGAGTGTCTATATGAGTTATTGATTGGTTGTCTGAGTATCTGTATGGGTGCCTGAGTGTTTGTGTGGGTGGGGTGTGTGCGACTCTGTGCATAGATGTGTGAGTGGGTGATTCACTGGGTGGATGGTTTCAAGAGTGCATCTGTGATAGACTGTATGGGTGGGTAAGTGTGTGTAAGAATGTGTTAGTGAGTGAATGTATGTCCCAGTGGTACATGTGTGAGTAACTACATATGTGAAAGGCACTATATATGTGTGTTGGAGTATATAAATAGCTATAAGCGAGAGTGTGTGATTGTGAGAGTGACTGTATGGATGAGTGTGTGCTTGTATCAGTGATTGTATAAGAGCGTAAGAATGTGCTAGTATTTGTATGAGTAAGTGAGCTGGTGTGTGGATAACTGTATAGGTGAGTAAATGGCAGTGTGTTTAATTATTTGCATGACTGACTAGGTGTGTGAGTACCTCTATGGATGAGTGGCGGTGTTTGAGTGTCTATATAGGAGTATGAGTGCATATGATAGTCCTGTACTGAGTGACCATAAGTATGAGTGACTGTACGGGTGAGTGAGTGGATGTGTGTGTAGACCTAAGAATCAGTGAGTGGGTATGTAGTTATTGGTGTTGGAGTGTCTATGGTTTTGCGAATGGCAGTCTGTAATTTAGAGTGGGTGTATCAAAGGTTATATTAGGGTGTGAGGAGGTGCATCAGATTATCACGTGGATGATGTCATCAGTGATGTCATCAGTGATGTCATTTGAGATGTCATCAGTGATGTCATCAGTGATGTCACTGACCATGTCATGAGTGATGTAATATGTGACGTCATCAGCAGTGCATTGCGGGGCGCGAGTTATAGTTAGCTGAACTAACTATAACGGGGGAATTTCACGGGTTTTGTACGAGTGCAATGTCCAACTAACTATAACTGTCCCTAAAACCTATGGTTTTTTCAGTGAATATATATATAACTCACGCCCGCAATGCACTGCTGATGACGTCACATATTACATCACTCATGACATGATCAGTGACATCATTGATGACATCACTGATGACATCTCAAATGCGAAATGCGATCCACGCGTTTCGGCTCGTCCAAACCTTGATAACGATACAAGACGTCATTGTAGCTTGCTTATTTAAATGTACAAATGCCTCCAGTTGCCAACATTAACAAAGGACTACATATTACTTTAATCCAAAAGCTGGTGGCCATATTGGCCTGGTCACGATGTGAAAATTCAGGAATTGATACAATAAAGAAAAGAAAACAAGTGTTAATATGCACACAATGTCATTTCAGCATATCTTGCCCTGTGACCGCCGTACCTGTATGTTCGTCAACGTGACTTGGTCATAATAAACATACTTAGGATTGCAAACATCAACATAAACAATGGACTGCACATTACTTTAAAGTGAAAGGCTATCGGCCATATTGATCTGGGCACGTTGCGTATTATAATGGTTCTTACACGAAAGAAAAGAAAAAAAGGGGTGTTAATGTACACACACTATCCATAAATAAAGTTCTAGCGATTATAGTTCTATTCCATTCACAGCTCATTTGAGATGTCATGAGTGATGTCATGAGTGATGTCACTGACCATGTCATGAATGATGTAATGTCTGAGGTCATAAGCAGTGCATTGGGGGGTGTAAGTTATAGTTAGCTCAGGCAACTATGACTGCTCAATTTCACTGGTTTTGTACGAGTGAAATCTGAGTCTAACTATAACGTCCCTGTAATCTTTGTTTTTTTCAGCGAATTTCTAGTTTTTTTAACATTAAGTAAGATGCCTATCACAATGGATGGTGGGGGTTGGAAGCAGGGCCTGGCCTGGCATTGTGCTGTCCCCACCCAAGCTTGCTGCTCCTGCCTCCCCTCCTCCTTGCCATCCATTGTCCAAGTCCATGCCCCTGCTCCCTCATTACAGCCCTGTGTGGCCGTTGTTCTGCCACTGGCCTTCCCGCCTTCTCTGAACAGTTAGATTGCTTCCCTATCCACCTCCTCCCTATCCTCTGTTGTCTGAATCCATGCACTAGCCTTCTCCCTCCTGCCATGGATGGTCTGATGTGCTGCCACTGCCCTCCATTTAGCATGATGTCCCAGTCCACTCCTCCTGCCCTCCATTGCCCAATTCTATGCCCCATCATTGACCTCTTGCTTAGCCTCTGTGCTTAGGTTGCTGCCCCTACTCTCCTTCCCCCTGCATTCCGATCTCTGTGTGCATGCCCCTGCTCCATCCTTTTTGCCCACCATGTTCCATGGACCTGCCCCTCCTATCTACTCTGAGGGCCCGATTCTGATGCGGGTTGGAAAAGCTTCCCGACCGAGGGCCTGATTCTGATGCGGTTAGGAAGGCCTCCTAACGACATTTGCTCCTTCCAAATCGGATCGGGAACGTGTCTTCCCGACCGAGGGCCCAATTCTGATGCGGTTAGGAACAAATGTTCCCATTGAAGTCAATGGGAGTTCAACCAAATCGTATCTGGAAGCATCCGGATGCATCCTACTCCACCGGTTGGACTTTCCCGATCCGAGTGGGTCGGACACCATTTCCCAACCGATTCGGTCGGGAAGCTTTTCCAACCCGCATCAGAATCGGCCCCAAAGTGTTCTGTTGAGCTGCCACTCCCCTCACACCTGCCTAGCATTGTCAGACGACTATAACCTGTCCCTGCCACCTCCACCCTGCCTGTCCACGTTCCATGCCCCTATCCCCTTCCTCCTGTCCTCCATGGTCCATTTTACTGCCACACCCTTCTGCCCTCCCTGGTCTGTTGTGCTGAAACTGCTCCTCCTGCCTGCCCCTGGTCTGTTGTGAGGCCCCTTCCCCTGAACTCTCTTGTCTGTGCCCAGCTCCTACCCCTCCCTTCTATCCTCCATGGTCCTTTCTGCATGCACCTGCCCCCTCCATCTCGCCCATCATGGCCATTGTGCTGCCACTAACCCTCCCACTTGCCATGCATGGTCTTCTGTGCTGCCACGGCCCCTCCCACCTTCCCTGTGTGGTCAGCTAGCTGCCTCTGACCCCCTCCCACCTTCCCTCCATGGTCTGTGTGTATGCCATTATAGTCTCACTGTTGCTCTCCATGGTGTGTCTTGCTTCTAGTGCCCATCCTGCCTGACCTCCATTGTCAGCTTGCTGCTCCTGCCCTGCCCCCTTGCCCCCTGCCCTCTGTTTTCCATGTGCAGACCCCTATTCCCTCCCTCCTGGCTTGTCTGTTCCATTGTAATGCCCCTGATCCCTACCTCCTGCCCTTTATAGTCCGTTATGCTGCAGCTTTCTCTCCTGTCTGTCCATTATGGTCAGCTAGCTGCCATTGCCTCTTTCCCCTCTGTTCTCTGTTGTCCATGTGCATGGTCCAGTCCCCTCCCTATTGCTTTCCATGGATTGTTGTGCTGCACTCCCGTCCCGCATGCCCTGTGTGGTGTATTGTGCTGCTGCAAACCCTGATGCCTGCCCTGTAAGGTCAGTTTGGTGCACCTGTCCATGTCCCTCCTGTCCTCTGTTATCCGAGTTCATGTCCCTACCCCAATTCCTCCTGCCTTCCATGATCCAATGTACCATACTTGCTAACATTTTGAACTTGGTAAGAGGGAGATTTTGAAAAATAAACTGGGGTATTGATTTTCCCCATTGACTTACATTGAAAAAGAGGAGATTGTAGACAGGAGACAGATCAAATAAAGCCCATTTGGGCTTAAAAACATTGGGCGTTTCCTGGCTGAATCAGGTCTGTTGGCATGTATGGTTGTACTACCACTGCCTCTTCCTTCTGCCCACAATGGTCTATTATATTGCCACAGCCTCTCTTGCCTGTCCTGCATTGTTGGTTTGTTGCCCCTGCCCCCTTTCCACTGCCCTCCATAGTCTGTTGTGCTGCCACTGCCCTTCCTGCCTGCCCAGTGTGGTCAAATTGTTGCCTCTGCACCCTCCTACCTGCCTTCAATTTTCTGAGTCCGTGCCCCTGGCCTCTGCCTCTCAACAGTATCCTAATGAACAACTAGATTGCTAACATTCTATATTTATTACAAAAGTGTGGCACGCCTGACGTCATCTTGATGTAATCAAAACTGTAATACCTAGAGCATTTCCTTTAGAAATTACAGAAATGAGAGGGTCTTATTTGCATCGAAATTATGGTTAGTGCTCTAAAAACTAAAATGAGGACATATTTTCTGAGTTTTCAAATAGCGACAAAGCACTTTTAAATTACTTGTTATCTTTATGTTTTTTATCCAGTTGACCACTTGATTAAATGTTGCACTTAGGGGAGAGGATGTGGTATTACTTCCAGAGCTGCAGACTTTGCAACTGGGGAACCAGGTTGGAGTTTCTGCTTCAGCTCGACATTCTGTGATTCTGGTCAAATCACTTAATCTCCCCATGTCTACAACCAACATGAATTTGTCCTTGTGTGATGTAACCAATGCTCATGTAAAGCACTCCAATACCTGACCAGTCTGCACTATATAAAACTGCAAAAAAACAAAAAATAAAAAGTGTTTTGCACACTTCTGTCATTGGGCTATACGTGGGCTACATCTGGGTGATATTTGTGCTACATTTGGGCTCTTTTGTCTCTGGTGGCCATCTTGGGAGATTTATTTGTTATGAAGTTTCCTAATTTCCTCATTTACTGCAGTCTCCTCAGTAGGAAATGCTTTCAGTTTTTTACTTTGATTCCATCAAGAAGGCATTCAGATGTGTCACACATTCGCCATACATTCTGAATGTTAGCACTCTAGTTGCTCATTAGATCACTGTAGTAAAGCTACTGCTCACTAGGGAAGTCTGCTGCTGGTATTGAAAGTGCATGTTTCAGTCTGCATGTCAGAATGTTTTAATGAAATAGAAGAGGATTTGAGAAGTCACTCAAAATGTGCCCTAATTTTTCTTTCTTCAGCACTAATCATCATTTCTATGGCAAAATGAACCCCCTCAGTTTGTTCCTTTTTAAATTAAATGTTTTAAGTGTTACCAGTTTATTCCAATCAAGATGGCTTCAGGTGTGCCATACTTTTGTCATAAGTAAGACTGTTAGCGCTCTAGTTGTTCTTTAGAACACTCTGGGACATTCTGTCATTGGGCTATACGTGGGCTACATCTGGGTGATATTTGTGCTACATTTGGGCTCTTTTGTCTCTGGTGGCCATCTTGGGAGACTTATTTGTTATGAAGTTTCCTAATTTCCTCATTTACTACAGTCTCCTCAGTAGGAAATACTTTCAGTTTTTTACTTTGATTCCATCAAGAAGGCATTCAGATGTGTCACACATTTGTCATAAATTCAGAATGTTAGCACTCTAGTTGCTCATTAGATCACTGTAGTAAAGCTACTGCTCACCAGGGAAGTCTGCTGCTGGTATTGAAAGTGCATGTTTCAGTCTGCATGTCAGAATTTTTAATGAAATAGAAGAGGATTTGAGAAGTCACTCAAAATGTGCCCTAATTTTTCTTTCTGCAGCACTAATCATAATTTCTATGGCAAAATGAACCCCCTCATTTTGTTCCTTTTTAAATTAAATGTTTTAAGTGTTACCACTTTATTCCAATCAAGATGGCTTCAGGTGTGCCATACTTTTGTCATAAGTAAGACTGTTAGCGCTCTAGTTGTTCTTTAGAACACTCTGGGAAGCTGCAGTAGAACACAAAGGAATCAACTGACAGTCTCTGCCCTTGTTGGATGTACATGTTTTACTGAGAATGTCAGACTTCATTCTCACATGACTGAGAAAGATAATGTGAATTTACAGAAAATATGCTCTCATTTTAGCTTCTAGATCACCTTCCAAACCTCTATGGGAAAAGTATGAGAAAATAGTTTTCTCTCAAACATGATTCATGATATCCCAGCAGAAGGCTTTTTCACAGGGTAAAATCACCTTAGAACACACCACAATTCCTAAAATTAGTATGGTACCATCAACAAATGATTTATAATGTAACTAAAGTCTTATCACCCTTTATACGTTCTCCTTTTGGTGATCCTCAAAACCTTCCATTCACTACAATGCATTTTAATGGAGTGCTATCATGTATATTGGTCCCAAGATGGCTGCCAACACTTCTTGGATGAAGTGCTGACAGCCAATCAGATCTCACGATGAGATGTGTGGTTAGGCTCCGCCCAGATATATAAATTTCTTTTTCCTTTAATATTTAAAAAACTACTGAACGGATTTACACCATTTAAAAAAGGGCGCTTTCTGAACCAAGAGCTACCTTTTGCCAAATTTGGTGTAATTCCGTTCAGCAGTTCGAGCTGTAGCCTTGTCTAAAGTTTCCTATGGAAATTAACATGTGGAAAACGCGTTTTGGGACCCCCTTTTTCTCGGCCTCGCTTGACGAATCACCCCGAAACGTTCAAGACAGGAGCTGACCAGAGCACCCCATTAGTTTTGAAAATTTCGCGAAGATTCGTCAAACGGCACCAAAGATATTGGCAAAAGAACAAACGCTTTTTGAATAGAAACAAGGTCCTAACTATAACTACCTACTGGCGACCGCCAGTAGGTATATATATATATATATATATATATTCCACAACAACAGCCTCATGTCGACCGAGAAACGAGGCACACACCATGAAATATACTTGGTAGATTTATTGCCAGCACGTTAAAACACCGAACAGACGCGTTTCGGCACGTTCCCCTTCCTCAATGTCGGTGTGCCTTCATTTTTTCACATTATTTGAAATAAACAAGAAAAACAGAAGAGGGAAACAATTCATAATCATTGAAATCAACAAGGTTTTCAAAAAGGTTCACAGAGGTATGTTTTCCTGTCGGACATTTTGTAATGGGTCATCTTACATCATATTATCAATTCATATGTTTCGAGGTGATATAAATCATATATCATTCCATGTTCCCATAATACCGTGCCAATCTTCAATCATATTTATACAATTATTATTTCATCAATTATACTCATGCAATTAATGGAATGAATTATAGGACCCGGTTTAATTATGCCCTGAATGGGCTTACATTTCATTCTTCCCAACCTGATTAGGTAAATTCTATTATATCATAAAATGAGTCCTGTATTACATCATGTTGCCAATTCATTATGATATACTATTCCGCAATCATGTTTTTACAATTGCTCTTCAATTAATTTCTTTTGTGCAACAATGTAATACATATTGTTTAATAAAGCCCTGAATGGGCTTACACTCATTTCTTCTAGACCTGGTCAGGTGGATTCTGTTGTGCAGCGGGCATATTCATGTAACTTATGCACTTGTATACATTCAATACATGCATTTTTACTGGATATGTACCCATAATTCCTCCTCATTGTTTAATCCATGCGGATTCTTTGTTTGCATTTCAACTATGTACTTGGACTCAAGTATCCTGAGTTTTTGGTTCTATCTCCTCCTCTCTCTTCTCTTGGTATCTGATCCAAGCAGAAGAATTTAAGTAGGTTTGGACTGCTTTTGTGTTTTTCTTCAAAATGGCGAGCCACCGGGTATGTATGATCTTTATTCTTAATTGCCCGCATATGCTCTAGCACTCTCTTCTTGGTAGGATGTATTGTGCTACCAACATACCGTTTCCCACAAGGGCAGGAAAGACAATAGACAGTATAGTCGGAGTTGCAATTGAGCATCTTGTTAATTTTTCTCTTTGTTATATTGCCTGGAATTGGTAATTCTCTGACTTGTGACTATTTTTGCATGCCTTACATCTCATGCAAGGAAAGAACCCTGTTACCATATCTCTCCTCCTTTCTCCTGCCATAAAGTGACTTCTAACCAGATGGTCCTTTAAAGCGGAGCCTCTTCTGTATGTAATGAGAGGTGATGATGGTATGTGTGGGCCTAAGATGATGCCATTTCTAAGAATGTACCAATTCCTACAAAATATCTGATATATTTCTGATGAATTTGTTGTGTAATCAGTTATCATTCTTACTTCATGTTCTTCCTGTCTGTCTCCCATCATTGCTTTTTCCAATAAGAGTTCTTGCCTTTGTACTCTGTCTGATTTGGTTACTGCCTCCTTTAGCATTACCTCTGTGTATCCTCGCTCTCTGAATCTCTTAAGGGCCTTATCTCTTGATTTTCTATATTCCTCATCTGGAGAGCAATTGCGTTTTATGCGCAGTAACTACCCCCCCCAAAAAAAGATATATATATATATATATGTATATATATATATATATATTCACTGAAAAAACCATAGGTTTCAGGCACGTTATAGTTAGAAATTAGCATTTAAAAAACCTTAGAAATTCACTGAAAAACCATAGGTTTCAGGGGCGTTATAGTTAGTTGGACATTTCACTCGTTCAAAACCATAGAAATTCCCCGTTATAGTTAGTTCAGCTAACTATAACTCGCTGCGCCCGCAATGCACTGCTGATGACGTCACATATTACATCACTCATGACATGGTCAGTGACATCACTCATGACATCACTGATGACATCTCAAATGACATCACTGATGACATCACTGATGACATCATCCTTGTGATAGAGTGGCAGACCTCCTCTCACCCTAATATAACCTTTGATACACACACTCAAAAATACAAACTAACATTTTCAAAACAATGGACATACCAATACCAGTTACAACACACCTATTCAGTAATTCCAAGATCTACACACACATCCACTCATTCACCAACAGTCCCTATACAGTCACTCATACATGTACTCACTCATCATATGTACTCATACACCTATACATCCTGTTACACACCGCCACTCATCCATAGAGTTACTCACACACATAGTCACACATGCAAACAAAGTATCAAACATCCATTTACTTGCATATACAGTTATACACACACTAACACACTTACTTCTACAGAAACTTACACATACTTACTCTCTTAAACAATCACTTATAGAAACACCTACTTATTTGTACAGGAACTCTTCCAATCTCTCACTCTCACATATACTCACTTATATACACCAATACTCACATATACTAGTTTAAAACATATGTAGTTACTCATAAAGACACTATTGAGACAGTCATTCACTCACTAACACACCCATACACATACTCATCCACCTATACAGTCCTGCACACATGCTGTCTTCAACACATACAAACAGTGAGTCACTCATTCATGCATCTATGCACTAAGTAATACCCCCACCGAACCATACAGACACTCATACTGATACTCAAAAAACCAACTAATAACCCATATAGACACTCATGTAGCTACTCACCAACCCATGCAGCCACTTATACACAAAGTGAGAGACTGATACAGATATTTTCATATTTAAACATTACTCACTAACCCATGTATTCACTAAGATACACTTAGTCAGTTATACAATCAATTTTACAAAACAAAATCATCCATTTAGACACTTATATACCCATTTATTCTTCCATCGACCTTGAGATATACATATATAAAACATATTTAATTTTCAGAAAAACACACATTCACTGGATGATGTCATCAGTGATGTCATCAGTGATGTCATTTGAGATGTCATCAGTGATGTCATGAGTGATGTCACTGACCATGTCATGAGTGATGTAATATGGGACGTCATCAGCAGTGCATTGCGGGCGCGCATGAGTTATAGTTAGCTGAACTAACTATAACGGGAGAATTTCTATGGTTTTGTACGAGTGAAATGTCCAACTAACTATAACGCCCCTGAAACCTATGGTTTTTTCAGTGAATTTCTAAGGTTTTTTAAATGCTAATTTCTAACTATAACGTGCCTGAAACCTATGGTTTTTTCAGTGAATTTCTAAGGTTTTTAAATGCTAATTTCTAACTATAACGTGCCTGAAACCTATGGTTTTTTCAGTGAATATATATATATTTATTATACTATGTATAAATGTGAAAATGTCTCGGTCCCCTGTTTGCCCTGGTGGCACGGAAAAAATGGGTGGAACTGACGTCAGCACGCCGACGAGGTTCTCTTTTGGCTCCGATGACGTCATACAGTGTCGCGAGCGGAGCCGTGCTATTATGACGTCCTCGTTGACGTGGGAGAGCTAGGAAAGAATTTCCGTGGAATGCTGGTGCAGGGGATATTCACCTAAGTGTTCAGGCTAGTCCTTTGGGAGCAACTGTTTATGTTGCCACTCCAGAAACTGAAACCAGTGATCCGAGGGCAGAGGCCCTGCAGATGGCACACGAGGTGGGGTGCCCAGTCATGTGCACCGGCGGGGCAGCGAAGTGACAAGCACCACAACCCACAAAAAAGGTAACGAGGGCACTGAATAACACAGGATCTTCTCTTTGTATCTGGCAGGAACAACGAAGTTAAAATGCCCTAGTACCAAAATGTAGAATTAGTGCTACAACGGTCTTCAAGAGGACCTGCGATGCCGCTTCTGCCTCCCGTACCCTGGAGGTGGCACATGGGTCACACGGTACGGTCATACTGCGGTGGGACGCACACTCGTTGACCACTCATGGCACTGCTCCACACTTCAGGGAGGACGCTTTCCATTAGCTATGTTTTCTGATAACATGTCGCGCCGGCCCCGTCCAACAACAGAACTCCTTTAGATCCAAACAGACTCTTCCACTCTCTCACCGGAAGTGAAACCAGGCCACGTGGACACTTTCACAATACAACAGCCGGGAATGCACTTTTTGGTAAAAAAACACATTTCTTCCTCCTAATTAATCAAATAAACGTCTCACTGAAGAACAGGGGCCAGCTTCGATCGGTAAACAGCCGTTACAACGACTTTTTACTTTGCGATACCATTTCAACGCATGCATTACCACGCATGCGTTGTACATCACAAAGTCATTACTACGCATTTTTAGAACGCATGGTCATTTACCACGCATGCCTTTACAACGAATTTTGTTGTAAAGGTATGTATGGTAAATGACCATGCGTTCTAAAACATGTAGACGATCCATGTCGTTGTAAGGAAACAGAGGCTGTTCCGTTTCCTCACAACGACGTGCACCGCCCCTCAGAGACAATGTGAAGCAGGAACCACGAGGAGAGAGGAACCACGAGGAGTGAGAGGTAAGGGGTATTGGGCATGGGGTGGGGGTTTCTTTTCTAGGGTTTAGGGTAGTGCAGTGGTGTTTGGGTGGTGTAGGGGGTCGTGCTGGGGGTAGTGTTTTAGGGTTTAGGGTCGTGCAGTAGTGTAGGGGGTCGTGCTGGGGGTAGTGTTTTAGGCTTTAGGGTAGTGCAGTGGTGTATGGGTAGTGTAGGGGGTCGTGCTGGGTTAGTGTTTTAGGGTTTAGGGTAGTGCAGTGGTGTTTGAGTATTGTAGGGGGTCATGCTGGTGGTAGTGTTTTATGGTTTAGGGTAGTGCAGTGGTGTTTGTGTAGTGTAGGGGGTCATGCTGGGGGTAGTGTTTTATGGTGTAGGGTAGTGCAGTGGTGTTTGGGTAGTGTAGGGGGTCGTGCTGGGGGTAGATTTAGGGTTTAGGGTAGTGCAGTGGTGTTTGGGTAGTGTAGGGAGTCGTGCTGGGGGTAGTGTTTTAGGGTTTAGGGTAGTGCAGTGGTGTTTGTGTAGTGTAGGGGGTTGTGCTGGGGGTAGTGTTTTAGGGTTTATGTTAGTGCAGTGGTGTTTGGGTAGTGTAGGGGTAGTGCTGGGGTAGTGTTTTAGGGTTTAGGGTAGTGCAGTGGTGTTTGTGTAGTGTAGGGGGTAGTGCTGGGGGTAGTGTTTTAAGGTTTAGGGTAGTGCAGTGGTGTTTGGGTAGTGTAGGGGTTCATGCTGGGGGTAGTGTTTTAGGGTTTAGGGTATGGCAGTGGTGTTTGGGTAGTGTAGGGGGTCGTGCTGGGGGTTGATTTAGGGTTTAGGGTAGTGCAGTGGTGTTTGTGTTGTGAGGGGGTCGTGCTGGGGGTAGTGTTTTAGGGTTTAGAGTAATGCAGTGGTGTTTGTATAGTGTAGGGGGTTTAGGGTAGTGCAGTGGTGTTTGTGTAGTGTAGGGGGTCATGCTGGGGTTGTGTTTTAGGGTTTAGGGTAGGGCAGTGGTGTTTGTGTAGTGTAGGGGGTAGTGTTTTAGGGTTTAGGGTAGTGCAGTGGTGTTTGTGTAGTGTAGGGGGTCATGCTGTGGGTAGTGTTTTAGGGTTTAGGGTAGTGCAGTTATGTTTGTGTAGTGTACGGGGTCGTGTTTTAGGGTATAGGGTAGTGCAGTGGTGTTTGGGTAGTGTAGGGGGTCATGCTGGGGTTAGTGTTTTAGGGTTTAGGGTAGTGCAGTGGTGTTTGGGTAGTGTAGGGGGTCGTGCTGGGGGTAGTGTTTTATGGTGTAGGGTAGTGCAGTGGTGTTTGTGTAGTGTGGGAGGTCATGCTGGGGGTAGATTTAGGGTTTAGTGTAGTGCAGTGGTGTTTAGGTAGTGTAGGGAGTCGTGCTGGGGGTAGTGTTTTAGGGTTTAGGGTAGTCCAGTGGTATTTGTGTAGTGTAGGGAGTCGTGCTGGGGGTAGTGTTTTAGGGTTTAGGGTAGTGCAGTGGTGTTTGGGTAGTGTAGGGGTCGTGCTGGGGTAGTGTTTTAGGGTTTAGGGTAGTGCAGTGGTGTTTGTGTAGTGGGTCATGCTGGGGGTAGTGTTTTAGGGTTTAGGGTAGTGCAATGGTGTTTGTGTAGTGTAGGGGTAGTGTTTTAGGGTTTAGGGTAGTGCAGTGGTGTTTGTGTACTGTAGGGGGTCGTGCTGGGTTCTAGTGTTTTAGGGTTTAGGGTAGTGCAGTGGTATTTGTGTAGTGTAGGGGGTATATTTAGGGTTTAGGGTAGTGCAGTGGTGTTTGGGTAGTATAGGGGTCGTGCTGGGGATAGTGTTTTTGAGTTTAGGGTAGTGCAGTTGTGTTTGGGTAGTGAAGGGGGTCGTGCTGGGGGTAGTGTTTTAGGGTTTAGGATAGTGCAGTGGTGTTTGGGTAGTGTAGGGGTCAACCAACATGAATTTGTCCTTGTGTGATGTAACCAATGCTCATGTAAAGCACTCCAATACCTGACCAGTCTGCACTATATATAACTGCAAAAAACAAAAAATAAAAAGTGTTTTGCACACTTCTGTCATTGGGCTATACGTGGGCTACCTCTGGGTGATATTTGTGCTACATTTGGGCTCTTTTTTCTCTGGTGGCCATCTTGGGAGACTTATTTGTTATGAAGTTTCCTAATTTCCTCATTTACTACAGTCTCCTCAGTAGGAAATGCTTTCAGTTTTTACTTTGATTCCATCAAGAAGGCATTCAGATGTGTCACACATTTGCCATAAATTCAGAATGTTAGCACTCTAGTTGTTCATTAGATCACTGTAGTAAAGCTACTGCTCACCAAGGAGTTAACTGGAAGTCTACTGCTGGTATTGAAAGTGATTGTTTCAGTCTGCATGTCAGAATATTCTAATGAAATAGAAGAGGATTTGAGATCTCACTTAAAACATGCCCTAAATTTTCTTTTTGCAGCACTAACCATAATTTCTATGGCAAAATGAACCCCCTCATTTTGTTCCTTTTTAAATTAAATGTTTTAAGTGTTACCAGTTTATTCCAATCAAGATGGCTTCAGGTGTGCCATACTTTTGTCATAAGTAAGGCTGTTAGCACTCTAGTTGTTCTTTAGAACACTCTGGGAAGCTGCAGTAGAACACAAAGGCATCAACTGACAGGCTGCTCCTGTTGAAACATAACAGGAAGATATTTGAGATCTCACTTAAAACATGTCCTAATTTTTCTTTCTACAGCACTAACCATAATTTCTATGGCAAAATGAACCCCCTCATTTTGTTCCTTTTTAAATTAAATGTTTTAAGTGTTACCAGTTTATTCCAATCAAGATGGCTTCAGGTGTGCCATACTTTTGTCATAAGTAAGACTGTTAGCGCTCTAGTTGTTCTTTAGAAAACTCTGGGAAGCTGCAGTAGAACACAAAGGCACCAACTGACAGGCTGCTCCTGTTGAAATATAACAGGAAGATATTTGAGATCACACTTGAAACATGTCCTAATTTTTCTTTCTACAGCACTAACCATAATTTCTATGACAAAATGAACCCCATCATTTTGTTCCTTTTTAAATTAAATGTTTTAAGTGTTACCAGTTTATTCCAATCAAGATGGCTTCAGGTGTGCCATACTTTTGTCATAAGTAAGGCTGTTAGCACTCTAGTTGTTCTTTAGAACACTCTGGGAAGCTGCAGTAGAACACAAAGGAATCAACTGACAGTCTCTGCCTTTGTTGGATGTACATGTTTTACTGAGAATGTCAGACTTCATTCTCACATGACTGAGAAAGATAATGTGAATTTACAGAAAATATGCTCTCATTTTAGCTTCTGGGGCACCTTCCAAAACTGTATGGGACAAGCATGTGAAAATAGTTTTCTCTCAAACATGATTCATGATATCCCAGCAGAAGGTTTTTCACAGGGTAAAATCACCTTAGAACACACCACAATTCCTGAAATTAGTATGGTACCATCAACAAAGGAATTCTAATGTAACTAAAGTCTGTTATCACCCTTTATAGTTCTCCTTTTGGTAACCCTCAAAATCTTCGATTCACTACAATGCATTTCAATGGGGTACTATCATTTATATTGGTCCCAAGATGGCTGCCAGCAATTCCAGGATGAAGTGCTGACAGCCAATCAGATCTCACGATGACATGTGCGGTTAGGCTCCGCCCAGATATATATGTGTTTTTACTTTTGATTTTCTCAGCAACTACTGAACGGATTTACACCATTTAACAAAAGGGTTCTTACTGAACCAAGAACTACCTCTTTGCCAAATTTGGTGTAATTCCGTTCAGCAGTTCGGGCTGTAGCCTTGCATAAAGTTTCCTATGGGAAATTGATTTTTGACTCTTATTTTTAATTTCTCCGCAACTACTGAACGGATTTACACCATTTAACAAAAAGGGTTCTTTCTGAACCAAGAACTACCTCTTTGCCAAATTTTGTGTAATTCCGTTCAGCAGTTCGGGCTGTAGCCGTGGGTAAAGATTCCTATGGGAAAATGAATGGGGAAAACACGTTTTGGGACCCCCCTTTTTTCTCGGCCCCCGCTTGACGAATCACCCCGAAACTTTCAGGGTAGGAGCGGACCGGAGCGGGCCATAAAGTTTGAAAATTTCGCGAAGATTCGTCAACCGACGCAAGAGTTATTTCAAATAGAATGTTGCGTATTTCCTATGGAAAATAGGTCCTAACTATAACTATCTACTGGCGACCGCCAGTAGATAATATATATATTACTCGTTCCTGATATACCATCCTAGTCATCAACACTCTGGAATCCCAAAGAGAACAGAAGAACAGGAAAACAGCAAAATTATTTTCTTTTTTGTGCCAAGTGCATTTTGCATAACAACAAAGGCCTACCCGTTTCGGCCGGAGCCTTCAACTGGGCCATAGAGTGGCTACATCTAGAGTGCTTTTTAAAGGGCTACTGCCCTAATTCCCTCCACCTCCTTTAAAAACAGCACTAGACCGCATCTATTGTTTCCGATTTGGAAGTCCGTGAATATTTCTTTATACTTGAACATGTTTCAATGCTGAAAATGAAGATCTTTTGCAATGTTTTTGCACAAAAAGCAATTTTTCACAAAGACGATCAATATTAAAAAATATATCAGCATTACTCAAAGGAAAAAAGTCTTCTGACCCTTTCCACCTTTATAGTTCATCAGTTACAGGACTAGAATACAAAATTGCTCAAAAGTACAATGTTTACTGAAAAGAATGCACTCTTGCATTTTATGTCGTTTTTGATTAACACACCCTTCACATAAATTACATAATTTATGTGGTGTACATTACTTCTAAGTTAAAGACTGCTTCAGTAAGAGCATTAGTATTGTCACTCTAACTTCACCTAAAATCATTTCACATTTCAAATCAATTAATTTTATCTAATTCTCTAGACATGTGGAACAAAGGGTCAATCATAAAGTTTTTATTTCTATCTCTTGCAGTACACCATCTATTATCCAATAAATCTATATATCCTTCATTGAATTTCCTATTTCATCCTGATGTAACATAAATAGGTTGTTACTAAAATGTGCAGAGATCCACATTAATGCAGTCCAATTGATTCAAATGAATTCTAGTAAAGTACTTAGTCCTCAACTATGCTGCAATTCTGTGTCAAATCTTCCCCATTCTAATTCTCATGGAATGTTTTGCACAGGATTTAATAAGAGCACATCACCTGTCCCCTATCCCTGAAATAGAAAAAGAAAAAGGGGCTGTGGTGCACTGCAAGAAAAAGAAGACAATTCATAAACTTAATGACCCAACTCCATTTTTCTGTTACTGTTTCTGTTCGAAAGATATTCAAAATCAAGCATCTCATTATAAGATATCCAAGTCTCTTCATGAAAATCTGCCCATCCATGTATCTTAAAAAATTTAATTTAAGTGTTACGTGCTTTCATTAATGTGCCATGCTATTTTTCTTACAGTACTTCCAAAATTGAAATGCACCATATTTGCTCCTCCAACACAGCACTCAATAAATTGAAGTGCACAGTGCTCATTTAAAGTGCTCTGCTATCTTCAATACAGTACTACATATTAAAGTGCTTTTCATAAAGTGCTAAGATGTTTAAGTGCATGGCAAAAAGACAGCAAGGCCTACATTTTCTGTTGTAAAGCCTTTCATCTTTGAATTTGCTGCACAAATCCTGAAAAAAGTCAAAAATATCATAATAACCCCTTCAATGAAAATCAGAGAATTACGCATACAGTACATGGATGATAAAGTGCTTAATTCATGAGGACTGGAGTTTACTTATGTGTCTCATTCAGTGTTTAGTCCTCCTAGAAAAGAAGGTAAGATGTTAAAAACGTCATTCTCAATATAGACTAAAAATGTGTGTCTGAATCAAACTAAAATGGAGAAATAACTACTAGGCATATTGAAGGATATCTGATATCTAGAAGAGGTCATACCCCAAAATTAATTCACTATTTTATCATATCTGCAGCCTTTTTCCATATTACAGCTGGGAGATCTTATTAAAAAGAAGACACGTGTGGAAAAATTATCAAGAGTTATCATCAGGAGCTATTGTAATTCAGATGGAGAGATAACGGGAACAGAAATAACTGGATTGAAATGTATAAATGTACATATAACTCAGCGTCTGTATTTAGACCCCATGGTATCTCTGTCCCAATGTTGATGATCCGCTTTGATTCTGCTCTTCTCAAGGCCAATTCCTGATTGCCTCCTCTTGGCTTTATCAGAATGTGTTGAATACCATATTAGCAAAATCTGTTCAAATCACCATTATGATCCTATAAAATGTGTTTGGCCAGGCCATTACGTGTAATCTCAATTGGCGATTGCTCTTATATGTTGAAGAATACGCAGTTTGAGTTTATTCACCGTACTCCCGACATACTTCTTGCCACAACTGCATTCTAAAATGTAAACAACATGTGAGGTTTCACAAAGTATAAGTTCTTTGATTTTCCTAATCGTGCCATCAAAAGATTCAAAGTCTATCTTGTTATGTCCATATTGGCAAGCTTTGCATTTTTGGCATTTAAAAAAAAACAGATTTCTTGAGCCAATTTCCTCTATCAATTTCTCAAGCTGGAAGGTAGCTTTGAGTCAGCAGATAAACAAGAGAGGACGTTTTTCTGCATGTAAAATTTGGATGCTCTGTTGTACATTCTCTTATATCTCCATCCTTTCTTGTAATGCTAGCCTACCCACAGCCCATGACTCCCGCTGGACTCCTACCATACGATGTTGGAAGACTAGGAGTCCAGTGGGAGCTGGTAGATGAGGAGCGGCCAGGGATAGAGACTATGATGGGCATCCAAGAGGGAGTCCGTAGGTGCCTCAGTCCCAATAAGGACACCTTGGAGGCAGTAAAAGGCACCTACCCTCCGCTCCATGGCTTGGAGCAGTCTCTGGCTGACATCGCTGGTGTCATGAGGCAGAGGCATGAGCAAATTGTGAGAAGTTGGCCTGGCATATGCTGTCCACTAATTATAGTGGGCACCTTGCACCAGTCCAAACAACCTCTTATTGGAGATAGGTTAAAGACAACCTTATTGAAAGCTATCCTAGTGGTAGCTATGGAGAGCAGCCTTCAGGCTAAGTCTTGAAGGAATGTAAAGCAGCTTGTTTTACCAGTCTATAATCTCTTGAGTGATCAAATGAAAGAGCACCACACCAGGTATATATTCAAAATATATGTATTTATTGCTAAACACACCCCTCTAGTCTCTTTATGAGGCTAGAGTTCGAAGCTACACAAGTTATAAGTTATTTAAACACAGTAATAGCACAAATACACGTTTGGGCCCTAGGGGCGTACCAAACCATATACCAATAAAGTGGTATAAGAACCACGACTGAACTAGACACTAGGCCTAGAGCCTCTAGAAGTGCTTGGACCACAAGGAACCACCCAAGGTAGTGACACAGGGGACCCACGGGGGACGCGTGCAGTGTAAATACACAACCGCGATACGCCGTTAACTTCTATGGAGAAAGTCGCGATCAGGAAATTAAAGAAAAGGGACACTTAAAGGAGGACTTGGAGCAAACCCTTTGAGAACTAGGTCGTTCTAGAGTCTCTACCCACGGGAGCACCGGAGTACTCGTGTTACCTCACCCAGGGAAGCCGGGTGCATAGGTGCCTTTCGGGGTCGGGTTTCGTCGTCGATTTGAATGGCGATCTGCTGCAAAGTGCTGCTGGCGACCAAGTGGAAAGTGTCCGGGTGGATCCAAGAGTGGATCGGAGATCTGAAGAACCTGAAAGGAGAGGGGACAGAGTCTGGGTCACTAGCCAGTGACCAGGAAGGCGATGGACAGATGCCCACCGATGTCGAGTGCTTCAGGTGCGTTGATGGTCGTCTTGACTCTTCAGCCACGAGGTCCAGGAGGCGTTGTCGGTGACCAGGAGCAGGATTCGGGCTGGTACACAATGTCTGTCGAGTGCTGAGGTGTCGGCGACCGGATTGGACCCAACAAGCCTTGGCAACGGCAAGTCTCGGTGAAGATGAAGATCGTCGATGATGCAGACCAGCAAGGTCTGAGGAACTCACCCAGCGAGGGTAAGTGAGGGCAGGCCTGGAGCAACCAGGGTGCCCAAGAAGAAAAGGATTGGCCTTCGTGAAGGGCTACTAGCCAACGGGCTAGCGACCGCAAAGGAGCCTCGAGATGTCGCACGTGGATCTGGCTCACAGGACACTCGTGGAGTGGAGGCCAGTGATCTTCGGTGCAGTTGGTGCTGGAGGCTAGGGCTACTCGAAGCCCAAAGCACGACTTCATGGGAGACCCAGAAGAGGATGCACTAGCAAATGCATGCGGTGTCCAGGGGTCATGGTTCCACGTTACCCACGACAGCTATGGGCCTCAGCTTTGCTGGGGACTCAGGGCAGCCTCGGGGAAGTCTGAAAATCCACCTCTGGTGATGCAAAGACTTCGGCGTCCGACA
The DNA here is from genome assembly GCA_963921515.1 of Calotriton arnoldi. Lineage (NCBI taxonomy): Eukaryota > Metazoa > Chordata > Amphibia > Caudata > Salamandridae > Calotriton > Calotriton arnoldi. The sequence continues at coordinate 81,556 of CAWUFW010003843.1, forward strand.
GGAGCTTAGGCGATGCAGACTGGACAATTGCTTCTTTGGTGCCTGCCAAGCAGGGGAGTCACTCCTTGACCCCAAGGGAGATTCTTCTGTCCTCTAGTCTTTAGTAGAGCGTCGAAGGTCCAGGATTCTGTTTCAGAGTTTCGTCCAGGGATAATCTAAAGTCCTAAGGACTGGGTTCCTATACTTATACCAAGTTTAGGGGTTGGACTACTCTGTGGCCCCACCTATGGGTGGGTCAGGGCAGAGGGTGGCTACACCCCTTTCCTTTGTCCAGTTCGCGCCAAAGCAGGGGCTGCAAGCCCTGATCCGGTTTGAACTGGGGTATGCACAGGGACACCAAATGTGCCCCCAGTGCAGGACTTCAAAGCACCCGAAAGTGCTCCCGCCCAGCCCCAATACACATTATCCTGTCTGGGAGGTGGTCACACCTCCCTGGGACAGGAAACCTATTGTCCAGGCCTCCCCTGCCGGAGTTTCGTCCAGCAGCAGGAGGCCAGACTCCGTGTCTGTGGCAGCAGCATCCATTTTGTGATGCCAGGGCTTTAGAAAGAAGTTACCGGCCAGGCCAGAGTTAACATGTCTCTCCCTCTAGAAGGGTGGAATGCTACCCCCGCCGCCAGAATTGGCGGGGGGTAGTATTCCAAGATGTTTGACACCAAACACGACATGTTTAGGTGCAGCCATTCCAAAGTTAGCATTTAACGCGAGGTTATAATGCGCTTAAGAGTATATGGTTAGGCTGCACTACAAACAGCATCAGAGAAGGGTCTCCGAACGCTGCAGAGGGGCCCTGCTCATGCAGGGGCACCCTCTCACATAGGAACCACGCACTCTGCCTTCAGGATTGATAAGGCCTGCCATAGGAGTGACTTATAGGTTTATATGTGTGTATGTATTTAGTGATATAGGTAACCTATATCACAGTAAGAGGTGCATGCACCACCTTACCCAGGCTGCAGTAGCAGACCTGTGGTGTCAGTTTGGGTGGCCTTCCAGGGGTGGCATAATACATGCTGCAGCCCCTGGCAGGCCTCTGAGGTACCTATGCCCTTGGTACATAGTATACCATATACTAGGGACTTACAAGGGCACTCCAGATTCCAATCAGTGATGTGCCTAAGGCACATGGAAACCATTTTAGAGAGGAAGCAGCTAGGCTGGGGTTCTGATTAGCAGGGCCCCAGCCAGACTAATGTCGAAAAACAGTGAAGCATCAGCAAAAAGTGGGGGTACCCATGTGAAGCAGATCCTACTCTCCTACACAAATGCCCTGCTAAAGTGGCACCAGCAAGGTTGCCAACCAGCTGGGGGCAATACGCAACATCCTGGAGTCCATGAAGAGGAAGCAGGACTCCTACATAGCAACAATGGGTGCCTACCACCACATTGTTGCTGCTGTGTTGGCAAACCAGCAGGTCCTTCTCAGTGCTTTGCTGCCTTACTTGTTGGTGCAGAGAAATGCTGCTGGGACCAGGGGGTTCACATCTTCAGCCCCTGATGTGTGTGTGTCTCAGTTGGCTCCGGGACCTTCAACACCACCCTCAAAGGAGGCACCACACACATCAGAGGACGAATATGTAGACTGCAGCTCTTTCCAAAGGAAATCCGCCCGGTAGCATATCTCTACGCCACATGGCCAGTTTCTCCAATGCCCTGTGCTTATACCCATGCCAGTGTACCTCTCAACAGGTACAGTCCTCCATTTGTTTGCCTCCCTGTTGATCTCATTCATGTGTGGACTGTCTATGTGGACTATCTATCCTAATGGAAATTTGATCCTCCTCCTCACTGGAACAAACCTCTTCTCAACATGTCCCATGACATGTTTCCCCCATGGACTCTGTCTGGGCATCCATTGGTTCACTAACTATGTTGGGGTTGTTGACCCAAGAACTGCCACTTGCTCCTTCGTCCTTGGTTGACGAGTGAAGCTACTTTTCGGAATCAGCATGTTGTATTCCTGGTCATGATTGCAGTAAGTAGACCATGGTGTAAGTGCAGACTCTTAAGACACTACATACCAGCTAAAGGAAGCTGTGTTTGTGCAGCCCAGGGGTAAATATGCACAGTGCATGCTAAATCATTTATGTGATCCTTACCTGCTACTAAAATAACAATTCCCTACTCAAGGTCACATGCATGAAGTGCAGCAATTGTCAATCAGTCAATGGGAAGACTGAAGGTTGTTTCTGCCCAGGTGGGTGATACTTCTATGCATACTAACCAGCAAACAACTGTGATGCAACTACAAAATGTTGCTAGGGAGAGTGTGTAAGTGGCTGCCATCAGTGTGGCACTAAACACATCCTAGATTAGTCAAAATGGTTTGATTCTATCTTACATTCAATACATGTAGTATCACGTACACACACAGTGCTAAGTTAGATTAATACCTGTTTTGGGCTGTGTGTCAATTCACAGCAAGAGTGCCACTTACAGTGACCATTCAGGTTTGAAGACCCCTTAAGTGACTCCATTGGTAACTTGAAATGGTCTACTTCTTAGGTGCTCCACCTAGTAACACATGTATTCAAATACTGGCAGGAACACAGCATGTGCTTAACCCAACCTAAGCAGATGTCACAACAGATGTCACAACTGGCAAGCTGGAAATAAGTACGTTTTGATAAGGAAAGTTTTAAACAGATTTTATTTTACACGGACAATTGATCACAACATCTAAAATGCTAAAACCTGCACTAATTATACCTATCTAAACTATGCCTAAACTAACCTATTCTAACTTACCTACACTATTCTACCTTAAAACTAACCTAACCTACCTAACCTTAACTTAGCCTACTTTACACATATACACAACAGACCGGTTAAATATCAGCCCCCCCCTTATAACACATTTGCACATGAGACTAACATACTACTGCTATACACAAACTACCTAAACATTAAAACCTACACAAATGTATATATTTTGTATTTTTTAAATGTTTTTATATTTTTTGTTTTTTCTTTTTTTTATACACATACTAAACATTAACCCCCCACCCACTTAACAACCTACCCACCCATATCCCCACCTAAAAACAGATAAACAGTAAAATCTATAAAAACACTAAGGGAAGATTTTCAAAACTTTTGCGCTGGTTTAGCGTCACAAAGTGACGCTAAACAGCCCAATTATTTTTTTGCTATTTTCTTTCCAGCACAAAACTTGTTTTGCACTGGAAAGCACCCTTTAAGTAGCGCAAAGCAGCGTGAAGCACTGCTTTGCGTTACTTTGCGCCAAGGGGGCGTTACATGGGTGGTACATGGGCGTTCCCAAGCAACCACCCATGCCTTTTGACGCAAAACCATATTTACAAATATTTGTAAACATGGTTTTGCGCCAAAAGTTAACGCCCCTTCAAAGGAGGCGCTAACAGGAGAAATGCTTTAATTTCTCCGTGCTTTTCTGACTTTCCATGCGTGCTGCACTGTGCAGCACGTATGCAAAGTGGGAAAAGCTTTGCATCGTGCCTTGCATAGTATTTTGTACAGGAAGGGTACCCTTCCTGTACAAAACCTATGCTACACTCATGCACACACCCTAGCGCTGTGGCGCTAAAGTGTGTACATGGCGCACGGCAGCTGAAATCAGCGCCGGCGCAAGGGAAAGGGGAGGAGAGAGCCATATCTCTGAAGATATGGCGCTCTCCTGCTCCCTCCCTGTCGCCAGCGCAGCCTCGCGGGGGGCTGCACTGCGTTGCGTGACTTTTTGGAAAATCTCCCCCTAAAACTAGCCTAACCTACCACTATGCTAACACTTATCCTAACCTACGCTAAAAGTCTATACTATAAAAACTAAGAAGAATAACGTGGGAAGGCCAGAAAGTTGGAGGGAGGGCCTACGTCTTGTACTCAATCCAGTCCACAGTCTTCTGTAAAGTCTCCACCATTTTCATGAGGGTTGCCAGCTGCAACTGAAACCGTGCCAACTTCACTTCATTTTCTTGCTGGCCCTTTAGCAACTGCCTCTTTATTTCTGTTGGCTGATGTGAAGTAGTGGCAACCAGCTGTGGTGCCACTGCTGGTGGGGCTGTGGAGGTCTCTGCAACTGGTCCTGAAACTCCACCATGAGAATAGTCCACTTGACAGCAGGTCCTTGCCCTGTTGGTAGCTTCCAGGTCGCTGCTGCCCTTGCTCGATCAAACTTCTGCTCCATGTGTCTGAAGCCTTGGGCAACGTGGCGGATGTGCCTGTACCTATCCAAGTGGCCCCAATAAGCCTTTTACTGTCTGGGGTCATGTTGGCTGTTGGAGAGGAAGGACACATGAATCTGACCAAGCTCATTTGTCGCAATTGTCAACATGTACATGCATTAATTACTCTCAGCAGCACAAGTGGCATGGCCTGCCAACAACAATTACATCTATGTAACGTATCATGACCAACCATCATGAGACGCATGTACTTCCCCTAAGATAACATTGGTAAATAAGCCAGGTTTTGGCCTTGTAGGTACAGGAAATGGCAGTGTCTGGCCTCAGTAACATGTTCCCATGTGCATATGAAGACAGATTTGGAAACATGCTGTTATGTACACTTGGAATGGTACACACGGTCCATCTATGTGCTCCCTGGGGACTGTCTTGCAACATGCAAGAGGGTAAAATCTATGGCCAATCAGGTTTGTGAAATGAGTGGTGTATAGCAAGTACACATATTGTGCCTCAGCAATTCTTCACTGTTATGGCATATACACAAGGCCATGCACATAGCAGCATAGATTGACTCAGTGCCAGGTAGTTGAAACATAGAGTGTGGCAAGCTACCTTCCATTGAACAGACCTGTTGGATACTTTGCAAAGATTGACAAATGGACATACCTGGGATACTACAACATAGAGTACCTACTGAAAATAAGACAAGAGCATGTGCTCCTTGAAACACACAATAGTCTTTCACAATCTCCCTCTATGGATTGTTACCTAGAAGCACATCAACTCATGCTCACTCCATGTGATGAATGTGTACATGCATGCTGTAGAGCCCGTTTTTTGTGTTATGAGCTGTATGTTTTAGGTAATTGGCCAGAAATTGATCAATGTAAAGAATTTCTCGGGATGAAGTATGGGTAACAACAGCATTGGTGGAATGTGGAATGGCCTGTATGCTTACAACACATTGCATACATGCATGTGGACCTTTACACATTGGCCTTATGTCTCACAGAACACTACAAAGGTATGGAAATGTGTCTGTTACAGGTCATTGGATATATGGGACAAGAGTCAGGCATGTAACAGCATTGCCATGTGTGGACTGGTGCAAGTGTCCCACATCCACGCATACCTATTCAGTCTGCACTGGTGTAGGATTCATCACAGCCTGTGTGGATCTGCCACACAAAAGAGTTCCATAAATTACCATGTGTACACCTACAGTAGTATTATGAAGCCGACAGGCAGACAGAAGTTTATCCCTTCGATTCCATGTTCACATTGAGTTCAATCACAACTTCCTTTGTACCACTATGGCATGTGGCCAATCTCTCCTCTGGCACCCTATCTCACATGTCACCGATATTCAGTACTATGAGGGATGCTCTGGTACCCATGATGTGGAATGACAATTGCCACATATCATGATCAATGTAGGCTAAAGGGTGAACCCAAGGAAATCATTGGCATGGACAATGGACTTATGCACTCACTGCAACAAATGGGGATATGTGACTTACCCACTGGTTATGCTATCTTCAATAACACATATTAACTATACCACCTCACAAATGCATATGCAGCATCTATACTAGGATGGAATCATGTTTTGGTATGGGGAGCCTGCTCACATGATATCCCAAGTCGATTGGAGTCCAAACTCAGGCTGGAAACTGTACTAAAGGTACATGTATGTAACACCAAACAATATGCTGTTTGAGTGGCATGAATGTCTGACATGCCTTCAGTCAATTAGACTGTACCAATGTTGGTAGGGTAGAGGACAGTAATCTACAGGCATGTGCTTGGTATGATGTGAACACGCCATATCTGAACACATATATCGGTAAAATGTCCATTGTGCACATGTCAACACTCGAAGTGCTGTTGACTATTGGAAGTTTGGTCTGGGATATGTTTGACACCCCAACCACACCTGCATCCTGCTAAAATTTGTGCTTGGGCAAACATATAACTAATTACCATCAATAGATTTTGAGCAGGTGATGTTACATATGCCATAAGTATCCAGACCATAACTGCCACAACAGTAGCTCAGCATATTAGAGGCATCCATCTTGTGGACCTGCATACATTGCTAATGATTCAACATGGCAATTTGGCCCTGTCATTTGCACATGCAACTTTGTCCTAGTTCTGTAGTAAATCCACATGTAAGGTTCAGCTTCTTACCGCAGAGTGATGATACCCCTTGCATAACTCACTGCAACCCATTTCAGCAAACACACTCAATCGTTGCAGATCGCAGAAACAATGAGGTGACACTCACCAGTAGCATTGGGATCTCTGAAGGTTGCCACCTCACCAATGGTGTATGGGTTTTGTCCACATACAAGACAAAACACATGGTACATAGCTCTGTGAATGCTGATCATGTACACTGTGTACATATGAAGCACAGTACATTGACTTCACAAATGGCTGGTATTGTCTGTACGTTGTTGTTAGGCTCTCATGATGGACATATGTTTGCCATGTTGCAGTGTATTCTGATGATAGCAGGCTCATCACATATAAGGTGCACAGAGTGCAGACAAGGTACCAGACCAGCCTAGCTTGCAACATGGCACAAGGGTGCCAGGCTTTGATGCCTATGTGAACAGTCCAAAATGACTGACCACACTCTGCATAGTGTGACAATGCAGGGCCTTCTTAAGGTCATACATGTACTTCACCATGCTACACACATCAGACAATACAGATGCTTGTTTGTCTCCTACACTTAGCTGGTTACATATGACTGGTGCACTCTCAATGTATAATGAGCAATCAAGGCCAATACAGGCTCAAAAAGGTATGATGATGTTTTCATGTAACAGAGACGTATGTGTGACCATTGGGGGGGAAACAAACAACCTGTCCAACCTATGGCCTGATGACATGTGAGTGTGCTCCCCTGCAACGTACATGGTGGGTGGCCCATACAGTTCTGAATCAGTAATGACCTAGCAGGCCGGGTGACAATACTCTCTGCACAGTGTGGGATGGGTCCCACATCACCTATGGGCCTCACCTGCACTGAATGGTCTGTTTTGGACATTGTAATGCCCCTGTGAACAGGCCACTGTTGCATGTTCAGTGTATGTTAGTGAGTTAGCCTGTATCATGCCATAGTAGCCTATATACATATCTGGCCCTTCCTGTAACAAAACCATTAAAAGTATTTTGCTATAGTCACACAGCTACAAGCTCATGGTATTTAGGAAAGTACTGATAACCCCACCAATTCCTATCCCCAGGTGATCCAGGAGATCCTGCTCCCGGCTGAAGATACCTGCCCACCGGTGCTTGCTTTGGTGGACAGTCCACTCGACTCCAAATACTCTCATCTGATAGTGCACCTTCTTTTTTTTGCAGTTTTATATAGCATGGACTCGACCCGAAGGTATCAGAGCGTTTTACATGAGCACCAGTTGCATTACAGACGGACACATTCCTTTTTTTTAGGCACGGGGTGATTAAGTGATTTGCCCAGAATCACAGGATGTTTGAGCCTCTCACCAGACTCGAACCTGGTTCCCCAGCTTCAAAGTTGGCCACTCTAGTCGTTAAGCCACATCATCTCCTTCTCCCACCGGTGCTGCCTTTCATGGGTTGGGTAGCCTTGGATAACCCGGCCTCCACTTCCAATCATGTTGGGCACTTACCTGATCAACAGCAACAGCAGGCCCCAAACTCTTCCTCCGTCAGGTTCTTGGCCCTGCTTCTGCCCCTGCCCAACATCTCCCTATACCCTCTAGCCACCCTACCCCCAACACCATTATCCCTTCCCCTTCCCCCTACCCCTATAACAATTACCCCTATTGAGACAAACACCCCATAATACACTACATAAAACAACACAAGATACAATAAAAGGACAAATGTAACACTTTTGGAACACAACACGGACAGCACAGGCACCATCAAGACCAAGAAACAGTACCAAGCTCTTCAGCAAACAACCAACACCTCCACCAGCCAGCACAGACAAAAAGACAGTAAGTGAAAGTGAAAAAAACTTCACACTTCCTGGTTTGCAGCATGGCATTGCATCATTTCCTGTGTGGATGTGTCAGGTTTTCAACATATGCGTCAAGGTTCCCACTAAAGCGTCATTATTACAGACACTTCGCTAGTGAAATAGCCAAGTCGCGAGTTACACTATGGCCAAAGCATTGTTTTTGACGGTTTGGCGTTGATGCGTGGCTTCCGACCGACACTGTTTCCACTAATGTGTCATGTTTAGTGGTAAAGCGTTACTTTTCATACCAAAGAGTCACATTTTCTAATAAAAAGTCACCTTATATGCTATAGTGCCACCTTTCCTACTCAAGTATCCTGTTTAGTGGTAAAGCATCACTTTCCATACCAAAGAGTCACGTTTACTACTAAAAAGTCACCTTACATGCTATAATATCACCTTTCCTACTCAAGTGTCATGTTTAGTGGTAAAGCGTCACTTTCCATACCATAGAGTCATGTGTACTTCTAAAAAGTCACCTTACATACTATAGTGTTACCTTTTCTACTCAAGCGTCACATTTAGTTGTAAAGTATCACTTTCCATACCAAAGAGTTGCGTTTACTACTAAATAGTCACCTTACCTACTACAGTGTCACCTTACCTACTCAAACGTGTTTTTTTACTGCCACATTACTATTTGGAATGGTCGAGGCGCAAGTGACACACAACACATGACAATGCGTGGTGCATTGCTTCTGAGGCATTGACGTTGATGCCTGGCTTCCGACCTGATTGTAAACTTCTGAGGGCTACTTCTAGTTGGTGAAATGTGTGTACGTAGATGTTTCCTGGGACTGTGACATAAACGCAAAGACAAGTAATGGTTTCAAAAATGTATTCCCATGTTGAACCTTTATGACATGTTGGTTCATGTTCCATTCCTAAACATGTATGTCATGGAAAGAAATGTTGCACAATGTGCATGCATTGACGATTGCCAGCAGCAGTGTTTTGGATGTCTCGACCCTCGGCATCCTCCTCCTTCTCCACTGGGTCCTGCAGTTGTAGGTCCCCATCTGTGACGGGGAGGAGGACGTAGGCGAGTCAGTACCTTGGCCCTTTCTTTATATCCACGCATCACACGATGCACTTCTGATCCTACCACAAGCCACCTGGAATGCCTATTCCTTTAAGACTCCAGCGGCAGTACCGGAAGAGGTGGGACGTGACCTTTGGCCTTGGAGGGCGAAAGCCTCCTGGCTGTCAGTGGAGACGCGAGCAAACACTTCTGGAGACGAACCCCAAGTGGGGATAGAAACGTACGAGGACCCGAATTGAGACTGGAGATGAGTGCGGAGACGCTGCAACGGACGAGTGACCACATGCTGAAGGAGATCCCTTCTGCCACAAAAACCAGTGGAGAAGATGGAGCAAAGCTGGGAGGCCACCATCACTCTGAATCACCCTGCCACATTCCTGGAGGGACATGGCTAGCCGAGGTACGTTCTCTTTTGCTGGGGCAGGGAGGGAGGCAGAAGGTGGGTGAATGGGAGGACGCCAAGACTGGGGAATGTTCTCCTGTGTAAAAAAGCAGATTTTTGTGGAATGGTACAGCGTCCTAGGGGCTTTTGCATCCTATAACGATAACCTTTTGGAGCTATTCCCAAACCCTCTATTGGGATTCTTTCACTTCCTTTTTAGACTCTGGACCTGGTGCAGTTTAACCAGGTCGAGAATCAAGGCACTTACGTTGCTTCTGGCACATGGTGATGGGACAGGACTAAGCTAAAAACGGGTGTTCTCCCTCATGATCTCCTTCCCTAGCCGTATTATCACTTTGATCACAGAACACTGACCTGTGGCTTTTTCTTCTTCCAAAGGGCAAAGTTCCTCTGCGGTGGCCTTCATCTTCCTGAACCTGAAAAGTAGGAGAAGAAGAAGTTAATAACAAACTTGCGGAATTAAAACGAGAAATAAAGAATATCTCAGAATGATTATAGTCTTCAGCGTACTATATCCTACCCAATTAAGTAAGCTATATTCAGTCACCAGGCCCAAAAGGTGACACCGTCCCAGGGGACATTGGTACGCACACACATATATTGTGCAGTATGGCACACACCAAGATTATTTTGCAGCCCATTGGGGGGTGTAGAGCAGTCTACCTCATGAAATGTCCAGGCAGTGGAACCTGGGCTTGAGCAGTCTGAAGGTTCGCTCAACAATGTTCTAGGTCTTGCTGAGTGCCTGATTGTAGGCCTACTCCAGCTCAGTATGGGGGTGTGCACAGGGTGTCATAACCCATAGCTAGGTCCCATATCTCTGGTCAGCTGAAAGTGAAGAGAAAGGTCAACTTTCAATACTTTTGCAAACTGATACACGGCAGGCCATGTGTGTTATGTGTAGTTACATTATCATACAGATTTCGAACACTGTTTTCACAATATGTGTTAGTCACACAGTTGTCGATAGGTTGACACTTTTCTCTCTGTGTTATAGCAAATGCTGAGCATGGGCTGATACATTGTACACTTCTGCATCCTGACTGTCACGTTGATCCTTTAGTTTTCTGTGATATCTATTTGGAGATGCTCCTGACCACTCTTTGTAATGTGCTCCCACTATATGTGTGAACTTGCAGATTGTAGACCCAATATTTGGGTAGTTGTTCCTTCCTAGGTAGGTAATGACATAGGAGATATGCCTTGCACGGACACATGCATATGTCCATGGTAAACTACAGATGTGGGTGGTGGGATACATGACATGCCTGATGAACCATGGGAGTGGCATGTAGACACCCCCGCAACCTCCATGGAACCCCCTCCCTTGCACACATTGATGCTACACAGAATTTGGCCCAGCAATTCATTGCTCTGTACCCTTCCATCATTAAACGGCAGCCATAATGGCTTTATGTGTCTTGACATTGGTAACTTGTGGGTTTGCATGGTGCATGTATGAGCCACACCCCTCTTACTTATGTTCCTATCTGCATCAACAGACACAGTGATGGGTATTATGACATCTATTTCTAACTGTTAGTGGTTGTGTTAGGTATTTGAGTTTTGCTTACTTACAAGTATGCCATTCCCATATTGTCGTTTCTGGAAGTGGTCAGTTATGATGAGTGCCTGAATATGTATGACGTCATGCACACTCTCAGGGTATTTAGCCAGTATGTTGGTGAAGAGGCCCCGATGGTCCACGATGGCTTGGACATTTATGGAGTGGGTGTGCTTCCAGTTCCTGTAGAGATGGGATGTGGCTGCAGGGGGAACCAGTAGCACAAGTGTGCAGTCCATGGCACCTAGCACATGTGGAAACCCAGCAATGGCATAGAAGCCTTCTTTGATCTCCAGCTGCAGTTCCTTGGTGTTAGGGAAGAGGATGTGGTGGGGTGTCAGACGAATTATGGCATTTAGGAAAGAGGGAAGGAATGATGAGAAAGATTGCTGGGAGATTCCGGCGACTCTGGCGGCTGTTATCTGGAATGACCCCGATGCCAGCATTTGTAGTACCGCCATGAGCTTCACCAGTGGAGGGATATTGGTAGACCTATCAGCTGTTGGCTGGAGCCCTGGGGCAATCAGGTATAGCAGCTCTACATTGGACTGCCTCCTCAGCCAATAATAGGTTATTACTTCATCCTCCCCGAGACCTATTAGAGTAGTCCGCTGGTGATAAACACTCTCCCTTCTCCTGCATTTCCTTTGCCTTCATGGTGGTGAGGGGAGGGTGGGTGGTTGGGGGGGTGGATGGTGGTGGTTGTCTCCATGCGACTCCCAGCTGCAAAAATACTACCTCCATGGTGTAGTTATGGTTGCAACACTGTCCTGTTCAGCTTCTCTTTATATAGCAATGTCAATGCATCATTTCCTAAATGTGGGTTTCAAAGGCGCAATATTTTTGACATTATCGGACCTCTGTGCCACTCAAGCGGCCGCTGCGTCAATTTGCTAAAATCTCGTAAATATCCATGCATCAGTTTTATGTTGGAAATTACGACGGAACACCTACCTTGCATACTTTAAATCTTATGTGACGCAGGCAGCTCCGACGCAGGTTCCTTTTGATGCAGGACTCCAAAAAGTGACGCATCCTCCAAGATATGTCACCTTGTAAATATGGAGCAGTGATAGCTCCGTCAATGCGTCAAAAAGTTAGACGCATTGATGGCACAAGCTCCTTGTAAATGAGCTCCTTGTAAATGAGCCCTGCCTAGATTTTTGGCAGCGCTGGGATTCTGGGATGGTAGAGTCAACCCATGTGGAATTGTCACAAAAAATTCTTAGTTTCACCAAAGAAGTCACACATGTTTAGAAGTTGTGATAATAGTATATTAGTAGAAATTAATCAAGGTTACACAAAGTGCAGCAACAAATCAGACACGTTTCAGCAAAGGATCTCTGTCATTGGGCTGATTTTTATAGCCTTTCCTCCCTTTCTTTTATGATATCTATGATACCATGTTGTTCTACATAATTTCCTGATGATTCTGGGAATTGTAGTTTGTAGTAATAAAATGCCTGAGGATGGTGCTTCTTTATGATTGTGTTATTGAAGGAACATTTTAGTTCTGGTTTACAACATTTTATCCATAATTACATTTCTAGAGATTGGGGTTCTCCAAGCAGGGAAGGCCCATTCGGACCCTGCTCATGTGCGTTCTTGCTCATTCCCACCTGCTTTCTTTGCCTCTTTGCTCTTTTTGCCTGTTTCTCTTACCTCACTTGATTTATCTCTCCTCTCTTTGTTTATCACTTTATCTCTTTGTGCCCATTTTTAGCCTCTTTTGCCCTTTTTCGTCCCCCATGCACTACTTACCTCTTTTTCAGCCTTCTTCAGTTTCCCACATGTGCATTCCTCCTAACCCTGCCACTGCTCCCTCTCTCCTTCCCTCTCCCAGGACCTACTTCATGTTGGCTGCAGTGTAGACCTGTCACTAAGCAGGTGTCATCCTTGCCCCATCTATGGCTTACCTGTGCCTGTCCTTCGACTAGTACTAGGCAATGTGCTCACGGATCCCGCTTGTGTGCATCTGAGGCACTCGCCTCACTCCTTTTACTTTATCGCTATCTCTCGTTCTCTTGTTCTTTCTCTCAGGTTTGCTCTTTGGCCTTTTATTGCCACTATTTTCATTTCCAGTTCCAGTTCCAAAAGCTTTATTCGACAGTATGTCATAAAAGCACAAACATGCAACATGAAATTTCATAACACACTGAACACAAATGAGTAGGTACATACAAAGATTAAAAAGGTATTAAATATATATGTATCTGTCGTAGCATTTTTTGAACTAAATAAAATAATAAAACAGGAACTGTACATAAAACAATACTATTTAAAATCACAAACCCGATATTTGACAAGCTAAAACTCATGTAGACGTGTAGGGGTGCACCAAATGGTATTGTAAAAAAAGCACACAGAGAAATAAAACAACAAAATAGGCACACCTAGCAGCTTATTAAATATTTGGATCTAATGATCCAAGACCAGCTTAAAAACTTTGCTACCGCTATAACAATGGGAGTTGTAGTGTTAGTCCGCAAGATTCTTTCGGCAACTTCACTCCTTCTGGTGCCCAATATTTTACAAATTGGCACCAACCATACACGACGAGGTGCATCATAGGCTGGGCAGACAAACAAAATATGACGCACAGTTTCAGCGTAAATCTGGCATATGGGGCACTTATTGGCACTTGACCCAACAAGATGTAAAGGCCCTTGTAGGTAGTGTACCGACCCTAAACTGGAAGAATAACTTTCGATTATGTGGTTTTGTTATTATATCCCAATAGGGCTCTAAACTCGGAGTTGGCTTCACATGTAAGAAAATTCCAGTGAGTAACGCAGAATCATTAGATCTCAGTGTTTTTGCAGGACCATTTCCCAGTATTTTTCCTTCAAAGCCTCTTTTGAAGGGAAACAAGCTTTGTCTGGTTCATCCCATAAGGACCTCATGCCTAAACTTATTAAGGCGTCTCGTACTTCTTTGATCCATTTAATTTTGTGAAACTTGTCGGCCCTTATTACATCCATGAAGCCTGCAGTGTAATGTTTTAGTTCAGGTGTGGTCGATAATCTACGCCAATATAATAGGGGACGTAGTTTAGCAACCTCAGCTAGGGGCTTTCTGCCTAGATTGTATAATAAAGGGCACACTGGAGTGCTTTGTGGGAGATTTGTAATATTGCGCAAGAATCTATTTTCAGCAATAGTTAATTTAGACACATTCTCATAGCCCCAGATCTCTGCTCCATAAAGTGCAGAGTTTACCACTTTGATACTATAAACCTGGAGCGCTGGACTGATTGGTTTAGTCTGTGAGGTGTTAAATTCCTATATAGCACTCCCGACAATTGCCGGTGTTTAAGTGTAGATAACTCTATTTGTTGCTGCCATTTCAGATTTTTTTTTATATTAACACCCAAATATGTGAATACATCTACTTCTTCCAGTGGTCGATTATTCATAAGTATCCTACTTTTAAAAGATTTGTGTGGGTTAAAAGCCATAAATTTTGTTTTTGACACATTGACTTCCAGACCCCGAGCAGAACAAAACTCCTCGAATATTATAAGAGCCTTTTGTAAACCACTCGGGGTCTTGGATATAATCAATGTGTCATCTGCAAACATTAAAATAGGTATTTTTTCCCCGGCCAGCATCGGGGCATCAGTGGGCACTGCGTCCAGCTTACTTACGATACCATTTATAAACAGGGAAAAAAGAGTGGGAGCCATCGCACAGCCCTGCCGTACACCTCTCTCTACCGGGAAGGAGCCTGTAACCATGCCCTGGGAACCCCACCGGATTACAGCGTGGTTGTCCTCATGCAATCTCATAACTAATGTGAGGAGCTCTGATTGCATCCCCATATCATGCAATGTCAACCAGAGTTTGGAACGGGGGACAAGATCAAATGCCGACTTCAAATCGACAAAAGCAGCATATAAGCTGCTCTTGTCTCAAGACCACCGCCTTCCAGTATAATAAAAATAAAACGGAACACCTGGTCAATGGTACTAGTAAAAGCCCGGAAGCCTGCCTGAAGGGGAGAGATAAAATACAGTCCTCATCGATCCAATCTTGGATCTTATTGAGTACCAACCTCCCAATAATTTTTTGTACTGAGTCTATCAGGCTAATGGGCCTATAATTGCTCTGGCTGAGACCTGTCACCCTTTTTATATACGTGGGACAATTTCTGCCCCCTTCCATGAGTCCGGTATAGGGGCTCCTTAGCAATAAAATTAACCAACAGTAAGATGTACCTGCTCCATCTTGGTTTGTCATGCCACTATTTTCATTTCAGCCTTTTTGAGTTGTTAGTCTCTGATTTTCTGTCTCATCTTGCTTGTCCCAGTGCTTTTTTTCACTGATCAGTCTTGCTCATTTCTGCTGGTTTGCTTAACTGTCTCACATTTGCACTCTCGCTCATTCTTGTATGTTTTTTCTGCTTCTTTGCTCTTTCTACCCATTCTCTTACCTTGCTTGCTCTTTCTCTTCCCTCTTTCTTTGCACTTTAGCTCTTTGTGCCCATTTTAGCCTCTTTTGCCCTTTTTTGATCAACTTTCTTTCCCTATTTGCTTTTTCTGCCCTTTTCTTTCAACTCATATTCTCTTTTTCTGTCCACTTTCTTTGCCTTTTAGCTCTTTGTGCCCTTTTTATTTAGCGTCTTCTTCTCGTTCTCTGCCCATTTCCTTTGCTCTCTTGCTCTCCCTTCCTGGGCCTTTTCCTGCTCTTTTCCTTCCCACTGTCCCCTGCATGCGCCTTACCTCTTTTCCCTTACTCTCCCGCTCTCCGACTTACGGGGTGATGAAAACTCCAAAAGCTAGCCAGTCTATGTCCAATTGTGACCTGTCTGTGCCCAGCACCAGGCACCCTGGCCCTGCTCCCACCCACCACTACCCTGCCACGACCCTCCATGCTGCCACACTTCATCGCTCAGCCAATGAAGGAGGGTTCTGCTGTACCTCCTGCAAATTGTCTTGCAGCTCTCCAACCTCATCACTCATCCTGCTTGCCCCAACAGCACCCTCCACTCCGCTTTCTTACCCTCAAAGGGACCAGCCAGCATCCACACAACACTCTGCACTCTAATGCATGCTCCTCAACACCTGATCATACACCATAACACGCCATGGAGGTCTTGGACCTGCTGCACTACTACTAGGGGTGGGCGTAGTTTGCGGAGTTGCACTACACGGAATTCCACGGAGTTGCATAAAAACTCAGTGGAATTCCGCTGAGTTCCGCTCCGCCCTACACAAAAAAAAATACAGAATCGTACAGTAAAATTTTATACTACATTAGGGACATGCAATTAATGAAGGGGGCACTGCTCACCTCTAATGCAGCTTGTGCACAGAAAAGTCTGCCACCGCAGCCCAGGGCTGGGATCCTACACCTCTGGTCTTGCTTTCCCAAATCCCATGCTGCTCCCCTTAGTCCTGACGGAGCCAGGAAGTGATGGCACATGCTGGGGGTTGAGGCAGGAAGTGTCAGATATCTCCTTCCCCTTGGCAAAAGAAAAGACTAGAGCACTTCTCAGGGACACAATGACATCCCCTCTGATGCCCCTCCCTTCCCCACGCCAGACTCTGGGACAGTGAGGGGTGGGCTCCCAAAGTGAGCTGGCAGGCTCCTAGGCTGCTATGTGTGCAGAGGGAGACCCCATTGCCCTCTCTTCCCTCCCTGTATCTGGCTCTTTTATTATTTCTCTCCCTCCTTCTCCAATACTCTCAGGTGTTGCGGACATGCCTGGTTATATTCTGGCTCCCCCTGCCCTGCACCAACCACCCAGCGACCCAAGGACCCCTCCCCTACCTGCTGTAAGTGAAACTCCCTCGTGGGCTACTGCCTTCGGGAGCTCCATGAGTGACGGGCATCCGGAGTTGCCCTTTGTGATGTCACCACAGGGGCTGTCAATTTCATCTACATTGCTTGGCCCAGGAGTCGCTGCAGGGGTGGACTGCAGGTGTGCCCATGCTGAAAACGAGTGCCGAGCAGGGCCAATTGGTCATTCAAGCACTTTTTTGTTGCCCATTGGGAATCAAGGATGGATGACAGGGGTCTGTCAGCGGGATACAGTGAGTAGGTTGGACTGCGTCTCTCAAAGGGGAGATACAGGCATTTTGCTTGGGTGTGGGTTTCTCGAGGTGTGACACAATGAGTAGCTTTAGGTAGTGCATCAAGGGTAATGCAGTGAGTTGGGTAGGTTTGTCAGGGGGGCTACTGTTAGTAACTGTGAGTAGCTATGGGATACGGTAGGATGCAACTGCAAAGTGTGGTTTGAGTCAGAAAGAGTGCATTGGGGCAACTAAGTCGATGTAAAAAAATCGGTTTCCAAGCTTTTGCTCTGTGAACTGTGGCAGAAGTGCAAACTAAGGGTAGGCGGCGGGGGCAAACTTCACCACGCGGAGGAATCAGAGTATTTAGCCGAAGTCCCCTCTCGCTGCAGAGCACGGAGTTGGCAAAACTCCGCAAACTCCGCTGGCAGAGCGGAGTTCACTGCTCACCTCTAACTACTACTTCCTGGACTGGCTGTCCCTCAAAGAAACCTGACGGAACCCGACATCACTACAGCCATACCCACTGGCTACAAGATCACTAGGTAGGACCGCCATCATGTTCAAGGACACCATCAGCTGCTGTTCCCCCCATGGACACATCCACCTGTAACACAAACTGAACATCACAGCCAAATTCACCCTGAGCAGAACCCTCGTCTGCAGACCAATAGAACCACACACCAATTTCGGCAGTGCTATTACAGACTCTGTCACATCATTGACTCTAGCATCTTTATCCTCCTTGTAGATCTGAACTTTTACCTGGAAGAGCACCTAAACCACGCACCAACTTCCCCAGCAGCATCACATACTTTGTTGCATCATCGTCTCTAGACCCTTCATCCTCCTCAGAGAGCTAAACATGTACCTGGAAGACTGCACTGACTTGAACTCAAAAACTCTTCAAGAAAAACTTGTAAAACTTGGCCTCACACAATGCGTGACTGACCAAATCTCTCCACCAGACATCTCCTGGAGTCGATCTTCACCTCTTTTGACAACATCGCAGTCAACAAAAAATCGCTGATTACCTTGACAGACCACTCCCTCATCAAATTCAGCATCCCCGTCACATACCACCACAGTTTAGCCACCATCAGACCAGCCCACTGGAACTGGAACAACATCCCAGAGGAGGACTACTCTCTCCGTAAACCAGGCAGAACACATCAGCAGCCTACCGGAAAACATCAAAATGTTTAACAGCTAGATCACCTTCTGCACCAACACCTTTGCTCCCCTCAAGCGCAGCAAAACCATGGAATCGAGACCGCAAGCCAGGTGCTACACAGAGGAACTCAGGATGATGAAGCGCCACTGCAAACAACTGGAGTGCAGATGCAGAATGAGTCAAGATATTACGGACAAAAACTCCTACAAATCTGCCCTAAGACGCAACCACCAGCAGTTACAGAAACTAAGCGCACCATAATCGCTGACCACATAGACAGCAGCACCGACAGCATTAAAGAGATCTTTGCCTTTGTGAAAGATTTCAACTCACTGCGGCCGCTTCCAACAGCATCCCCCTCACGGGTCCTCTGCACCAAATTGTCAGAATTACTCTGCAGCACAATAACCTTCATGTATAGCAACTTTGACCCTCAACTGAACCCCCGCTCACTTCGCATTTCGACTCGAAAGAGGAGACCTTGACGTCATGGCCCACCATCACCACCTAAGAGAACGTTAAAGCCAGCGTAATCAACGCACACAACATTGACGTCCTCTCTTATGCCAATAAAATGCAAATCATACTCTCCCTCTTAGATAAGACTCCTAACACAGTTCACCATCTGCATGCCTGAAATCATCAACTGTATAACGTCCTGCTGACTCAGACTCAACACTGACAAAAAAGAAGATGTGATCTTCGGCAAGAAAACTGCACCTTGAGACTTCACCTGGTAGCCAACTGAACTAGGACCCACACGCACCCCCAGCACCCACGCCAGGAACCTCGGGATTATCATAGACAGCAAACTGGACATCAGTCAATGCCAACACAGCATCCTGCTACCCTGAAGATGCTAAGGAAAATCTTTGAATGGCTCCTGAGAAACAACTGCAAGTTGTCAAACACACCCTCGTCACTAGCAAGCTGGATCATGGAAACATCCTCTATGCCGAAATCAGCAAGCAAATCACCAAAGACTACAAACCATCCAGAGCTCTGCAGCCAGAATCACCCTTAATTTTGTACGTTGCACTCACATCATGCGGCACCTCAAGAAGCTTCACTGGCTCTCAATACACAAACGTGCACAGTTCAAACTCCTCACTCACACCATCAATGCACTACACAACATAGGCCCTGCATACCTCAACAGTTGCAACTCCTTTCATACGCCTTCCAGGCACTTCCACTTCGCTGAACTCCTACTCACAGACATTCCTCCTATACACAGAACCAGATCCGAAGGTAGGCCTTCTCCTACATTGCTCCTAAAGCGTGGAATGGCTTTCCACTGCACATCAGAACCTCCTACTCTCTTCTTGAGTTCTGCAATAAACTGAAGACCTAAACTATTTAAGTTTACACCCCGCCTACTCTAGACAAGGCTAGAATCACACCTGCTCAGCACCAGGATAACCTCCTGGGTGTGCTTTACAAATACACATAATATAATGTGTCTTGGATGTTTATCAAATTTGACTGAACTCATATTGTGCAATGTTGCGGTCTGGTAGAACAGGCACATTTCATAAATTCAATTCTTCCTAATTTAAATATGATCATGTAACTATGATCTCTGCGTGTGAGTTAGATGTTGTTGAATTTGCTAAATCAATTCCATTTCATTGCCCAAACCTCCCACATATTTAGGATGTGTTTGGTCCTGTGTCTCTTTTTCTTTGTTGAACCACCGAGTGGGTGTATTGCTCCTGTGTGCCCCCAGGTGGGTTTCTACCACTTAGTAGCTCTTCTCCAATGCCTGATGTGATGTATTTTTTTGGTTTACGGTTAATGCTGGCAAATTAATCATTATATTATATTCTGTCAATGTTTTAAAATATGGAGCCCCACGTATAGATGGATGTGCTATTGAGATGTTACGCAAGATGTACATATAGTTTCTCATTGCTGTTGAGACTATGGAGTCCCTGGCTCCCAACCTGATGATATATTTTGATTCGAGTTGTCTTAATGTTTCTTTCTTTATCACCGCTTCTTTACCATCTATTTTTCAAGTGGGGGTTATTGAGCACCTGCTCCTCCCACCAGGCCATTTACAAATTAGTATAGCTGGGGGTAAAGCAGACGCCAATCGCCGTTCAACGTTTCTGTTAAAAAATTCATTGTTGAAGAAAAATATATTCTTCTTAAGGCATCATTCAGTCATACTCAAGATCATCATAGTGTGTGGTGGGAGGAGCAGGTGCTAAATGACCCCCTCTTGAAAAATGGATGTACAGCATCATAATGTGGGTCTTCTTCATAGATGATGTATTTGTTATTTGGAAGGGGGACTTAATGTCAGCTAACCAATTTGTGTCCAAGATCAATATGAATGATTTGAACTTGAAAGTCACAAGTACTATCAGTGAGAGGGAAGTTGAGTTGTTTTATGTAAAATTAACTGTTGATCAGGACAAGTTGATCTCTATACTGTTCAGGAAACCGAGTGTGGGTAACAGCACCCTACATGTTATTAGTTTTCATCCCACCCCACTCAAAGAAAATATACCTTATGAAGAACTCTTAGGGGCAAAAAGATCTGCAGCACTGCTGAGGAATACATGAAGACTGAAGAGCAGATAATGAGAACATTTGAGTCTAGGGGGTATAGTAGTAGGACACTTGACGCTGCCAACAATAATGTTCTTAATGTCAAAAGGGAAGACATCCTATTCAAGAAGCCTAAAGAGAAACAAACAACCTAGTATGACAAAAGTAGATTTATTACTACTTTCCATACCAGACATTATGTTGTTAGATCCATACTTAAGAACCATTGGCACTTATTCAGGAGTGGCCCCTTAATTGGGAGTGAGGTACTTAGAAGACCACTCATCACTTTTAGATGAGCAAAATCTATGAGGGACACCCTGGTTAGAAGTGATGTGAGAATTGAGAGACGATCCTTGTTAAAACTAGGAGTGGGCAGAACTCGCGGGGTTTCACTCCGTGGAATTCAGTGGAGTTACATGAAAACTCTGCGAGATTCCCGGGAGTACCATGAACCGATGTAAATCGGCATGTTGCACTGCTCATGCTGATTTTTAGCACCAGGAGCTTGTTCCAAGCTGAAAAATCAGCACAAACGGCACCACACAGTGCAGCAGAGGGCACAGCACCTTAAGTCGGTTTTGCTGCTGCTTAAGTAGATTTTCGACTTGAATGGCAGCTTTCTCACTGCGTATGGTTATGACCACTCACGTTGGGAAAATCTCGCCTGGTGTCCTCCTAGTGCCTGAAAATCCCGCTAGGGAATGCCAATTCTTGCTTACACTTGCTGACTTACTGTTGACGAGCCACGTGCGAGAAAAAACTCTGCCGTGCGGTGTTTGGTGGAATTTGGACGAAACTCCGTGTTACGTGTGTAATGCAGAGTGGCCAAACTCCACCAACTCCGCCGGCGGAGTGGAATTTATCGTCCATAATTAGTTAACACCCAGGGACAGATTTGTCAAATGCATTAAGTGCAAGGCTTGTAGGAATGGTGAAAACATAACAGAAATAATGACCCAAAGCAATAACATCAAAAAGATTAGAGGACACTACACTTGTAAAAATAATCATGTAGTCTATACTCTGAAGTGACCATTTCCAAAGATCTACGTAGAAAGTACCACACTGCTCGTTCATAAGAGAATCCTTCAACACTTTAGGGCCATACAAAATCTGGATACTTCATACCCAGTATCAAGACATTTTCATGAATTACACAAAGATGATGAATGAGAGTTGAGATACAGTGTGAAGGGATCAAAAAGGAAGCTTGTGGAGGGAAAAGAGAAAAAAGTTGAGAATATTTTAGTCCAGGTGTATTCTGGCACTCAATAGCAAAGAACCCAGAGGCCTTAACTGCGACTAAGAATTGTACGTTCTTCTGTAATACAGTAGAACTTACTCTATTGAGCTACTAGTGCTAAGTAACTGTTATGCTGGAAATTTTGCTTTTTAGACTGCTTTGCTGATTGTTTTTAAAACTTTGCTCACTCATCTGCATTTAGCAACTTGAATACCACTCCCCGGTCCACCGCGAGATTATCTCGTTTGAGTGGAGGGAGGCGGGTATTATTTCCAGTATAGAGGGAGGTTAGCGCTCTAGTGGCTACCCCCTCTATAAAACCGGATGCCAGCCACGACGCGCAGCGGACGCGCGCTACTAGTGCTAAGTAACTGTTATGCTGGAAAGTTTGCTTTTTAGACTGCTTTGCTGATTGTTTTTAAAACTTTGCTCACTCATCTGCATTTAGCAACTTGAATACCACTCCACGGTCCACCGCGAGATTATCTCGTTTGAGTGGAGGGAGGCGGGTATTATTTCCGGTATAGAGGGAGGTTAGCGCTCTAGTGGCTACCCGCTCTATAAAACCGGATGCCAGCCACGACGCGCAGCGGACGCGCGCTACTAGTGCTAAGTAACTGTTATGCTGGAAAGTTTGCTTTTTAGACTGCTTTGCTGATTGTTTTAAAACTTTACTCACTCATCTGCATTTAGCAACTTGAATACCACTCCTCGGTCCACCGCGAGATTATCTCGTTTGAGTGGATGGAGGCGGGTATTATTTCCGGTATAGAGGGAGGTCAGCGCTCTAGTGGCTACCCCCTCTATAAAACCGGATGCCAGCCACGACGCGCAGCGGACGCGCGCTACTAGTGCTAAGTAACTGTTATGCTGGAAAGTTTGCTTTTTAGACTGCTTTGCTGATTGTTTTTAAAACTTTGCTCACTCATCTGCATTTAGCAACTTGAATACCACTCCCCGGTCCACTGCGAGATTATCTCGTTTGAGTGGAGGGAGGCGGGTATTATTTCCGGTATAGAGGGAGGTTAGCGCTCTAGTGGCTACCCGCTCTATAAAACCGGATGCCAGCCACGACGCGCAGCGGACGCCGCTACTAGTGCTAAGTAACTGTTATGCTGGAAAGTTTGCTTTTTAGACTGCTTTCGCTGATTGTTTTAAAACTTTGCTCACTCATCTGCATTTAGCAACTTGAATACCACTCCCCGGTCCACCGCGAGATTATCTCGTTTGAGTGGAGGGAGGCGGGTATTATTTCCGGTATAGAGGGAGGTTAGCGCTCTAGTGGCTACCCCCTCTATAAAACCGGATGCCAGCCACGACGCGCAGCGGGCGCGCCGGCGGCGCGCCAGCGGCGCGCCAAAGGCAAGCCTGTCTGTGCCCGTCCGCGCCCAGGAGTCGCCAGGAGCCAGAAACCCTGGTCTTTTTCCTTTTGACCATGGTACCCTAACGAGACGGATATACTCCACCAAAGAGATGGTAGAGTTGAAATCTACCCCTTGCCTTGCTGGTAGGTTGGACTCTTGGCCCTCTTATGAGGGTCCTTTTTCTTGTCTGACCTGCCGTTTCCAAGGCACTACTGACAAGAAGATACTTAGTAACCATGCTACGGCCAACATATCACCTCGTGCCCCCTCAGCTAATATGTGCAAACCACCTTCCAACCCGCAGCAGGGGTGGAAAAGCATATTGTGTAATGTGAGATCCCTCCCCAAGCACTCTGCCGAGGTTTGGGATCTCTTTTCCTCGGTGCAGCCTGACTTTGGGTTCTTAACCGAAACTTGGTTGAAGCCCCATTCGGTCCCCTCCATAGCTCTTGCTTTGCCAGAGGGATACAGACTCGTTCGCATGGATAGACAGAACAAAATGGGAGGTGGAATTGCCATTGTGCATAGAGATAGTATTAAGATCACTGAGCTGGAACAACACAGTGACCCGACCATGGAAGCAATGGTTTTTCGTATAGACTTTTCGCCCCATATGAGCTGGAAGGGGGCCCTGGTATACCGGCCTCCTGGTCCGCTAAATGGCTTCCCTCTTCAACTCACCGAACTAATCGCTCCACATGTAATTGCGAGTAGCAATTTGTTGCTGCTGGGCGATTTTAATATACATAGTGAGTGCGGTTCTAATGTGGACACAGGGTCACTTGTGATGGAGTTAGCTACTCTAGGGCTGACCAAGCTCAATGAAGGCCCCACACATATAGCTGGTCACACCCTGGATATTGTTTTCTCCAATTCCCCTAATGTCTCCTGCAAATCCCCCAGTTTCTGTCTTGGTCTGATCATGCGTCAATTGAATTTTGCATTCAGGCGCCTAGGAAGAGAACCCACACCACTCACGATACCCCTCTTTTTTTCAGACAGTGGAAGAGGGTTACGCCAGAGGGCTTCAAACACTTTTTTGAAGAGCCACGGATATCAGAATCAGACAACATCGAAGAGGCCCTTGTCAAGTATAATTTGGCAGTCTCTAGTGCTGTGGACCAGTTAGCCCCTCTGAAACCCTTCCCTAGTACCCCTAAGCATCCCCAGAATGCCTGGTATTCCCCCAACTCGCGCCCAGAAACGAATCTGTAGGAAGCATGAAAAACGGTGGCGCCTTACTCATGAGGAGGAAGATAAGGATCGGTTTTATACAGCTCTGGCCGATTACCATGGGAAAATCAGGGTAGCACGCAAAGCTCACATAGCTCTACAATTAGATCAGGCCAATAATGACTCCAAGGTGCTATACCGCATACTACAGTCCTTCACTAACCCTAAAGCATGTGAGAATCCAATGGCCCCTACACAAAAATTGTGCGATGACATTAGCACCTTCTTCACACAAAAAATTGAGACTATCTATGACAAAATAGTCCAATCAGGGGAGCACCCCTCCTCTATTATGATCTCCAATGTACCTGGGCAGACAGTTACCCAATTGTTGGGAAGCTTTCCCTTAGTGACGCAGGCGGAGGTAGAATCACTGATCCGCTTAGTCAAATCAGGATCACCCCTGGATCACATACCGGCAAAAACCACCACCTCTCTTGCCTGTCACCTGTCCCCTCCATTGCACATCTCCTCAATCTCTCCCTGCGAGGAGGCCTGGTCCCTTTGGAATGGAAAGCAGCACAGGTTATGCCTATCCGAAAGAACACCAACGCCCGCTAACTGAGTTCTCCAATCTCCGTCCTATCTCCCTCCTTCCTTTCCTGGGCAAGCTATTGGAGAAACACATAAACACACATCTCTCCAACCATGTCGAACGGACGGGTAGTCTTGATCCATCTCAATCAGGCTTCCGCCCCAAATACAGCACAGAATCGGCCCTACTAGCGGTCACCGACAACATCAGGATGACCCTAGACAGAGGCCATTCCACGATTCTGGTGCTGTTGGACCTATCCGCCGCGTTCGACACGGTTTCCCATAAGATTTTGCTCAGGAGACTGGAGGAGATTGGACTTACAGATTTGGCTCTCCAGTGGCTGACGAGCTTTCTTTCTTCTCGTTCACAGGCGGTTAACCTCGGTCCGTATCGTTCTGCTGTAACAGAGCTGTCCAAGGGAGTACCACAGGGCTCTTGTCTGAGCCCGACTTTGTTTAACATCTATGTGGCTCCCTTGGCCAATCTGTTAAGGAGTAGCGGGTTTATCCCCGTCTCCTATGCTGACGATACCCAGCTGCTTTTTCCATTTGCAAAATTTACTCCTTCAGTGCAGGCCGCTTTCTCTCTGGGAATGAGAAGTATCTCACAGTGGATGAGGAGTAACTTTCTTCAGTGCAATGTGGGAAAGACGGAAATTATGCTCTTCGGGAAGCTCAACTACTGTGGACCCCCGATTGGTGGCCCACAGACTTAGGCACTCCCCGTTCCAAAAACTTGTGTAAAAACTTAGGTGTTCGCCTTGAGCAGACCCTTACCATGAAGGAGCATGCCGCACAGACAGCCGGCTCCTGTTTTCATGTGTTGGGCCTATTGCGTCGCATCCTTCCCTTGCTCCCTGACTCGTCCAGGAAGACGTTAACCCAGGCGCTTATTTTAAGTCGCCTGGATTATTGTAACAGTCTACTGTTGTCCGCCAACGAGGCTGCTCTTAACAGACTACAGGTTGTCCAGAACACGGCGGCACGCCTGATCCTGAACGCACCGCCTAGGACAGCCTCCCGGCCTCTGCTCTATCAGCTCCACTGGCTCCCAATACGGGAACGAGTACAGTTTAAAGTCTGCTGTACCATACATAAGGCCTTGTCCAATTCTGGCCCTAGCTATCTTGCGGATAAATTTATCCCCTATACACCTCGGCGGTCTCTCCGTTCAGGATCCAAATCCCTCCTCGCAGTGCCTGGAATTAAACGGTCCAGACAAGGTGGGAAGGCTCTATCCTATCTAGGCCCCTGTTACTGGAACAAGCTCCCTGTGCAACTAAGACAGTGCACGGAACATCTCCATTTCAGGAAACAGCTCAAGACCTTCCTCTTTCGCTTCTGATTTCTAGCAGACAGCCTTCCCACAGGTGGCCCGTCTCGAGCGCAGAGATACCCCTTCGGGGGTCGATTCTGGCGCTTTAAAAATAAATAAATAAATAAATAAATATTGAGGGAATCAAGAACATGTCTTGCTTCCTACTATATAGATTATTTTATAATTATTTGAAGAACAGTGTTGTTGAGTTGTTTTTTAGTTGTTTTGTTTATCAGAGATTTTAATACGTTTTGTTTATATTTCTACAGATCAGTCCCTTGTGAAATGTAGAATTTTGCAGTTTCTGTCAAATGGAGGACTTAAGAGATAATATATCTGTGGTAGAGCCCAATTGGGCTCAATTTTGGTTTTTGCAACTTTTGAAATCTACCTTTTGTTTTTGGTAGAGATGTATGCATGTATGCATTCACATATTAATATGTGTTAGAGGGTTTGGGAAATTAACAAACATCAAACTAACATTTAAATTGGTTATGTGTTGATACTTTGCCCACTTGGGCTTAATTGTGATTTGAGTGGAATGCGTTCCTTTATGTGGACAGCATGGGAAGGTAAATTCATTCCATGACCTCAATTTCTATTAATTATTTATTTTCTATGTTTTGACTTCTTCCAACATATTGTTTAACAATACATATTATGCCATTGTAATATTGTATTTACATGACTGTGTCAGTGACTAATTAAGTATGACTTTTATGTTTGAGAACACGCTTTTTTCCATGATTATAAAAATGTGCACCCGCATCATGATCAAGGCTGGTCACCAGCTGAAACGCAAAGATGCTGGTACTGCTGCTTTTCTAAAAGAATAAAACACTTAACACCGTACTCGAGTGCCGTCCTCCTTGTAATTTGGAAGTTTTGCTGATGTTTCGGCATTGGTGCGGAAACGCCATTACACTGCACCACAAGCGATCTGGATGAGCGCTGGCAGCCGCAAAGCGGGAAGTGTGATATATATATATAGATATATATATCAGACTTCCCGCTTTGGCTCGCTCCCGCCAAGCCAAAGCAAACGATCCACTTCCAGCAAGTGAGAGCATTAAAAATGCTCGCGCTTGCTGGAAGCACAGCCGAATTGCTTTCAAAACAGGGAGCTGCCTTTCCAGCAACTCCCTGTGTGTGAGAGCAATGCCAGCTCCCGCGGGAGGCGAGGTGCTGGCAGGGACCATTGGGGCCTTCAGGCTCTCCCCACGGTCCCAGTGGAGAGTGGAAGCCCTGGAGTCAACCACTTTAAGATGGCCAATCCGCAGGGGATGGGGTCCTCAGGCCAAATTTGGCCCTGGGAGGGGGGCACACAGCCCCTCTGCCCCATCTCAAAATGGCCAGGACCTGGGTGCTGGGGTCCCTGGTGCTGAAACCGGCCCATGGAGGGGGCCGCGCGGCCTCCCTGCCCTACTGGTAATAAAACATTTTTTTTTAAAAGAGCAGGCCCCGGTGGATGGGGTCTCTGGGGCAAAAATTGGCCCAGGGAGGGGAGGCACACAGCCCCCCTCCCCTATTACAGGTAGTAAAAGGGTTCGTTTGAAAGGGGAGAGTCTCCCCTTTCATACGAGGCCTTCCTGAAAGGGTTTCCTGGCTGTGGATCACTGCCTGTTTCGGGTACTTGGCCCACACACACAAGTGAGGTACCATTTTTATCAGGAGACCTGGGGGAACGCTGGGTGGTAGGAAATTTGTGTCAGCCCAGGGATCCCACAACGTTCCCACACAGAGATGTGAGAAAAATTTGATTTTTTCAGCTAAATTTGAGGTTTGCAGGGGATTCTGGGTAGGAAAACTTTAGGGGATCCAAGCAAGTCACACCTCCCTGGACTCCCCCAGGTGTCTATTTTTCAGAAATGTCTGGGATTGGAAAGTTTCCCTAGATAGCCACCGAGCCTGGTATCAAAAATACAGGTGACTCCCTCGCAAAACAAGGTCTTTTTGTAATCGATAATTGTGAAGTCTCCACAGTATGTTTTGGGCCATTTCCTGTTGCGGGCACAAGGCCTACCCACAAGTGAGGTACAATTTTTATCGATAGACTTGGGGGGATGCTGGGTGGGTGGAAGTTTGTGGCTCCCCTAATATTCCAGAATTTTCCATCACAGAAATGTGAGCAAAATTTGATTTTTTAGACAAATTTTGAGGTTTGAAAGGGATTCTGGGTAACAGAACCCTGTGAGAGCCACACAAGTCATCCCATCCTGATTTACCCCGGTTGTCTACTTTTCAAAAATGTATAGGTTTGCTAGGTTTCCCTACGTGCCGGCTGAGCTAGGGTCCAAAATCCACAGCTAGGCACTTTGCGAAAAAAGGATCAGTTTTCACTGGACAAATGTGATGTGCCCACGTTGCGTTTTGGGCTGTTTCCTGTTGCAGGCACTAGGCCTACCCACACAAGTGAGGTACCATTTTTATCAGGAGACTTGGGAAAATGCTGGGTGGAAGGAAGTTTGTGGCTCCCCACAGATTCCAGAACTTTCCATCATAGAAATGTGAGGAAAATTTGTTTTTTTAGACTATTTTGAGGTTTGCAAGGGATTCTGGGTAACAGAACCCTGTGAGAGCCACACAAGTCACTCCATCCTGAATTCCCCTGGATATCTAGTTTTAAAAAATGTATAGGTTTGCTAGGCTTCTCTATGTGCCCGCTGAGCTAGGGTCCAAAATCCACAGCTAGGCACTGTGCGAAAAAAGGGTCCGTTTTCACTGGAATAAATGTGATGCGTCCATGTTGTTTTTGGGCCGTTTCCTGTCACGGCAACTAAGCCTATCCACACAAGTGAGGTACCATGTTTATTGGGAGAATTAGGGGCACACAGAATAGTAGAACAAGTGTTATTACCAATTGACTTTCTATGCATTTCTGCCTTCCAAATGTAAGACAGTGGGTAAAAAATAAGTCATTTTCAAAAATGCCCTCTAATTCACATGCAAGTATAGGTACACACATATTCAGAGTTGCGCAAATAACCACTGCTTCTAAACTCCAGATGTTGTTCCCATTTCGGAAATACATAGTTTTCCTTGATACCTATTTTTCACACTTTATATTTTAGAAAGTGAATTGCTGTATACCCGGTACACAATGAAAAACCATTGCAAGATGCAGCTCAGTTATTGGCTCTGAGCACCTCGGGTTCTTGGTGAACCTACAAGTCCTATATACCCCACAACCAGAAGGGTCCAGTAGACATAACAGTATGTTCCTTTTAAACATCTCTCATATTTATAGAAAGTTACAGGTGAAAACGCAGGCACAAATGGCTATTTTTTTCAACTGTTTTTCAATTTATTTTATTTTAACTGTTACTTTCTATAGACAAACCTTGAAGGATCTACACAAATGACCCCTTGCCGAATTCAAAATAATGTCTACTTTTCAGAAATGTATAGCTTTCTGGGATCCATTATTGCTTTTACATCAATTTCCACCACTAACTGGAAGGAGATTGAAAGCACATAAATAGGAAAAATAGGCTATGTCCCACTAAAAATGCCAAAACTGTGAAGAAAAGTTTGGTTTTCTGACAAAAGTCTGCCTGTTCCTGAAAGCTGGGAAAATGGTGATTTTAGCACAACAAACCTTTTGTTGATACCATTTGCAGGGAAAAAAACAGACGCTTTCTTCTTCAGCACTTTTTTCCAATTTTTTCCAAAAATCCCCAAATCTTGCTGTATTTTTGCTAATTTCTCGGTCCCCACCAGGGGAATCCACAAACCCTGGGTACCTTTAGAATCCCCAGGAGTTTGGAAAAGAAGGATGTAAATTTAGCATGGATAGCTCTTGTGGAAAAAAAGTTATGAAGCCCTAAGCACAAACTACCCCAAATAGGCAAAAAAGGGCTCAGCACTGGGGAAGAAAAGGCTCAGCAGTTAAGGGGTTAAAAACCAAAGGTTATAGGGACCTTACAGCTAGGAAATAGATTTAAAAAAACCTTAGACATTCACTTAAAAAACCAAAGGTTACAGGGACATTATAGTTAGGAAATAGATTTAAACAAACCTTTGAAATTCACTGAAAAAAACAAAGGTTACAGGGACATTGTAGGTAGGCTCAGATTTTACTCGGTCAAAACCATAGAAATTCAGCAGTTATAGTTACCTGAGCTAACTATGACTTACGCCCCCGCAATGCACTGCTTATTACCAAACATATTACATCATGACAACACTGATGACATCTCAAATGACATCACTGATTACATCACTGATGACATCATCCACAGAATCACTCACACACTCACTCACTCCCCCATACAACCTCTTGTACACTCACTCAGACACCTGCCAACCAGTCAAATACCCATTCACAGACCCATATAAGTACTAACCCTAGGCATAAAACTCCGCTCGTGGAGTTTGTGGAGCTTTGGCAACTCCGCGTAGAACACTGAGTTGCCAAAAAACTCTGCAGTCCACATCGGCGCAGAATTTTTTTTTGTTTGCGCGCGGGGAGCGACTTACCGGGTGCCTGCGATCGCTTACGAGATTTCCTGAGCCGTTCGCAGGCACCACGAGATTTGCTAAGTGGCCGCATGGTCCCCCGAGAGTTTGCGATTGCGGACACGTTATTCGGGCGTGCCATCGGACTTTCGGCAGATGTTTTGTGAAGAAAGCAATCCCAAACAAGCAGAATCTACCGCAACTGCAATCTGGAGAAGGTTCTCTCCCCGAGCAACATTAAAACCTTCTCGAAATGACAATTT
Source organism: Calotriton arnoldi (assembly GCA_963921515.1). Lineage (NCBI taxonomy): Eukaryota > Metazoa > Chordata > Amphibia > Caudata > Salamandridae > Calotriton > Calotriton arnoldi. Next base: position 112,914 of record CAWUFW010003843.1, read on the forward strand.
GGATAAAAAAAACTCTTCAAATTGACATTTGGCTGTACTTTTTTGTGCAAGGAGTCCTTTTTCTTTTTTTAGTTTTTTTTTAAGAGGAAGGAAGTGCCCCAGATTCTCCAATTTCCTGTTCAGCAGGCTCCTCCCAGTGCTTTGTCCATCTCCTGGTCACTTTTCATTTGGATTTGGAGCTGGAAGGATCACTCTTTTTGTGTGCTGCATCATATATCATTGGATTGATTGAGGACTTTTGAATTTGAGATTTCACAAGTAAGTTGGAAAATTGGGGCCATGCACCTAGATTTATTTGTACTTTTCATAGTTTAAAAAAAAATTATTGTGGTGGGTGGCCTGTAGTTTCAGTAGGGGCCTAGTTATTTCTTTGCAAGTAATTTTTCTTCTTTTATAAAGGAAACGTTGCACAGTTCACTACATTTTTCCAACTTTTGAAATCAATTTGCAATATTTTTTTATTTTTTTTAATTGAAGTTTTATTCAAATTGCAAATACAAACAATAGGAACCAGGGTTCCAACCAAAAAACCAGCCAGCATGTCTTCATATTGGTACAAGCAGCATCACAGCATAATACATCGGAATGTTACGTATAGAAGAATACATCAGATGAGTGGCATCCACAATCTAGGTATCAATATGTCCATACATATATCACAATCTTTAATATAGTCCATCATAAAATTGAATATCATACACATTATTGGTGGTGACCGAACAGCAGGGTACAGCCAAACCCGGCACACCAGAGTCACACGTGGGGGGAATTCTGCAAGCACAAGTCACCCTGACCCAGTAGCGATAGGCAACGCAGCACTAGGCATTCACGCCGGGGCTTGGAATAGGGGAGTCAGATCTATTTCGCGCCCAATTTAGGAACGGTTCCCATATGTCCCGAGGTCTCGAATTCGAGGGCATTAGTTCCCAGAATACACCAAGTTGAGTGTGACCATACGCCAATCCCTGAAACCGGGCACCTTTTTCCTCCCCCACCTGATAGCAACCTGCCGTCTTGCATATAGTAAGAGAAGTGCATGCAATTTGCATTGTTTTGGTGGTGTGTCTTTCACATAGCCCAAAAGGCCCAATGCAGGGGAGGGAGCGTCCGTTCTGCCAACAATCTGGTTAACCGCAGTAAAGATCTCCTGCCAGAATACAAAAAGCATTGGGCATTCCCAAGCAATATGCAAAAAGGATGCTGAGGCATACCCACAACGCCAACAACTATCATCTTCCCTAAGCTTCATGCGATATAGGCTGACTGGTGTCCTGTAGTACCTGTGCAGAAATTTAAAATGTATCAGGCGAAGCCTATAGTTTGGGGAAAGTTCAGTCAGCTGCCTACAGCAGAATTCCCATTGTTCTTCTGTCAATTGGGGATCAAGTTCGTTATTCCACTGTAGTAGGGACTTTGGCTGTACCACCGGGGCTGTATTTTGCGTGCTGGTATACAGGCGCGTGACTAGTTTACGTGGGGAAGATGATTTCAGGATTTGCTCTAAAGCTGGTAGTGTTGGGGGAGCCCCGGGAAAACCCGCCCAAAGTGCTCGACATGCAGTTTTTAGTTTGTGATATAAAAATAATTCTGTGAAGGGCGCAGCGCGATCTTCAGTCCCAGCAGGGGGGGGCCTAAACTCACCGTTCGGATATAGGTCAGCAAACGTGTACAGATTAATTTCCTTGACCAGGGTTTTACTCATCCCGTCTTCAATGCAGGGCAACATGGGGTTTCGCGCCAACGGCACAGATGGCGCGTACAATATAGGGACATTAGCTCTCTTCCGGAGTGTAGTCCACGCCCATCGCAAGGTGCCCGCCGTGTCCACCTCTCCCCCGGGGCGTTGTGATTTCTGGTATACTGCCACCCCAAGTGGCACAGGGGCCACCGCATCAATTTCCACCGCTACATGAGGCTGATAGGGCGTCTGGTGCACCCAGAAGTGGAGAAACTGTGCCTGGGCACATAGAGCGTACAACTGCATATCCGGGCGCCCAGACCACCCTGTCTGAGCGGGAGAGTCAATAGGTCCCAGGAAACCCTGGCCTGCCCCCAGCCCACACCAGGGACAGCAGTTGCGATCTTAAGCGTGAGAAAAAATGTTGTGTAAGGGGAATTGGCACGTTAACAAACAGGTATAGAAACTTTGGTAATATGACCATTTTCGTCAGCGCTATCTTCCCAGCAATGGATAGGGGCAATTTAGACCAGAGTGCGACCTTGCCCTCCAGCCACGTGTATGCCCTGCCAAAATTCAAGTTCCAGATTTCCTGCAGGCTTCTGCTTATCCACACCCCTAGATACTTGACAGCCTCAGCCTGCCATCTCAGGGGGAATTCAGATGTCACTATGGGGGTACCCTCCGTCAGTGGGAAAATTACAGATTTCTTCCAATTAATGGAGACACCCGCCATCCCTCCAAATCTGATAAATTCCCTAAGGACCGGGTCTAGATTTTCTTCTGGTTTAAGAATGTACAGGGTCACATCATCTGCGTACAGCGAAATGAGGAGGCTCCGTGTACTAAAACCAATACCCCGTGCTGTGTGGTGTTGCCTGATTCTGGCAGCCAGGGGTTCCATGGCAATGGCAAAGAGCAGGGGCAAAAGTGGACATCCCTGTCTTGTGCCACGTGTGATATGGAATGGTTCAGATAGCAAGCCATTTACCTTGATTCGTGCTAACGGCATAGTATTACAACAACTTAATACGATTTATAAACTGAGGGCTTAATCCCATGCGCATTAGTATTGCGAACAGATATGGCCACTCCAGCGTGTCAAACGCTTTTGTAGCGTCTAAAAAAATGGCAGCAGCCTGCACATCCGGGTGGAGGTAATGCAATACCGAGAACAAGGTACGCAAGTTGTGTGACGTCGACCGCCCAGAAATAAATCCCGATTGGTCCGGGAGTGCAATCATTTGAAGGAGCGGTTGCAGTCTGTTTGCCAGTAGTTTAGCATATATTTTTACGTCTACGTTAATCAAGGATAGTGGCCTGTAGGAGTCCAACTCTGTTTCTGCCTTCTCAGGCTTCAGCAGCGTTATGAATATGGCTTCTCTCATTGATGCCGGCAGAGCTCCCGCCTCCAATGCCTCCTCATACACTGCAAGCAATCTGGGGGCCAGTTCCTCCACATAGGTCTTGAAAAAGGCGGTGGTCAGGCCATCTGGCCCAGGGGCCTTATCAAACGGTAGACTTTTAATGACCTGGGCCACGTCGTCCACCGTAATGGGGAGGTCCATATATGCTCTGTGTGTATTGTTAAACCATACTAAGGCAATGGAGTCTAGAAAATCCTGCAAGCCCTCCGGGTTGGAAACCTGAGTTGCAGTGTACAGGGAAGAGTAAAAATTGGAGAACTCATTAAGAATCTCTGTTTGGCCCCTTACAATGCCCCCACTAGCGGTGTTTATTTCATGTATAAATGTTGTGGACCTTGATGGACGGATCATGCCTGCCAGCGTGCGGCCCTGTCTGTCGCCCTCGCCATATCTCCTTGCCTCAGCATATTTGCCCAAGAATTTGACCTCACGCTGCGATTCCTCAGCAAATTCCAGTAGTTTTGCCTTTAGAAGTGCAGCTGTATTGGAGTCGGTTAACGAATAGAATTGTTCCTCTAATTCCCTTATCTGTCCCTCCAAGGCAGCAATAGTCCCCCTGATGGCCTTCAGCACCCCGGCCTGCCTTGCAATGCACTGACCCCTTATGACGACCTTGAAAGCCTCCCAAAGCGAGGCTTCGGTGTCTACCGACCCGGAGTTGATAGTGAAGTACTCCGTAATGTCGGATCAAATTTCCTCCTTAAATGCCCCGTCTAAAAGAGCATGGGGGGGAAGTCGCCAAGTGAAAGCGCGCGGGGGCACACCAGGCAGGCGCAGCTTGAGCAAGCAAGGGGCATGGTCTGACAACGAACGCGCAAGGTGGACCACTTCCAGCATCCAAGTAGCCACGTCTCTCGTGACCAGCCAGTAGTCCAAGCGGGACCAGGCGTTATGATGGCTAGAGATACATGTCCCCTCCCGGAGTCCCGGGTGTCCAGTCCGCCAGATGTCCAACAAATCACCATCCGACATGATATCTTGCAGCGCAGCACTAGCTTGTGGATGTAAAGCACGAGCCGAGCCCTGTCTATCAATGTCATCATTAAAGTTGCCGCCCCAAATTATCGTATAGCAGCCAGTTGCCCTAATTCGCGACCAGAGGTCACTGAAGAAATCCAGAGAATCCACATTTGGACCATACATGGCCACCAGTACCACTGATATGCCGCCCAACCTCCCCTGTAATATTATGCACCTTCCCTCTGGACAATATATACAGTATCTTCTCGCCAGTCCACCCCTTTGCGAATCAACACCGCCACTCCCCGTGCGTAGTTAGAATAGATAGAGGAGTGTGTAGCCCCCATCTACTATGGCGCAGTCGGTGTGATGGCTTCACATTTAGGTGTGTTTCCTGCATAAAGCATATGTCTATGTTGTGCCTGGCTAGTTATGCATGCACAAGTCTGACCTTCCTACCATCGTTCAACCCTCTAATGTTCCATGTGAGGACATTCAATGTTTCAGCGTGTGGCGAATCCGGAAGCACGAACTCTCAACCACTGCCCCCAGACCGTGCAGCCGTCTCATAATCCATTGTATCACTCCAAATTGTCTTGTAGCGGCATGCTGGCATAAAACCAAATAACTAAGCCCAACCTCCCACCCTCCACCCACTCCAACCCCCCAATCAGGTTGTAGCATACCCTTCCCAGTTCTGCCGCCCAACCTCCCCTGTAATATTATGCACCTTCCCTCTGGACAATATATACAGTATCTTCTCGCCAGTCCACCCCTTTGCGAATCAACACCGCCACTCCCCGTGCGTAGTTAGAATAGATAGAGGAGTGTGTAGCCCCCCATCTACTATGGCGCAGTCGGTGTGATGGCTTCACATTTAGGTGTGTTTCCTGCATAAAGCATATGTCTATGTTGTGCCTGGCTAGTTATGCATGCACAAGTCTGACCTTCCTACCATCGTTCAACCCTCTAATGTTCCATGTGAGGACATTCAATGTTTCAGCGTGTGGCGAATCCGGAAGCACGAACTCTCAACCACTGCCCCCAGACCGTGCAGCCGTCTCATAATCCATTGTATCACTCCAAATTGTCTTGTAGCGGCATGCTGGCATAAAACCAAATAACTAAGCCCAACCTCCCACCCTCCACCCACTCCAACCCCCCAATCAGGTTGTAGCATACCCTTCCCAGTTCTAACCTTCGAAAACATCAAATACAAGAAAGGGAAATTTCCCATGAGGGCGAGGTAAAGCCGGCGAACTACCCTGTCTGCACAGGGTGGCCGGGAGTAATGCGGACAGGCCTACATCGGCAACTAGTATACACGAAAGGAAAACAAGAACAGACATACATGCGCCCCAGGGCTGACAGACTCCAACTTCTAGTTATGTAAGGTCAGTAGGGCGCAGAGCATAGCAAGAGACACTCTTTGTCCAGCAAAATATAATATCTACACAACATACTACCCCTTTGCTGCAAGTAGAAAAATAGAAAAGGGAACAGAGTTCGAATACTAATTCAATCATTGTCACTGAGCCGGCCTCCCGAGTGTTCCTCAGTGGCTCCGGTGGTTTTGGATCTCTTCCCGCCGACATGCTTGGCAAACTTAATGGCAGATTTCGCATCCGTAAAGTAATGAGCCGTGCCATCGTGTGAGACCTTTAGCTTGGCAGGGTATAGCAGGGAGTAGGGGATTTGCGCCTGCATGAGGATGCGCTTAGCTGGGAGGAATTCTCTGCGTGCCGCCTGCACCGCTGGAGTAAAATCCGGGTAAAAGGTAATAGTATTACCTTTATGAATTATTTGACCCTTCTCCCTCGCCAGGTGCAAAATAAGGTCCCTGTCTTGATAGTTCAATAGTTTAGCCAGGATCGGCCTCAGCGTTCCACCAACAGGAGGTTTCGGCCCCAGAGACCTGTGGGCCCTTTCAATCACGAAAACTGTAGACAAGTGAGGATCAAACAGCTCATGCAAGAGGTCCGATACAAATACCTCCATTTTAGAAAAAGCAGTGGTCTCCGGAATTCCAGTAATTCGGAGGTTATTCCTTCTAGACCTCGCCTCCAAATCATCGTTTTGGCCCTAATAACGCCCAGCAGTTTATCCATATTTAACAATTGTTCTCTGGTTTCCACCTGGAATTCGTGAAATTCTGTGTGTCTATTCTCCAGACTGTCTAATCTGGTCTCGTGGGTGTTCACCTGTTTCTTCACGGAGTCCAACTGCTCAGTCAGGGTATCCAGCTTGGCGTCAATGTTTCGCAAGCTGGAGCGCATTTCCAGCATAAGTGTCCGCAGATCTTCCCCTCGATCCTCTGCCTGGGAGCCGTGTTGCAAATCGCTCTGTGTGTCTGGGTCAGGATCCGTGTTTCTCGTAGAGCGTTTGTTCTCAAAATTCAGCTTGGGCTGCTTGGTGTCAGGCTTACCCATGTCGAAGGCAACCAGTAGGTAACACAGGGCCCACAAATCTACTGTTGTATGTCTATTCACCTCGCAGGCAACTTAAAATCAGCAGGTCAGGCCGAGCCTCAGATCTCCAGGCACCTCCGTTTCAACAGCGCACTACGCAGAGCCCAACCGTGCACCATTAACGAACAAATGGCAGTAGGTGAACCCGCGTAGACACAACAGACGTGGCCTCAACCTTAGTAGCACCTGCATACCACACGCTATACTCTGCACCTTGGCGCGGGCAACAGGGCCGGTCGTGCATAGATTCAGTCGAGGCTCCCCTCCGGTGACCACCGCCCACCGCCCGGGCACCTTCTCATGGACCGACAGGGGTGCAATGTGTTGCAGCAAACTTTCCCTGCTGTGCGCGTCACGCAGACACCCAATATAGTGGCCTAATCATTCATCACTGGGCACCAGCGTGCGCACACGCCCCGCAGCGCACCACAATGCACTACTCCGACTCCCAGCGGTAGCGCTGATAATGTGGTCCAATATGCCGAGGCACAGATGTACTGAATGTGTGGCTCCCGGTTTGCTCTCCACGCTCCCTAGCTGTGTAGTGCCATCCGGGTCTCTCTAGCACACCAGCCGCCTCAGTTTTCCTCCCCACCAGGCTCCCACTTACAGTCTATAAAATGGCGGTCGGGGCCCTGCGAGGCACGTCCCGCTAAGTCACTGTGATGAGCCGCTACTGCCCAGTGGTGCCGTCGCGTCCGTCGTACCTGTGGGTTATTGTGGATCGAGCGGCCGCTGCTCCGAGCCCCCAGCTCCAGGGCACTTCCTGCGATATGCGGGCACTCAAGCGTATCAACCGCCCCCGTCCTACTATCGGCCGGGCTTCTGCTTCAATTCGCAAAATGGCGATTGCGGCCTTGCAATATTCGACCCTCCGGGTCGCACTGGTGGGCAGCTTTCTCGCAGGGGTGTCGCCTTGCCTTCTGTGTCTGCGGGGATCGTTGTAAGGACAGCCGTCGTCTGCAGCTCTCCGCTCCACCTTCTGCCGTTCCCCAAGCCGTCCCTGGCGCCGTGGGCCTCCGCAGCCGCGGGCCCAATTTTCAAATCAGCCCGGCCGCCGCAGGGGCCGAGCACCGAAGGGCTCCCCGCCGAACAGCACGATCTCCAGCAGTGTCGGCAGAGTATGCGCCCCGCTTACATCAAAGGTGTCGGTGCGTGAGTCGGGGTCCCCCTATCCCTAGGGGGTTAGTGCTGTACCGTTACAGCCCTCCGTTTGCAGGATTTTAGCAGGATTTTCTCCCAGCCGGCGGAGCTCGCTTACAAAGCGGCCATTCCGCAGCTCGGCTAGCCACGCCCCCAATTTGCAATATTTATTTAATTCACTATGTAGCCCAGTAGTCTGTCAATAGGCCTTTCAGCCATTAGGATCAGAGCTACTCATGGGTGCATGAAACAACTATTTCTGTGGTGTCTGTTGAATTAAACATCATTTAGGGCATGGATGGCATTAGATTGAAATGCAAAAAGTTTTTTTGTGGTATTTCACTTTTTAATTTTTTTCATGTGTGTTAAATCAAATGCCTTTATTTGATGTGTGGTTGTAACTTGCTAATTTTTTTTTTAGCCATGTGGATTTTCATTTTTGGCATTGTTGCATAAGGATGTGCTGTTTGGCATGCCTCCTTTGTCTGGCCAGTGTGTGAGCGTGTTTGTAATAGTGGGCCATCATTTGGCTTGGCTGAGCCTCAAACCTGTGGCTAGGGGCTATTTTGTAAAGTCTGTGTCCAACCATATAGGCCTGGTTGAGTCCATTGTTTTCCAGGCCTCCTGCTTGTTGTTGTTGTGTTGTGACCAGCGGCTGCCGACCATTTTGTGGAGGCAGTTAGTGTGCTTTTGCCATAGGCCTGCATGTCTTTCCTTTGTTCCGCTTGGCTTATTGTTTCTTGTTGTGGTAGCCTGGCCATGTGGCTGGCGGCCATTTTGTGAAGGCAGCCAGTGTGCTTTTGCCATAGGCCTGCATTGTCTGTCTTCCCTTTGTAGGCTTATTGCTTGTTGTGGCCTGGCCATGTGGCTGGTGGCCATTTTGTGAAGGCAGCTTGTGTGCTTTTGCCATAGGCCTGCATTGTCTTCCCTTTGTACGCTTATTATTGCTTGTTGTTGTGGCCTGGCCATGTGGCTGGCGCCCATTTTGTGAAGGCAGCCCGTGTGCTTCTGCCATAGGCCTGCATGTCTTCTTTGTGGTGGCCATGTCTTCTTGCTGGTTGTGAGTGTAATGTTTTATTTCTCCTTTTTATTCTAGTGCAAAGGTTTATTTCCTGTGCTGTGACTCATAATTGCGGATTCGGTACTGGTAGATTTGCAGATTGTCTAGTTGCATGTGTTTGGTAAGAAAATGTGTTTGTACTGTTTACTGTAAATGAGTATCATTTTCCTGCGCGAATGTGATTTTTGTAAATGCTGTAATATTAGCAGCATATTTAGCATGTGTGAAATTCTCCTTGGATTTGAGCACGATGTGTATTATGTTGTCTTGTGTTCAATTTTCTTTTGGATTTGTTCTTCCTTTCTAGGGAGATATTGTTGGTACTTGCTGTGTCTGTGCAGAGTAGGTGCTGGTGATTCTAGCTGACTCTGGCAAGTGAGCGGTATTGTTTTTCAATATATAAGTCTTTATGTGGTTTGTATTGATTGACTTTTCCTTTCAGATTGCAGTAGTTTTACTTTTCATTTGATAAAGCCACACTTTGTTTATTACTTCTTTTACACAGTGTTGGGTATTGTTAACTTAATTGTCAAGGTACTTTTCTTAGTAAGGATTATGGCTAGCCGCAGGATTACTGCTCTGCAGGTTGTTGATATGCTTTTCGAGTCTTCCTCTGACCATGATTATGACACTGACTCTGCATCTCAGGCAGAGGAGGAGGTCCAGGATTCTGGCAGTGAATTTTCTGTCCGAGAAGAATCATCTGAAGATGAATCCTCCCTCAGTGCAGATGGAGTGCCGCTTTTAGAGGAGGACACCGATGTGCCGATATTGCAGCAAGAGGCATCTGGATTGCAGCCTGGAGCAGAAAGGCTTCCCATTGGAAGAGCTGAACTCTGGGTTTCCCCAAACATGGTGCAGCTGGCGTTGCCTGCCTTAAGAGGTGTTGCAGGGTGTAGAGTGAATACTGAAAACATTTTGCCTATAAATGTCTTTCAGTTGTTTATGGACAATGTATTTTTGGATGAGATTACTGACCAGACTAATTTGTATGCTGAACACTTTTTGAGGGACAACAGTAGCAGACTTAAGCCCCACTCTAGAGCCACCCGGTGGACTCCTACAAATCTGGATGAGTTAAAGACGTTCTTGGGTTTACATTTTTTGATGGGCTTGATAAGGAAGCTGCCTCTGTCTTCATATTGGTCTACTAGTCCCTTGATGACAACAGCTATATTTCCTGCAATCATATGTCGTGGTTAGTATTTGTTTCTTCTTCGGATGCTGCATTTTGTTGATAATGCTTCAGCGTTGCCACAAGATCACCCTGATTGTGACCATCTTTTTAAGATTCGGGTTGTCCTTGATCACTTTTATAGATTGATTATCAGACATCTGTGTTCCAGGGAGAGAAATAGCTGTGGATGAGTCTTGGGTCCTGTTCAAGGGCCGTGTGGTTCATATCAAGAGGGCACGTTATGGAATTAAGATGTATATGCTGTCGTACTGGATATGCCTATAAATTCAGTGTGTACACAGGTAGGGATTCCAGTATTAACCTTCCTGGTTGTCCGTCCACTTTCAGAGTTAGTGAGAAAATTGTCTGGGAACTTGTTAGAGGACTTTTTTAACAAAGGTCACCATTTATACTTATATAACTTCAACACTGGTGTGCAATTGTTCAGGGAAATGTTCTAAGTGGACACTGTTGCTTATGGTACAATCCACTCCAACCGTAAAGGTTACTCAAAAGTGCTTGTTTGTAAAAAACATGAGAGGGACAGTGCAGTGCCTTGCATAGTGATGAACTACTAGCTGGGACATTTTCTGAAAGGAGAGATGTCTACATGCTGACTACCACCCATGATGAAAGTACTTCACCTGTGACTGTTTGGGGTCAAGTTGCTGAAGTGCGCAAACCTGTGTGCATTTTAGACTACAATAAGCACATGGGTGGTGTAGATAGAGTAGATTAGAGGTTGGAACCTTCAATCAATCAATCAATCAGGGCTTTGTAGAGCGTACTACTCACCTGTGAGGGTCTCAAGGCGCTGAGGGACGGGGGGAGTGGACAGCTCAGTTAGGGTCACTCGAAGAGCCAGGTCTTGAGGTCCTTTCTGAATTGGTGCAGTGTCGGGCTTCGTCGGAGGTGGAGGGGTAGTTTGTTGTAGGACTTGGCTGCGAGATAGGAGAGAGATCTTCCCCCTGCTCTGGTCTTGTAGACACGGGGGACGGTGGCTAAGGCGGGGTCGGCTGAGCTGAGGTTTCTTTTGGGGGCGTGGAAGGAGATTCAGTTGTTGAAGTATTGGGGTCCGGTGTCGTGGGGAGCTTTGTAGGCGTGTGTGAGCAGTTTGAAGGTTATTCTTCTTTCAACGGGGAGCCAGTGGAGGTCGTGGAGGTGTTTGGTGATATGGTCATGTCGTGGGTTGTCGAGTATGAGTCTGGGCGGTTTGGAGTTTGCAGAGGAGGGTTTTGTTGATTCCGATGTAGAGAGCGTTTACATAGTCCAGTGTGCTGGTGATGAGCGCGTGGGTGATGGTTTTCCTGGAGTCGGGAGGGATCCACTTGAACGTCTTGCGAAGTATGCGGAGGGTGTTGAAGCATGAGGAGGATATGGCGTTGATCTGGCGATTCATGGTGGGTGAAGGGTCGAGTATGATGCAGAGGTTGCGTGCGTGGTCCGTTGGGGTGGGTGGGGTTCCAAGGGCGGGGGGCCACCAGTTGATGTCCCATGCGGATGAGGAAGAGCTGAGGATGAGGACTTCAGTTTTCTCAGCGTTGAGCTTCAGGCAGCTGTTGCTCATCCAGGTCGCGACAGCTTTCATCCCTTCTTGGAAATTGCACCTGGTGATGTTGTGTTCCTTGGTGAGGGAGAGAATGAGCTGGGTGTCATCAGCGTAGGAGACAATGTTGAGTCTGTGGCTTCTGACGATGGTTGCAAGGGGGGCCATGTAGACGTTGAAGAGTGTGGGGCTGAGGGAGGATCCTTGGGGTACCCCACATCTGATCTCTGTCAGTTCTGAGAGGAAGGGCAGGAGTCTTATTCTCTGTGTTCTGCCTGAGAGGAAAGAACGTATCCAGTCTAAGGCCATTCCTCGGACGCTGGCGTCGTGGAGCCTGGTGGTTAGTGTGTGGTGGGAGACGGTGTCCAAAGCTGCTGATAGATCCAGGAGGATGAGGGCTGCCGTGTGGCCTTGGTCGAGGAGGGTGCAGATGTCGTCGGTGGCAGCGATGAGGGTGGTCTCGGTGCTGTGGTTGCTGTGGAATCCGGATTAAGAGGTGTTCAGGATGCTGTTGGTTTCTATGAAGTGTTTTAGCTGGGTGTTGATGGCCTTTTCAATGACTTTGGCGGCAAAATGGAGCAGAGAAATAGGTCAGAAATTCTTGAGCTCCGTCGGGTCTTTGGAGGGCTTCTTTAGGAGGCGGGTGACTTTGGCATGTTTCCAGTCTTTGGGAAATGTGGCGGTCTCGAGGGAACAGTTGATAGTTCGGCGTAGCTCGGGTGCAATGGCAGTGGTGGCCCTGTGGAAGATGTGCGGCAGGCAGGGGTCAGTAGGTGCTCCGGAGTGAATGCTCTTCATAGTCTTTAAGGTGTCTTCTTTGGTGAGAGGGCTCCAGGTGAGAAGGGTCTGGTGGATGACGTCATTGGGGGTGGGGGTTAGGGCGGTGTCATGGTCTTGGTCATCGAAGTTGTCGTAGAGCGTCTTGATCTTGTGGTGAAAGAAGGAGCTGAGTTTGTCGCGGAGGTCTTGGGAGGGACGGGCGTCGGTAGTTGCGCTGTTGGGTTTGGTGAATTCTTGTATGATGGTGAAGATTTCCTTTGAGTTGTAGGCGTTGGAGAGGATTCTGTCTTGGAAGAAGTTTTTCTTTGTTGATTTGATGAGTTGGTGGTGTGCTGTCATGGCTGCTTTGTAGGCGGTGTGTGCTTCTGGGGTTTTGTTGTTTCTCCATTTCTTCTCCAGTCGTCGGCATTAGGCCTGGGTCGTGAACTCTGCTCTGTTTGCGGAGTTTGCGGAGTTTTCTGCACTCCGCGCTCCGCGGAGCTTGCGGAGTGCAGAAAACTCCACTCCGTGTAGTGCAGCAGACTTTTTTCCCCGCTCCCAAATGATAAGTTCGCGAGCGCGAGCTGCTGCTCGGGTAGAATTTCTACCCGAGCAGCAGGAAGACCAGCGTGAACAGCAGTTCGCATTGCACTCCACCACTTGCGGAACTCCGCAGAGTTTTTTTGTCACTTTGCGCAGTTCCTGCGTAGCGAAACTCCGCGAACTCCGCACAGGCCTGGTCTGCATGCGCGCTTGGATTTATGGAGACCCGTGGTGAACCAGTTGGCTTTCTTGTTGTGTTGTCTCTAGATGTTCTGGAGGGGGGCGAGGGTGTTGGCGCAGTTGGCAATCCATTGGTGGAGGTTGCTTGCTGCTGTGTTGGCGTCCATCGCAGTAGGGGGAGAGGTGCAGGTGAGGGCGGAATTGAGGTGTTCTTTGGAGACTTTGTTCCAGCTTCTGCATGAGGGGTGGGGCATGCGCATGTGTGCAGTGGGTTTCGTGAAGGAGAAATAGATGCAGTGGTGGTCTGTCCAGAGCAGTTCCGTGGTGTGGCTGAAATGAATGTTGTTTCCCTCGGCATATATGGGGTTGAATGTATGTCCTGCTGAGTGTGTGGGGGTGGAGACAAGTTGCTTAAGTCCTATGTTTGGTGAGGTTCTCCAGGAGGGCAGTGGTGTTGGGATCACTGTTGTTGTCAAGTGGAAGTTCAGGTCTCTGAGTAGTATGCAGTCCATAGAGGTGAGGGTGTGGGGTGCGATGTGGTCGGTGATGGAGCTGGTGAATGGGGTGCGGGTCCAAGAGGTCTGTAGGTGAGTGTTCCCGCAAGCGTTGTTCTGGGGTTGGGCTGGATTTGGAAGTGGATGTGTTCCATAGGGGGGCGAGGTGTCGTCTGAGTTGGTGGTAGTGAGTCGGAGGGAGCTTTTGTGGACAATGGCGAGGCCTTCCCCTAGGCGGTTGGGGCAGCCTTTCCTCAGGATCTTGCATCTGTCGGTGATGGCGGCTGCGATGTGCGGTGCAGAGCTGGCGTTGGTCCAGATCTCTGTGAGGAAGGCGACGTCGGGTTCGTGGGTGGTGAGTAGGTCCCAGATTTCTATGTCGTGTCTGTGCAGGGAGCAAACGTTGAGGGGGTTGCAGTTCAGTGGTTGTGTGCGCTGGCGTCTGGAGGGTTGGCTTCCGGGGTCTCGAGGTCGGTAAAGGTGCGGCAGCAGTGTCGGCAGGAGATCGGGCAATTGCTGTTGCTCAGCATTGAGAGTTGGTAGTTGTTGTTGCGTCCGGGGTTGAGTGCATGGAGTGTGCTGGGGGGGTCAGAGGACCAGGGTCTGTGGTGCTGGTTGCGGTCGGGTCGCGGGCGTGCACAGATGGGTTTGTGTTTGGTGCACCTTTGGGGCACCAGCGGCACGGCCGCTGCGCGCGGCCACACAGTGGCTGCCATTAAGTAGGGGTCGGGGGAGGGTGAACAGCTGGGAGTGATACGCTGGAGGGCAGGGACCGCAGGGGCAGCAGTGGCGGGGAGTGCGTGGGAAAAGGCCAGAAAGTAAGGCAAACAGAAAAGAGGCAATCAGTAAAAGGCAATCAGAGAAAAAGGCAGACAGCAAAGAGGCAATCAGAAAGAGGCAATCAGAGAAAAAAGCAGGCAGGCAAACAGAAAAAGGCAAACAGGCAAACAGAAAAGAGGGAATCAGAAAAAGGCAAACAGAAAAATATGACACAGAGCGGACTAGCAGAAGAGCAAGCTCTTCCACTAGACCACCAGGGACCACCAGGGATGAGGCACAGGCAGGATCCTGCGGGCGGAGGAGGGCCTCGAACACCTACCTTGCAAAGAGCAGGGCGCTAAGGGTAGACCCACAACGGTGGAGCTGTGCGGGGACAGCAGTGACTCAGGAGGTCAGAGGTCTTGCTCTCCTTGCCATGCAGCGGCCGCCATTAAGTAGGCGTCGGGGAGGGTGAACAGCTGGGAGGCTGGAGCAGGAGAGCCACGCTGGGGGGGAGGGGCCACGGGGGCAGCAGCGGCAGGGAGCGCGAGGGAACGGAGGCAGGGGAAAAGGCCAGAAAGGAAGGCAAACAGAAAAGAGGCAATCAGAAAAAAAGGCAGACAGGCAAACAGAAAAAGGCAAACAGGCAAACAGAAAAGAGGTTATCAGAAAAAGGCAATCAGAGAAAAAGGCAATCAGAGAAAAAGGCAGACAGGCAAACAGAAAAAGGCAAACAGGCAAACAGAAAAGAGGCAATCAGAAAAAGGCAAACAGAAAAAGTTGACACACAGAGCGGACTAGCAGAATAGCAAGCTCTTCCACTAGACCACCAGGTATGAGGTGCAGGAGCCTGTAGGAGGAGGAGGGCCTCAAACACCTACCTTGCAAGGAGCTGGGCGCTAAGGGTAGACCCACAACGGTAGAGCTGCGCGGGGGAGAGCAGTGACTCTGCTGTGAACTGCTGTTCATAAGGCTTACATTTGTTATACGAAGTTGGCTATCCATTTATTCCGTTTAGCAACATTCAATGCTCTTGTTGTATTCAAGTTTTGTTCTCCAGAGTCAAAGATACATTTGTTCAGTTTCAGCAGTCTGTGATAGACAGCCTTGTTGTATTGGAACAGGCAAGAGTTCCTAGAGCTGCAAAGGTGTAGGATGTGGCTAGATTGAAAGATCATCACTTCCCTGATTGCATTCCTGCCACGGCCAAACAAGAATTACCCAGTAAGAAATGTAGAGTCTGTGCCCGAAGAGGTATACAGAAGGAGAGTCATATGTACTGCCCCTCTTGTCCTACTAGTCCTGGGCTGTGTGTGCCTACATGTTTTAATTTGTTCCACATACACGTACAATGGAGTTTTTGGGAACAACCGTGAGCGTAAAAGTAAACTGACTGTTCTGTGTCGTTTTATATTTTTTGTTCAGATTTCACAGTTGGCATTAGCGTGATGTATTTCGTTAGAGCTGTTGTGTTTGTAGTTATTGTTTTGTATCTACTTCCAATTGGTTTTCTTTATTTTGTTAAAATAATGTGATGGCAGCGTGGACTGGCATTTGGCTGGTGCTGGGCATGGACTGGTGCTTGACTGGCGGTGTGCGTGGTCTGGCACTTGGCTGGCAGTGTGTGTGGACTGGTGCTTGGCTAGTGGTGTGTGTGGACTGGCATTTAGCTGGCGTGTGTGTTGGGTGGCGTTTGGCTGACTGTGTGCATGGACTGGTGCTTGGTTGGCGATGTGTGTGAGCTGGCGCTTGGCTGGCAGTGTGTGTGAGCTAGAACTTGGCTGGCGGCATGTGAGTAGTGACTTGCTGCTGGTCACTACACACACTGCTGACCAAAAGCCAGTGCACGCATTCCGTCAGCCGCCAGCCGGTGTGATTGCTGTGTCAGCCATGTCGGTGTATGAAAGTGATGGGCCCTTGAATGGCACTGTCTGTCAATGTGAGTGTTGTAATGTTCTGGGCACACGGCTGGCAGTGTGAATGGTCTTGTGTGTGTCACGTATGAAAGGTATGTGAATGGTCTGTAAAGCGGTTGGTGCCTTGTTGCGGCTTTTCACGAGCTGTTAGTCATCGGTTCAGTTTTTTGACCTTTCAATTATTAACATTGCTTTTCATTTTTGTGAAATCTCTTGTTAATAAAATGTTACATTCTGAACCTTCACCCACCCTCGCGCCAAATCCAACCAGTATGTGTGTGTACTAGAGGAATATATGGTTGTGAAGTAATATTTGTCTTTTCTGTCTTTCTCTGCCAAGGTGTACATTGCCTCTAGGGAAAATCTACCAACTCTAGATATTTTCGGAAACTATACACCCAGGAGAGTACAGGGTGGTGTGCCTCTCGTGGATCCCAACAAATTTTCTAACCCACAATGCCCTGCAAACCTCAAAATGTGACAAAAATCACACATTTTCCTTGCATTACTGTACCATATTCTTCCAGAATCAGAAAGAAACAACAAATGTTTTAGCTGAATTCTAATTTTCAGAAATGTCTGGGTTTGGCAAGTTTCCCTAGATGGCTACCGAGCTCGGGACCAAAAACGCAGGTGACCCCCTTGCAAAACCAGGTTGTTTTGTGATAGGTAATTTTGATGTCTCCACAATATGTTTTGGGCCCTTCCCTATGAGGTAACATTTTGATCAGGAGACCGGGGGGAACGCTGGGAGGTAGGAAATTTGTGTCGGCCAGGTGATCCCACATCTTTCCCACACAGAAATGTGAGGAAAACGTGATTTGTTTAGCTAAATTTGAGGTTTGCAGGGGATTCTGGGTAAGAAAAGTAGGGGGATCCACACAAGCAACACCTCCCTGGACTCCCCTGGATATCTAGTTTTCAGAAATGTCTAAGTTTGGTAGGTTTACCTAGATAGCCGCTGAGCCGGGATCAAAAACGCAGGTGACCCCCTTGCAAAACCAGATTGTTTTGTCATCTATAATTTTGATGCCTCCACAATAATTTGTAGGCCCTTCCCTGCCACAGGCACTTGGGCCACCCACACAACTGAGGTAACATTTTTATCGAGAGACCTGTGGGAATGCTGGGTGGTAGGAAATTTGTGCTGGCCCGGTGATCCCACAACATTCCCACACAGAAATGTGAGGAAAATTTGATTTTTGTAGCTAAATTTGAGGTTTACAGGGGATTCTGGGTAAGAAAACGCCAGAGTATCAATGCAAGCCACACCTTCCTCGACTCCCCTGGGTGTATAGTTTTTAGAAATGTCTAGGTTTGGTAGGTTTCCCTAGATGGCCGCCGAGCCCCGGACCAAAAATGCAGGTTACACCCTTGCAAAACCAGGTCGTTTTGTGATAAATAATGTTGATGTCTCCATAATACATATTGGATTGTTTCCTGCTGCGGGCACTTGGCCTACCCACACAAGTGAGGGTCCATTGTTGTTAAGAGACTTGGGGGAATGACAGGTGGATGCAAGTTTGTGGCTTTTTGCAGGTTCCAGAACTTTTCATCACAGAAAATGTATTTTTGTAGTCAAAGTTTGAGGTTTGCAAGGGATTCTGGGTAAAAAACCTTGGTGAGAGCCACACAAGTTAGCTCACACTGGATACCCTTAGGTGTCTAGATTTAAAAAATGTGCAGATTTGCTAGGTTTCACTAGATGCAGGCTGAGCTACAGCAAGGCACACTGTAAAAAACAGGTCAGTTTTCAACGGAAAAATGTGATATGTCCACGTTGCGTTTTGGGCAGTTTCTTGACGCTGGGCACTAGGCCTACCCATAGAAGTGAGGTGCCATTTTTATTGGAAGACTTGTAGGAATGCAGGGTGGGTGACTTGATTGGGAGACTTGGTGAAATGCTGGGTAGATGGAAGTCTGTGGCTCTCTGCAGATTACAGATTTTTTTTTTTTATAAAGTTTGAGGTTTGCAAGGAATTCTGGGTAACAGAACCTAGTGAGAGCCACACAAGTCACCCTGTCCTGGATTTCCCTGGATGTCTAGTTTTAAAAAATTTACAGGTTTGCTAGGTTATCCTAGGTACCACCTGAGCTAGGGCCCAAAATCCACAGCTAGGCACATTGCAAAAAAAGGGCCAGTTTTCAGTGGAACAACGTGGTGTCCATGAGGCCTAACCACACAAGTGAGGTACCAATTTTTTAGGGAGACTTGGGGGAATGCTGGGTGGGTGGAAGTATGTGGCTCCCTGCAGATTCCAGAACTTTCCATCACAGAAATGTGAGGAAAATGTGGATATTTTTGACAAAGTTTGAGGTTTGCAAGGGATTCTGGGTAACAGAACCTGATGAGAGCCACACAAGTCACCCCATACTGGATTTCCCTTGGTGTCTAGTTTTCAAAAATGTACAGGTTTGCTAGGTTTCTTTAGGTGCCGGTTGAGCTACGGCCCAAAACCCACAGCTAGGCACATTGCAAAAAAATTGTCAGTTTTCAGTGGAAAAATGTGACGTGTCCACATTGTATTTTGAGCTGTGTCCTGTCGCAGGCACTAGGCCTACCCACACAAGTGAGGTACCATTTTTATTAGGAGATGTGTGGAAACACAGATTAGCAGAACAAGTGTTATTACCAATTGTCTTTCTATGCATTTCTGCCTTCCATATGTACGACAGTGTGTAAAAAAGAAGTCATTTTGAAAAATGCCCTCAAATTCACGTGCTAGGATGCGTACCCACAAATTCAGAGATGTGCAAATAACCACCGCTTCTAAACTCCATATGTTGTCCTCATTTCACAAATACATAGGTTTCCTTGATACCTGTTTTTCACTCTTTATATTTTACCTAACAAATTGCTGTATAGCCTCACACAATGAAAAACCATTGTAAGGTGCAGCTCAGTTATTGGCTCTGGGTACCTCGGGTTCTTGGTGAACCTACAAGTCCTATATATCACTGCAACCAAAAGGGTCCAGTAGACGTAACAGTATATTGATTTTAAAAAATCTGCCATAGTTAGAAGACGTTGTAGGTGAAAAGCTAGGCAGAAATGGCTGTTTTTTTAACTAATATGTCAATATTTTTGCATTTCAACTGTTACTTTCTGTAGAAAACCTTGAAGGATCTACACAAATGACCCTTTGATAAATTCAGAATTGTGTCTACTTTTCAGAAATGTATAGCTTTCCAGGATCCATTATTGGTTTCACACCCATTTCTACCACTAATTGGAAGGAGGTTGAAAGCACACAAAATAGGAAAAATAGCCTATATCCCAGTAAAAAGCCAAAACTGTGTAGAAAAGTTTGGCTTTCTGACAAAAGTCTGTGCCTGTTCCTGTAATCTGGGAAGATGGTGATTTTAGCACCGCAAACCCTTCATTGATACCATTTTCAGGAAAAAAAATAGACGCTTTCTTCTGCAGCACCTTTTCCCATTTTCCCCCCAGAAACCAAAATTTAGCTGCATTTTGGCTAATTTCTCGCTCCTCTCCAGGGGAATCCACAAACCTTGGGTGCCTTTAGAAACCTCAGGCTGCTGGATGAAAAAAACAAATTTGGCATGGACACCTTATGTGGACAAAGGGTTACGGGGGCCTAAGCGCCAACTACCCCAAATAGTCGAACAAAGGCTTAGCACAGGGGGTGAAAGGTCTAACAGCAAAGGGGTTAAAAGAAAAAGTAAGCTGTTGTTGCCTTCCTCACAGCATCAGCATGGAGCTGTTTATATCATCTGGGAAACACACTTATAATCTATGCCATACTGGGTAGTCAAAGGGCACATCTCTCAAGACAGCCTGTTTCTTCTTCTCTTGGCTCTTCCCTAAGGGGCAGGGTCTGGCAACTCCAATTCTCCTTGCAACTAGTTTTAAAGATGATTGATCAGATTGTGGCAAATCTCCCCAGTAAATGGCTCATAAAGTTGTCTTGCTAAGACAGAGATATAGAAGACACATTTTTTCCTCTCCTCTTTAGAGGGACATGAACCACCTAAATCAAAGCTTGAATGCTGCGTAAGACACAGCCAGGATACAGGGCTGCAAGAAGGCAGTAATGTTTGTGGCAAAATTTGAATTTCTGTTTTCTTCCAACAATATCACTACTGAAAAGCAAGGGATTATCCCTATATGAAGTTATCTGTGACATGACAACAAAAGAAAGGAAATAGATTGGTAGGCCTTTGTAACCATGTTTCCTTTTTAAATCGCTATTGATTCAAAAAGATTCAATGTAAACTTTACTTAGAAGACAAGAATACTTGCTATTGGGCCCAGGTCAGATTTCTTTTACAACTGTACAATTCACAAAATGTCTCAATTGCAAAACCCTATTATTTTAACTTGTAGGAAACTGGTTTCAGCAGAAAATGTCTTGTGGGAGAAATCTCCTCAAACCAATCTCCTGCCAGCAGGCCATAGCCTGTAGTCTTCAGTTTTTACACAAGCTAGTAGAACTTTGAACTTAATGCACTTTTGCATAATTTTTGTGAAATTACACCAACAAAATCCAATGTTGCACATGCATGCATGATATTGTTATATTAAATATATAATATAGTTCAACTCTAGGGGATCAGTAGTTTCAGAGGAAGACTTGCTTTCCAGTCCAGCTGATAAAATGGTCAAGGTGAAAATGTCTTTCTTTTTTCAACACTTCCAGCAAGGCAAAATGCATGCTGTCTTACTTACCCTTACATTAATCTTCTTCTAGTTAGTTTCTTTTGAGACTTCCAGAACAAATAGAATTTACTACTTTACTGGAAATAATGAAACATCACCTCAGCTTATCACCAGATGTTACTTTTAATGACGAGTGTATGAAAGTGCCCTTTTTGTATGGTCACCCCCCACACATTTTGTTCCAATGCTTAAGTTTATGACTATGATAATGCAGTGGAGCCTGCTGCCCATATCCCAGTGCCAGTGCTGTCTCCCTAAAACTGTTATGTGTGAATTGGCAATCCGAATTGACAATGACTTTATCCCCCTTATAAGTCCCTAGTATATGGTACCAGTGGTGCCCAGGGCATGGGTGGTAAAGGAGTCCATAGTTTGTGCCACCCTGAGTGACCCAAATAGACAACTGACAGCAGGCCTTCCATTGCAGACTGCAGGAGCATTACAAACTGCTCGAACCCTCCTTTACTCTCACTATGTGTGGCAAAGTCAATGCACTATCTCAGATATATGCAAGTCACTCCTAAGGAAGGACTCCAAAAGCCCAGGAGGCAGGGTGCGTTATATCAAAGGTGTGGACATGTAAGTGCAAGCTTATATGACCCTTTAGTTCCCTTTAACATTAAAGGACACTATAAGTGATAGACGGTCCATAGGATAACTTGGATATACCCGAGGTTGGCAGCTCTATTATGGTATCGCCTAAATATGTTATGTTTAGTATCAAACATCGTGCCTTCACACCCCTGATATGCGTCTCATGTTGATGGCGATGTGGCATGAACCCAGATGGCCACCTTAGAGGTTGCCGAACTGGTTGCCCCAGCTTCTCTGTGCTCTGGCTGGCAAGTCCGCATTTACTGCGTTTGCTGCTGCCAAGACAGGATTCTGACCTCCTGCCAGGCTCTGTGGTCACTACCAGAAGTCAGGAACAAAGGCTTGGGCAGGAAGGAGGCCACACCTCCCGCCTCCCAAGCAGCCTAGTGAAGTGACACATCAAGGTGGTGAGCTCAAAGGTATCAGGGCTGACTCCCAGAGGAGGAAACAGCCCACCCCCTACCTCAGACAGATTTGTATATGGAGAGGCGGGAAATTAGTTAGTCAAGGAGGTGTACACCCCAGAAGGCTAGCCACACTTCCAGGGTGGGCAGCCTGGTCTGTACACTAAAATTAGATTCCTGCTATCTTTAGGAGTGGCAGAATAGAGGGTTCTGGGTAGAAAAGGTGACCCACACCTCCGGATGTGGTCACCTCAGGGGCAAACTAGCTGCAGGGATTAGCAGCCCATTGGCTACTTGCTCCCACACCCCTAACTCCACTAAATCTAGGGTTTAAGTGACACCCTTGACACCTTAACCTTTAAACAACCTGCATCAAAGAGGACAGAAGAAGAGACCCATGTCTGCAACAATAGAACTTGCACAAAGCAAAAGAGGGATACCCTGTACCTGTGGCAGCGCTCCTGGACCTGTCTAATCGATACTCGTCTTAGGCTATCTCTCACTTCCCTCAGACAGAGGGACCCCTGTGGCAGCCTGAAGCACCCTCAGACTGCCCTAGACTAGTGGCACTAGTTACCTGCAGGTAAAACAAAGCTCTGGCTCTTAAGATCGATGGTCATCGGGCCCTCCAAAGGATCGCCCAAAACCCAAATGGTCTAGTGCATTGTGGGAACTAGACCTGCCTTCCTCGAAGTTACAGGCAGCTACCGTTTTCCCCGGCACCACCTAACATGGAAGTTACTTTCTGCTCTACTTACCGCTGCCAAGGCTTGTTGGTCACCAGTCCGGCAACTGACCCCTTTACTTGATGCTGCATCTAGAGGGAACTCCATCTGACTTTTCATTGATGTATGTCAACAACCACTCCGTTGTTGTGTTTTTGCATCTTTTATCCTGCAGCACCGTTTCAGAGGTAAAAGCAGGTCTTCTGTGGCTCCCGTTCAGCACCAGGTACAGCCAGGACAACTCTGAACCCTGGCTCCACGGACCAGGTAAAATTAAACTGACTGTCGTGGCTTGATCTCGAGACCCGCATCACCTTTACCCTGCAGGGGTACCATGCAACTCGACCTGCAATTTACCAATTGTCACTAATGTTTTTTCCCATTGACCACAATGATAAATTTTTGGTGAGGTCTTACCCCCACACCACATAATACTTCACTTTTTTATATTGATGTTACAGTGGTGGGGGTCCTGAACCTGTGTTTTACAGTATCATAAGTGATATTGCACAAGAAATCCACTTAATTGACTTTAGCATCCAAAATAAGTTTTTTCAGAATTGCTTCGATTTTTCTAATTAGACTGTTAGGGCCCTGTGTAGACCCGCATTCCAATAGTACATTTAAAAGGCTTAGGTAAGTTAGGAAAAGGTTTAAAGGTTTTTCTAAATTGTTAAAAAGGTCCCAACTTCCAAGTAAAATGTTAGGCACAATGGAGGCTGGTAGGATTCTCGATTTGTCAGTCATTCCATCCCTGAGGATCAGTGATCTGAGGGTTTTGTGCAAAGCAAAGGGCATTAGCTACAGAGTGACAGCTAAAAAGGATGAACTTGAATAAGCCCTCAGCTCCCATGAGAAGGTTAGAGAGGGAGGGTCATCATCAGAAGAAGACCCTGAAGAGGATGAGAATGAGGCCTTAGCCCAAATTGATAATTAGTGGGAAGAAGGTAAAAACCACAACTCTCTACCCTTCCCCAGACCCCTTCCGTCAGTGGGAAGTGACAGGAGTCAATCTAGTAGATCTCCCAATGGTGAGGTGGTAGGAACTCTTGAGGATGAGCTTGACCTATTCTCCCTGGAGGTGAAAATGTTTGAACTTAAAGATAGGAGACTAGCCCTCGATGAAAGAAGGGTTAAAATGGGCTTGAGCCCCAAAGATGGTGGCAGCAATACTAATAATACCAGGGAAAGAGAGGAATCTTTTCACCCTAAAATCCCCAAAGGGATTGTCCCCAAGTTTAGTGATGGTGATACCAATGATAAGTGGTTTGCAACCTTTGAGAGGGCCTGCAGAATGAGAAGGGTAGGTTACCAACACTGGGGCTCTCTACTTTTGGAGTTATGTTCAGTAAAGGGCAGAGATAGACTACTGACCCTTAATGAGGAGATAGCTGAGTCCAAAGAGCATATGAAGAAGACCTTGATAGAAGAAGATTTTAGATTCACTACTGAGTAATACAGATTGAAGTTTAGGGACACCTATAAAGGTCAAAACCAGACATGGGTGGACTTTGTGGACTCTTCAGTCAAAGCGCTAGAAGGCTAGATAAAAGGCAATGAGGTGGACACCTATGATGGGCTTTATAATTATGATGGAGGACATTTTAACTAATTGTACTACAGAGAACATGCATCAGCATTTGGTGAATTCCAAGTTGTCTTCTCCCAAAGAGCAGGGGAGGATAGCTGACAAATGGGTCAGAACCAGGGTGTCAAGAAAGAGCCATGGTGGGAGTGACCACAAAAAGGGTTCTCAGACTTTCCAGCAGGGGGAAGGAGGTGAGCAATAAACAAGATAAAAAGAAGGCGTTCTTTAAAGGCCCCCAAAGTTCTTCTCAGGAGGATTGGCCCCAAGACTTCTCCCAGACCAAAAGCAAAGGGTATCAGGGTAAGAACTGGGATCCAGCAAAGGCTTCTGGGTTATGTCATGACTGTCATCAGGCAGGTCATAAGAAAGGAGATGCAGCATGCTGTTAAACGTCCCCCAATGGTGGACAATCCAATGGTTTGGCTAGCATAGGAGTGGGGATGGAAGTGTAATCTGGAGATGTCAGAGGATACACTGAGGCTACTTTAGTTTCCCTGCGTTTGGTGAATATTGACGCCCTGGCTGTCTTACCTCCATGCCTCCATGCCTGGTGAAGTATCGACAAAGGCCAAAGATCAATAGGACTGAGATAGAGGCTCAAAGGGATACAGGTACCAGTGTAACAGTGGTGGCAGGCAGACTGGTTTCCACAGACCAAATGCTACCTGGTGTTAGTCATCTGGTGACCAATGCTGACAATGAGACTAAGTTCCATCCAATGGTCTTGGTAAGCCTAGAATGGGGAGGGGTTACTGGCACAAAGAAGGTGGTTGTGTCCCCTGCCATCCCAGTGGAGTGCCTGCTGGGAAATGATCCAGAAATTCTGAATGGGCAGAAGTGGAAAGGAAGGCTCATGTAGAAATGCTGGGTCTCCCTGGGTCTACCACAAGAGCACAAGCAGCATGCCAGGGAAGTTAGGGAAGCTTGGCTCCTGAAATAGTGGACCAAGCTCCCAAAGGCAAGAGAAAGGGCAGGAAGTCTGCTAGGGTATCTTCTAAGAGGTCACAGGACCAGGGGGAGAGCTCTGCCCTGGTGCCTGAGGAGGGAACTACAGTTGATGGAATCTGGATTGATCTGGGGACCCTCCAGGGAGGGTCTATGCCAAGGGCAACAGCAGTGCCCTTACCCTTGAAGGCCTTAGGCAGCAAACTGCAAGGCAAGAGGAGGGTGATGTCAGTGGTACCCACAGGGACTACTAGGAAGATGGGCTTCTGTACACTGAGGCCAGGGACAGCCAGAAGAGTGGTGGTCCCCCAAATGTACAGGGAGTTCATTCTGACCTTAACCCATGACATCCCCTCAGCTGGACATCTTAGACAAACCAAAACCTGGGACAGGTCAGTTGCCCATTTTTTTTTAGGGCCCGGATGTCTGAAGAACTGAAGACGTTTTGTCGCTTCTGTGTGACCTGTCAAGCCAGTGGCAAGAGAGGCTCACCACTAAAGGCTTCCTTAATTCCACTGCCAGTGGTTGGGACTCCCTTTGAGAGGGTAGCGATTTATATTGTTGGTCCCCTTGACCCTCAAGTTGCATCTGGGAACAGGTTTGTTCTAGTAGTAATGGACCATGCCACTACGTACCCAGAGGCAGTTCTCTTCAGGACTGCCACTGCCCCTTGGTATCTTCACCAGGGTTGGGTTTCCTAAAGAGGTGGTCTCTGATAGAGGGGTGAATTTCATGTCTGCATATCTTAAGGCTATGTTGGATGAATGTGGATTGAGCTACAAGGTCACCACCCCTATCACCCTCAGACAAATGTCTTGGTTGAAAGGTTCAACAAAACCATGAAATGCATGATAATGGGCCTCTCTGAAAAACTCAGAAGGAGATGGGATGTCCTATTAACAAGCCTTCTGTTTGCCTACAGAGAGGTGACATAAAAGGAGGATGAATTCAGCCCTTTTGAACTTTTGTTTGGCCATTCCTGCAAGTCCTCTGAGTCTAGTGAGGAAAGAATGGGAGACAACTCTGAAAGTGACCAAGCAGGACATAGTGGACTATTTAGTGGGACTGCCTTCATGTATGGCTGAGTATATGATGAAGGCAATAAAGCAGCTGCAGGCCAGCCAGGAGCTTATCAAGCACTGGTCTGACCTAAAGTCAGCACTAGTTGACTACCAAGTTTTTCATTGACAAGAAATTAGAGATAAAGACAAGTGAAATGTGCCACAGCCTAACACAGACCCATCATGCATACAGTATGACAACGCTATATTTCATATAGGTACCACGATATAGGTCCAGGTAACATCATAACCCTTCACCTACATTCTCTCCTATACTACATACATAACGGATTTGAGGGACTGACCTTTTGCCTAGTTACAATACTATACACAGTACGTAGGGTTTTTCCTGAACACTGGCCTCATATATTATGCATGGGGATTCGTAGTTTCTTGGAACACAGCAGGACCACCATCTCCTGCATAATAACTGTGTATAAAGTTCATTCCCGACGTCATCCTAAATCCGACACTGGCACAGCAAGGTAGAACCCCTGGGGATACCTTAGGGTATATAAACAGCACATCTTGCCGAGATAGGGAGAGGAGATCAGGACTTCCCGGCAGACACACTGACCAGAGACGCTGATGTTCCTGCATGCAGACACTCCAGCTTGCAGTGGCCTAACATCCCTCGCGGGGTGTCCAACTCGAGACCAAGACGGGGTCACACAGTCTCTCACTTCAGGTAAGGGGGTTGACTTTATCCTAGAGGGATTCTTGGCTTAACACCTACACACATGCTAGGTACACTTAGGTACATCTAGGTAGGGAGACATCGTAGGAGTACGCATCTTTTTATTATCATGTATTTTATGTACGTGTATGTATTCATGATTACTGCAAGATGGTAGAGCTTTACCATCCGTTTACTTTAATAGTGCTTCTAATCATATATATCTGCTAATGTCTAACGGTTGTTGCAGCTCATCTATTTTACACCAGAATAACAACTGTTCAATAAATACTTATTGAAAACGCCCAGCCTGTTTATTCTGTGTACCTCTCTAAGACGGACTAAGTAAGCATGAGTAACTGAGCGAAAAGTAGTATATTGTTTCCACGGTCCTGAGGGATCAGGATTGTCATGTTTGATGGTTGCCAAGTACTATTCTCTCCTTGGTAAGAGGAGAATTTAGTGACACTGTGAGCTAGCTGGTACAAAAGGCCAACATACCCAGTGGGGGTGTTCAGAATCAGTCCGACACCAATCCTACAGTGTATGATGTCCGAACGCGCAGATCCTGTATAGGTTTTATAGGAACTACACGACATAGCACCACCAACGTTGGTATTGGCACTTATTTAACAGTCAAATCTGAGTAGTTCAGTCGTGCTATTCTCAGAGACCCCTACTCACATTTCCTCAGAGACGTCTGGAGTGGGAGGGAACAAAATCCGCCGCAGCTGAGTAGGAAAATTCCTATGTATTGGCTGTTGGTTTAATCAAGCCTGAAGGATACAGTGTTCCTAACTGTGCATAACACCTTATCTCAGTTCCCTTGAAACGCTCTCCTTTCTAAAAATAATGACTGAAAAGGGAGACGTAGATGAAGGGAATGCACTAAACTTCACAACAGAGGAAGATAATGCAGATGCAATACACATTGCAGAAAATGTTAGAAATGCCGTCACCCTAAACCTAGTAGCATATGGTGTTACAATTAGGGGTGGGAAGTGACCTTCGTGATTGAGGCACACGAATCATATAGAACAGAGGTAGTCTATTCATGGATTAGATTCCCACAGGAAAATGCTTTGTCAAAAACATTTCACTACTATGTCGAAGATGTCATACCGAACGAATACAGTCCGTATGAGGACATTGAAATTCCACTCACTTACCACGAACATTTTTACTGGTTTAAAGGCGCCCTCCCCCATACAAGAAATAGAGTAAGACTCGGTCCACTCGGACGAGGCTGAGCAACATGGCCAGTACTAGCGGCCTACACACCACATCCTGACATTGATACAATGCCAGGAGGAGACTTACTCGTACAGCATAAAGAATTAATAAGACTTTACAGAAACATGACACAGTTTGTGATGAGAACACTCACACTTCAGCCAACACCGGCTATACAACCAGGACCAGTCTAAAATAATACAACCAAAATTACACCACAAACACTGCATGCAGTGATGGGTAAAATGCCCACTAAACGTGAACAAATGCCCTTTTGGATAGCACAAAAAATAACACAGCTGGATACAGTATTTCCACACACTGGTCCTAAGGAAAAGCATAGAATACTGACGATTTGCTTGCCAATGGGGATAGCTCCCTCGATAGAAGATTGTACTTCTTAGGGTACAGTTTTCGCTGCAATATATACCAGGACGCATGGTATCCCTTCTTTAGCGGTAATACCAGATGTATTAAGACAAATACAGAACAAGTATGGAGCAGAATCTGCTCTAAACTTAGGGATAAAGTTGTTAAATAACTTTGCCCAGGTATCTGCAATAATATTAGCAAATATTAAAGGGGAAGCAGCGTCAGTGGCAATACGCCAACGTCTGAGAGATTTCAGTCCATTACAACAGGAGACAGAGCTACCTAAAATAATTGAAAGTGCTTATGCAGAATTAGGTAGAGACAGTCTGGGAGCTAGACCTGTAAAACCTCAACTAGTGGGAGGTACAGATAAAGAACAGGCAAAGCAAACACCAGTTTCTTCAAAGAAGAAATGGGACAATAATAAACAGCAAAAGAACAGATCTCACTCAGGGGAAGGTGTCCTCAACAGGAGCCCCCAGAAAGGAGATATAATCTTAGGAATAGAGATAACATTAAAAAACCTGACAGGTATCAGCACACTGATACACGTTCCTCTCGTTCCTTTCAGGGTTCATCAAAGAACTCCAAGAGGGAAGGACGGTCAGAACACAGACAAGAAGAAAGTACAAAGCCCAGAGACAGGCAACGCACTTCGGACTACGCTTCAAAGAAAGAAGAAAATCCCAAAGCAAAACCTCAATTTAAAAAGAAGAAGGTAGCAGGTCTCAAAGTTAGACATGCCCAGAATTCTGAGGACTCAACTTCTGAACGGGGAATGGGCTCTGATGATGCTGGACAGCGCAACAGAAGTAACAATAGCTCGCCAGAACCTGATGGAATTTCTGGTGACAGCGGAGTTGAGTGAGTATATCACGGTGGAAACACCTGATACTAGGGTGAGTTTCCCACACAAGTTACATGAAATAACACTGCAAATGGAGGGGGACAAGCCCAGACAAGCGAAGGGTCTCTTTTGGGAGAACCTGACTTCTGGCTACGACATCCTATTAGCAGAAAGAGATTGGCCGCCTACTATTGTTATGGAATGCCCAAAGGGAGAAACTGTAATTTTTCCAGCTTTCTCCGACCTAGTCCCCGTATACCTAAAACATACATATGCACAGGAGTGGGCAGTAGCCCTTGCTCCAGCATTATACCGCAACCACGTTGGGTGGGATGAAGAATCACCCCACCACATAATTACACTTAAAACAAACCCAACTCCACAAAGACAGTATCCCATAAAACAGGAAGCTAAAAAACAAGTCAGGGAGATCTTAGATCAACTTGAATACCAAGGTGTAATTGAACCATGCACCTCATCAATGAATAATCCTTTGTTTCCCATAATGAAACCCGACAATTCATATCGTCTAGTTTTAAATTATAGACACCTAAACTTATGTACGAAAACCTTTGCAGTTCAGAATGCACACAGTGCCGCATTAATGAATAACATTGTGCGGAAAAAATACAAAACAACATTAGATATCTCAAATGGATTTTTCTGCCAAAACATAGCACCTGAAAGTAGATATTTGACAGCCTTCTCAGCGCTAGGGTCCCAGCGTCAATTTTGTGGACTCCCCAAAGGGTATAAGAACAGCCCGGGGTTATTCTCAAGAAGGGTAACAGAGTTACTACAGAATTTGGATGAGGAAGCATTATCCTATGTAGATGACATTTATCTAACGGATGATGACTTAGAGGAACACTTGAACAGGGTGAGCACCATAATTTTGGGGTTCGCCTCTGAGGGCTACAAATTTAATTTAAAAAAATCAAAGATAGCCCACTTCAATGTTCTATTTTTGGGATATGAGCTTTCAAGTGATGGCAAAAGCCTGGCAGCCCACTTTTTAGAAAAGTGCGCATTGCTCCAATCTCCAAAATCATTAAAAAATTTACAGTCCATACTGGGATTTTGGAATTTTGGCAGAACATACATTTTGGATTACGCAGAGAGAGTAAAACCTTTCTACGACCTCATAAGACCAGACTTTTCAGTTAGGCAATGGACACAGGAACACACAAATATACTTCGTTCCCTACAAGCTGATATTATATCATCAAAACACTTACAGACACGCGTAAACGTACGCAACCTGGTGATCCGCGTAGTCGCAGGTCAATAAGGGTTCAATGAATGCGAAACAGTAGCAATTGCATATAAATCGCATTTGTACACAAACTCTGAAATGCGTTTTGCACCCACAGAAAAAATTCTGACAGCAGTACAGACTGCTGTAGTGAGAGAAAGATCACTGGCTCAAGGGAAATGAATAATTGTTGTAACCCCGGTTCCGGCCTTAGAGGCTGCCACAAAGGCAAGTGTCCCAAATGCGAAAGCATTACATCCAAGATGGATACAGTGGAATAATTCTCTCACTGCAACAGATGTAGAATACAGATTTGACCCTAGTCTAAAAACACAAGCATTCCTGCAATACGAACAAGAATATCCTCTACCAAGTGAAATAATGCCTCTAGATTGGTATGAATACATTATTTACACCGACGGATCTGCTCAATCGGCCATTGGAAGTAAGAAACAATACAGTGCAGCATGCGCTATTGTAAAAGATAGGATGCAGGACAGCAAGTTCCGTCCAAGCTGTACAAAAACGCAGTCTCTTGGAGACTGCACGGCTCAGTTGGCAGAATTACTATCACTGGCACTGATAAATATGGATCCAGAATTCCCCACACTGATAGTGTGTGATTCCTTTTACTGTGTCCAGTCATACAACGAATACCTCCACTATTGGGGACAAAATGGGTTCAGAGATTCAAAAGGTGGCACAATCAAACATAGGAAACTATGGGAACAGGTAGCAGAGTTGAAGAACGAACTACCAAGAGCTCACGTGATACACACGCTGAGTCATCAACGTGATGGCGTTCACGTTGAAGGGAATTCATTGGCTGATGAAGCCGCAAAGGGGGCAGTACGCACTGCATCCGTAGCTGCAATCACCCGTTCAAAAATGAGGGTAGATGGTAGCACAGTGGTAGCTGTGATTGCCTCATGCAAAAACAGCAAAGCACTGCCAAAAGGTTTTCCACTCAATTACTCCTACAAGTTAGATTCAAACAACGTTCCATTTGCTCAGATTCCTGGAGTGGGGGATAGAGTAATACCAAACATGGATCGCAGGTTAGGTTTAATCTTGGCTGCACACGAGGGTCTGGGTTCTGTGCATGCAGGAATTACAGCAACAGTTTCATTATTGAAACAACGCTATTGTTGGCAAAGGTTAACAAAGCAGACCAAAGACTTTGTCTTAAAATGCAATATCTGTCAACAGATAAAAGGGTCCACCGTAGCTCGCCCAGCGCAGACACCTTTGTTAAAATCAGACAGACCACTCGCGTGCGTTTACCTGGACCACTGCGGCCCCTTACATTCTGATGGGGCTTACAAGTATATCACGGTTGCAGTGGATTCCTGTTCAAGATTCTTATGGGTATGGCCTCAGCGCTCGAACTGTTATAAAAGATTTGCGAGTCTTCATAGGGACATACGCAGTTGGCGCATTACATTCTGACCGTGGCCCCGCGTTCAGCTCTCGGGCTTACAAGGAAGCCATGGGAAGTTTGGGTGTAGCATTGCGGTACTCCTCGCCGTACCATCCCAAGGGAAATTTGGTTGTGGAGAGGAAAAACAGGGACATAAAGCAATCTATAACAGCTAGGGTATTAGGCTCGGGTGGCAGTTGGGTCAGTCACCTATATGGGGTCCAGCGGGCCCTTAATAACCAGCCAAGAAGCTCTCTGGAAGGTGCCACTCCATACGAGGTCCTGTTTGGGGCAAGAATGTGGGTACCTGATCTCGATTGTGAAAGCACAGTGGCGGATGAAAAACCGTTTGACATCAATAAACGTTTGGCTGTTCTACAGGATCTGAATGAATCCAGAGCCTCCTTAAGTAACGTCGAGACAAAGAAAACCGCCACTGGGGAAGTCAAGTCAGCCACGGCAAGACATGCCTGGATTCCTAAAGTTGGGGATCTGGTCAGAGAAAAGATTGTGGACAAGAAAGTATTCGGGCCATCCTATCGAAAGGCTGTACCTGTCCTGGCAGTTGAAGGATCAAGAACTGTACTTCTGTCGCCCCTTGCCGGATCAAACCACACTATGTGGCCGATACTGAATAGAAGGCCTCGTGGGCTCCTGAGTAGCCAACGTCCTCCTCTCGCTACAATACAGGAAGTTCAAACAGAAAGACTCATAACATTGGAAGAGTCACCTTTACAAAGCAACGGAATCGATAACTGTAGGACTTGGCCTTTTTGGCTAAAGTTCCCTAAACTTTTTGCTTTCCCCCTAGACCGTTTTCCTGACATAGAGTTGCCAATTTAGATGCTTTGGGTACTTTGCCACTGCTGATCAGTGTCAAATTACAAGGGTTCCCTATGTAAAGTACAATGGTAATTGGTTGGCCATGATTGGTATGTTTGCCTTACTAGTAAAAGTCCCTAGTGATGTGCACTGTGTGTGCAAGGGCTAGTAATGCAAGAGCGCACAGAGAAGGGAACTCAGGCCTTCAGTGTAGGGCCTACGCGCAGTTTGCTAAGTTAGCATGTTGTTCTGACAAGTGCAACCACTTGTCAGGCCTTACTTTCCCTTTTGCGTACACTGTGGGCACCCCTGTGGTAGGTCCCGGGTAACCCCTGGGCAGGGTGCAGTGTAGGTAAAAGGCAGGACATATACTGAGGTGTGTGCTATGTCCTGACAGTGAAAAAACACTCCATTTCGTTTTCACTGGTGAAAGGCCATTCTGCCCATAGGACAGAATGGGGGAGGCTGGGTATGGTGTTTTGTTAGCCTAGTTTCCTATAAGTTTATAATGGAGAGGTGAAGTTTAGTATGTATGAACTCAAAGTGTCATAACACATCTTTCTATGAAAGTGGTTTTGTCACTGTGTGTTCAGAAACCACTCTTTTAGAAAGTGGCTGAGTTTTGTGCTTTAAGCATTTCTGTGTGTCTCTGCTGAATGTGGATTGACTGTCTGGATCTGAGACGGGAGGGGGTGAGATGGCACCTGGCTGACCTGCATCTGGAGAGTATGCAAGGAGAAACCCCGGGAGGTGAAGAGGCCTGTGTTGCAGCTATAAAACAATTGACCCATCTCCTCCTGAGTGATTAAGGGTCCAGATCCCCGGTATCAAAGGGAGAAAGGTGACACTGGGAGGGAGACACCCAGAACTGATTTAGGCAGGGGTCAGGGACCCCTGAGCACAACGAACTTCAAAGACATGAAGGGGTATAACTAAGAGAACTGAAACCCCTAGAATTTGGTGTAATTTTGAATGGCGAAATGGACAGGTCGAGTCTGCAAAGGCTTTGACCTCTTTCGTGGTCAAGAAGAACCTCTGCCAAGGAAGAAGTTGCTGAAGAGACTGCTGGATAGGACTGACCCTTGCTTCATGATCTGGGGCTGGCCTGCAGTTTGTAGCTTTTACAAAGGAAGAGACTGAAGGGACATTGCAGTGGGTGCTGTCCCCCCCTTCTCGAACAGGACTGTGCTTTGTGCTGTGTCCTGAACCCCAAGGGCCTGAGGTGAGCTGGCTCCCTGTTTGGAAACACAGGAACATAAAAGTTTCCGGAGAAGTCCCAAGCAACGCGGTGTGCGCGTGCTTTTGCAGCTTGAAACCCTCAGAAGTTGTGCCTTGTGATCGTGGGCACGCAGGAGTAAACTGAGTCTCGGACGCGCAGGGTGAGTGTCGTGGTGCAAGCCGAGGCATTGGTGAGGAGCGCCTGGTCGTTGTGTGCACCGGGAGACGAGGTGAGACTCGGACGCGCAGGGTGCGTGTTGTGGTGCAAGCCGAGGCGTTGGTGAAGAGCGCCTGGTCGTTGTGTGCACCGGGAAAAGAAGTGAGTCTTGGACGCGCAGGGTGCATGTCGTGGTGCAAGCCGAGGCGTTGGTGAAGAGCGCCTGGTTGTTGTGTGCACCGAGAGAAGAAGTGAGACTCGGACACCCAGGGTGCTTGTCGTGGTGCAAGCTGAGGCGTTGGTGAAGAGCGCCTGGTCGTTGTGTGCACTGGGAGAAGAGGTGAGACTCGGACGCGCAGGGTGCATGTCGAGGTGCAAGCCGAGGAGTGGTGACGATCACCTGGTCATCGTGTGCACCAGAGAAGAGGCGAGTCTCTGATGCGTAGAGTGCGTGTCGCGGTGCAACCAGAGGCGCTGGTGAGGAGTCCCTGGGTAGCGTGTGCACCAAAATTGAAGTAAGTCTCCACAAGTGCTGAGGGCGGGTCTCGGTGTCCACTGAGACCGCCGGAAGGAGGGCCAGGTCATTGGGCCCTCGGAGTGCAACAGTAGCGGCCCAGACCGGCAGTCCTGGAGGAGCGGGGTCGCCGGCCCGAGCTCGCCGTGCCCATTGACGGAGTTCTGGATCAAGGCCCAAGTCGCTGAAGGAGGGGAGGAGAGTGGGGTCGCGCCCCCCCAGGTAACGTGGATCACCACCTGGGGTGGGGTGCGGGCTCGGAGGGACACTCTCTCGGCCTCTCACTCCTGGCAGCTGCGTGAGCCTGTTGCTTCGGCTCTGATCGAGGCCCGTGCTGACCCAAGGAGGGGCAGTACTGGGGCCGGAGTGAGAAGCGGTACTTTTGTGTCATCATTGATCCATGTCGGGGGCAACTGTTAACGGAGCACCTAGACTGTCGTATTACACTGTGCATTATTGCTGTTAACGAACTATCAAACTGTCGTATGACGCCTGACTCTATTTGTGCCTGACGAACTACATGCTGGGTGCGCTACGCACTGCGTTATTTTCCCTTGCAGAGTACATGATTGTAAGCGTGGCGCACTGCATTATTTCTTCATCGCACAGTACCTGATTATAACGTGGGGCATTGCATTATTTCTTCAGTGCACAGTACATGATTGTAGCGTGACTCATTGCTTTGTTTCTTCCTTGCACAGGGCATGCTGGTGGTGATACGCATTGCATTATTCCTTCTATTGCAAAGTACATGACTGTGGCGCTACGTATGGCATTGTTTCTCAATTGCACAGTTCAGGAGTATATCGTTACGCATTGAAGTATTTCGTTTCTTTTGCAATGTGTGTGATTCTAGCAATACTGACCTACCTAACCTTTTGGAAACGGTTAGAAGTCAGCTTAACTGTTGGTTAGAAGCGGTGGTTGGGATTAGAACCTACCAATCCACCGGAAGAAATACTGCCCATTATTATATGTTGGTTTTGTATCGTGTGGTCATATCGTATATCTTCTTGTATAAAGATTATACTTGTTTTATAAAAACTCGTGTGGAGTCTATTTGTGGTGACATCATTGGGTTGCTGTGAGTGTGGTTGCACATACTGTACACTCGTGCCTTGGAGATAAGCCTGGCTGCTCGTGCCAAGCTACTAAGGGGGTGAGCAGGGCTATCTCAGATGGTGTCCTCCTTACTTATCCTAACATTGAAACGAGGGGTCCGGATCTCGCACCTGGCAACAGCGGTGTGGGACTGGGACTCCCGCCTCCAGCATTTGGTGGCGGCGGTGAGGGATAAGGACCCCCACTTGCAACATTTGGCGGCAGAGCGGTGGGATTCGATCCTAATGTAAATTAAACGTGTATGTGCAAAATCACTCACAGTAATTGGTTTTCATCATAAATTGATCGCAGACCACGACGCAACAACATATTGTGTTTTTTGTTCGTTCTATTGTTGAGTAACCTTTAAACCACACATCATGTCTCAGGGAGAGAGTCAGATAGCTGGTGGGGCTGATGCTGCAGAATTAGAGTTTAACATTGAGGCACTGTTTTCCTACAAGGTTGATCAGTTGAGGAAATTCTGCAGAGCTTTGGGATGTCCCATGAAGGGTAGCGCCAAGAAGGAGGAGCTGCAAATGGACTTGAGGGCCTGGTGGGAAGCCAAAGAGGCTCAGGAGACGGGGGATGTTGAGGTGGATGAGGATGACCCAGGGAATGGATTATGTCCACAGGATTTGCCAGTGGAGAGACCAGCCGCAGGGGCTGGTAGTAGCCATTCAGGGAGGAGTTTTTCACCAGAGGAGTTGGAAGAAAACCAAAGGGTCAGACTGCATGAGTTGGAGGTGTTAAAACTTAAAACTCAAGCAGAGGAGAGCAGGAACGCTCTCGCGTTGGAAGAGAAACGGATTCTCTTCGCTCATGAGTTAAGCATAAGGGAACTGGACATTAAGGGTAGACAAGCCGAGCCCAGTTCGAATGGTGGCAGCGCACCACCAGTGCCAGTAGGGAAGGTGTACATTCCCAAGGATTTAGTGCGAGATTACCAGAGGGGTGATGACATTTATGCGTGGTTCACGGCATATGAGATCGCACTAAGGATGAATGAGGTGCCTGAAAAGCATTGGGGGGCGGGCCTATGGAAACACTTTGTGGCTTCGGGGAGGGACGTTCTATCACCTTTAGAGAGGGCGGGAACCCTGACCTACGCCAACATGAGGGAGGCTTTATGCCTCCGATATGGGCTCACTCCTGAACAATACAGGCCGAAGTTCAGGACCTCCAAGAAACTAGAATCCCGTACTTGGGTAGAATGTGTGAATGAGTACACACGGGCACTGGATGGTTGGATGCTGGGCAGCAAGGTCAATGATTTTAAGGGCTTATGCAATTTAATCAGTTGGGAGCACTTGAGTAGGCTGTGTGTTCCAGAGCTGCGCCAGCATCTATTGGATAGTAAGCTGACTGATCCCAGTAAGCTTGCTGAGGAGGCGGACCACTGGACTAGTAGCCAGGTCCACAAGGGGTTTGGGAGCACCACTGCCAAGAGTATGCAGGGTCCCCTGCCGAAGGTGGGGGAGGACAAGGGTAACCACAAGAAGTCCTCTAAAGGGTCCCAAGGTAGTTACCCCAAGAAAGGGTCCCAGTCCCCGAAGGCCAAGAGGGCCTGGGCCTCTAAGGGCAAGAAGGAGCCCGAGGTCCTCCTACTTGTTACTTCTGTAAAGAAGTGGGTCATATTTCCCCTAAATGCCCCAAAAAGTCATCTGCACCCACTGGTGCTCCAACACCTGGTTTAGTGAGTGTAGCGTTGGGGGAGGAATTGAGTCCTTGGAATGGGGAGGAGCAAGCAATTATGACCCTGGTCTCCTTAGGAGATCGAGAGATGGTTCAGGAAATCCCTCTGCCTGAGAACACTAGAAAATACAGGCAGTGGGTGACCATCAATGGACGGAGGGTGGAGGCTCTGAGGGACACCGGAGCCAGTTTGACATCTGTCAGGTGTCAGTGGGTGTCTGAAGAGCAAGTAATTCCCGATGTTCTTCACCCTGTAATGTCAGCAGACAATTCAGTGCACCTCAGCAAGGTGGCGCTGGTTCCCTTTGAATGAGGAGGGGTCTCAGGTTCTTTGAAGTTTGTTGTAAGTCCGTCCATGCCTGTAGACTGTCTGCTAGGGAATGACCTGGAGAGTTCCCCCTGGAAGGAGGTGGAGCGCCAGGCTCATTTGGAGATGTTGGGTCTACCTGAGTGGGCTTGTGTCACCACTCGGTCTATGGTAGCCAGTAAAGGTAATCATGGGAACCTGGAGCCTGAAACAGTGGCCCAGGTGCCTGCCAGTAAGAGAAGAGGCAGGGGGTGCGGGAAACCGGCCCCCACAGTTCCCACGGTCCAGGAGGAGGCACCCTTTGAGGGGGATGCCCTGGAGCCTACGGGAGAACAAGTGGCTGAACTGGGGGACCTACCCGAGCTGACCGAATGGCAGTAGGAAGTGGGGCCCTCCAGGGAGGAATTCTGTGAGGAGCAGAAGAAGTGCCCTTCTCTTGTGGGTTTGCAGCAGCAGGCAGCAAACCAGGCAGCAGGTGATCCGCCGGGATCACACTTGATTTACTGGGATTACGATCTCCTGTATAGTGAGCCAAAGGTGGCTGAGTCTGGGTCAGCCCGGGCGCTGGTGGTACCCCATCGCTTCAGAGCCTTCCTATTGGGGTTGGCTCAAGATGTACCTTTGGCTGGACATTTGGGGCAGGACAAGACCTTTGAGCGGCTTGTCACCCACCTCTTCTGGCCCCAGATGCGCAAGAGTTCTGATACTCATTGCAGGACCTGTCAGACTTGTCAGGCAAGTGGTAAGAGTGGAAGGAAGCAAAAGGCTCCCCTCCAACCTTTCCCTGTGGTCAGCGCACCCTTTGAGAGGGTGGGCATATACATTGTGGGGTCTCTGGATCCCAAGACAGCCATGGGCAACAGGTTCATCCTGGTCTTGGTGGACCATGCCACCCGGTACCCGGAAGCCATCCCTCTCCGGACGGTGACGGCCCCCGTGGAGGGCCGTGCACTGATGGGGATTTTCTCCCGTGTGGGGTTTCCCAGAGAGGTGGTGTCCGACAGGGGTACTAATTTCATATTGCGGTATATGAAATCTCTGTGGAAGGAGTGCGGGGTAACTTACTAGTTCACCACCCCTTACCACCCCCAGGGATCAGCAGCACCACCCAGGAAACTGGGGGGGGCGTAGGAGAGCCCCCGGGTGGAGGTCTAGTGCCTACTTGCCAGAGGTGTGAGGAAGAACACCTAGCGTCAGGAGGGTGTGGGGAGTCTGTAGCCAGAGCTCCTGCTGTCCTGAAGTTTGTGGGTGCCATTCCTAAGTGGCAGGCCCAGAAAAATAAATGGAAGGTTAAAAGAGGGTTGTGTTCCCCAGTGGGAACACCGGTGGGACAGTGTCCAGCCAGTGGGGCTGGGTCCCCTAGAAGGGACCAGAGTAAACCCACTTTTAACCTGGAGGGCAGGATGACTGGAGGTAGTATCCTGACCAATGGGCCTTCCCAGGGTACCACTCCAGGGTGGGGTTGGCATGGGTCCAGCACCCCTGGAGGGGTTCCCCTGGCCGGGAGGGATCCATGGAACAGCATTGTTGGCTCAGGGGGTAGTGATCACGAAGGACCCCTGGGGTCAGGAAGCGAGGAACAGGAGGGTGTCCCTGTGGTAGAGGGCCTGCGTCCTGGTTCTATCGCCCGAAGCAGGGAAGTCCATCAAGGTAATGATTGGTCTACCCTGGCTTTTGGCTGGGAGGGGGTTGTGTAGGACTTGGCCTTTTTGGCTAAAGTTCCCTTAACTTTTTGCTTTCCCCCTAGACCGTTTTCCTGACATAGAGTTGCCAATTTAGATGCTTTGGGTACTTTGCCACTGCTGATCAGTGTCAAAGTACAAGGGTTCCCTATGTAAAGTACAATGGTAATTGGTTGGCCATGATTGGTATATTTGCCTTACTACTAAAAGTCCCTAATGATGTGCACTGTGTGTGCAAGGGCTAGTAATGCAAGGGCGCGCAGAGAAGGGAACTCAGGCCTTCAGTGTAGGGCCTGCGCGCAGTTTGCTAAGTTAGCATGTTGTCCTGACAAGTGCAACCACTTGTCAGGCCTTACTTTCCCTTTTGCGTACACTGTGGGCACACCTGTGGTAGGTCCCGGGTAACCCCATGGCAGGGTGCAGTGTAGGTAAAAGGCAGGACATATACTGAGGTGTGTGCTATGTCCTGACAGTGAAAAAACACTCCATTTCGTTTTCACTGGTGAAAGGCCATTCTGCCCATAGGACATAATGGGGGAGGCTGGGTATGGTGTTTTGTTAGCCTAGTTTCCTATAAGTTTATAATGGAGAGGTGAAGTTTAGTATGTATAAACTCACAGTGTCATAACACATCTTTCTATGAAAGTGGTTTTGTCACTGTGTGTTCAGAAACCACTCTTTTAGAAAGTGGCTGAGTTTTGTGCTTTAAGCATTTCTGTGTGTCTCTGCTGAATGTGGATTGACTGTCTGGATCTGAGACGGGAGGGGGTGAGATGGCACCTGGCTGACCTGCATCTGGAGAGTATGCGAGGAGAAACCCTGGGAGGTGAAGAGGCCTGGGTTGCAGCTATAAAACAATTGACCCATCTCCTGCTGAGTGATTAAGGGTCCAGACCCCCAGTATCAAATGAGAAAGGTGACACTGGGAGGGAGACACCCAGAACTGATTTAGGCAGGGGTCAGGGACCCCTGAGCATAACGAACTTCAAAGACATGAAGGGGTATAACTAAGAGAACTGAAACCCCTAGAATTTGGTGTAATTTTGAATGGCGAAATGGACAGGTCGAGTCTGCAAAGGCTTTGACCTCTTTCGTGGTCAAGAAGAACCTCTGCTAAGGAAGAAATTGCTGAAGAGACTGCTGGATAGGACTGACCCTTGCTTCGTGATCTGGGGCTGGCCTGCAGTTTGTAGCTTTTACTAAGGAAGAGACTGAAGGGACATTGCAGTGGGTGGTGTCCCCCCCTTCTTGAACAGGACTGTGCTTTGTGCTGTGTCCTGAACCCCAAGGGCCCGAGGTGAGCTGGCTCCCTGTTTAGAAACACAGGAACATAAAAGTTTCCGGAGAAGTCCCAAGCAACGCGGTGTGCGTGTGCTTTTGCAGCTTGAGACCCTCAGAAGTTGTGCCTTGTATTCGTGGGCACGCAGGAGTAAACTGAGTCTTGGACGCGCAGGGTGCGTGTCGTGGTGGAAGCCGAGGCACTGATGAGGAGCGCCTGGTCGTTGTGTGCACCGGGAAAAGAAGTGAGTCTCGGACGCGCAGGGTGCGTGTCGTGGTGCAAGCCGAGGCGTTGGTGAAGAGCGCCTGGTCGTTGTGTGCACCGAGAGAAGAAGTGAGACTCGGACGCGCAGGGTGCGTGTCGTGGTGCAAGCCGAGGCATTGGTGAAGAGCGCCTGGTCGTTGTGTGCACCGGGAGAAGAGGTGAGACTCGGACGCGCAGGGTGCGTGTCGAGTTGCAAGCCGAGGAGTGGTGACGATCGCCTGGTCATCGTGTGCACCAGAGAAGAGGCGAGTCTCGGACGTGCAGAGTGCATGTCACGGTGTAACCAGAGGCGCTGGTGAGGAGTGCCTGGGTAGCGTGTGCACCGAAATCGAAGTAAGTCTCCACAAGTGCTGAGGGCGGGTCTCGGTGTCCACTGAGACCGCCGGAAGGAGGGCCAGGTCATTGGGCCCTCGGAGTGCAACAGTAGCGGCCCGGACCGGCAGTCCCGGAGGAGCGGAGTCGCCGGCCCGAGCTCGCTGTGCCCATTGACGGAGTTCTGGATCAAGGCCCAAGTCGCTGAAGGAGGGGAGGAGAGTGGGGTCGCGCCCCCCTAGGTAACGTGGATCACCACCTGGGTGGGGTGGGGTGCGGGCTCGGAGGGACACTCTCTTGGCCTCTCGCTCCTGGCAGCTGCGTGAGCCTGTTGCTTCGGCTCGGATCGAGGCCCATGCTGGCCCAAGGAGGGGCAGTACTGGGGCCGGAGTGAGAAGCGGTATTTTTGTGTCATCATTGATCCATGTCGGGGGCAACTGTTAACGGAGCACCTAGACTGTCGTATTACCCTTTGCATTATTGCTGCTAACGAACTATCGAACTGTCGTATGACGCCTGACTCTATTTGAGCCTGACGAACTACATGCTGGGTTATTTTCCCTTGCAGAGTACATGATTGTAAGCGTGGCGCATTGCATTATTTCTTCATCACACAGTACCTGATTATAACGTGGCGCATTGCATTATTTCTTCAG
The DNA here is from genome assembly GCA_963921515.1 of Calotriton arnoldi. Lineage (NCBI taxonomy): Eukaryota > Metazoa > Chordata > Amphibia > Caudata > Salamandridae > Calotriton > Calotriton arnoldi. The sequence continues at coordinate 154,832 of CAWUFW010003843.1, forward strand.
TGCACAGTACATGATTGTAGCGTGACTCATTGCTTTGTTTCTTCCTTGCACAGGGCATGCTGGTGGTGATACGCATTGCATTATTCCTTCTATTGCAAAGTACATGACTGTGGCGCTACGTATGGCATTGTTTCTCAATTGCACAGTTCAGGAGTATATCGTTACGCATTGCAGTATTTTGTTTCTTTTGCAACGTGTGTGATTCTAGCAATACAACCTACCTAACCTTTTGGAAACGGTTAGAAGTCAGCTTAACTGTTGGTTAGAAGCGGTGGTTGGGATTAGAACCTACCAATCCACCGGAAGAAATACTACCCATTATTATATGTTGGTTTTGTATCATGTGGTCATATCGTATATCTTCTTGTATAAAGATTATACTCGTTTTATAAAAACTTGTGTGGAGTCTATTTGTGGTGATGTCATTGGGTTGCTGTGAGTGTGGTTGCACATACTGTACACTCGTGCCTTGGAGATAAGCCTGGCTGCTCGTGCCAAGCTACTAAGGGGGTGAGCAGGGCTATCTCAGACGGTGTCCTTACTTAGCCTAACGTTGAAATGAGGGGTCCGGATCTCGCACCTGGCAACTGCGGTGTGGGACGGGGACTCCCGCCTCCAGCATTTGGTTGCGGCGGTGAGGGATAAGGACCCCCACTTCCAACAATAACAATGCAATGGAACTAGTTCCCCTTGACACAAACTTTCCAAATCAAAATGAAAGGCAAATTTCAATTCAACCGGACAAGGATGTCTACATCAACATGCCGCGACAAGAGCAATCGACAAATTCAACAAAACCTGCGGAGCTACCAAAAATAGGTTGAACTGCATCGGGCTATTTCATCGACTTCGATACCTTTTCATTGGATCCAAGTGAACCTAAAACTACGCCAGCCCAAATTTCTCGCAAACAACGGATCAAAGACTTTTTAACTTTCTCAGAAAGACTTATTTAGTATCACCTTGGCTAGAGCTTTGGATAATCACCGGTATTCTATTTCTTCTTTTTTGGATAGGATCAGTAGTTGTTTTCCATGTACTCATCAATGGAACTTATCTTCAACAGAGCTCTGCAACGTCAAAAGTAAACTTAATTTTAAAACCTCATGTTTCATCTCATCGTGAACAAAGAGACTTGTATATTTGGACCGACCGAGCTTTTAAAGATTCCACATTTGTTTAAAATTTCACTGAACGATATCATTACCTCCAGTACATTTTCTGATGATTGGGATTTTGAAACTGTTAACAACTTATCGTCTGATTTAGAACAATCTAGCACTGAAATGTTAGAAGACACATCAGATTTTGACAAAATGTATTGTTATCAACATTATGGTCATCAGTTTTTGCATAAATCTAGCAAACCTAGGAATGTTTTCACATAGCACCAGTGGGGACATTGCCCTACACCACCGAAAAGTAGTTCAAAAACGCTTGCACAGAAGTTCTCATATTTTTCAGGGGTTAACACTTCTGACGCAACCTCGTATTATTATAAGCTTGCACCTATATCTGCACAGAAAAATATGTTAACAAACAGCAAACAGATTTATTCTGCTTCCTTTATTACCCAGCTGTCTGAACAGGGTTTCAGCTTATGGGTGGACACTGTAGATTTAAAATCGATCTGGGGTTCTAGAGGCTGGCAAGTCCAGGGAACAGAAGCACTATTTAGAGCATGCCTCATTCCACAGCAGATGATTTATTTGAATGACACTGTGCAACAGACTTCCTGTCTTGGACTAGCCAAGAGTAAGGACTTGAACACGCCTCAAATTCCAACACCGTTAAACACCGAGGGGAATTTTACATCAGATAGAGGGGCTAAGATGGATGACATATTGCAATACAATAGATTAGACCCCACTTGGAAGGGATGGTTGGTTTGGCCCACAGACACAAACAGATGTCAGGAAAGATTCAGGGGTACCACCAAAGGGTTTAGTATCCATAGGCCAGACCCACGATATGTACAACGAGAACATCCGGGGGTAGTGACATCATATAGTGTTGGAAAGTTATGCCTCGATTGGCTAAAGACCTCAACACTACCCCAGGTGAAACAACACTTGTCCTTACTCACAGAGGATGTGGACCTACGGGATTTTTTATTAGGTCCCAGAAAACCACGTCAAAAAAGTTTTTATATGCTGTCTATAACGAAATCTGGAAAATCTCACAAGAAGAAGCAGCAGAGAGATTAAGAGAAATAGAAAGAATTAACCTAGAAAAGGCGTTAGCAATAGTTGACAATGGCATGACTACATTAACATCCAGGATATATTCACTTGGCAACATTGTATCTTCTGCTATCGAAGTATTAGAACAGGATTTGTCCATATTGCAACACGGACAGTCACAGTTACGTTCTATTATTTTGTTGAGCTGGACGCTGCAATCATTGCGCGCCGGTTATGTGCCTTGGCGTTTTATCAACAGAACGTCCTTGTTTTCTGCATACAATCTAACAGAAAAACAGATGAAAACGGCACAGAGGGGAGCAAAATATACAATGCTGTTTATTGAAAAGCTGGATAAGTTACCCTTTACTGTGGCAGAGTCACCGTCCACAGAGTGGTTAATACACGGCCATATAACATTACCGGTCGCAACTTTCCAGTTTCAGTATTGCCTAGCACAGCAACAGGCAGGCAGATATGAAAAAATGGGTAAGGAATTCATCAGGGAATCCTGGGATTTACCATACAGATTTCGATGCAGGAGTGGGGATCTGGAAGTGCTTCTAAGCGGAACTAACTGCGAGAACGCGTTAAGTGGATCTCTCTTATGCCAGGATATTATGCTACACGGGGCTTGTAATGGGTCTGTGGCGAACTTGTCCTGTCATTTAAGAGGTACCCCGGCAGCTGTGATTAATCCGGTGTTCAGGCTTCTCTTGAATGGGAGTTACTTGATGCTGAATGAACAAGGTTTTTGTGGGATGCTTCCGGGCATCGCATATCTAGTCACCGTGAGCTCCAGGGTTACTTGCTGTATGCAAGTATTGTTTCCACCAACACATACAGTCAGGGAGTCGCCGTTTTGGCCTTCACTAAATGTTTCCTTTATACGGTTTGATACTCTGAGCAGAATGAAAGCCATGCTTTTACAGCACACCGTGCCCTTAACCTCCGCCCGGGAGACTTTTGATCTCCAGACCGCAAGGTCCTCTGCAGAGATACAGGCACTTATACGTACAAACTGCCCCTTCCATTTCACAGAAACGGTAAGTCGTATCTTTAACATGTCTGATATGACGGGTATTGTACACCTATTTAAGACCATAGGTTCAGGAATGTTAAGCACCTTTCAGACGGTACTCGAATTTATACCAAACTTTATACATTCCGTCTTTGGAAGCATTTTTGGAGGGCTTCCGCTGATCCTGTTTCTAATAGCAGGAATCCTGATTGTTACCTTTCTGCTACGCAATAGACTTCCCAGCCACCAAGGAGATAGCAACAGCACTCCTGGAGCGCAAATACCGTGATCGAATGGTACAACATCTGGGCACACCTGGCCTACGGGAACTGAGCGCCTCTTGGTTCCTGTCATTTAGACCAGTCTGAATGGACTGTGTCCTACCTGTTCTCCGATGCCTGTTCTGCGGAGAAGAATGTGTGTTGGACCTCTGTCTGACACTTCCATCGGTTGCGCCACCGGACGTTGATGCTTTACTGGACCCGATAACGGCCCATGTTCTGCAGTGTCCTCAGTGCATTCCCATGTTGTTGGCAGCATTCTTAGAGCCACCACAGGTAGTTTCTGCTCCTGTTGGTATGGACACCGGCTCCTCCAACACTCAGGCCTTGGATGTGGCACAGGCTGCCCCGGCATCTGCTGCAGGAAGTACAGAAGATCATCCGTGCTCAATTGACATTCTTTGTGAGGTGTTACAGGGATCGTCAGTTGCGTATGCAGACAGCAGCAATGTTGCGTCTACCAGCAAGGCCACATAAACATTTGGCATGTCGCACGCTGGGAAGATTTGGCTTTTTACCTTTTTACGAAATTCCAAATTGAAACCTTCTGACCTGCATGGCTTTCAGATGCTTGTAGTTGTTCGGACTATATAAACGGACACTTTAGAGCCACTACTTGAATAATGTTTTTTGTAGAACACTTTTAAAGGGTTTTTTTAACGCTTTTTAACTTCTCTTAAAGATGTTTTTTATTTGTTGCGTACAAACCTCTAGACGCCTTGGTAGTACGCTAGAATTTAGTTATGTCGTCCAGTCGGATGAGGAGTGGGTGTTATATTTCATATAGGTACCCCGATATAGGTCCAGGTAACATCATAACCCTTCACCTACATTCTCTCCTATACTACATACAGAACGGATTTGAGGGACTGACCTTTTGCCTAGTTACAATACTATACACAGTACGTAGGGTTTTCCTGAACACTGGCCTCATAAATTATGCATGAGGATTCTTAGTTTCTTGGAACACAGCAGGACCACCATCTCCTGCATAATAACTGTGTATAAAGTTAATTCCCGACATCATCCTAAGTCCGACACTGGCACAGCAAGGTAGAACCCCTGGGATACCTTTTTTTTTTTAATGATCTGTTTTATTGGCATTTAGAGAAAAGTAACAGTTCCACATTAATTACAGTTTCATACCCATAGCAGGGATGTTATTGCAGACATAATTTCTAACATTTCTCTTACTGTCACATTATTTATGTACCTCTGAATCAAGATATCAGCCCACTACATCAGTGAGATCCTGGTTGTTGATTCCAACGTGATCATCGCCTCTGGCTTTATGTGAACAATAAATTAACCTCTCGCTATGGCAGCGTGCGTGAGAGTGAATGGCTGGGTTTGTTATCATCCCTAAAAATCACATACATCTACGTCTTTGGGTGCATATGTGACTGCCATACAATAGTTCCGAAAAGAAATAAGAGAAAGAGAAAAATCTAAAGTAAAAAGGAAATAAGAAAGAAAACTAACTCAGTGCATCCATAAACTTGATGCACAACTGACAACTGCAGCCTACCAGGGTTCTTCAGTCGTTTCCATTAACAAAGGCAATGTGATTAGTGCTACTAATTGGTTGGGGGGCCTCCAGAGTGGGGGGAAAGAAGAGGGGAATGCCAAGAGAGCCCCATATAATTAGGGGCAGGGACCATCAACAGACAGATCCATGGAGGCATCCCAGTAGCGGCCTGATATAGGGGGGCTAACCCAGTCCGTTCCCCCAAGCTCAATCACGCCCAAGCACCACGCTAGTCAGCTAGTTATTAGGGGTTGTGTGCCTCTCCTGGACCCTCAGAGTCAGTCATGCTCGTTTGTGACTCTTGATCCAGCGTGTTGCGTGTGTCCCATGCTCGCAGTATGTCTGCCCACGGTTCAGCCAAAGGCTTGCGCCTCTTTGTAATCTTACCTCCCTGATCAAGGGCTTCTCCTCTGCTCTAGCCCAACAGGATACATCAGTTACCCAATCTACAACCAAGGGACTCGGCTGTGCCTTCCACCTAAGGGCTATTCGTCTCTTAGCCAAGAGGAAAGCCAGATCTACAAACCTGTGACCCATTCTTTGGGGTTTTGGTCTCGGGAAGAGGCCCAGAAGGCACACCTCTGGGGAGTATACTAGATTGCGCCCCAAGACCCTATTGACAGTGTCTACTACCCTGGTCCAGTAATCTTTAAGCCCAGGGCAAGACCATACCATATGGTCAAAGTTGGCATCGAGTAATGAACATCTGGCACAGGCCTGATCGCCCCTGCTATACACTACATTCAACCTGTGGGGGGTAAGATATGTTCTATGGAGGATATTGAATTGTAGGAGCTTAAAAGCCGCATTTCTAGACACTTCTTTGGGCTTCCCAGGACCTTTTTCCACTCCTTCTCAGTCAGCTGTCTATTTAGGGTGCCCTCCCTTCTCTCCTTCACTCGAGGCAGAGGCCGGGTAGTCGTTTCCATTATTGCTAGGTAGAGCCATTTTACCAGGTGTCCCGCCGTACCCAAAGTTACCATTGCATGAAGGGCCGCATGATTGGAAGGTTCCATAGTGCCTCCTGCCCAAAGCTCAGCCAGTGTTCCCCGTATCTTATGATAATTCAAAAACTGTCCCTGTGGTAAGTCATGATATTCCAGTAAGTATTCCAGCGGGAGCAGCGTACCATCTCGATAGCAATCCCCAACCGTCAGCACTCCTGCCTCCTCCCAGCCCTGCAACTGCCGCCGTTTGAGAGGGGGACCCATCCCTACCTGCGGGAGTCCTGTAAGAGGAATATACTTGGTGTATAAAGTGACCTGTCTTTGGATCTTGCCGTGCATCTATCCCAACATGTCATTGCCACTGAGAGCAAAGCCCCCATATGTTTGATCTTCTGGCGATGGTTAAGCAGTCTAGGGAGCAAAGCCACGTGTGTAGAACTAGCCGGCAGGGCTAATGTGTCAAGCCCCCTCCCAGCAAGCCACATAGCTAACCACTGGAGCTGTAACCCATGGGATACCTTAGGGTATATAAATAACACATCTTGCCGAGATAGGGAGAGATCAGGACTTCCCGGCAGACACACTGACCAGAGACGCTGAGGTTCCTGTATGCAGACACTCCAGCTCGCAGTGGTCTAACATCACTCGCGGGGTGTCCAACTCGAGACCAAGACGGGGTCACACAGTCTCTCACTTCAGGTAATGAGGTTGACTTTATCCTAGGGGGATTCTTGGCTTAACACCTACACACATGCTAGTTACACTTAGGTACATCTAGTTAGGGAAACATCGTAGGAGTACGCATCTTTTTATTATCATGTATTTTATGTACGTGTATGTATTCATGATTACTGCAACATGGTAGAGCTTTACCATCCGTTTACTTTCATAGGGGCATATGTATCATTCCAAATTGCGATCGCAAACGCCGAAATTCGCAGATTCCTTAAATGCAATGTAAGAAGCACAAAAAAAGTGCAATTTGGCCTTAAGGAATCGCAAATTACCACCAACTTCAAGTTGGTGGTAATCTGCGATTTCTTTGAAAAATGCACTTTTTGCATTTTTCAAAGTGCAATGTGGCACACATACATGCCCTTAGGGCATGTATGTGCGCCACATGTGCACCCATGCTTATTTCAGGGGTGCAACAGGGTGTCCTTTTGACACCCTTGCAACCTTGAAATTGCATTCTCAATTTGGGATTCTCTAATTGCTAATCGCAAATTGAGAATGTCTTCCCATTCATTCCTATGGGCCTCTAGGCCCATAGGAATGAATGGGGAGGGTTTCCTTAATTGCGAATCGCAATTTGCGATTCGCAATTAAGAAATATGTAGGATTCGCAAATTTTTTTGCAAATCCTACATACATCTCGTTTTGCGATTCTCAAATAGCGATTCTCTAAAATTTGCTATTTGAGAATCGCAAAACCAAACTTTCATACATATGGCCCATAGTGCTTCTAATCCTATATATCTGCTACTGTCTAACGGTTGTTGCAGCTCATCTATTTTACACCAGAATAACAACTGTTCAATAAATACTTATTGAAAATGCCCAGCCTGTTTATTCTGTGTACCTCTCTAAGACAGACTAAGTAAGCACGAGTAACTGAGCGAAAAGTAGTATATTGTTTCCACCGTCCTGAGGGATCAGGGTTGTCATGTTCGATGGTTGCCAAGAACTATTCTCTCCTTGGTAAGAGGAGGATTTAGTGACACTGTGAGCTAGCTGGTACAAAAGGCCAACATACCCGGTAGGGGTGTTCAGAATCAGTCCGACACCAATCCTACAGTGTATGCTGTCCGTACGCGCAGATCTTGTATAGGTTTTATAGGAACTACACTACACTATCACCCTCAGACAAATGTCTTGGTTGAAAGGTTCAACAAAACCATGAAATGCATGATAATGGGCCTCCCTGAAAAACTCAGAAGGAGATGGGATGTCCTATTACCAAGCCTTCCGTTTGCCTACAGAGAGGTGACACAAAAGGAGGATGAATTCAGCCCTTTTAAACTTTTGTTTGGCCATTCCTGCAAGGGGTCCTCTGAGTCTAGTGAGGAAAGAATGGGAGACAACTCTGAAAGTGCCCAAGCAGGACATAGTGGACTATTTAGTGGGTCTGCGTTCATGTATGGCTGAGTATATGATGAAGGCAATTAAGCAGCTGCAGGCCAGCCAGGAGCTTATCAAGCACTGGTCTGACCTAAAGTCAGCACTAGTTGACTACCAGGTTTTTCATTGACAAGAAATTAGATACAGTATGACAACGCTAAAGGCAGCGACAACCAGGTACAGAGAGGCCATAAATGAGGTGAAAGCTGAGGTCAAGAAAGTGCTAAAAGCAGAAATATTTCTGATGCAAAGAAACACTAAAGGCAGTAGAAAACAGATACAATGCAAAGAGGTGAGAAGGGTGAAGAACGCGTGCAAGAAACAAAAATGCCGCTACTCATCACCAAAGAAGAAGACAGCGCCTCACAAACAGAGAGCGGGCATGACAACGAAAATGTTAGCATGCGGCTAGTGCTTGACGAAGGTGCTGGTCCAAGCGGGCAGCAGATGCTGCTGGAGCGAGCTCCGCTCCCGACAGTAGAAAGTTCCATAGGTTATGATGCTGCTGCAGTCCTAAAACCACCTCCTCCCTTCGATACTGCCAAAAAGCTGAATACTGGTGATAGATGGACTGCCTGGATCTAATCCTTAGATGAATTCATTGATGTGCTGGAAGAAGCAAATGACAAACAGATCATTAAATATCTAAAGAATTTGGCGGGTGAAGGAGTAAAAGAGGTGATAAAGAAAACACCAAATGGTGATGAAGTGACATACCGTCAAATCAAAGAGGTGCTGAACACCATGTTCAATCCAATGTTGACTAGTAGAAAGCTGGTGAAACAATGGATGCGTTTGTAGAAAGACTCGATTCACTCATGAAGCCTTGCAATTCAATGAGTTCAATGATGAAGAGGCATGTGTCTCAGAGTAACAGATGGTCGTCTCTCCCATTCCTTCAGACAATGAATGCTGAAAGATACACTCAGTTTGGAGTGAATACTCAAGGCTTCTAGTGCAGAAGAAAGAGTTGACAGACAAGTAGTTAATATGGAGGCCGTAACGGCCCAAAATGAATCAGTGTTGAGTGTGAAAAGTAAGTGGAAACACCAGATAGAAGGCCATAAAGCAATGTCTCCAAAGAAAAAGAAGTTGTGTTTTCGATGTGGATTTTGCTTTCTACATGAAGAAAAATATCCTGCCATTGGACAGATATGCAAAGGCTGCAGAAAAAGAAGAGAACCATTTTGCAATGGTTTGCAAAGCGGGAGAAAGATCAAGTGTGCCACGCCGAGAAAACAAAATGGAGGAAAGATCAAGTGTGTCAAGTCTAGAAAACAAAATGGTTGCCAGAAAGTTCCAGAAATGTTCCAACCATGCCTACAAGGCTAAGTGGCAACATCAGTTGAGGCAAGTAGGAACTGAATGATGTCAATTGTCGTCAAATTTCTCATCTAAATGTTCGTCAAAATCATTGTCGAGTGAGAGTGAATAAGATGGGTGTGCGATGTCAATGTTGACTGCTGGATAACTTGCGCATGTAGAATTCGCTTCTAGCAAGGAAGAATGCCGGTCGAAGCTAGGTCGATAAGTGAAAGGTCAAAATTTATGTTGACACTTTCCCAAGATCACACTGAAAGTGAATAGGTTTTATGATAGACACTGGTGTGTTGATAAACATTATGCCAGCGGAAAAGTACAATGAACTGTCTCCAGTGCCCTGTTTAATCCCATCGAAAACCAAAGTATATATGTGGGGTGCTTTGACGCCAGTGAAAAGTCAAGGTTCATTCATCGCAACTGCGAAGCATAAAACTACGAAAGTGCAAGCCCCAATTCATGTCTTGCCAGGCACTTCATCAAGTGCATGTTTACTCAGTTTCAGTACTGCTGCTGACATGGGGCTGATTTCTGTAAACTACAATGCCAATACCTATAATGAGATAGTGAATACATTTCCAGCCTTGTTTCATGCACTAGGAAGACTTAAGACCATGGAACTGCAACTTCACATAAATGAGGACATCCATACTGTTGCTCAGCGACATTGTTGAATTGCATTTAATTTACAAAAGGCTGTTGAGAAAGATCTTGAGACACTATTAAAGCTCAACATCATTGAGCGATCCAGTGGTCGAACACCATTGGTATCATCCATAGTGGTAGTGCTGAAGGAAGATACTGGAGGAGCCGTGCACATATGTGTTGATCTGCGCCAAGCGAAGAAGGCAATTGAAAGAGAACATCCAGGTCCACACATTGCTGACATGTTTATGCAGCTGAATGGAGCTAAAGTCTTTCCCCGCCTTGATTGGAACAAAGGGTATCACCAACTCGAACTGGAAGAAAATTGCAGGTACATTACTACCTTTTCGACTCATGTTGGTTTGGTTAGATATAAAAGGATACGTTTCAGAGTGTCATCAGCTACAGAACTCTTTCAAGATGTAAATTGTTGCATTATACAGCCAGTCACAAATGCTTTCAATTACAGTGATGACATACTATTTTTGGGGCCACACGAAAGGAACATGATAGAGCTCTTACACAAGTGTGTCATATACTTGCCGATGCAGGCCTCACTTTAAATGCACAAAGTGTGAGTTTCATAAAACCAAACTCAAGTTCTTTAGTGATATCTTTTCTGATAGGGGAATGACTCCGGATCCAAATAAAGTACAAGCCTTGTCAACCAATTCTCCCCCACCAGATGTAACTAATCTGCAATCCTTCCTTGGTATGGCCAGTTACTGTTCAAGGTATATACGTGACTTTGCCACTGTAAGTGCCCCATTGAGAGACTTAACAAAATGAAATGTTCCATTTTGATGGTCATGTGAATGTCAACAAAGTTTTAAGAAAATCAAGCATGCAATTGAGAACGCCACTGAAATGGCATACTTTGATCCGAAATTGCAGAGAGAGGTTGTTGTTGATGCAAGCCCAGTGGGGCTGAGTGCCATCCTTATCCAGCACACTGGATATCTCAGTGCCCCAAGACATATTGTGGTTTATGCTAGCTGGAGTTTGTCATTGGCGGAACATGCCTATTCATAACCTGAAAAAGAAAGCCTCACTGTGGTGTGGGATTGTGAGCACTTTCATGTGTTCCTGTATGGAAAGCATTTCACAGGTGTCGCTGACCACCAAGCACTGCTCACTATTTTCGGCAATCCTAAAGCCAATATGCCCTGCATTGAGAGGTGGGGGTTGTAATTGCCAGAGTATGATTATACAATTGTGTATCATCCAGGAAAAGATAAAACCCTGCTGACTACTTCTCACATGTACCAATACAGTGTCATGGCACTACTTCTAAAGTGGCTGATGCTTATGTTAACTTCATCGTGAAATCCAGTACCCTTGCTGCCATATCGGTGGAACAAATTATTGCTGCCATGAGCACTGACAGAGATTTTCTGATACTCAAAGACATTATAACACTTCAATTGTGGCGGGAACATACTCACCCTCTTCATGATGACCTTGAATTCCAGCAATTCAAAAATGTGCAGAAAAAACTTTCAGATACCCCAAACGATATCATCTTACAAGGGTCAAGAATTGTCGTACCTGAAAGTCTGAGACAACAAGTTATTGAACTGGCCCAGAGCGGCTGCTCCTCCGCTATGGTATAGGAGCTTAGTCCCCTCAAAAATGTCAGGAAAGGAAAAATAAAACTATAGTTAACACTTGTTTTATTTTTCCTGTCCTGCCACGTCTTGGGGGCGGGCCAGGGGGATGACATGAGGAGTGGTAGTGCGCTACCTTCAGTGCGCATAATGGTTTAGCCGGCCATCTCAGTTTTTAATTATTAATATTTTTTTTATTTTGCCCACCCAGGAGCCCTATGCCCCTCCCGCCTTCCCAGCCACACGTCCACAGCACCGGTCACTACTGCTGGCCCATGAGGGACATCGTGGAGTTGTTGCTACTAAACAAGCTCTACAGGACCGTGTGTGGTTCCCTATTCTTGATGAAATAGTTGAAAAGGAGTTAAAGGCATGTCATTTGTGCAACTGTTTGTCATCCAAGACAACCCTGCATCTGTTAAACATGTCTAATCTTCCAAAGCATGCATGGGAGAAGATTGCAATTGATTTCTTTGGACCCCTTGACAATGGACATCATCTACTAGTAATTTTTGATGAATATTCCCGTTTTCCCCTTGTGGAAGATTTGTCGTCAACTTCTCATGACAGAGTCATTGAGAGATTTGAAAGTATTTTTGCAACATGCTGTGTAACTTCGATTTTGAAACCTGACAATGGCCTGCATTTAAACAATAGAGAATTTGAAGATGTTCTCACTCATCTACATGTCAGGCATCAGAAAAGCACACCTCTCTGGGCACAAGCGAATGATGTAGTTAAGAGATTTATTAGCACCTTCAAGAAGACCGTCCGGGGTGCAGCGCTGGAAAAGCTTGAACACAAGTCCTTTCTTCAGCCTACGCTTCGTAGATACAAGTCAATTCCTCATTCTACCACAGGTGAAAGCCCTGCCACTTAATGTTTGGGAGAGCCATTGGAACCAAATTACCACAATGGACCTCTGAAAGATCTATTGACTTTGATAAACTTCGCACTACTGATTCATCTCACAAACTCAAAATTAAGACTTATGCAGATAGACGCCGCTGTGCTTGGAGCACTGTAATCAAAAGAGACCAAGTCACTGTCAGGCAGAAATGGAAATACAAGTCTGATGCTTGTTTTGATGCTGACCTGCTGAGGTTTGTGATTAGTAAAGGACACATGGTGACTGCTCACTGTCCTGAAAAGTCCGTTATGCGAGATTCTTTGCATTTCAAGCACCTGCCTCGGCCATTGCTAGCTACAGATGTCAGAAGTGAGACTTATCCACCTGAGAATTTGGAGAGCCAAATGACTGTACCAGTGTCTCTGTCACCAGTGCCAGTCATGGACACTTCTCCTGTATCTCTACAACCTCACATGACCAGATCTGGGCGTTTGATTCAAGCTCTAAAACGACTTTTTGAAGAGTTGTGATGTATATTGCATGTTTGTTTTAACAAAGGGGGAGATGTAGTGTCTTGCGAGTTAGGGATGACAGGACTCTTTTAGTTGCTGGCAGACTCCATAGAACAGTGACGTAAGTGCATGGGTGCGTATGATATAATTCATGATGTAGAATGTTCAGTTAACGGTTACATGTTGAGGAATAAATACGGGTGATACCAAGCTTTGTGCGTGGTGTGATCATTTGCATGTACCCAGGCTGGGGAGGATGTACAGGTACTACCGGAGGTTTGTGATGGGTTATGGGACCATTGTGGCCCCCTCACTGAACTCACCTCCAAAAAGCAGTTATCTGGACCACAGGATGCCAAAAATCCTTTGACACCCTGAAAGAGGCTTACTGCTCAGCACCTGTCCTGAACGCACCTGACTATGGAAAGGAATTCATTGTCCAAACAGGCCCTTCTGAACATAGGATTGGGCAGTTTTGTCACAAACAAATGATGAGGACCAGGATCAACCAGGATCAACCAGTTGTCTATATCAGCAGGCGACTCCTCCCTAGAGAGCAGCGCTGGAGTGCCATTGAGAGGGAAGCCCTTGATGTGATTTGGTCCCTAAAGAAGCTGAGACCATATTTGTTTGGGACTCACTTCAAGGTTCAAATTGACCACATGCATCTAAGACGGCAGATGCAGATGAGAGGGGAAACCTCCAAACTGTTGCGGTTGTCCATTTCCCTACAGGGGATGGACTTTACAGTGGAACACAGACCAGGGATTGACCATGCCAATGCAGGTGGCCTTTCCAGGTTTTTTCACATAGACAGTGAGAACTACCAGGGGATAGGTTAGTTGCTCATTAACTTTGACTTGGGTTGGGGGTCATGAAGGAAAGTGCCCTTTTTGTGTGGCCACCCCCTGTTTTGCTCCAATGCTGATGATTATGACTCAGATAGTGCATTGGAGTCTGCTGCCCAGACCCCAGTGCCAGTGGTCTCTCTCTAAAACTGTTATGTGTGAATTGGCAATCCCAATTGACAAGGACTTTACCCCCCTAATAAGACCCTAGTATAAAGTACCAGTTGTACCCAGGGCACGGGTGGTAAAGAGGTTAACAGGACTTGCAGCACTGTTTTTGCCACCCTCAGTGACCCACATAAAGTACTGACAGCAGGCCTACTATTGCAGACTGCAGGAGCAGTGCAAACCGCTCAAACTCGAATTTACCCTTACCATGTGTGGCAAATTCTATGCACTATCACTGATATATGCCAGTCACCCCTAAGGAAGGCCTCCTAAAGCGCAGGAGGCAGATTGCATAACATCAAAGGTGTGGACATGTAGGTGCAAGCTTATATTACCTTATAGTGCCCTATACCATTAAAGGACACTATAAGTGATAGACGGTCCATAGAATAACATGGGCTGGCACCCGGGCAAACCCAAGTTTGACAGCTCCATTATAGTACTGCCTAAATATGTCATATTTGGTATCAAACAAGGTACCTTTTCACCCCTAAAATGAATCTCGTGTCGAGGGGGATGTGGCATGTCCCAAGGGGCTGCCTTGAAGGTTGCCCAACTGGTTGCCCAAGCTTCTCTGTGGTCTGGTTGGCAAGCCCACGTTTTCCACATTTGCTGCTGCCAAGACAGGATTCTGACCTCCTGCCAGGCAGTGTGATCACTCCCAGGAGTCAGGAATAAAGGCTTGGGTGGAATGAGGTCACACATCCCTCCTCCCAAGCAGGCTTGTGAAGTGGCACATCAGTGATGCCGGAGACGACCACCACACCTTCGACACCGACGCCCTACAACAGCCCATGGACATCCCACGCAACCTACCACCAGGACCAGGGCAGACAAGCTACTTAGAGGAGAACCCAGCCCCTGCAACAGACCACACAGCATGAAGCACCCGCAAGCATGGCTGGTTCACAACACTTCACCGACCCACACATGGCACCCCAATGCCAGGTGTCAGAACGCCAAAAGGAGGTGGCCGAACAGGTGAGGGTGTGGTCCAAACCCATGGAAGACGAACTAGATCACATACGTGGGTGTCAATTACCCTTCAGGGACCACCTACACCCCACAAAGGAGACCCACACTGCCATAGAGACACACGCAGATATTATGTTGAACTGGCTACGGGCACGTGCGCCCGGCCCCTTTATTGGCAGGGCCACATGTACAGTGACGCCTGTGCTGGATGTGTGTGGGGTGAGCAGAAGCCAGCCCGCACGGAGTGCTTGGTGCTGGCAACAACTTGAACAGTGGACACCAGTGCAATGGAAACAGAAAACACCTGCATAACAGAGTCAACTGCTGAGCAACATGGAGGGAGCCGGAGCAAGTACAGAGGTCACCCAACATACAAACAGAAGTGTCCGTGAGTTGCAGTCCACTGAGGTTGGGGCACTAGAGCTGAGCGCGTTCATGTGATGAAAATGACTAGGATTGTGTCCATATGGGATATTCCTGATGCAGATGCAGTAGGGTGTGTTAGACCTGCATCAACTTCCTCATCAACGTCCCAGGTCTCCCACACTGCCTGAGGTGACATTGCTGCGCAACATCTCCACAGCACAAAACTCAATCAGTAACGGTCCATTGGTTGCGGTGCACTGAGTCAGTGGCACCTGGAGTGCTGAGCAGGGGATCAGGCAGAAGATGGCATCCACGACAGGTCTGAGCAACTCTGTTAGTCTGCCAGTACCACTGTTTCGACTCTGGCAGATGGTGGTTGGAGTTGGCCCTGGCGATGGTGGCGTGTGCCTCCTGCGGTGATGCGACGTCCGGGCCGGTCAGGACTCGATTTGATGTGTGAGCCCTGGTAGTCCGCAGTTGAGGCCGGAGGCAGCGGACAGCGCAGGGCCACATGCACATGGCGTCGATGACCCCAAGACCACCGTCACAGAGGTCATCCAATATTCATTCAGACAGGTCCCTGACTTGAGCTGCACAGAGTCAGTGGCCCCGGGTGCACAGTGGCAGGCACAGGCACACCGCCACGGGACGGTGACTTGCGGTCCACTGAGGTAGGGCCACGCAGACTGAGCAGGTCCTCGTCGATGTCAAAGGTGAATGTGGCAGGGTGTTGCAGGGGACAGTGGAAGGTGTCCTCCAGGGCATGATGCAGAGGGCAGAAGCTATCCGGAAGCAGCAAATGGAGGAGTGGAAAGCGACTGCCTCGTTGCCACCACCAATTCGGTATCAGCTGCATGAGGATGGAAACTACCCCCTAGTCCATAGACTCAGACACCACCAATGTACGACCAGAAAGTGTCCATGAATGTCGGGGAACAGACTTAGTGGCACCGGGGCTGAGAGGGGATGCAGTCTGCGATGATGCTGGTACACTGATATGAACTCCGGCATCGACGAATCAAGACTCTGTGACCTACCTGACCGCAGTGTAGGCTGGAGGCAGCGGTCAGCAGTGGGCCACAGCCACGTGTCATAGGCTCGCGATGCACAGAGTTAGTGACATCAGGGCAGTTGTCGGTAGTGTTCGATAACCTCCATAACGATGATCCTTTTTTCCTCCCAAATGCAACGCGTCACCCTCTTATGCCTCTCCTTGCGTGCAATGATTCGTACTCTGCCTTTGAATAATCGATGTTCAGTTCCAATTCTGTGACCTACTCGAGCGCAGCGTAGGCTGAGAGCAGTAGTCCGCGTGGGCCCACAGAATCTTGCGGCTGTGATGTAACACTAAGACCTGTTGGCACCACATCGAAGGGTGTATAGTGACATACACTCAGCCATGATTTATGTGCTCTGCCATGGTGTAATCAAGACTCAGTTCCAAATGTGTGACCTACTTGTCCGCTGTGAATGCCGGTGGAGTACGTCAACGAGAAAGGAGTACTGCGGGCCTGTGTTGCGGAGGTCGTGATGGTATGAGGAGGCTGCCAAGGTCGCAGGCCTCGGGCTTGGAGATTGCACCGGCACGTGGTGGGCCCTCTTCGACACACGCCGGTGGCGGAAGGTGGGCATTGAGGCCATGGTGCGCAGGGGCGGGCAGGACTGGTTCGGGTACCAGCGTCCCGGGGTGCAGCAGGCACACAGGATCGCTGGCAACACTGCTCACGGCATCGGCCTCGTGGCGGGCTGAGAGGCGCCGCCCTGGCAGAGCCGTTGGGCATTCTGGAAGAGGACCACGCCCAGAGTTACGTGCCTTTTATTCACACCCCTACGCTGGCCTGGCGTACGCCGGGCCTGCCCACTCCGCTCACGCTTACGGGGGGGACGTCACAAGCTACGATCTTCCCCACTGGCTGGAGTGACATGGTTGCGTCCACTGTCCACTACACTCCAGACACCAGCGGTGTGTGTCGACACATCCACGCCACACTTGGCATTGTGTACATTCTCATTCATCGGTCCCTTGCCTCCTTCGCACATGCCTGGTCCCCACCTCTTCCGACATTCTGCTATTGTTTGTCCGAGGTGCCATGCCGTTGATGGCTCATGTACATGGCTGGCCCAGGTTCCCACAGTGAGTTGTGCTGTCGTGTCTGGTGGGTGTGCATGTTGTATGTGAGCTTGTGGCATGTGCATTTCCTGTGTTGTGTGTTGCATGATTGTGGAGTTGAGGTGTGTGGTGTGTGCATTTGGTATTGGCCAACGAGCAGTGCATTTCCGTGGGTGCCATCCTGGTGGTGCAGGTTGATGATGGACTGTCGGGAGGTGCAGGTATCATGCACACTGCCTGGGTGGTTGGCGGCGGCGTTGGCGGAGAGTCCACGGTGGTCCACTATTGCCTGCACATTGGTGGGATACCTGCGCTTTCTGTTGTGCTTATTGTGTGCAGTGTCGCCAGGGGCCACTAGTAGGACATGTGTGCAGTCAATTGCCCCCTGACATGTGCGGGAAGCCAGCTGTGGCGTACACGCCTTGCTTGGTCTCCGGCTGTTCCTGCGCAGTGTGTGTGAAGTATAGATAGTGGGGTACCAAGCTGATGGTGTCATCCATGACCGTTGTGGGGGACTTGGATTGGCCTGGCTGTGTGGCTCCTCCGTCTCAGGCGGATGTTGGTTGGAGGGTACCAGAGGCCAACACGTGCAGCACGGCCAGCAGCTTTGTCTGCGGTGGGATGTTGGTTGTCCGCTGTGTTTGTACCCTCAGCCTGTGGGCAATGGTGGTAAGGATGCGGAGGAGGGTTGTCCCTTTGGGCATATAGTGGGCAATGACATTCTCTGGTGTTGGGTCTGTGAGGTTGGTGCATTTTCGGAGGGTCGCTGTCTTTGTCTGCGCTGCTTCAGTGTTGGTCCGGGGGGGGTGGTGGGTGTCCGGGGGGGTAGGGGTGGTCCTGGGGGTGGTGGCGGTGGGTGTTGGGGCCCTCTTGGGTGTCCGACCCGCATGTTCAGTGGCTCCATGGCATCTGTTGGTCTTCAAGTGTGGCTGTGGGCTGGGCTCCCTTTTGTGGTGCAGGCTGCCGTCCGACTTTACACCAGGTCAGAGCAGGTGTTAATTTCCTGCTGCTGACGCGCATTATCGCATGTTTCGTGGTCTTTTCGCCGATCTGGCTGGTTGTTGAGAATGTTGCGGAGTGGACCCTTGAGTTTGGTGAAGGAGGGCTGGGAGAAGGCTCCTAGTAAACCCCCCCAGGATGTATACAGCTACATGCTGGCCTTCAGGAACCAAACTAGGCGTTTCAGGCAGCTCGCTCAGGTGACCCTGGAAGCCAGCCAGGAGGAAATGAAATGGTGGTACGACCAGAATGCCACTCTGGTCGAGTTTCAACCTGGGCAGAAAGTGTGGGTGATGGTGCAAGTGGAGCCTTGTGCGCTCCAGGACAAGTGGACTGGGCCTTATGAGGTGGTGGAGCGCAGGAGCGAATTGACCTACCTGGTGGACTTACGGTCTCCTAGGAATCCTTTGAGGGTTCTCCATGTGAACCGCCTCAAACCACACTTTGAGAGGTCTGACGTGACCATGCTCTTGGCTACAGATGACGGGGTGGAAGAGGAGAGTGAACTTCTTCCTGACCTCCTGTCAGCCAAGGAGAAGGATGGGTGTACCTCTCGCCTACCCTGACCCCGGAACAGCATGAGGGACTGTCACCAGGTATTGGGTCAGTTTGCCTCCCTGTTCTCCCTGACCCCAGGAGTCACCCATTAGTGCGTCCATGATGTGGACACTGGAGACAGTCTGCCTGTAAAACAAAAATTTTACAGGGTAGCTGATAAGGTCAGGGCCAGCATCAAGGAGGAGGTTTCCAAGATGCTGGCACTAGGGGTGATTGAGCCATCCAGCAGCCCCAGGGCCAGCCCAGTGGTCCTTGTGCCAAAAGCTGCTGCGCCGGGTGCCACTCCCGAACTTCGGTTCTGTGTGGATTACCGTGGGCTCAATGCAGTCACTAAGACTGACGCGCCCCCCATCCCCAGGGCTGATGAGCTCGTGGATCGGCTGGGAGCTGCCCGGTACCTCGGTACATTTGATTTGACATCTGGGTACTGGCAGATTGCCTTGACCGAGGGGGCCAAGGAGAGGTCAGCGTTCTCAACGCCAGAGGGGCACTACCAGTTCAGGGTTATGCCCTTTGGGTTGAAGAACGCCCCTGCCACCTTCCAGAGACTGGTTAACCAGGTGCTGAGTGGGCTAGAAGAGTTCAGCACCGCTTACCTGGACGACATTGCAGTGTTCAGCTCCGGTTGGGAGGAACATTTGCAACACCTCTGTGAAGTATTGAAGGCCTTGCAGAGGGCGGGCCTAACTATCAAGGCAAGTAAGTGCCAGATAGGGCAGGGTTCCGTGGTATACTTGGGACACCTGGCGGGGAGCGGCCAGGTGGCGCCCCTACAGGCAAAGATTGATCCCATCCTGGCTTGGGAACCCCCCAAGACCCAGACAGGAGTGAGGGCCTTTCTAGGACTCACTGGGTATTACAGACGGTTCGTGAAGGGGTATGGCACCCTCGTTGCCCCCTTGACAGAACTGACGTCCAAGAAACGACCCAAGAAGGTGGTCTGGACTGATGCCTGCCAGACCGCCTTTGATGCCCTACAAACTGACATGTGCACCGCACCCGTGTTACGGGCGCCGGATTTCTCCAGAGAGTTTATAGTGCAGACAGATGCTTCAGAGCATGGGGTGGGAGCAGTACTCTCTCAATTGAACAACGAGAGCTTGGACCAACCCGTAGCTTTCATTAGCAGAAGGCTACTTCCCAGGGAACAGAGGTGGAGTGAAATTGAAAGGGAGGCTTTTGCTGTGGTCTGGGCGCTGAAGAAGCTGAGGCCCTACTTGTTTGGGACCCACTTTGTGGTTCAGACCGACCACCGGCCCCTCAGATGGTTGATGCAGATGAGGGGTGAGAACCCGAAGCTGTTGAGGTGGTCCATCTCCCTACAGGGGATGGACTTCACGGTGGAACACCGCCCGGGAAAGGAACACGCCAATGCTGATGGTCTGTCCAGATTTTTCCGCCTTAGTGATGAGAACTCCCATGAGGGTGGGTAGTTCCCCCCACTTTTCGGCTGGAGGGGACGAGTGTTAGACCTGGCATATCTTGGCGTGATTACCCCTGACTTTTTGCCTCTACCTCCGTTGCTTTTAGATGCTTTGGGTACTTTGACACTGCTGATCAGTGTCAAAGTACAAGTGTTCCCTGTGTAAAGTGTAATGGTAATTGGTTGGCCATGATTGGTATGTTGCCTTACTAGTAAAGTCCCTAGTGATGTGCACTGTGTGTGCCACGGCTAGTAATGCAAAGGTGCGCGGAGAAGGGAACTCAGGCCTGCAGTGTAGGGCCTGCGCGCAGTTTGCTAAGTTAGCATGTTGTCCTGACAATGGCAACCACTTGTCAGGCCTTACTTTCCCTTTTGCGTACACAGTGGGCACCCCTGTGGTAGGTCCCGGGTAACCCCTGGGCAGGGTGCAGTGTAAGTAAAAGGCAGGACATATACTGCGGTGTGTGTTATGTCCTGACAGTGAAAAACACTCCATTTCATTTTTCACTGGTGAAAGGCCATCCTGCCCATAGGACAGAGTGGGGGAGGCTGGGTATTGTGTTTGTTAGCCTAGTTTCCCATAAGTTTACAATGGAGAGGTGAAGTTTAGTATGTATGAACTCACAGCGTCATAACACATCTTTCTATGAAAGTGGTTTTGTCACTGTGTGTTCAGAAGCCACTCTTTTAGAAAGTGGCTGAGTTTTGTGCTTTAAGCATTTCTGTGTGTCTCTGCTGAATGTGGATTGACTGTCTGGATCTGAGAGGGAGAGGAGCTGGGGGAGGTCTTGACCCAGGGAGGGGTTGAGATGGCACCAGGCTGACCTGCATCTGGAGAGTAGGCGAGGAAAAGCACCGGGAGGTGAAGAGGCCTGGGTTGCGGCTATAAAACAATTGACCCATCTCCTGCTGAGTGATTAAGGATCCAGACCCACAGTATCAAAGGGAGAAAGGTGACACTGGGAGGGAGACACCCAGAACTGATTTAGGCAGGGGTCAGGGACCCCTGAGCACAACAAACTTCAAAGACATTTAGGGGTATAACTATGAGAGCTGAGACCCCTGAACGTTGGAATAGAAATGGATTGAGACTGAAAAGGCTTGGATCCATTTCATGGTCAAGAGGAACCTCTGCTAAGGAAGGAACAACTGAAGAGACTGCTGGGAAGGACCAACCCTTGCTTCGTGATCTGGGGCTGGTCCGCAGTTTGCTGTTTTAACCAACGAAGAGGCTGTTGGGACTGTGCTTTGTGCGCTGGGTCCCCCTGCTTGAAGAAGACTATGCTTTGTGCTGTGTCTTGTTACCCCAAGGGCCCGAGGTTAGCTGGCTCCTTGTTTGGAAACACAGGAACATAAAAGTTTCCCGAGAAGTTTCAAGCGATGCGGTGGGCGCATGTTGTGGCAGCTTGAGACCCTCGGAAGGTGTGCCCTGTGATCTTGGACACAAGGAAGAGAATTGAGAGTCGGACGCGCTCGGTGCGTGTCGTGGTGCACAGCAGGCGTTGGTGAAGAGCGCCTGGTCAGCGTGTGCATCGGAGGTGACGTGAGACTCGGACGCGCAGGGTGTGTGTCGTGGTGCACCGCAGGCGCTGGTGAAGAGCGCCTGGTCAGCGTGTGCATCGAAGGTGAAGTGAGTCTCGGACGCGCAGGGTGCGTGTCGTGGTGCACAGGAGGCGTCGGTGAGGAGCGCCTGGTCAACGTGTGCATCGGAAGTGGAGTGAGTCTCGGACGCGCAGGGTGCGTGTCGGGGTGCACCGGAGGCGCTGGTGAAGAGCGCCTGGTCATCGAGTGCACCGGAGGAGAAGTGAGGCTCGGACACGGTGAGCGTGTCGGGGTGCGGCCGAAGGCGTTGGTGAAGAGCGCCTGGATATCGGGGCACCGGAGTTGGAGTAAGTCTCAGTGAAGCAGTGTGCTTGCTTTGGTGCAACCTGGGACTGTGGAGGTGATCGGCTGATCATCGTGTTGCACCGGAAGAAAGTGAGTCTCTGCAGCGCGGTGTGCGGGTCTTGGTGCCAACTGAGACCGTAGGAAGGAGTGCCTGGTGAACATGCACTCGGAGTCGACGTGAAGTCATGTCAGCGTTGTGTGTGTGACTTCGTGCCAGAGGAGACCCGGAGGGTGCTGTGGTGAACGTGCACCCGGAGTAACGTAATCTCAGGGGCATGGGGTACGTGTGCCCTGCGGCCACCTGAGACCTTCCTAACAGTCGCGGCCCGGACCGGCAGCCCCGGAGGAGCTGAGCTGCCAGGCCGAGCCGCTGAGGCCCATTGAGAAAGTTCTACACGGAAGGCCCAGTTCGCTGAAGGAGGAGAGGAGAGTGGGGTTGCGCCCCCAGGTAACGTGGATCACTGCCTGGGCGGGGCGCGGGCTCGGAGGGACACTCTCTCGGCCTCTCAGTCCTTCTGGCGACGTGAGCCTTTGTTTCGGCTCAGATTGGGGGCCCGTACTGCGTTCAGGAGTGGCAGTACTGGGGCCAGAGTGAGAAGCTGTACTTTATGTCATCGTTGATACGTGTGGGGGGCATCGAAGAGGCTGACTGTCGTAATACACATTGCCAATATCGCTGCTAACGAACTGCCGGACTGTCTTATGACGCCTGACATTATTTCTGCATAACGAAGTACACGATTGTAGCGCTACGCATTGCATTATTTCTCCATTGCAAAGTACAGGATTGTAGCAGCCCGCATTGCATTATTTCTTCATTGCAAAGTACATGATTGTAGCTACGCATTGCATTATTCCTTCATTGCAAAGTACATGATTGTAGCGGCGCGCATTGCCTTATTTCTTCAGTGCAAAGTACGTGATTGGGGTGTGAGGCATTGCATTATTCCTTCATTGCGCAGTACATGATTGTAGCGGTATGCATTGCATTATTTCTCCCATTGCCAGGTACCGGGGTGTATCGTTACACATTGTATTATTTCTCCTTTGCCCAGCACAGGATTGTATCGTTACGCAGCGCACTATTGTTTGTCCATTGCAACGTGTGTGATTCAAGCATTGCGACCAGCATAGCATTTTGAAAGCGGTGATTGGGATTTGAACCTACCAGCCAGCCGGAACGAATATTACCCTTTATTACATGTTGGCTTATGTATCGTGTGGTCTGATCGTATATCTTTTTACATAAAGTTTATACTCGTTTTATTAAACTCGTGTGGAGTCCATTTGTGGTGTCACCAGTGGGTTGTTGTGAGTGTGGTTGCACATACTGTACACTCGTGCCTTGGAGATAGGCCTGGCTGCTCGTGCCAAGCTACTAAGGGGGTGAGCAGGGCTATCTCAAACGGTGTCCTTACTTGGCTTAGCGTTGAGTGAGGAGTCCCGGGTCTCGCATTTGGTGACAGTGGTGCGGGATGGGGACTCCGGCTTCCAACAAGGTGTGATAGAAAATTGCATCTCTTCCATGATTAATCCTTTGTTTCCCATAATGAAACCCGATAATTCATATCGTCTAGTTTTAGACTACAGGCATTTGAACACATGCCCAAAGACATTTGCAGTACAAAATGCACACAGGGCTGCACTAATGAATGACATTGTGCAGAAGAAATACAAAACAACTCTAGTTATCTCAAATGGATTCTTCTGCCAGAATATAGCGCCCAAAAGCAGATATTTGACAGCATTTTCTGCCCTAGGCTCTCAGCGTCAATTCTGTTGACTGCCCCAAGGGTACAAAACAGCCCCAGGCTGTTCTCAGCAAGAGTAACAGAGTTGCTTCAAAACTTTGATGAGGAGGCATTGTCCTATGTAGATGATATCTGTCTGACGGATGATGAATTATTGGATCATTTGAACAGAGTGAACAACATAATAATGGGGTTCACCTCTGAGGGCTACAAATTTAACTTTAAAAAATCAAAAATTGCCCACCTTAATGTCCTATTTTTGGAATATGAGCTCTCAAGTGAAGGGAAAAGCTGTGTGGCTAACTTTTTAGAAAAGTGTGCGCTGCTCCAACCTTTGAAGACTCTGAAAAACTTACAATCCATTTTAGGATTCCTAAATTTTGGCACAACATACATTTTGGATTACGCAGAAAAAGTAAAACCTTTCTACGATTTAATCAGACCTGATTTTTCAGTACGACATTGAACACAGGAACATATAGAAATACTCTGTTCCCTACAAGCTGACATGATAGCTTCCAAACAATTACACACACGTGTAAACACCACAAATTTGGTGATCTGTGTAATAGCGGGTCAATCCGGATACACTTACCTAACCTTCAATGAAGGCGAAACTGTACCGATTGCACACAAATCTCATTTGTACACAAACGCTGAGATGTATTTTGCATCAACTGAACTTTTTTTAACAGCAGTACAGACTGCTATAGTGAGAGAAAGAGCACTATCTCAGGGGAAATGAATAATTGTCGTTACTCCAGTCCGACCTTAGAGGCTGTTCCAAAGCAAGCGTTCCAAACGCTAAAGCGTTGCATCCACGATGGATACAATGGGCTAATTCTCTCACTGCAATAGATGTAGACTACAAATTTGACTCTACATTTAAAACACAAGCATTTCTGCAGTACGAACAGGAATATCCTCTCCCAAATGAAATAATGCCTCTAGATCAGTATGAATATATTATTTACACTGACGGTTCTGCTCGGCCTGCCATAGGAAGTAAACAACAATACAGCGCAGCTTGTGCGATTGTAAAGGGACGTATGCAGGACCGTAAGTTCTGTCCTAGCAATATGCAGACACAATCCCTAGGGGATTGCACAGCTCAACTGGCAGAACTAAAAGCCCTGGTACTGGCACTAAGAAATACGGATCAAGAATTCCCCACACTCCTTATGTGCGATTCATTTTACTGTGTCCTGTCATAAAATGAATATATTCACTACTGGGGCCAGAATGGATTTAGAGATTCAAAAGGATGCACACTAAAGCACAAGTTGCTTTGGGGACAAGTGGCAGAGCAGATAAAAGGCTTGCAGCGGGCTCATGTGATCCATACGCTGAGTCATCAATGTGTTGGCGTGCACGTTGAAGGGAATTCTTTGGCTAATAAACCCTTCAAAGCGACAGTGAGAACTGCTGCCACTGCTACAATCACTCGTTCTCACACAAGAATAGATGGAGACATAATGGTAGCTGTCATCACTTCACCCAAAAACAGCCCTGCCATGCCAAAAGGTTTTCCACTCAAGTACTCCTACAAGTTAGATGCACAAAACATACAGTATGCTCAAATTACAGGAGTGGGGGATAGAGTTATACCAAACATGGATCGCAGGTTAGGTTTAATACTAGCTGCACATGAGGGTCTGGGCTCAGCACACGCAGGTATCACTGCAACAGTTTAATTACTGAAACAACGTTATTGGTGGTCAGGTCTTACTAAACAGACCAGGGCTTTTGTCCTTAAATGCGACATCTGCCAGCAGATGAAGGGTTCCACCGTAGCACGCCCACCACAGACACCTTTACTGATATCAGACAGACTGCTCGCATGTGTCTATTTGGACCACTGTGGCCCCTTACAATCTGACGGGGCTTGCAAGTACATCTTGGTGGCAGTGGATTCATGCTCTAGATTCCTGTGGGTTTGGCCTCAGCGCTCGGCTGACGCCCGAACTGGTATAAAGGATTTGCGAATCTTCATAGAGACATACGCAATTGGCACATTATTTTCAGACCGTGGCCCCGCGTTTAGCTCTCAGGCTTACAAGGAAGCCATGGGAAGTTTGGGTGTAGCATTGCATAACTCCTATCCGTATCATCCCGAGGGAAATTTGTTTGTGGAAAGGAAAAACCGGGACTTAAAGCAATCCTTAACAGCAAGGGTATTAGGCTCGGGTGGCAGTTGGGTCAATCACCTATATGGGGTCCAGAGGGCACTTAATAACATGCCAAGAAGCTTCCTGGGAGGACGTACTCCTTACATGGTCCTGTTTGGGTCGAGAATGTGGGTACCCAACCTCGATTGTGGCAGCACAGTGGTGGATGAAAAAGGATTTGAGATAAATGATCATTTGGCTGATTTACAGGAACTCCGTGAATTCCGGGCATTACAAAGCAACATCCATGAAAAACGCTCTGCCACTGGGGAAGTCAAAGCTGTTCCGGAAAGATCTGCCTGGTCCCAAAGATTGGGGACCTGGTCAGAGAAAAGATTGTGGACAAAAATTAATCTGGGCCATCTTATAGAACACCTGTACCTGTCCTGGCTGTCGAAGGAACAAGAACAGTACTTCTTCTGCCTCCTGCCGGCAAGAAAGAGAAGAGATTCGTCTCCATTGAGTTGATCAAACCACACTATGTGGCCGATACTGAATAGCAGGCCGCATGGGCTCCTGGGTAGCCGGCTATTTACTCTAGCTACCATACAGGAAGTTCAGACAGAAAGACTAATAACATTAGAAGATTCTACTCTACGAGGTAACGGAGTTGCCAACAATGGAATGGAACTCGTGCCTATTGAAATTGAACAACAACAAAATTCAAGTGAAACACAGATCGCAATTCGGTCTAATACCGATATCTATGTGAATATGCCTCAAAATGAGTCAACTGCTAGTTCAAATAAACCTGCTGAGCTACCAAAGATAGATCGAACAGCATCTGACTACTTCATTGCTTTTGATACCGTCTCACTGGATCCGAGTGAACCTGAGTCGCCGCCAGCTCCTGTTTCCTCCAAATAATTTTTTTTATAATATCTACCTTTGGCTGAAAAAGACATCCAGGCATATGTACGAGCATTTCCTTTAGCGCCTCGCAATTTGCAACACATTGCGAGTCGCAAATTGCGAGGAGCTAAATGAAATGCACAACAGTGTGTTTAACACTGTTTGCGATTCCCAATGGGGTCGCAAATTGCGAGGCTCATTGATATTAATGAGCCTCTCGCAATTTGCGAGCCCATTGGGAATGCCAGCCCTCCCAGGGATGGTTGCCTGCTGGGCTCAACAGACCACCATGTCTGGGACTGCTTTTAAATAAAGCAGTTTTTTTTAAATGCAGCCCGTTTTCCTTAAAGAAGAATTAATTTCACATGCATTTGCAAAGGGGAAGGGGTCCCCTGGGGACCCCTTCCCATTTGCGAATGCATTACCACCTACTTGAAGTAGGTGGTAATTGCGAGTGTTTTGCTATTTGGAAGGGAACGCCCCTTCCAAATAGCGAGTCACGAAACCTATTTAGGCTATGTGCATGGCCCAATAGGTTTTTGCATGCGCAAACGGGTTCGCAAACCTGTTTGCGCATGCAAAAATGGGTCGTACATCCGGCCCTTACTTTGTTTCTCTCTGGCTACGGCTCTGGATAGCAATTGGTCTACTGTTCCTAATCCTCTGGATACGTGTAGTGACTATCTTTTTCTTGCTTCTAAATGAACATTACCTCCCAGAACGCTCTGCAGTACAACATGTGAACATGGTCTTGAAACCACATACATCATCTCATCTTGAACGAAGAGACCTGTGCTTTGTGAACATTACAGCAGTTCCGATTCCTGAAGGGATAGTTTGGGACAGGGTTTCATATGATGTATTTGGCCTCACTGAACTTGTGAAAATACCATATGTATTTAAAACTTCTTTGAGCGATATCATCACCTCCAGTACATTTTCTGATGATTGGGACTATGAAACTGTGAATAGTATGCTATCTGATTTAGAACAAAGTGCTGCTTTTTCCAAAAATGAATTGTGTGATGATACATCTGATTTCGACACCATGTATTTGTTATCAACATTATGGTCATCAATTCTTGCACAAAGCGAGTATCCCATATAACATGTTTACTTACCATCAATGAAAACATTGCCCGACACCGCCGAAAGGTAGTTCACAAACGTTTGCACACAAGTTTGCTTATCTTTTAGGGTTTAACACTTAATACCCGACCTCATATTATTACAAGGTTGCTCCTACACCTGCGAGGAAAAATATGCTGACTAACACAAAACAGATATACTCTGCTTCCTTTGTTTCTCAGCTGTCTTTACAAGGGTTTGACTTTTGGAGGGACACTGTAGACACGAAATCTGTCTGGGGACTAAAGATTGACAGGTTCAGGGAACTGAGGTATTATTTAGAGCGTGCCTCATACCACAACAGATTGTCTTCCTGAAAAATACAGTGCACCAAACTTCCTGTCTTGGACAAACCAAGATCAAGGACTTGAACACACCTCGGATTCCCTCTCTTTCACACTTTGTGGGATGGCAAAATTATACACAGCATAGTGAGGATAAGCTAGATGACATTATACATGATGGTTCATACAATTAATCAGACCCCAATTGAAAGGAGTGGTTGGTTTGGCCTACAGATGCAAATAGGCGTCAGTCAAGATTAAAGGGTACCACTGAAGGGTTCAGTATCCATAGGCCTGATCAATGCTATGTATAACAGGAACATCGGGGGGTGGCGGCATCATACAGTGTTGGGAAGTTATGCCTAGATTGGCTGAAAACCTCAACTCTGTCCCAGGTGAAACAACACTTATCCTTACTTTCAGATGCCATGGATCTAAGGGATTTTTGTTAGGTCCCCGAAAACCACGTTGAAAATGCTTCTTATACGCTATTTACAATGAAGTATGGAAGATCTCTCAACAGGAGGCTGCAGAGAGATTACGTGAAATTGATAGGGCTAACCTAGAAAAGGCTTTGGCAGTGGCCGACAATGGCATGACCACACAAACATCAAGGATTTATTCACCTGGCAACATTGTGTCTTCTGCTATAGATATTATGAAACAGGATTTGTCCATTCTTCAACATGGGCAATCACAGCTACGATCAATTCTGTTACTAAGCTCGACGTTACATTAATTGCGTTCCGGTCACATGCCCTTGCGATATATTAACAGTACGTCTCTGTTCTCTGCTTATAATTTAACAAAAAGGCAGACCACAATGGCACAAAAAGATGCAAAGTATACAATGTTGCACATTGAAAAATTAGACCAATTACCTTTCACCGTGGCTGAATCACCTTCCACAGAATGGTTAATCCATGGCCATATAACATTGCCAGTGACAACATTTCAATTTCAATATTGCCTACAATACCACCAGCTTGGAAGGTATGAAGCGTTGGGTAGGGAGTACATCCATGAATCTTGGGAGTTGCCGTACAGATTTAGATGCAGGAATAGTGACACTGAAGTCTTTCTCAGCGGGTCAGACTGCGAAAATTTGTTAAGTGGATCATTAATTTGCCAAGATATTATGCTTCACGGAGCTTGCAACAGGGTCCCCAGCTGCCGTGATTCATCCGGGAGTTATTTGATATTGAATGATCAAGGTTGTTGTGGGATGCTGCTGGGCTTCGCATATCTGGTCACAGTAAGTTACAGGGTTACTTGTATGTAAGGCTTCAGGCCGAGTCCCAAGATGGCTGCTAACACTTCCTGGATGAAGTGTTGGCAGCCAATCAAATTTTAGTAGGATCCGCAAGTCCACTGCGTCCCCAGATATCTATATTTTTAAAACTTTAATATCTCTGAAACTACTGAACGAATTTACACCAAATCACAAAAAGTACACTTGCTGAACCAACTTTCTGTTAAATTTGGTGTAATTCCGTTCAGCAGTTCGGGTAGTCGTTTAAAAAAAAAGAAAAATCCCCATAGATATAACATGGGGTAAACGCATTTTGGGGCCTCCCTTTTTTCTCAGCCCCCGCTTGATAGATTACCCCAAAATTTTCAACACAGCAGCTGAACCAAAAAGGG
Source organism: Calotriton arnoldi (assembly GCA_963921515.1). Lineage (NCBI taxonomy): Eukaryota > Metazoa > Chordata > Amphibia > Caudata > Salamandridae > Calotriton > Calotriton arnoldi. The sequence goes on from CAWUFW010003843.1 coordinate 185,008, forward strand.
GACATTTTGAAAAGATCTTGTGAAGATTTTTCAAGCAGTGCCAAAGTTATTGGCATAACAAAAATCTCTTTTCCTATGGAAGCTTTGGTCCTAACTATAACTACCTACTGGCGACCGCCAGTAGGTAACACATATATATATATATATGCTCAAAATTCCTCCGTTCCCTGTTCCAGTTTGTTTTGACGAAGGATCACAGCACCACGCACAGAAGGGCTTCAAAAAACGTGATTTTTAATTTTCTATTGAACCATAGTGCAAATTACAAAACGGTAGAGGACGGTCTACGCGTTTTGGCTCCCAGCCTTCTACTGGACCATAGAGTCCCAGAGCCTAGAATGTCTTATTTAAAGTGCTCAGTGCAATTACCCACATTACTTTCCATTAGAAGAAAGACTAGACTTTCATTAATCCTGAAAAATATATACAAACTATTTACAAACAATTACTTATTATGGCTGGAACAATTACAAAAATTGTGCAAAGGAGCAAGATGTTTTTTAAGAACAGAATATTGAAATTTAAAAGGATATTCTAAAATATTTCAAAATATTTTAAAATATTTTAAATAATATTGGGACAAAGTACAAGTTGTTAATATAATTTAGAATATAGTAAAAAAATGTAGCTTTATCATTTTCTTCATAACATTGCCATGAAAATCCTTGAAATTAGTCAATCTTTATCAGGTTAGTGTGATAAAAGAGTACATGATATGGAATGTAAAGTACATTGCCAATGAGTTTATAGTATAAAATTAACATTTGTGCATTGCTAGAGACTTCCATTAAATAAACCTACTGTAAGAGGGTCAATTTAAAAAAGGAGGGGGAAGAAAAGGTTATGCGGTAATTCTGTCTTCCATTGTTAAAGTGCAAGTGCATATATCAAAACGTAGTCGTTTTGTGGTAAGTAGTCTGTAAAGTACATTCTGTCTACTGACCATGTGTCTCTTGGATCTTAATTTATATATTGCTCTAGACTTCATGTATTACTCTAAGTTTTCATTGATTTAAAAGATAACATGATTACTGTGTTAGTACAAATGGATTGTCATGGTTCAATGTTCCAATAAATGATTACAATGTCCCAATTATTTTCTTTTCTCCTTTTTCACAAAGTGCCCCGATGATGCAGCTACCAGATAAAACAACCATAGTTCACTTCCCATTGGATGTCCATGTATGTTCATTTTCTTTGTGATGATTCCAATTTCTAGAGTAGGAAGTGCCATCCAGTGCTAGTTAATATGCTCAGAGGTGAATAAATAGGTTCACAAGGGTGAATTTGTGTTTGTTTTTAAACTTTTTTATCGAGACTCTTATGTTGTCTTAGTCCCTTTACCAGTTTTAATAATACCCTTGTTGTTATTGTAAGTGAATGTGAAGTTCTGCGTCCAGATTATGGCCAAATGGTCTTTCAGTGCCAATTGCTAAAATTAATCTGGATTCTGCTTTTCGTAAGTCCAGAACTCTGTTCCCACCTCTTTCTTTGGACTTCACAATTTTTATCCCACAATATTTCAGATGTTGGCAGTCACTTGAATGAAAATTAAAGAAATGTTTAGCCATGGGATAAGCGAAATCCTTGTTTTTAATAGCACGAAGATGTTGTAAAATTCTCAATTTGAGTTTGTTGATGGTACTTCCTACATATTGCTTCTTGCAGGTACATTCCAATAGGTATATTACAAATTTTGATTTGCATGTTATGTGATCTCTAATGTATTCAGTATGGCCGTTGTTCAATTGGTATGATGAAACATTATGACCATGCTCACACGCTTTACATTTATAGCATTTCCAGAAGCCCGGAGTGTTCAGCCAAGATGATGATGATGATGATGGTTTAGGAGATTCAAGATGACTTTGTGTAAGGATGTCCCCTAAGGATGCTGTCTTTCTATATGTGATGTTAGGATACGGGGATAGTAATTTATTCAATGTTTCATCTAATCTCAAGATGCTCCAGTTCTTTTGGATAATTTTCTTCAACTCTGCACTTTGGTTGTTGAAATCCATTATGAATCGAATGGTGGTATCTTCATCTTTACATTTTTTCTCCATGTTTGCTTTAGGTTGTAACAGTTCCTGCCTTGATTTCATGGCAACTCTATTTCTTGCATTTTCGATTACATCTTGAGGATAGCCACGTTCCAAGAAACGGTCACTCATTTCATTCATTTGAGATTCAATATCCGCAATTTCAGAGCAATTTCTTTTTGCTCGAAGCATCTCCCCATAGGGTATGGACCACTTTAGGTTCTTAGGGTGCCCACTGTTAGCGTGCAAGATGCTATTACACGATGTAGGTTTCCTATGCATTCTGGTGCATATCCCATGGTTTTGAATGAACACTTCCACATCCAAAAAAACTATATTTGTAGAACTTATAGTTGATGTGAAAGATAAATTAAATGTATTGATGTTGAGTGAGTCAATGAAGTCCTGGAGATCTTTATGATCACCCTCCCAAATTATAAAGAGGTCGTCGATGAATCTCGACCAAAATTTGATATTCTGTGATTTATGGGTCTCCAGTACTTCCGTTTCCCAGACTGCCATGAGTTAATTTGCATAAGTTGGTGCAAAGGAAGTACCCATGGCAGTCCCCTGTTTTTGCAAGAAAATGTCACCTTGAAATAAGAAGATGTTATGAGACAGGCAATATGCAAGCATTTTAATTAGCATTTCTGAATGTTCTAGAAAGCTGATTGATCTTGTCTGTAGAAACTTCGTCACAGCAGCTATACCATCAGAGTGACGAATTGATGTGTAAAGCGATGTGACATCGATTGTTGCCATTAAAAGATTATCTCCCCAAGTGATAGTCTTGATTTTATTTAAAAAGTCCATAGTATCCCTATGAAATGATGGAAGGGAGGTGACATAATTCATGAGGAAGATGTCCAAAAAGCGTGATGTTGATTCCAGCAGTGAGCCAATGGAACTGACTATCGGTCTACCTGGTGGATTTATAAGTGACTTATGGACTTTTGGGAGAAAGTAGATTGTTGCCATTACTGGATGCTCTGTTTTTAAGTATAAAAATTCCTCCAGATCAATTAAATTTCTCTCTTTCCATGTATGTAATAACCAATGATATTCCTCAGTCCATATTTCAATTGGATTTGATGTTAATTTCTCATAGTGATCTTGGTTGTTCAGTTGTCTTTCGGCTTCAATTATGTAGTCCTCACGATTTTGGACCACAATATTGCCGCCTTTATCTGAGGCTTTTATTATATATATATATCTTGTCATGACGTTAGCGTTATCACGTGTCACATATAACAAGGTAACGCCATTACCGGATGTTGTGAAATGCCGCAGTGAATTTGCCTGAATTTATTTTATTTTATTTTATTTACTAATCTTACTTTATACTGCAGTATTTCTTTCGAATGTCAGCCCATTCAAATGTAATTGCCTTTATTTACATTTATATTTTCGTGCATGTGGAACGAACATGTTTTAAGATGGCCGACTGTTGTTTCTATGAGACATTGAATTTAAAATGCCTCTTTCTATGACCATGCTCAGCAAAACTTTATTTAACATCTTCCTGGGATACATTGTAACGTCGTGAACAAGGCTTCCTAAGCCTTAACGCTAGGTTTGTCTGCCTTTTTGCAACCTTTCATTAAATTTGAATATCGCATCTACGGAGTGCCGTTTCCTGAGTGACTTTGTTTTGGGAGCAGCTTTGTATATATATATATATATATATATATATATATATATATATATATATATATAGATATATATATATATATATATATATATATATATATATATATATATATATATATATATATATATGTAATCCTTTCAAAAGAGTCAGGTAAGGAAGGAGCCACTCCGGTTATGGATGCTTCAGAAATTGTTTATTCGGCAGAGAAACAAGACGCGTTTCGACCTCACACGGGGTCTTGGTCACATCACCATGTAAAACAGCTGTGGTCTTTTAAACCCATTTGACATGATGGACTTTTCATAGACATAGAAAAAAGTGCAACATTTCTTATTTACAAGTGATAAGGTGCAGTCGGTGAACTTAATTTGTTTTTTGTACATTATTACAGTTTTTTAAATAAAAATAAAATAAGATGTGTCTCATGTAACTCATGGTAATCGCTCTGTGTTCCATGATTGTTTTTTGTTAGTAAACATATAGTATGTACATTTTAAATGCATTGTTTGTAATTGATCATTGTGAACTGCATTATCAATTGCATTGCTACTGCTCACCTTAGTGCATTTCAATTTCATTTAGATATATGAATTTTGGTTGTGTGTTCAAGAACAAGTAAACGGTGTGCAAAATGATGATAAACGTAATTTTTGGCAAAGTAATATGTGCAAGAAATCAGACAGGCAGATAATTTAGGTATAGTACCCATTAGAGAGAACTAGATATTTAGGCCGTGATTCTTAATATAAGAACATGTGTATTTTTTACAAGTTGGCAACAGTGGAATCACAATTGTGTTTAAACTTTGATTGAAGATACATTCTTATGTCTAAACATACAGTGACTGTACAGTAATTCAGAGGCATTGTGGTATAGTACCGACGTTGAATGTTTATCAAACAAAGATTCCGATTTGATCAAGGAGTGACGACCGTTACCAAGTAACATCTTCGTTCTCCGGTGCTCGTATATTTAAGGTGGCTTAATCAAGAATCAATCTATGCCATTGAGAGCTGCCTGTATGAAAAAGGAAAAAAAACATGCATCAATACATCGTTAGTAAATGTATATACTATGACGCACACTAACCATAACGTTTGTTTAAAACAAGGGGTTTGAGTTGATGGGGGTGATGTATCGTAGATGGTGCGCAATTGAGCTTGTGGTTACATGAGAACTTAGCTAAAAAGACTAGGGGCTGATCTGTCGGGCTGGGCGGCTACCTCAAGATTAGTGCGTTTCAGTGTCCCAGACGTGACTGCAGTTCCTCATCATTATTCATCCCTTCAGGAAAGACAGAACCTGCCTTCAGGATGAAAACTGACTCCATCTTCCTGAGGGCGGATACTCTGTCACCACCTCTGGGATTTTTAAGTACTGTGTCCAAGCCAAAATATTTTGCTTTGGTCCAGTCACTTTGATGCCTTTCTTGGAAATGTTTGGCTGTACTGTAGGTACGATCGTTGTTGATGATTGCCCTAAAATGCTCAAGTATGCGTTTTTTCACAGGGAAAGTGGTTGACCCAATGTACCATTTGTCACAAGGACAAATGATAACATAGACTACATACTCGGTGTTGCAGTTAATTAACTTGGGGATTCGCCACTTCTGGTTTGTAGGTGCCAATGTTACCTCTTTGACGTTGCTACTGTGTTTAAATGCTTTGCAATGCCCGCAAGTATAGAAACCTTTGTTTTGTCCTAACCAATTTGTCTTACGTGGTGTCAAGTGGCTTTGGACAAGAATGTCTTTTATGGAGACATTCTTCTGAAAAGTAATGGAGGGAGCCTGACCCACTGCCTCTTTCGGAATGGGATCTAGTTTTAAAATATCCCATCTTTGTTTCAGGATTCTCTTTAGGTTGCCTGCTTGACTGTTGTACTTTGTAATGAATCTGATGGAGTTTTTCCCTTTCTCATTTATATTTGCTTTTCTTGATGGTTTGAACAGGGCTTGAGCTGAAGTGATCTGTGATACTTTTTGTTCGGCCTTTTGTAGTGCTTTGGTGGGATAGCTTCTATCTCTGAGTCTCTCTGTCATACTTCTTTTTGTATTCTCAAATGATTCATCAGAGCTGCAGTTTCTTCTTGCCCTAAGAAACTCACTGAAGGGGATGCTCCATTTAAGGTTGGGTGGGTGGCAGCTAGCAGCGTGCAGAATGGAATTCCCTGCAGTTGTTTTTCTGTGTAATTCTGATGTTAGGATGCCATCTCTAGTGTTCAGTTTAAGATCAAGGAACACTATGCTACTCTTGCTTTTTTGGATGGTGAACTTGAGATTGAGTTTATTCTCATTGAGTTTTTGGAAAAATTCATCTAGGTCTTTTTCTTCACCGTTCCATACAAAGAAAATGTTGTCAATATATCTTAGCCATATACTAACGTTTTTGGTCCATTTTTCTAGTTCGTCGTTCCAGAGTACTTGCTTCTCCCACCAGCCTACCAACAGATTGGCATAGCTGGGGACGAATCAAGTACCCATGGAAGTCCCCTGTATCTGTTTATAGAGTTGTTGGTTAAACAGAAACACATTTTCAGTGAGGCAGATCGCAATCATTTGTAGGATCATATGGGTGTGCTCTAGCTGATGAATGCTTCTAGTTTGTAAGAAGTGTTTGCATGCCATTAAGCCATCGTAGTGTCTGATGCTAGTGTATAGGCTTTCTACGTCTAGTGTTACATGCCAGGAGTTGTCACCCCAAAACACATTTTCAATTTTCTGCAAAAAATCCTTTGTATCTCTGACATAAGAGTTCAACGTTTTAACAAATAGAAACAGAAAATGATCAACATACACAGATGTGTTTTAAAAAATGCTCTCTTTAGAAGACACAATGGGATGCCCTGGTGGTTCTGTGGGGTTTTTGTGGATCTTCGGTAGAAGATAGAGTGTGGGTATTACTGGTGTCTCATTTTTAAGAAACTGGAACTCATCCCAATTAAGTAAACATTGTTCATGCCAGTTGCGCAGCATGTTTGTGTATCTCTCTTGTAGTGTCTTAGTGTATGTTGAATCTACTCTTGCATAGCAAGTTTTGTCGTTTAGTTGGCGAAGAGCCTCCCTGACATACTTATCCCTTTGCCAAAGAACAATGTTGCCTCCTTTATCGGAAGGTTTGATAACGACATTGCCATCTTTTTGTAAGGTAGTTATGGCATCCCATTGTTCTTTGGAAAGGTTCCTACTCTTGCATGGTTGTTGTGACAGGGTAAGTATGTCTTGTGTTACTAGATCATTGAAGATGTCTATGTTGTCTTTAGCTATTTGGGGAACGTATTTGGAGGGTGCCCTAAATTTTGTATCTCCCGCCTCCCCGGTGTCAATTCCAAACAGGGTAGATATCTCACTGCGGGTTTGGGTGTCAAAGGGGTCCCTGTTAAAATTAGGTGTATCTATTTCTATTGGTTCACCCATCTCCAGGAGCGTATGCAAGGTATTGATATCTGCTATAGCAAGTGTTGATCTAGGTGTATTTTGGTCAGTTGGCATTGCCTGTTGTGTGTTTTTCTGTCGGAGTGAATGTACCTTATGTAGTTTTAATTTGCGTACAAATGTATACAAATCAACGCGTGTTTGTGCATAATCAAGTTTGGTTTCAGGACAAAAGGTTAGACCTAATTTTAATACTTGTTCTTCGATGGGGGAAATCTCTCTATCAGATAGATTGATTACCGTAAGCTGTTGGTTTTCGTTCTTCATTGTTTCTGCTTGGTCATCTGGCCTCTTGTTCCCACACCAGGCTTGTTGCTTCTTTCTTCGTTCTCGCCTTCTTTTGCTTTGGCGCCCCTTGCGCCTCTGCCCCTTCCTCCTTGTTTGGTTTGGAAAGAGTGTTCGTTGTCTCTCTGTAGGAGGCGAAACTCCTCGGAAAAAGATATCTTTTCAGTATGTGGAGCCGGGACATTGTCAAGAGATTCTTGGTCGGAACTAAGATCGGTGCCAGATTCCCATCTTTCTTTGTCTAATAGTCCTAGCAACTTCTCTTTAGTAAGGTCATTCCGGGCTTTATCAAATTTTCTGGCGAAAGTTAGGATCCTTCCCATGTTATAATCTTGTTCATCACGTTTGAATTTTCTTTCTTTTCATTCAATTACCTCTTTCTCATGTTTCTTTATTCTTTCATTCACTGTCTGCAATTCCTTTTTGACTTCTTCCTGGTCGCTTTCCTTTTTGAGTTCATCAATGATGTCTATTTGCACCATGAGTTCTTTGTGTTCCTCCCATGCGCTGCGTATTAGGATTTGTAGCATTGTTTTGGAGCACGCATTGGTGTTCTCCATCCATTCTTTTAACACTTGAGGTTTGGGGTTGGATAAAGTTGGAATTATAAAAATCCTTAGACCGCGTGGGATGCGGTTGACTTCCAAGTAATTTTGCAGTGATGTAGCCTCCCACCATCTACTTCTTTTTTTTTTCTTAGTCTTTCCAATATCAGGCTTTTTTGTTTAATTGTAGTTGTTGCAGTGTCGTTAGTTGAGGAGCTGTTTGTCACATTGTCTGCTGTATTTGAAAAAGTTTTTTTGAAAATTAGGGTAGCTGAGGCCTCTCGGCTCATTAAGAATTCGTCTGCCATGTTGTTTGACTAACAAGATATTTTTGGTTTAAGAAGCACCATACCGCGCTCGGCACAGTGCTCACTCGCGTATCTTGGCGTGTGGATTTGTTTTAGCTGGGGAGGAAAGCAGGTCAATTACGCTGTATTAACACTCGGTGGGGCACAGAGCCTCGTACTTGATCGGAGATGTCCAGGTTTCTCTCTCCCGATCGATTACTCTACGCTCGGTCGTCTCAGACCGTGCTCGTTGTCTGCTCTCGTTCCCCAATTGTGTACGGAGAGTTCAACGCGTACCTGTCACAATCCAGTGAGGTTGCGGATTTCTCCGATGTTGTTTGTTCGTTGCGGCTTGTCTTGGCGAGGCTGCGGATACGCTTCTCCTGCGTCTCCGTTTCAGGTTTCTTTTGTCCTCGTCCTTGGTTGACAGGCCGTTTGATTACTCCACAACGTCGACGGGCGTTCGAAAAAGCTTGGCAGCTTGAGGGTCCAAATGATGATTTTGGCGGTTAGAGAAACGCCCATCCAAGCAGGTCGGAGTTCCTTCGGGCGGACGCCACCGCCCTCGATATCGTAGAAAATCCTTTCCAAAGAGTCAGGTAAGGAAGGAGCCACTCCGGTTATGGATGCTTCAGAAATTGTTTATTCGGCAGAGAAACAAGACGTGTTTCGACCTCACACGGGGTCTTGGTCACATGACCATGTAAAACAGCAGTGGTCTTTTAAACCCGTTTGACATGACAGACTTTTCATAGACATAGAAAAAAGTGCAAAATTTCTTATTTACAAGTGATAAGGTGCAGTCATTGAACTTAATTTGTTTTTTGTACATTATTACTGTTTTTTAAATAAAAATAAAATAAAATAAGACGTGTCTCATGTAACTCATGGTAATCGCTCTGTGTTGCATGATTGTTTTTTGTTAGTAAACATATAGTATGTACATTTTAAATGCATTGTTTGTAATTGATCATTGTGAACTGCATAATCAATTGCATTGCTACTGATCACCTTAGTGCATTTCAATTTCATTTAGAGTTATGAATTTTTGTTGTGTGTTCAAGAACAAGTAAACGGTGTGCAAAATTATGATAAACGTAATTTTTGGCAAAGTAATATGTGTAAGAAATCAGACAGGCAGATAATTTAGGTATAGTACCCATTAGAGAGAACTAGATATTAGGCCGTGATTCTTAATATAAGAACATGTGTGTTTTTTACAAGATGGCAACAGTGGAATCACAATTGTATTTAAACTTTGATTGAAAATACATTCTTATGTCTAAACATACAGGTACAAGTAACATCTTCGTTCTCCGGTGCTCGTATATTTAAGGTGACTTAATCAAGAATCAAACACACTAACATAACGTTTGTTTAAAACAAGGGGTTTGAGTTGATGGGGGTGATGTATCGTAGATGGTGCGCAATTGAGCTTGTGGTTACATGAGAACTTAGCTAAAAAGACCAGGGGCTGATCTGTCGGGCTGGGCGGCTACCTCAAGATTAGTGCGTTTCAGTGTCTCAGATGTGAATGCAGCTCCTCATCATTATTCATCCCTTCAGGAAAGACAGAACCTGCCTTCAGGAAAGACAGAACCTGACTTCAGGATGAAAACTGACTCCATCTTCCTGAGGGCGGATACTCTGTCACCACCTCTGGGATTTTTAAGTACTGTGTCCAAGCCAAAATATTTTGCTTTGGTCCAGTCACTTTGATGCCTTTCTTGGAAATGTTTGGCTGTTCTGTAGGTACGATCGTTGTTGGTGATTGCCCTAAAATGCTCAAGTATGCGTTTTTTCACAGGGAAAGTGGTTGACCCAATGTACCATTTGTCACAAGGACAAATGATAACATAGATTACATACTCGGTGTTGCAGTTAATTAACTTGGGGATCCGCCACTTCTGGTTTGTACATGCCAATGTTACCTCTTTAACGTTCCTACTGTGTTTGCATGCTTTGCAACGCCCGCAAGTATAGAAACCTTTGTTTTGTCCTAACCAATTTGTCTTACATGGTGTCAAGTGGCTTTGGACAAGAATGTCTTTTATGGAGACATTCTTCTGAAAAGTAATGGAGGGAGCCTGACCCACTGCCTCTTTCAGAATGGGATCTAGTTTTAAAATATCCCATCTTTGTTTCAGGATTCGCTTTAGGTTGCCTGCTTGACTGTTGTACTTTGTAATGAATCTGATGGAGTTTTTCCCTTGCTCATTTCTACTTGCTTTTCTTGATGGTTTGAACACGGATGGTGATACTTTTTGTTCTGCCTTTTGTAGCGCTTTGGTGGGATAGCTTCTATCTCTGAGTCTCTCTGTCATACTTCTTTTTGTATTCTCAAATGATTCATCAGAGCTGCAGTTTCTTCTTGCCCTAAGAAGCTCACTGAAGGGGATGCTCCATTTAAGGTTGGGTGGGTGGCAGCTAGTGGCGTGCAGAATGGAATTCCCTGCAGTTGTTTTCTATGTAATTCTGATGTTAGGATGCCATCTCTAGTGTTCAGTTTAAGATCAAGGAACACTATGCTACTCTTGCTTTTTTGGATGGTGAACTTGAGATTGAGTTTATTCTCATTGAGTTTTTGGAAAAATTCATCTAGGTCTTTTTCTTCACCGTCCCATACAAATAAAATATTGTCAATATATCTTAGCCATATACTGACGTTTTTGGTCCATTTTTCTAGTTCGTCGTTCCAGAGTACTTGCTTTTCCCACCAGCCTACCAACAGATTGGCATAGCTGGGGACGAAGCAAGTACTATATATATATATATATATTACCTACTGGCGGTCGGTAGTTATAGTTAGGACCTAGTTTCCATAGGAAAAGCATTTTTTGATTTGCCAATATCTTTGGTGCCGTTTGACGAATCTTCGCGAAAGTTTCAAAACTAATGGTTCACTCAGGTCAGCTCCTGTCTTAAAAGTTTGGGGGTGATTCGTCAAGCGGGGGCCGAGAAAAAAGGGGGGTCCCAAAACGCGTTTTCTCCATGTTAATTTCCATAGGAATTTTGAAACAGGCTACAGCTCGAACTGCTGAACGGAATTAGACCAAATTTGGCAAAAAGGTAGGTATTGGTCCAATTCAGTAGTTCCAGAGAAATTAAAAAAATAAAAATGTATATATCTGAGCACCGAGTAGGATTCGCGACTCCTCCCGAGCACGAGCTGACTTCTGATTGGCTGCCAACACTCCAAACCAGGAAGTTTTGGCAGCCATCTTGTGACCGAGTCACAAGAAAACAGTGGAAAAAAGGTTGAAAAACAATCCTGCAGCCCCGGGGACCGTCCCGGGGACCGCCACCCCCCGGGGCTTTCCATAAATATTTGCGGGGGCACACGGCCCCCCCGCAGCTCCGGGGACCGCCACCCCTGGGGCTTCTTATTTTTAATGTGTGGGGGGGCCTCCAAGGCCCCCCCAAGCCCCCGGGACCACCACCCCCGGGGCTTTTATTAATTATTTTGCGGGGGCACACAGGCCCCCCCGCTGCCCCGGGGACCGCCACCCCCCGGGGCTTTTATTTTTTTTAAAAATACACCTGTGTGGGTGGCTTGAACCCCCCAAATGCCCTGGGGACCGCCACCCCCCCGGGGCACTAATATTCAAATGCGGGGGTCTGTTACGGAGCCCCGGGACCACCACCTCCCGGGGCTGTGCAATAGGTGGGAGGGGGCCGCGCGGCCCCTCCTGGACCCCTTGATGGCCCTGGGGACCGCCACTCCCCAGGGCCAGCTTCCTGCAGTGTCCCGGGTGCCCACCCCGGGACACTGCTGTTTGTAATGACAGGGCGGGAGCCGCGCGGTTCCTCCCCTGTCATTGCAAACTGCTTTGCTTCATTGAAGCGAGAGCAGGGAAACCTGCTCTCGCTTCAATGAAGCAAAGCAGAATTACTTTTTCACACGGGGAGCTGCATGTCAGCAGCTCTCCGTGTGGAAAAGCAATGCTGGCTTCCTGCAGGAAGCGGGGAGCCGGCGGGACCGTGGGGGCATTGGGGCTCCCCCCACGGTCCCCAACGGATAGGGCCTGCCCCGGGGATGGGGTCCCCGGGGCTAGAAGTGGCCCGGGAGGGGGGCCACGTGGCCCCCCTTCCCAAAAATAAAAATAAATAAATAAAGGCCGGCCCTGGGGGATGGGGTCCCCGGGGCCAATAGAGGCCTCAGGAGGGGGGCCACGCAGCCCCCTCCATAAAAAAAATATATATATGTGGCCATGCCCCGGGGATGGGGTCCCGGGGCCGGAATTGGCCACGGGAGGGGGGCCCACGCAGCCCCCTTCCCGTTCATATATTTCTTTTTTTTTTTTAAATGGGGGTCAGGCCCTGGGGGATGGGGTCCCCAGGGCCCAAAAAAAGTAAAAAGAAGGGGGGCCACACAGCCCCCCTTCTAAAAAGTTTTTTTTTTTAAAACACCTCTATCGTGCCGGAGGCCCCGCCCCCTCCCAGCAACATTCTGCAAACGCGCCCTGTGGCGTGTTTTAAATTGGGGAATTAATTCCCCTTGAATACTGGGGGTCCCTGGGGGCCAACTAGCCCACCAGGTACCTCCAGTAAGCGCCACTGGGCTGCGTTGCAGAGAGGTGGTCCAGGCCACGCCCCTTTTTACACCTCTCTGCAACGCAGCTCTGTGGCGCTTACTGGAGGTACCTGGTGGGCTAATTGGACCCCAGGGACCCTCAGGATTCAAGGGGACTTTATCCCCCAACTTAAAACGCGCCACGGGGCGCGTTTGCACAGTGGTGAAGGAAGGGGGCGGGGCCTGAGGTGACATGTGTGCAAACACGCCCTGTGGCGCGTTTTAAGCTGGGGAATTAATTCCCCTTGAATCCTGAGGGCCCCTGGGGGCCAACTAGCCCACCAGGTACCTCCAGTAAGCGCCACAGGGCTGCGTTGCAGAGAGGTGGTCCAGGCCAAGCCCCTTTTTACACCTCTCTGCAACGCAGCTCTGTGGCGCTTACTGGAGGTACCTGGTGGGCTAGTTGGACCCCAGGGACCCTCAGGATTCAAGGGGACTTTATCCCCCAACTTAAAAAGTGCCACAGGGGCGTGTTTGCACAGTGGTGAAGGGAGGGGGCGGGGCCTGAGGTGACGAGTGTGCAAACACGCCCTGTGGCACGTTTTAAGTTGGGGAATTAATTCCTCTTCAATCCTGAGGGTCCCTGGGGGCCAACTAGCCCACCAGGTACCTCCAGTAAGCGCCACAGTCCTGCGTTGCAGAGAGGTGGTCCAGGCCATGCCCCTTTTTACACTTCTCTGCAATGCAGCTCTGTGGCGCTTACTGGAGGTACCTAGTGGGCTAGTTGGACCCCAGGGACCCTCAGGATTCAAGGGGACTTAATCCCTCAACTTACAACGCGCCAGGGGACGCGTTTGCAGAGTGGTGGAGAAAGGGGGCATGGCCTTTGTCTACCTCTCACCAATCCCACTGCGTGGGGTTTACTGGAGGTAAAAGGTAGGCTAATTGGCCCCTAAAGGACCCCCAGCAGTGAAGGGGACTTCAATCCCCATCCAAGAGCGTGCCAGGGAGCGCGTTTGTAGAGTGGTGGGCAAAGTGGGCGTGGCCTGGTACGAGTACTTACCAATGCTGCTGTGTGGGACTGACTGGAGGTAATAATTTGGGAAGTTGGCCCCCAAGGATGTCCTTGGGGGCCAACTACCGCTCTTGTTATCTCCAGTAAGTCCCACACAGTAGGATTGCTAAGACGTCTTCGGAGGCCATGGCCCCCTTTCTCTACCACTCTGCAAACGTGCCTGGTGGCAGACTACGGGATGGGGGATGAAGTCCAATTTAGTCCTGAGGGAGTTTGGGGGCCAAGAATCCCTCCTGGTACCTCCTGTAAGTCCTACGCAGTGGAATTCCTGAGCGTTGGTTGGACGCCCAGCACCCTTTCTCCACCACTCTGCAAACGCGACTACTACTTAAAGTAGCATATTTCTGCACCTCTGACTTAGAGGTAGTTTTAATTCCCCTACCCTATTATGTACTAGGGCCTTACAGAGGAGGTCATGCAAATCACAGGGGTACCCCAACGCATAGTGTTCCCTAGTGTATGTAGGTGTTTTCACTGTATTCTAAGTGTCTTTTAGCATAGCAGTGGCTCTAGGCCTGGTTAGTCAGAGTCAGTTACCACCAGTACCCGTCTGAAAAAGTTGTGGGCACAGGATGATTTTGCAACAAGGCCTCTTTCTGCTCCTCTGTTGGTTCTTTCTGCACATGTCTTGCTTCTTCCTGCACTTTTCTTCGTCTTTGTGGACTTCTGTTGCTTCTTTCTGCATTTCCTTTTGCTTCTTTCTGTGTGTTTTGTCTTTTTTCTTCACATGTCCTATCTCTGTAGGCATAGTTAGAAACTAGTATTTAAAAACCTTAGAAATTCACTTACAAAACCATAGGTTTCAGGCACGTTATAGTTAGAAATTAGCATTTAAAAACCTTTGAAATTCACTGAAAAAACCATAGGTTTCAGGCATGTTATAGTTAGAAATTAGCATTTAAAAACCTTTGAAATTCACTGAAAAAACCATAGGTTTCAGGCACGTTATAGTTAGAAATTAGCATTTAAAAACCTTAGAAATTCACTGAAAAACCATAGGTTTCAGGGGCGTTATAGTTAGTTGGACATTTCACTCGTACAAAACCAGTGAAATTCCCCCGTTATAGTTAGTTCAGCTAACTATAACTCGCGCCCCCGCAATGCACTGCTGATGACGTCACATATTACATCACTCATGACATGGTCAGTGACATCACTGATGACATCACTGATGACATCTCAAATGACATCACTGATGACATCATCCATGTGATAATTTCATGCATCTTCTCTCACCCTAATATAACTTTTGATACACCCACTCAAAATTACAGACTGCCATTCTCAAAACCATAGACACTCCAACACCAATAACTACATACCCACTCACTGATTCTTAGGTCTACACACACACATCCACTCACTCACCCGTACAATCACTCATACTTACGGTCACTCAGTACAGGACTATCATATGCACTCATACACCTATAAAGACACTCACACACCGCCACTCATCCATAGAGGTACTCACACACCTAGTCAGTCATGCAAATAATTAATCACACTCCCATTTACTCACCTATACAGTTATACACACACCAGCTCACTTACTCATACAAATACTAGCACATTCTTACGCTCTTATACAATCACTGATACAAGCACACACTCATCCATACAGCCACTCTCACAATCACACACTCTCACTTATAGCAATTTAAATACTCTAACACACATATATACTGCCTTTCACATATGTAGTTACTCACAAATGTACCACTAAGATATACATTCACTCACTAACACACCCATACACACACTCACCCACCCATACAGTCCATCACAGATGCACTCTTGAAACCATGCACCCAGTGAATCACCCACTCACACATCTATGCACAGAGTCACACACACCCCACCCACACAAACACTCAGGCACCCATACAGATACTCAGACAACCAATCAATAACTCATATAGACACTCATGTAGCTATTCACAAACCCATGCAGCCGCTTACACACCAACAGACAGACGGATACAGACATTCACACAGTTTAGTCACTAACCCATGCATTCAGTAAGATACGTTTAATCACTCACTTATAGACTCAGTCACGCACCTAGTAAATCATCCATTCAGACACTTATACACCCACTCATTCTTCAATATGCCTTTCCCTATATATATTAAACATATTTAAACTTTACAGAAACACACAGTCACTGGATGATGTCATCAGTGATGTCATCAGTGATGTCATTTGAGATGTCATCAGTGATGTCATCAGTGATGTCACTGACCATGTCATGAGTGATGTAATATGTGACGTCATCAGCAGTGCATTGCGGGCGCGAGTTATAGTTAGCTGAACTAACTATAACGGGGAATTTCACTGGTTTTGTACGAGTGAAATGTCCAACTAACTATAACGCCCCTGAAACCTATGGTTTTATCAGTGAATTTCTAAGGTTTTTTAAATGCTAATTTCTAATTATAACGTGCCTGAAACCTATGGTTTTTTCAGTGAATATATATATATATATATATATATCACCACACTCCGCGTTTTCCTCGCAGCAATCCTGCCACAACACGGACACGGACCAAATCTCAGTGCATTAATTCTCAGTTTATTTCTGCGATGCCACCATAACGTTTCGGCTCGTCCGAGCCTTGATCACATATATATATCCAAAACACCAGTTCCGGTAAGAGCGAAGCTGTCAGAATTTGGCAGTCCGAGTTTGGGTTACCGGTTAACCCTAACATACACGTAAATCTCCTCCCATCCGCAGGAAAATACTCGGACACTCCAGTATGCTCAGAAAATTCAAATTTTAATGACACAAAGACGCGTTTCGGCGTTAAGCCTTGTTCACGGTCATCAACAACACCGTGTCATGTTTGCTTATTTAAATACATATCAACAATAGAAAACGGACTTCACCCACATAGTGTATTATGATAATTACAATAGTAGCGGCCATCTTGGAACAGTTCATTTCATTCCAAAGACTGTATCCCACATCAACTCTAATGTCTTACAATATTGATATATTTAAATTCAAATTCATTGCTGTCTCGTCACAAAAAACATTTTATCAATTTTTAAATAATATTATCCATTGTTCGTTAAGTGACTAAAATTACGAGCTTGTCTAGTATGAGCCGGTCATCTCGGTTATGGCAGCCATCTTAGAACTGTTTTTTGCTTGAATAGCGTTATACCACGTGTAAACAAGTGTCTTGCAGCAAAATAAGTTGCAATAAGTACATACTTCATAACACAACTCCAGATTTTTAAACAGCATTATCCAATATTCACTGCATAAATATAATTTCATGAATATATTCATTACATAATGTTCTATGCCTTAAGTATTGTCGCAAAATACAATCCATCAGAGGAATATTAGCTATCCAGCCCAAGTGGGCACTCTGGTGTATTAGATTTTGCCATGGCTACCAATCAATTCATACCCCAACAAAATAGTTTCAGACCAATCAATACTATTTTTACCGTAATGACCAATATAAACAGTCGCAAAGTTCATAGTCTAGTGACTTACATATTCACTACATTTTCATAATAAACAAATATTTATCAACATGTAAAGACAGCAAATTCCGCACTATTCAATCAATCAAAAAGAAGAAAAACTGTGAAGTACCAGCACCTGTGAAAAAATATAAATATACAGTGTTATAGTTAAAAACCATAAAAACCATCTGAAAAGATTAGTACTGTAATACTCAAATTTATTATTTCTAACTACCCAAATGGATGGCAAGTTCTTCACTGGAGTTCAAACCTTGCAGTACTAGGGTTTCAAAGTCAATTATATATTTTGATTCAAGCTTACGCAATTGTAACTCCCGATTCCCACCCCTCACATTGGTTCCCACAGCATCAAGTACCAACATTCTCAAGAGTTTCTCATTCTGAAAGTGATGTTCAAAGAAATGTCTTGCCACCGGATACTGCTTATTGTTATGTCTGATGGCACGAACATGCTCTAGCACTCGTTTTTTTGCCCGATGTATAGTACTCCCTATATACATCTTGTAACAGGGACAGACCAATGCATATACACAATAGGTGGTATTACAGTTAAGAGATTTTTTGATGACAAATTCCCTTTTGGAGTGTGGTATTTGAAATTTTGTACAGTCTACGCTGTTGCTGCATGCTTTACAATTTTTACAGCAGCGGAAACCTGGACAACCAATGTTTCTGCTCACATTCTCTTTGGTAATCAAATTCTGACTCAGTTCATCTCTTAATGATCTACTTTTTTTAAAAGTGATCTGGGGGTTACAATTTAAACAACTGCGTAGATTATCATCAGTTCTTAAAACATGCCAGTGTTTTTGTAAAATCCTACGCACCTCTCCTGCCTGATGTGAGTAGGTGGTTATGAATCTCACTTTCTCCTGATCTTTTTCCTGAACCACAAGATGTAATAGTTCGTTTCTTGTGACTGTTTCAACTCTTTTACTAGCTTGCTCAATGCATTTGTGACTGTATCCTCTTTCTTCAAATCGCTTGCACATAATCTCTTTCTCAGCGATGAATGCGGTATCTGTGCTACAGTTGCGCTTCGCACGTAACAACTCCCCATATGGGATGCTATAGATAAGATTCAGAGGATGTGCGCTTTTAGCGCTAAGTAGACTATTGCCTGCTGTGGCTTTCCTGAACAGCTTAGTTTCCAACAGTCCATCCTTCACATTTACTTGCACATCCAAAAAATCGATTGATGTCTTACTAATGTGCTCAGTAAACATTAAATTATAAGAATTGCTGTTTAGATTTTTTACAAAGCCTCTAGCAGAATCCTCATCGCCATTCCATATGCAGAAAATATCATCGAAGGAACCGCAGCCACAGGACTACACAGCTTTCAAATTCTTCCAGCTGTGCGGACACCTGCTCCTCCCACCAGCCCATCACTAAATTAGCATAGCTGGGGGCAAACCAGGTGCCCATCGCCGGACCCTGTTTCTGCCTGTAGATGCGGTCATCAAAAATGAAAAAGTTGTTAGTTAGACAAAAATAAATCATGTCCACCGGCATTTCTGAGTGGAATAAAAAGGAGATCGATCGCGCTTTCAAAAATGTTCTAACAGCCTGTATTCCATGATCATGTCCGATACTCGTATATAAGCTGCTGACATCAAGAGTAACCAATGTATACCTCTCCTCCCAATGTATACCATCTATCACTGTCAGAAAGTGAGTAGTGTCTCATATGTATGCTGGTAAATCCACTACAAAAGGTCTTAAATAATGATCAATGAATCTGGACGTATTCTCCAATAGCGAACCTATTGAAGAAACAATAGGTCTTCCTGGGGGATTCTGTGCATCCTTGTGCAATTTAGGTAATAAATAAAGCACAGGTATTTTAGGATGGGTGCATTGCAAATATCTATTCTCCTCCCATTCTATCAGTCCCTTTTCCCTCCAGTCTACCAACATCACATCAAACCTCTTGTTAGATTCTAACACTTCTTTCTTGTCCGAGATACAGTAACAATGAATGTCACTCAGCTGTCTAGCTCCCTCAGCTAAATACTTGTCTTTGCCAAGGACCACCACATTACCGCCTTTATCTGAATGGCAGATAACAATAGAGTCATCAGTTTTTAAATTTTCCATGACTCTACTTTGGGCAATAGGGATGTTTCTATTCTTGGTAGGTATTGCCCTATATCTGATCTTTTTGAGGTCCTTCAGTACACCCCTCTCAAAGACTTCTATCGCATCGCATTGGATATTCGGTAAAAATGTTGATTTAGATTTCAATGAGCTCCCCGGATTAGCAGAGAGTTCAAAATCACAGTTTTCTAGGTTCAAGATAGCATTATCATGATTATCACAATTATCATTCAGTATCGAAAGTACATGTAACACCTCAATATCATCAATATTTAGATTACTGGGCCCTGATGCAACCTCCCCAATTCTAGGTTTCCTTTGTTGAGTTTCAAACCATTTTTTCAGTTTCAATTTCCTAGAGAAATAAAACAAATCAATTCTTGTTTGCGCAAAATTTAAATTAGATGAGGGGCAAAATGACAAACCCAATGAAAGAAGTTCCAGCTCTTCATCAGAAAGGTTGCGTTGCGATAAATTCACCACAGTCATGGTTTCGCATTCTTTCCCCTTGTCAGCATTCCCACGGGTGTTTTTTCTTCGCCTTGACCTTTCTTTTGCTTGTTTATTCCTCGTGTTCTTCCTCTGCCTCCGCGTCCTCTGCCTCTCTGCCCTTTTTGTTCCTGAAATTGGTCTGTCCTTGCCTGATTTAAACATTGAAACTGTCGTAAAAAATTCTTTTTCTGATGATCTTGATTGGTACTTTGACTTAATGCTGTTACTGACACATCTGAAAGACTTCCATCTGAAATATCGCTTTCACTAATTTCAATAGTGCTAATTGGTGTGCCCTTCTTTGTCATAGGGCCACTTTCTTTGGTTTCAAACATATAATCATATTTCTTATGGAATGTCAAAGTGCGTCCGACCTGGTAGTCCTTAAAATCCCGGAGGAATTTACGCTGTTTCTTTGCTGTAATCTCCTCTTCAAGTTTTCCCAGGCGTACCATTAGATTCTTCATGAATTCTTCCACAGCTTCCTTTGACACCAATTTCCCCAACTCAGTAAGCACCTTATCAATTTCAGCAAGCAATTTACTTCTATCCTTAAGGGCATACTTGACTAATATTCTCATCATCGTAATTGAGCATGCAGCAGAGTTATTAGACCACTCCTCCAGCATATCCGGGTCTGGGTCTTCATACGTCGGGACCGTAAATATTCGTAGCCCACGAGGTACGCGTTCAACGTCAATATATCGTTGCAGCGATTCTGCTTCCCACCACTTTGAAAGTTCTTTTTTATGCAATTTTTCAAGCTGGTGGTAAAGCGATTGAGCCTTCATTTCATCATTAATATTCTGTGTAGCGACCGATGTACTGGTCCCTTCTCCTGCCACCATTTGGGTAAAAAACAATTTATTCGCCGTTTCTTTTTGTCTGGCTTCTAAACCTGCCATTATTACTGGAAAGTTGTATATCTATTTGGGGCATACGGGTGCTGATTTGGGCCTCTTGGAAACTAAGCTGTTCAGGAAAGCCACAGCAGGCAATAGTCTACTTAGCGCTAAAAGCGCACATCCTCCGAATCTTATCTATAGCATCCCATATGGGGAGTTGTTACGTGCGAAGCGCAACTGTAGCACAGATACCGCATTCATCGCTGAGAAAGAGATTATGTGCAAGCGATTTGAAGAAAGAGGATACAGTCGCAAATGCATTGAGCAAGCTAGTAAAAGAGTTGAAACAGTCACAAGAAATGAACTATTACATCCTGTGGTTCAGGAAAAAGATCAGGAGAAAGTGAGATTTATAACCACCTACTCACATCAGTCAGTAGAGGTGCGTAGGATTTTACAAAAACACTGGCATGTTTTAAGAACTGATGATAATCTACGCAGTTGTTTAAATTGTAACCCCCAGATCACTTTATAAAAAAGTAGATCATTAAGAGATGAACTGAGTCAGAATTTGATTACCAAAGAGAATGTGAGCAGAAACATTGGTTGTCCAGGTTTCCGCTGCTGTAAAAATTGTAAAGCATGCCGCAACAGCGTAGACTGTACAAAATTTCAAATACCACACTCCAAAAGGGAATTTGTCATCAAAAAATCTCTTAACTGTAATACCACCTATTGTGTGTATGCATTGGTCTGTCCCTGTTACAAGATGTATATAGGGAGTACTATACATCGGGCAAAAAAACGAGTGCTAGAGCATGTTCGTGCCATCAGACATAACAATAAACAGTATCCGGTGGCAAGACATTTCTTTGAACATCACTTTCAGAATGAGAAACTCTTGAGAATGTTGGTACTTGATGCTGTGGGAACCAATGTGAGGGGTGGGAACCGGGATTTACAATTGCGTAAGCTAGAATCAAAATATATAATTGACTTTGAAACCCTAGTACCGCAAGGTTTGAACTCCAGTGAGGAACTTGCCATCCATTTGGGTAGTTAGAAATAATAAATTTGAGTATTACAGTACTAATCTTTTCAGATGGTTTTTATGGTTTTTAACTATAACACTGTATATTTATATTTTTTCACAGGTGCTGGTACTTCACAGTTTTTCTTCTTTTTGATTGATTGAGTAGTGCGGAATTTGCTGTCTCCATATGTTGATAAATATTTGTTTATTATGAAAATGTAGTGAATATGTAAGTCACTAGACTATGAACTTTGAGACTGTTTATATTGGTCATTACAGTAAATATAGTATTGATTGGACTGAAACTATTTAGTGGGGTATGAATTGATTGGTAGCCATGGCAAAATCTAATACACCAGAGTGCCCACTTGGGCTGGATAGCTAATATTCCTGTGATGGATTGTATTTTGCGACAATACTTAAGGCATAGAACATTATGTAATGAATATATTCATGAAATTATATTTATGCAGTGAATATTGGATAATGCTGTTTAAAAATCTGGAGTTGTGTTATGAAGTATGTACTTATTGCAACTTATTTTGCTGCAAGACACTTGTTTACATTTGGTATAGCGCTATTCAAGGAAAAAACTGTTCTAAGATGGTTGCCATAACCGAGATGACCGTATCATACTAGACAAGCTCATTATTTTAGTCACTTAACGAACAATGGATAATATTATTTAAAAATTGATAAAATGTTTTTTGTGACGAGACAGCAATGAATTTGAATTTAAATATATCAATATTGTAAGACAGTAGAGTTGATGTGGGATACAGTCTTTGGAATGAAATGAACTGTTCCAAGATGGCCGCTACTATTGTAATTATCATAATACACTATGTGGGTGAAGTCCGTTTTCTATTGTTGATATGTATTTAAATAAGCAAACATGACACGGTGTTGTTGATGACCGTGAACAAGGCTTAACGCCGAAACGCGTCTTTGTCATTAAAATTGGAATTTTCTGAGCATACTGGAGTGTCCGAGTATTTTCCTGCGGATGGGAGGAGATTTACATATACATATATATATATATATATATATATATATATATATATATATATATATATATATATATATATATATATATATAACCTACTGGCGATCGACAGTAGTTCGTTATAGTTAGGACCTAGTTTCCATAGGAAAAGTGCTTTTTGATTTGCCAATATCTTTGGCACCGTTTGACAAATCTTCGTGAAATTTTTAAAACTAATGTCCTGCTCCGGTCAGCTCCTGTTTTGAAAGTTTTGGGGTGATTCGTCAAGCGGGGGCCGAGAAAAAGGGGGGTTCCAAAACTCATTTTCTCCATTTTAATTTCCATTGGAAACTTTAGACAAAGCTACAGCCTGAACTGCTGAACGGAATTACACCAAATTTGGCAAAAAGGCAGCTCTTGGTTCAGAAAGTGTGCTTTTTTTTTAAATGGGGGAAATCCATTCAGTAGTTCCTTAAATATTCATGTTTAAAGAAAATTATATATCTGGTGACCGAGGAGAATTTGCAAACCCTCCCGAGCACGCGCTTGATTCTGAATGGCTGCCAACACTTCAAACCAGAAAGTGTTGGCAGCCATCTTGTGACTCGGTAGAACCGAGTCACTAGGAAAAAGTTCAAAAAACAAGAAAAGGGGGCAGGGAAGAAACACCCTGACCCCCTAGGTTTGCTCAAGGGGTCCCACAGGGACCCGAGGGCCAAAAAAAGCATTTTCTTTAAATAACGTTTGGCGGGAGTTGCGCTGGGTGCGTTTTAATAAGCCCCCGGGTGGGCCAGGTCCCAGGGGCAATGTTCATAATGTATGCGGGGGCCGCCCAGGCTCCGCAGCCCCGGGGACCGTCACCTCCCAGGGGCTTCTTTGAAAAAATTGTGTGGGGGGCTCCTGCCCCCCCCCCACGCTGCCCCGGGGACTGCCACCTCCCCAGGGCAATTTTAATTAAGGGCGGGGGTCCGGTGTGGACCCCCAGCCCTGGGGACCACCACCTACCTGGGGCTTCACATCATTTGGGAGGGGGGCCACGCGGCCCCCCTCCTGGAGCCCTCTATGGCCCTGGGGACCGCCACCCCCCAGGGACGGCTCCAGCAGTGTCCCGGGGTGCCTACCCCCAGGACATTGCAGTTTGCAATGGCAAGCCGGGAGCACAGCTCCCGCCCTGTCATTGCAAGCACTTCTTTGCTTCGTGGAAGCGAGAGCAGGAAACCTGCTCTTGCTTCCACAAAGCAAAGCAGATTGCTTTTGGACAAGGGGAGCTGCATGTCAGCAGCTCCCCTTGTCCAAAAGCAATGCCGGCTCCCGCAGGAGGGGGGGGAGCCGGCTGGGACCGCGGGGGCATTGGGGCTCCCCCCGTGGTCCCCAATGTGAGGGCCGGCCCCAGGGGATGGGGTCCTCGGGGCCAGAAGTGGCCCGGGAGGGGGGCCACTCAGCCCCCCTCCTGTAGTAATTATTATTTTTTTTTAAATAAACGTGGCCAGGCCCCGGGGGATGGGATCCCCGGGGCCAAAAGTGGCCCAGGGAACTGGGGCCACACGGTCCCCCTCCCAAAAAAAATAAAGGAGGCAATGCCCCGGGGGATGGGGTCCCCGGGGCAGATATCGAATTATGGAAGTGGGGCGTTTTTTTTTTCCTTTCGATTTTGGAGTCGCGACCCCATCGCGGCTCTCAGTGTGGCCCCCCTAGTAACGTCACGTTGGATTCGCGGATCCACCTCAAATAAATAATTTAACAGTATATAATTTAGAGGGTAGTGTTGCATTTGTGAACTTGCTTTACAGTGGTAGTGTCATTGAACTTAATAATAAGATTAAATTTGATAGTTAGTGAAAATATATAAAATTAAAAATTAAAAGTTAAAGCTGAAAAGTGTAATGTGTTGTAGTACATTGAATTCATGCTTTTGCAGATTTGCGACGGGTGCGCGAATCCACAAAAAAATAAAAAAGAGAATGTATGTGTAAAAAAAAATTAGATTCACTATTGTGTTATAGGGTGGCTCTAAAAAGAGCCCTTGTTTTCATTATGAGTTTGTTGTAGCTACATGTAAGTGCGGATGCAGAGCTTTAGGTTGTTGAGAAAGACTCTATTCCCTTGATCTGTGAAGTGTACTCCATCACTTCTGTAGATGTCATCCATATCAAAACGTTGATTGTTGTTATAGATGGAGCCCATCCTATGGTCTCTGAGGTAAGCAGAAACAGCTTTATTGACATTCTTCCTAGCTTTTTCAATCTGTGGACAGAATTGATTTGACCACTTCCATTTCTGTCTTTGGCATATATTAGAGTATACAAAGACAGTTTGAGGCAAAAGCAACATCAATTGTGCAAAGGTGTCCTTCATTAGCAATTCTAGACCTACCCCAGTCAATGTGCCTAGGTCATTGCCACCACAGTGCGCAATCATGAGGTCAGGGGGTTGGGGATGCAAAAAGGTTTAAATCAAAGGCATCAATTGGTGCCACTTTAATCCTCTCTGTGCAATCTATTTAATATCCACATTTTGCAAAGCTAGGTCTTTGTCAATACCTCTGCGTTCAGCATACCTTTTGCACCAGAAAACATAGCTGTGCACAACAATCCATACTGTAAGCAGCTTGAAGGGATGTCTGGAAGTAATGAAAAGATGTCTGTAGCTGAGGTAGTCAGTTGGTAGAATGAGAGGTATCTAAAATGGTGGACAAGCTGCTGTTTTTGAAAAAGCAGATAACTGATTGGCTGTTCATTAACACTGTATACTGAAAAATAGGATGCATGTTAATTCGTTAAAGAAGCATGTTTCTTATTGGTTATTAAAAAATGTTTGAAAGGTACAGTAGATAGGATTAGGTAATATTTTGAAAAGTCAACCACACCTGCTATTTGTATTTGTAAGCTGCTGTGTTGAACTTGAAAATATGTTGAACTTGTGACCTGGCAGTTCAGTTGAATGTTACAGAAAGTGTTACTATGGAAACTGGGATTAAGCAGAATGGGGGAAGGGTTGAAATTTAGCTGTGGTTTAAAATATGAAATTGTACATTATATATAAGTTATAACTTATTAAAGTAAGAATTCCTAAATCACTAGTATATTTAGAAGTGGTGTGTTCTTAAAAAATAATGCTAGTATTATTAGTTTTAGGTTTTTGAACTCCTGTATGGATTTGCGGCTCCATCGTGATGGTACACGGTGGAGTCGCGATTCCAGAAAATTACAGAACCAGTTTGGGCACTTTTAGAAGTCAGTTGGTAAGAGTTAATATGTCTAACCAATAGAAATGTGTTTCACAATTTGAAAAAATGTAGAAAGGATTGTGATTTGTTACTTACATTTCTTTGTGTGGAGAAAGAGAGGGAAAGTTTGCCATTACTGGTTTTACCTTGCTGAGAATGGTGCATTACATTTATTGTGTGCATAATATTCTACAATACTATTTGGAAGGTGAGTTACAAATTTGTGAGATGTATTATGTATTAGCTTTATTTTAAACTTAAAAAATTATTCAAGAAATGTGATGTTTGAAATATTCCATTAAATGTAGAGATGTGTATTGTACTTTGTTTTATTGAACTTAAATGATTATTGGAATAGATTGTGTATAGTAATATGTGTATATTGAAAGATGGATTAGCGATTATGGTAGTTTGTATTAGTGTGTGGAAGTGTAGAATTGAAGTACACCACATAATTTTAGGTGTTGCATTCATTTTGGAAGTGCAGTCTGTCAAGTTTTAAGGTGTGTATGGACTTGTAACTTAGGTATGTCTGTACTTGCATATGTATTCTCATATGTCTTATAAATTAGAAGATACAAGATGTATAACAAAGAGGTGTTGTTGCTTTGTATGTGGCTAGGTTCAACACTGTGAGTACTAGTAGAATGGTAAAGCTGCAGCACAAAAGTGATGTTTAAAACATGTTGACATGAGGTATTAGTGATTAGGCTATTTTGTAAAAGTGTCTAGGGAGGTACAGTTGAAATACGCTATATAATTTTGGGAGTTTTCTTGAAATGGGACATGTGTTCAATGAAGTTTTCTGGTCTGCATATTGTTGTGATTGAGGGAACTCTCTACTTGGAGATATATTCTGATATGTGTTATGCATCTGAAGATGCAAGATGTGTAAAACACAGGTATATGAGTCTGTGGAAAGGTAAGCTTCAAATATACCGCATAATTTTCAGTGTCTGCTTGAAATGTGATGTGCAGACTGTCAAGTTTTAAGATCTGGATGCTCTTGTGACTGAAGTATATCTCTACTTGCATATGTATTCTCATACGTGTTATGTATCTGAAGGTACTAGACGTATAAAACACAGGTATATATCTATTTGTTTGCTTCTTTTATATATGGTGTGAGTAGGAAAAGGTACAGACATATGCATGCATGCTTTCAGGAATATAGTGAGACCTCCAGCAGAGACATGCAAAGGGTTGCTGGTTTATATTTTGCTCGGCCCAACACCCTGAGTAGTTGCAGAATGGTGAAGCTGCAGTACAAAAATTAGATTTAAGACATGTTGGCAGAAGGATTAGTGATTATGCTACTTTGTGTGAGTCTAAGGAAAAGTTCAATTGAAGTATGCCGCATAAATCTAGGTGTGTGTTTGAAATATGAAGTGCAGTCTCTCAAGTTTTAAGGTCTTCATGGTCTTGTGACTGAGGTATGTCTCTACTTGCACATGTATTGTGATATGTGTTATCAGTGCTTAAGTTGGGCTAACGGCTAGGGCGGTCGACCTCGAATCTGGGGAACTGGGTTCGAGTCTCGGCAATGACGCTGAACATCCTGTGATTCTGGGCAAATCACTTAATCTCCCCGTGCCTAACAAAAATGAATGTGTCCTCACTTAACACAACTGGTGCTATGTAAAGCGATCTGATACCCGATACCTTCGGGTCAAGTTCGCGCTATATAAAACTCCGTAAAATAAAACAAATTAAAAAAAATTAAGTGCCAGGGCTCTGACAAGGAGGCCCCTGCAGCTTGCAACACCCATCACCCTTGTCATTGCTGCCAAAACAACTACTAACCATCTCTCTCGCATGTTAATGAGACAGTTCCGATTATTCCAGGTCCCCAAAGCTAAAGAAATGGCTGGGGAGGTAGGTATTAGCAATTTTAATGTATATTGTATTACTAAACAACCCTTGTTCTGATCATCTCTAAAATATATGAGCAGCGCCACATGTGGTAGACTGTTGTAAGTATGGTTTTAACAATTAGGTGCCGGTGCCGAGCACTTGAAACCAATTAAGTGCCAGTGCTGAGCACCGGCTCAAATTAAGCACTGTGTGTTATCCATCTCAAGATGCAAGACGTATAAAACACAGGTATACATCTATTTGTATGCTTCTTTTATATAAGGTGTCAGTACGAAAAGGTACAGACATATGCATGCATGCTTTCAGGAATATAGTGAGACCTACAGCAGAGATATGCGAAGGGTTGCTGGTTTATATTTCACTAGGCCCAACACCCTGAGTAGTCGCAAAATGGTGAAGCTGTAGTAGAAAAGTGAGGTTTAAGATATGTTGGCAGAGGAATTAGTGATTATGCTACTTTGTGTGAGTCTGTGGAAAGGTTCACTTGAAGTATGCCGCATAAATCTATGTGTCTGTTTGAAATGTGAAGTGCAGTCTGTAAAGTTTTAAGGTCTTCATTGTCTTGTGACTGAGATAAGTCTCTACTTGCACATGTACTGTGATATGTGTTATGCATCTCAAGATGCAAGACGTATAAAACACAGGTATACATCTATTTGTATGCTTCTTTTATATATATGGTGTCAGTAGGTAAAGGTACAGAAAAATGCATGCATGCTTTCAGGAATATAGTGAGACCTACAGCAGAGACATGCGAACTGTTGCTGGTTTATATTTCGCTAGGCCCAAGACCCTGAGTAGTTGCAGAATGGTGAAGCTGCAGTACAAAAGTGAGGTTTAAGACATGTTGGCAGAAGGATTAGTGATTATGCTACTTTGTGTGAGTCTGTGGAAAGGTTCACTTGAAGGATGCCGCATAAATCTAGGTGTGTGTTTGAAATGTGAAGTGCAGTCTGTGAAGTTTTAAGCTCTTCATGGTCTTGTGACTGAGGTATGTCTCTACTTGCACATGTGTTCTCATATGTGTTATGCATCTCAAGATGGTAGACGTATAAAACACAGGTATATATCTATTTGTATGCTTCTTTTATATATGGTGTCACCATCAAAAGATACAGAGATATGCATGCATGCTTTCAGGAATATAGTGAGACCTACATCAGAGATATGCAAAGGGTTGCTGGTTTATATTTCACTAGGCCCAACACCCTGAGTAGTCGCAAAATGTAGCGCCGCATAAATCTAGGTGTGTGTTTGATATGTGAAGTGCAGTCTGTCAAGTTATGTTTTATACGTCTGCCATCTTTTTTTTTTTTAACATGTTTTTATTGACATTTTATCATACATTGATCCACATACATTTTGTTTTTCGCTCCATGTTACAGTTTCCAAAACATACATCAAACAATCAATCATGGAGACAGAATATTACATAGTTCAGTGTGGTTGCCAAATGCTCCATTACTCTGGCATATCAACTAGGCCTGGGCGGTAAACTACGCTCCGCTCGCTGAGTTTGCGGAGTTTTCGGAACTCCGCGTTATGCGGAGCTCGCGGAGATCCGAAAAACTCCACCCCGCGTAGCGTAGCAGAGTTTTTTTCCTCGCTCGCATTCGTCAACGTCAAGTTGGCAAGCGCGAGCGTGGAAAATAAACCTCCCGGCGAGATTTCTCAAAGCGGGGGGGTCAGGTTTCTCATTGCGAGTGGTCGCGTATGCTCGCTACCGCTTGCGTTGAGAAACTGCCCGTTTGCGTTGAGAAAGCTGCTACTCGAGTAAAAATCTACTTGAGCGGCAGAAAGGAAAGCAGCGCCCGCTTGCGCTGTGCATGGTGCCATTCACGATGATTGCACAGTGCGGACAAGCATCCGGCACTGAAAATCACAGCGAACGGCATTTTTCTATCGCACTCGGCCGCTTGCGGAGCTCCGCATAGTGCGGCAGAGTTTTTTTTCCACTTCGCAGAGTTGCGCGTAGCGCAACTCTGCGAACTCCGCCCAGGGTTAATATCAACAAGGAGGGGCCCAGCAGGCATGTTTATCAGCAACCAACATTACTCCATTCTACCATTACATGACCACGTTTTGGGATGCCTGTTTCCGTGTCCATTTGGCCCCATAGAAATGTACGTTCTCTATACTATTCAGAGTGTTTATGTCTGAGTATGTGGTGTCTCCGCCATCCCGGGATCGTATATACATAAATCATGTCAAACAGGGAATTAAGAACTGGGATACTAGCTGCCTGTCAGTGTCCGGTGAAGCACTATTTATACATACAGCGTCATAAATCACGTTCAGTGCTGTGGAGGGAGGGAGGACGGGTGGCCAAAAGGGGGGCAGCGAAAGAGCGAAGATGGGGTAGGGGAAGGGGGGATAGACCCCCCATCCGCCTAGGTCAGGATTCCATAAACATCCGGTCTCACCTCAGCCATGCGTTACACAGCTAGCCAACACAGTGTTCCCACCCCCTCCATGTGGGGGGGGAAGGGAAAGGAAAAGGAAGGAGGCGGGGGAGGGCCCCCCAAGGCTCCCATTCACACAGCCAATCTCGCAGGTCAAGCCCAGTTCTTTCAGGGGGGGGGAAAATTATCCCAATCACTCACTCCGAACTTAGGGGGGTTTCACTTTCTCCACCTGTTGTACTTGGAGAGCTCGGGTATTCTCAGGCATGCAATTTGTCCCTCAATTGTTCTGCTATCAGGTGCAGACGCAGCCCTCTCAACTCCTCCCTACGCAGTGCTCTCTCCTCTGCCCCGGCCCACGTCGTCACCTCACTCCGCCACACAGTCGTCTGTGGTCCCATAGGTGCTTTCCACGCGATTGCTATCCGCCGTCTAGCCAGCGCCAGAGCCAGGTCTATGAACTTATTTCCCGCTTTACGTTTAGGTGGCCTAGAGTAGAGTCCCAACAAGCAGACCTCCGCAGAGCAAGGAAGCATGCATCCTAGTGTAGTATTGAGTGTCGGGAGCACTGTGTGCCAAAATATTTGTGTAACCCTTCATTCCCAGGTCATATGGAAGAAATCTGCATCTTCCCAATTACATCTCGGGCAGCTCCTCAGCTCTCCCCCCAAAATTACAAAAATCCTGTGTGGTGTTAAGTACGTCATGTGTACATAATTAAATTGTACATATTTCAATCTTGTGCTCCGCGCTATTTTCTTTGGAGATTCCATGACCCTGCCCCATTCTGCATCTGTGAGGTCTCTCCCCAAACTACTTTCCCACTTTTCTCGCAATCGGGACAGGGGGGTCAGTGAGGCCTCGCGCAAGGACGCGTAAAACCATTTAATTTGGTGTCTCGATGTACCCAGGGTAATCAATGAATGCAGCACTGCATGTGTCTCTGGCTCTTCCCTATTCCGTACCCATAACTTTGCGAATGCCCTCTGCAGCGCCTCATACACTAGAAACTGGCCTGCGGACAAGCCACACCCCTCCACCAATTCTGCGAAGGGAAGCAAAGTCTTCTCTTGGTAACAGTCTCCTGTGGTTTCGAGGCCCACCGCCGCCCAGGGAACCATCTGCTCCACAGTCATAACCTGTTGCGGCTCGCCATGGGGCAGTCCCACCAAAGGCAACTCTGGGGAGTATTTTGGAGTGTCAGGTATTCTCTTAATGCTACGTCTCCAGCATTGCAGTGCTGTGGTCTGCAATATGGTAGTGTAGGGAACTTTTGTTGTGTGAATCAGGAGCTTCGCCAACAATAGACTAGGGCTCTGGCCAGGTTCCACTAAGAAAGTCCCGTCTACATTCACTCCCTCCAGCCATTGGGCCAACCATTGCATCTGAGCCGCGAGCTGATATAACTCGAAGTCAGGGACTCCCAAGCCTCCCGCATCTATAGGGCGTTTCAATATCGTAAGTGACACTCTACGCCTGCCGTCTCCCCAAACTAAGTCTCTCACCAGGGAGTCACGGTTACGAAACCAAGCCGCAGGCAATAACACTGTCATATTAGCAAAGTAATATAACACCCGGGGGAGCATAACCATTTTTGCCAAGGATATCCTGGCCATGATGGGGAGGCGTAGCGTACCCCAAAACTGGACACTAGATCTAAGGGATCGCAGCGCTTTACCCAGATTCCCCTCTCTCAGATCTTTCAATGAGTGGAAGATCTGAACACCCAGGTATTTGAAGGTTTTCGATGCCCAGTTAAGGTCCGCAGGTACCCTCAGCTGGCGCGCCAAAGGTCCAGCCACTGGGAAGAGATATGTCTTGCGCGTATTAACTCGCAATCCTGACAGTTCCCCAAACATCTCCAGAAGTGGCAGGGCTGTTTCCGCCCACCGGGCAGCATCGTAGAGATATACTAATAAATCATCTGCATATAGGGAGATGATATGAGTCCTTCCCCCTAATGTCAACCCCATGCCTTCTCCCCCCTGTCGAAACAATTCAGCCAGAGGCTCTATCGCCAAGGTGAATAGAAGTGGCGACAGAGGGCAGCCCTGACGGGTGCCTCGTGTTACAGGATATTGTGAAGAGATGGTTTTGCCGGTCCTAACCCTGGCTGTGGGGCAAGTATATAACAATCGTACCCAAGCTACCCAGTCGTCCCCCATACCCAGGCGCCTCATAACTGCCAACAGGTAGTCCCATCCTATAGTATCGAAAGCCTTTTCTAGGTCAATCAATAAAATACCAGCCCGCTGGAGGGCATGTGCTCCTGGATGATAGAGCACCGAGTATAATCGACGAAGGTTATACGAGGTATTTTGGGAGGGAATAAACCTGCTTTGGTTTGGATGGATAAGGTCCCGCATGTGCGGAAGCAGCCGGAGTGCCAGTACTTTACTGAGTATCTTAAAGTCAGTATTGAGCATGGAGAGGGGCCTGAAATCTTTCACCTCGGCATCCGGGGATGCCGTCTTGGGGAGCGGGACCACCAACGCATCTCGCGTAGTGTCCGGCAGGCAGCCCAGTTGAAGGGATTCCGCATACAGGGTCACCAGTCTCGGTGCTAACTCAGTCCCATATTTCTTGTAGAATTCTCCAGGCAGGCCATCTGGGCCAGGAGTTTTCCCGTTGGCCATAGCAGCAGGAGCTCCCTGTACCTCCTCTAGTGTCACTGGTCCACCTAATTCCGCGCTCGTTTCTTCGTCCAATGTACGAAGACCTAGCGGCTTCAAAAAGGCCTCAACAGCTGCTCCAGAAAGTCCTGAGGGGGCAGTGTAAAGGGCTTTATAGTAGTCCCTAAACAGAGCATTGATATCTCTTGGGTCATGCAGGGTTAGACCATCTGCTGTCCGTACGCGCATAATCGGGGATCCATGCGTTTCCGGCCGGATCAACCAGGACAGGAGACGGCCAGCTCGTCCCTCCTCCCCCTGTACGCTATCCATGTAAGTCTTATAATCATGGGATCTAAGCCGTTCCAGTGTATCAGTGTATTCCTCGCATTTTTCCAGAAGGCGTGTGTGGGCCTGTGCGTCCCGTCCCTGGGAATGATCCAACTCCCGTATTTCTCTCTCTTTATCCAGCAACTCGCGGTGTAATTCCCTACGCACTCCCACTGTTTGTCCCATGCAATGACCCCGCACCACCACCTTAAACGCCTCCCATCCCACCAAAGCAGATGAAGCAGAACGCTCATTATCAACAAAGTAGTCACATACAAGGGATTGCAGGGCATCAGCAATTGGACCATCTTCTAGAGACATCGGATTGAGGCGCCATGTTGGTATAGGGGCCCTATCTCCATACGGCCGAAACGTCAATAACAATGGGCTGTGATCAGACAAAGTTCGTCTCAAATACTCTGTATGTGTGATGGAGTTGCTAAGGGTGGGGGAGCACCAAAAGGCATCTAATCGAGTATGGAGCTGGTGTATTGGGGAGTAAAAGGAGTATTCCCGCGTGTCCCCGTGTTGGATCCTCCAGATATCTTTCAACCCCCAATGAGACATCCAATCTCGCAGTCCAGCAGCCACTGCCACCTATTAGTACTGGGCCTACCATCATATCTGCCACACGAGTTGAGAGGTCAGCCATATAGGCCAACTGATCCTGATTAGGGGCATACACACAGCCCAATGTGACTTCCTGCCCATACAGCCTCCCCAAAAGGAAGACATACCTGCCCTCTTTATAGCAGACCGTATTAATTCAAAAGGCACCCCCGCTCGAATCCAAATCAATGCCCCACAGGCATACACTGAGAAAGACGTGGCATACACCTGTCCCCTCCACCGTCTACGCAGCCTCTCCACCTCTATTTGGAGCAGGTGAGTTTCCTGCAGGAGAGCTACCTGCACCCCCCACCTCATAAGGTAATTGTGAATGCTATGACGCTTGGACATGGATCCCATCCTCTTAATGTTCCACGTGAGGAATTTCAGCGTCTGGTGTTGTTTTGCCATTATAAGCTAAATGGTCCATCCCCCCACCCGACCCCCCCACCAACCCCCCCAGGCCAGAAAGACGGTGCAGTACCCAAGTCATAGACAAGGCAGGTCTACGCAAGAAAAAAACCCAAAACAGGTTGAAAAAAGGACAAAAAGGAATAACGGATCCCAACATGGACCAACTCCCCGATCCCCAGAGCAGCATGGCAACAGCCACCCACCCAAACCCTTCGTACAATGAATAGTCAATCGAGGTCCAAACCACCTATGGTGTGGTCCTACAGGGGGTCATGATCTAGGCAAATGTCTCAAGTTCGTGTATAGTATGTCGGGGGATCGTGTCAAGCACCGACCGTCCCTTTAATCAAACCTGAACCATATTACCTTGATGCTCCTGTGCGACCCCGCCACCTCCGGAAGCTCAAAATCCACAATTACATCTACTCCACATGGCAACCCTCTCTATATGATCTCATCCGCTGACTTCGGGGTGACCTTTGGCATGATTAAACTGTCTGCATTGAAGGTGTCCGATTCCGATCCCCCCATGCCCCTTGGCGAGCGCGAGCCCACTTCTGACTGTTGTTTGTCTTCCTGCATCATCTCTGCCACCGCCTGCAGTGCCACCGCTCTTTCATGCTCTGTTTGTGAGGGGCTTGGTTTCTTTGGGGCGCTCCTCTGTGGTCGTCTCCTAGATCGCTTTCCAGTCCGCCGAGCCTGACGGGGCAGCGCCTGCTCCTGCGCCATCCGGGGGGCCCTGGTCTTGTACTCCTCCAACCAATCCCAAGCCGCAGAGGCAGTGTCACAAAAGTGCGTCTTGCCATCCTCAATTATACGTAGCCGGGCAGGGAAGATAAGGGAGTACTGGAGGCCCTCTGCTCTCAATGCCTTCTTAACCTCCAAGAAGGAGGCGCGGTTCCGTTGCACCTCAAGGGTATAATCCGGGAATATTGAGACCCTGCTGTTGTTTACCTCAAACAGACCATCGGAGCGGGCTCTTTGGAGCAAAATGACTCTGTCCCTGTAATGTAATAGTTTGGCCACCACCGACCTCGGGGGACGGCCCGGCGCCGGTGGCCTCGCTGGGACGCGATGGGCTCTCTCCAGAGTGTAGAATTGCATTAGCCCTTCCGGCGCCACCACTGTGCGGAGCCAGGGCTCCAGGTAGGGCTCCGTATCGCCATTTTCAATTCCCTCCGGGAGACCCAAGATACGGATATTATTCCTCCGGTTACGCCCTTCACGGTCTTCTGCTCTGCGCTCCAGTACTCTAACCCTGTCGGTTAGGTCCGTCACTTGTTTAAGCGTCGCCTGGTGGGCCGGGGATAGTTCCTCAAGGGAGGACTCCACCACTTTCACTCTGTCACTGAACTTCTGGTGCTCAGCACGTAGGAGACCCAATCCCACTGACACTGTACTTATATCTTGATGCAGCGTCTCCTTTGTATCTGATATTGCCTCCAAAATCTTAGCCAACTGCTGTTGTACGGGGTCCTCCGGGCCTTGTGTCTCAGGGGTACTCCGAGTCAGTCCCCTTTGGTCCTCCCCCTGCTCCGGGGCAGACTCCAGTATTTTCGCTCTGGGTTTACCCATGTCTACCCCACCAGGCTGCTGACGCCCCACCACAGTCCAGAGTGCTTCCCAACCAGGCCACCACAGAGCCAGTCCCTGGAGGGATAGCAGGCAGGGTCCCAGGACAGACAACCCCAGGCCTCCGCAGGGTACAGCGTCATGTCCACGCGTGGATCCCACTTCCCGGTTGCTGAGCTTCTCTTATATGGCGGCCATGGCTCAAGTCACCACTCCCCAGCAAGGAGGGGGGGAAAAGGGGGGGAAGCGAGAGAAGGTGGAGAGAGGGGCTCCCCCTCACGGTCCGCGGCTTCTCCGGAGGTCCCCCAGCGCCGGAAACCAAGCACTCACCACTCAGCAGTTATCACCTCACCGTCGTCTGGGGATGTGCAGCTCTCCTCCGTCGCTCCTCAGCTGCACCGGCTACACAAGCTCGGAGGGGGGCCACACAACAGGCTCCAGGTGTCAGCCCCGGGCCCCT
Source organism: Calotriton arnoldi (assembly GCA_963921515.1). Taxonomy (NCBI): domain Eukaryota; kingdom Metazoa; phylum Chordata; class Amphibia; order Caudata; family Salamandridae; genus Calotriton; species Calotriton arnoldi. The sequence goes on from CAWUFW010003843.1 coordinate 221,302, forward strand.
CCAAGTCACACCTCGTCTCGACACAGTTCAGCGGGGCTCCCCTCCTCCGCAGCGAGCACCTCGGGACAAAGCCAGTCAGGGTCCCGCTCCCAAAAAGGTGGCCTTGCACAGCTGGACAAATCACACCAATAGAGGTCGTGGCCAGAGGCCGTCGAAATTGCTGGACCCACGTATCCCGGCCCAGGGCCAGCCACAAGTCTGCTCACACATCCTAGCACCAGGACTCATAGGCCTCTCGTCAGCCCACGATCTGCCTCCATACCTGTAGAGCAGGCCCAGTTCAGGGGAAGGCCCGACCAGGCCCAGCGCGCCTCACACAACCCCCTGCCTTTCACCATTGCCAGCTGCGGCGGGAGAGATGGATGCAGGCGGCGGGAAGGAGCAAGCATCAGCATCGTAGCCGGTCACACGCTGCGGGCAGGGCACTGAGGGAGCCCCACACTTCTCCCCAGGTGGGCCGCCGCACAAGTCCGCCCGTCCACTAGTAGGTGATCCGTCGTCAGGGGGGCCCAATCCGCTCCCAGCTCCAGTCACAGCACCGCCGACCCCCCGCACCGCCCCAGTCTCACCCGCTCTCTGCCGATGTTTAATATATGCCACAGGGATCTGTCTTCTCGTTGTCCCTTACAACGTAGGGCGGCACACCTCCCCGCGGGTGCAGGTCTCGAGGACACCGTGGCCCAGCCTCGGCTCGGCTCCCGGGTCAGTGACGCGCTGTCCTCCTGGGCCCAATCCCTCAGCCACCCAGGTCCCGGGAACACCAGCAAAGCTCGGCTCTGCAAACTCCGTAATGCCTCTCCAGAAGCAGCGGGTCGTCGGAGCCCTCCGGTCACGCTATTAAGCGTGTCCGATGGCAGGAAGCAGCGTTTTCCTCCGAATAATTGTCTGGTCGGCGCGGAGCCACTTGCTCATGCATCCGCCATTGTTGGCTGCCAAGCCATGCCCCCATACATCTACCATCTTGAGATGCATAACACATATGAGAACACATGTGCAAGTAGAGACATCCCTCAGTCACAAGACCATGAAGAGCTTAAAACTTCACAGACTGCACTTCACATTTCAAAAACACACCTTCATTTATGCGGCATACTTCAAGTGAACCTTTCCACAGACTCACACAAAGTAGCATAATCACTAATTCCTTTGCCAACATATCTTAAACATCACTTTTGTGCTGCACCTTCACCATTCTGCAACTACTCAGGGTGTTGGGCCTAGCGAAATATAAACTAGCAACCCTTCGCATGTCTCTGCTGTAGGTCTCACTATAAAGCATGCATGCATATGTCTCTACCTTTTCCTACTCACTCATATATAAAAGAAGCATAGAAATAGATGTATACCTGTGTTTTATACGTCTTGCATCTTGAGATGGATAACACATATCACAATACATGTGCAAGTAGAGACATACCTCAGTCACAAGACCATAAAGACCTTAAAACTTGACAGACTGCACGTCACATTTCAAACACACACCTAGATTTATGTGGCATTTTTTAAAGTGAACCTTTCCACAGACTCACACAAAGTAGCATAATCACTAATCCTTCTGCCAACATGTCTTAATCCTCACTTTTGTACTGTAGCTTCACCAGTTTTTAACTACTCAGGGTCTTGGGCCTAGCAAAATATAAACCAGCAACCCTTCGCATGTCTCTGCTGTAGGTTTCACTATATTCCTGAAAGCATGCATGCATATGTCTCTACCTTTTCCTACTGACACCATATTTAAAAGAAGCATAGAAATAGATGTATACCTGTATTTTATAGGTCTTGCATCTTGAGATGCATAACACATATCACAATACATGTGCAAGTAGAGACATACCTCAGTCACAAGACCATGAAGACCTTAAAACTTGACAGACTGCACTTCACATTTCAAACAGACACCTAGATTTATGCAACATACTTCAAGTAAACCTTTCCACAGACTCACAGAAAGTAGCATAATCACTAATTCCTCTGCCAACATATCTTAAACCTCACTTTTCTGCTACAGCTTCACCATTTTGCAACTACTCAGGGTGTTGGGCCTAGTGAAATATAAACCAGCAACCCTTCGCATGTCTCTGCTGTAGGTCTCACTATTTTCCTGAAAGCATGCATGCATATCTCTGTTTCTTTTGCTAGTGACACCATATATAAAAGAAGCATACAAATAGAGATATACCTGTGTTTTATACATCTACCATCTTGAGATGCATAGCACATATGAGAACACATGTGCAACTATAGACCTACCTCAGTCACAAGACCATGAAGAGCTTAAAACCACACAGACTGCACTTCACATTTCAAAGACACACCTTCATTTATGCGGCATACTTCAAGTGAACCTCTCCACAGACTCACACAAAGTAGCATAATCACAAATTCCTTTGCCAACATATCTTAAACATCACTTTTGTGCTGCACCTTCACCATTCTGCAACTACTCAGGGTGTTGGGCCTAGCGAAATATAAACCAGCAACCCTTTGCATGTCTCTGCTGTAGGTCTCACTATATTCCTGAAAGCATGCATGCATATGTCTCTACCTTTTCCTACTCACTCATATATAAAAGAAGCATAGAAATAGATGTATTTATTTAAAGGTTCTTTTTATTGAAATTTTCAAAAGAGTGAATAGAGACAAGGGAAGGGATACATAACTGTTATATGGCTCCTTACATACATTATAACAGTCTTGATTATAACAGAGCAACCTCAGAGGATATCATCACATAGTCTTGAGCACTACAGTTGAGCTGGTAGCCCTAACCCTCTATACATTCTGCTGCTCTCTGTAGTATCCGTCTTCCTGAGCTATGTTCCAGGGCTCTGCACTGGCCCTAATGAAGAAAAGACAAAGATAAAAAGAAAGGGACAATAAAGGAGGGTGGAAATTCAAAGCGAAAAGGAGGGGGAAAGAAGAGGATTCCTCTCTGGCTCAAGTGAAGGTGAGATTCTCCACTACGTCTGTGTTTTCAGCTATCTATAGGTGGAAGGGGTGGCCCTCCCACAGTGTCAATGCTTAAACTGTTGCGCTGTCATCATTGTCCGGGGGTGAAGAGTCTAAATTGCCCTGCAGTGGCGCCCATATGTCTATGGTTCGGGCTTGTGCAGGCATCAGTTCCCAGTAGTTAGACAATTGGTTGTGGCAGAACACTGCATCCTTTAGCCACTCCGCTGCTCTCGGACTGCGCCTGCGGCCCCAGCAGATAGCTACCCTTCTCTTAGCTAGGAGTAATAACATGGCCACCAGTTTCCTATGTTCTGCATCTATTCCACTCACATAGCCTAGCAGAGCCACCAGGGGGGAGCACTCGACTGTAGCGCCTATCAATAAGGCCAGCACCTCAAAGATGCGTTCCCAGTACCTCGCCACCGCCGGGCACTTCCAGGCCAGATGCAGAAAAGAGGCCTCCGGGGCCCGGCAACGCACACACCCCAAATAGGGTCGAGAAATGAGCTTCCGCGGCGAGGGATTCACTAAGAATTCCTCCAGTACTAGGAATCTTTGTGGTGCAACCGGAAAGGATTCAAATAGTTTTTGCAGCGCTGCTCTTAGTTGATAGTAAGTGAGCCTGTCCAGCATCCCTGTGTGATCTTCAACCAGCGCTTCATCTATGGTGGCGAATACCCCATTGCGAAATGCCTGTCCCATCGTGTGAAGCTGCCGCTGCCGCAGTCTTTGACCCACCCCTGCCTCTGAAGTGAAGGACAATCCTGGATGTCTAATGAGTGGGAGCGAGGGGGCGAATGTAGTTTCAATCGCGCTCTGCACCTAACTTCCCGCCATGCCCACACCGTGCAGCCCACCGTATCCACCTTGGCGCGAGGTCTTTCCTGGGGTCCAAACAGCGCCATGTGTAGAGGTATTGGGTCCGTCCTGTCACTTTCCGGAGTGGTGTGCGCATAAAGAGGGTGGGAAACACCCAGTGATAAGCAAATTGTGCCTGAGCACAGTTATAATAGAGCTCCATGTCTGGAGCCGCCATCCCACCCTGTTCAAACGGCAGCGTCAGGATCTCCCATGCCACCCAGGGCTGTCTGCCCGCCCATGCCAACGTTATCAAGTTTGAGCGTAATCGGCATCGAAATGCCGCAGGGAGGGGAAGCAGCAGGTTAGTGAAGATATATAAAAACTTGGGGAGTACCACCGTCTTGATGATGGCCAATCGACCCGCTATGCATAAAGGGAGTGTTTTCCACCTGCTCAGTCTACTTTCCAGCCACTCCATGAGCTTACCATAGTTATGGCTCCAGAGTTCATCCACGCTCTGTCTCAGCCAGATCCCCAAGTATTTCACTGGGGAGTTCGCCCACTGAAGGGGGAATTCCGACTGAAAGGGTTTAGTGGCCTGGGTAAGCGGGAAAATGATTGACTTTCCCCAGTTTATGGATACATCCGATACTCCTCCAAAGTGGACGACCACCCGGATGAGTGGGTCCAGGTTCTCGGCAGGGTGTTGGACATAGAGGGTCACATCATCCGCATACATAGAAACCAAAATCACCCTGGGAGTAAAATCAAGTCCACGCCGAGCGTAATGCTGCCGAAGCCTGGCCGCGAGCGGCTCCGTCGCCACCACAAACAACAGGGGAGAGAGGGGGCACCCCTGTCGCGTACCTCGGGCCACTGGGATGGCGGGGGATATCTGGCCATTAACTCTCAGCCTTGCTGACAGGGCCGAGTACAATAAAGCAATTTTTTGGAGGAAGAGGGGACTGATGCCAATGTGGGAAAGGAGTGCGAACAGATAAGGCCACTCCAAGGTGTCGAATGCTTTGGTTGCGTCCAAGAACACAGCCGCTGCAGGAAGAGAGCCGTCAACCATCTGCAAGGTCGCGAAGAAGGTGTGCAGATTATGGGACGTACTCCGCCGGGGCACGAAACCGCACTGGTCAGGCCGGAGCACCGCCGGTAACAAGGGGAGCAGACGTGATGCCAGTAATTTGGCTAGTATCTTATTGTCCAGATTTATCATGGAAAATGGTCTGTTGGAGTCACATAACTGTGGGTCCTTATCCGGTTTGAGGATGGTGACAATTAGCGCCTCTTGCAGAGAGGGGGGTAGCATGCCCCATTCTAGGGATTCCTCGTACATGTTGAGGAGGTGAGGAACCAGGAGCGGCGCATATTCCTTATAGAATGAGGCAGTGAGCCCGTCCAACCTGGAGCCTTGTCCCCAGGCATAGCCCGGATCACCGCGATCACCTCCTCCTCCTCAAAAGGCTCGTCGAGATATTTTCGTTGCCCGTCGCTCAGCCAGGCGATCGAGTCGAAGAGGGAAAGCAGGTCCGGGTGCGCCGCTGTCTGCTGGGCCGTGTACAGGGAGGTGTAAAATTCAAGCATTTCTGCCTGCACTGCTTCCTGGCCCGCGACTATCTCCCCGCTGTCCCCGCACAGTTCACATATGTATTCACTGGCCCAGGGCTTCTTTAATAGTCCCGCCAGTGTTTTTCCGGCATGGTCCCCCTCTCCGTATTGACGTGCCCGTGCCTCCTTGCCCAGGTAGTGCGTTTCCCGTTGTGCAGCCTCCTCAAACTCCGCTATTTTCCCCTTAATGCTGCCCAGGATTTCCGGGCTGTACATTCGAAGTACTCCAGTTCGAGCTTTCGAATTTCCTCCTCCAGGCGCCGGAGGTCTCCCCTGAGTGAGCGCAATACGCCCGCCTGCTTGGCGATGCACTTGCCCAGGACTCCCGCCTTAAAGGCCTCCCATAATTCCGAGGGCAAGTCCACGGTCCCACAATTTAACTCGAAGTACTCCGTTATATCAGCCCGAATCGACTCTCTGAATACCTGATCTAGGAGTGCCCCGGCTGGGAGTCTCCAGCTGAACGGCATATGCGTCACGTCTGGAAGCGTGAATCATAGCAGCACGGGACAGTGATCTGATAAAGATCGGGCTAAATGAGCAACTGTGAGTACCCTCGCGTCCATATCGTGCGACGTGAGCCAATAGTCAATTCTGGACCACGATGGGCCTGCTGCGGATACGCATGTGCCCTCTCGTCTTGATGGATGTCGGCATCGCCAGACATCCACCAGCTCGTGGTCTTCCATGATTGTGCGTAGCTAGCTCTGCCTCCCTTGGATGAGGCCGGCGAGAGTTGCCAGATCTGTCGATGCTCGCATCCGGTATTATGTTAAAATCCCCCCCCCCCCCACAAGACAGTTCCCGGCCCGAGCGACTCCGTCAACCTCTAGACCTCACTAAAAAATTGCAGATCATCCACATTCGGTCCATAGACCGATACTAGCCTAACCGGTTGCCTTCGCAAGTCCCCTGCTACAATTACATACCTCCCTTGCGGGTCGCAAAGTGCAGCGCATGTTCTCCAGGGAAGTCCCTTTCTGAGGATTATAGCCGTGCCTCTGGCATAATTGGAGTAGCCTGACACAGATTTCTCTCTCATCCATCCCGCCCTTAGTCACGCGCAGTCGTTTCTATTAAGGTGTAATTCCTGCAAAAAGCAGATGTCCGCCCCATGTCGTTGGAGATATGCTGCTACAAGTCTCACCTTGCGACAATCATACAGGCCTCGCACATTCCATGTCACTGCCTTGATCACATCCTTTGCTTTAGAGGTCTCACCCACCCCCTGATCCATCTGGGTCATGATGTGCTGGATAGCTCGACGCACCTAAGTGACACTGAGGCAGAGCCAGAGAGGGGAAAGACAGGGATAGGAAGGAATAAGAACATACAGAACTCAACAGCACATCGGGTGTGCACCCCACCCAACAGGCCCACCCACCTCCCACTCTAGCCCCCCAACTTGGCTGAGAGCCTCACCCTTTAAACAAACTAGGCCCACGTCGTCCAACAGTAGAAACATCCATGGGACTCATCCCTGCAGGAGGCACTAGGTGCATGGGAATACCCAGGGGTGGTGAGCTGGGTAGCTGGACAGGATACAGTCAGGAGTGGTAAGAACCCCTCCAAGTCCAGGCGGACTGGGCAGGCCCGCAAACCACAGCGGCGGGGCAGGCAGTCACCCCAGTCAGTGTCATGACCTTGGCGGGGCTGCATAGTGAGACAGGCGAAGGCACACACCGCTCTATCTCTGATGAATCTGACGGCGCGGGTCAGGAGAAACTACATGCCCCAGCATCCATGTGGCTCATAGCTACGGAGGCAGCGGAAGTCAGCTGAGCGGGTAGGCGGTACTTAGCTTGCGCCGCTCTGCTGCTCCGTGCTTGTCATTCAGGTTCCGTTCTGAATTCGGCTTGCCGCCCGAATTCTACCTTGGATTTCTGCGTTTCCTGACGAAGCGCTCTGTTTCTTGGACAGCGCGCAACCTTGGGAGTTCCTGGGGTTCTGCTCGCTACTATTTCCCTCTGTGATCGGGACCAACGCAAAAGAACGCGTGTCCCGAGATTCTTTTGCCTACATGGTGATTCCGCTCCTGTGAAGCAACGAGGAGCGTGCTACTTTGTTTTCCTTGCCGCCATGGTGATTCCGCTCCTGTGAAGCAACGAGGAGCGTGCTACTTTGTTTTTTCTTTATTACTCTGCACAGAGTTACCGTGCCCTCAGCCAGGAGAGGCTGGGTTTCTTACTGTCCCCATCTCTAAAAGTATCACCCCGAGTGGAACACTGGACTCCCTGCTACAGATAAGTTATCAGGGCTTTTCTGTTGGGGAAGCAATTGACTATGGTATCCGCTTTGGGGGGTATGTAGGTGGCTGGTGTCCTGGAACATTTTGGATTAGTTTCTGTGATATTGCTTATCCTCCTTTGCATCATTTATGTTACTCCGGCTCCAGGGTCTGCAACCACCCCGAACAGACTGATTCGTTATTTCCACTAGGCTGTAGTGGATGCTGGTGGATGTGAGTGGGAGATTGTTCTAGTATTATTAGAGTGCATTACTCAGGGAAGGGGTGTATGTGTTTATGCTTTCCTTTCTCTCTCCTCTCTTGCATACAGGGTGCGCCTCAACTGTATTGAGTCTAGAAGCCTTGAGGGACGTCCTATCCATCCAGCGCTGTTTGTTATTTTATACCATTCCCTTTTTCCCCAAGGCACTGCTCACAGGGTGGTAGTTCCTATTCTTGCTCCCTGTGTTGAGTGTTAGAGGAATTATGGGTAAAGCGGCTTCCATCATCCCTGCTGGGCGTTCTCATCGGATTGGTGCCTACACCAACATCGAGACCCAACAGAACTACAAGCCGACGTTGTTTACCAGCCTGGGTGATGGAACCAAACGAACTGATGGCTTCGGTCCTTGAGACCCTGACCACTCTTCAGATAGAGGTACAGGCTTTCCGAGTGGAAAACCAGGACCTACGCAAGGAGATGGGGTCCATGCACAGGGAAGTAGCCGGGCTAACCACACAGGGCAGACATGAGAGTAGCAAGGGGCCATACATTAAAGACTGGACATTACCTCCTCTGGTACATGCCGAAGACGGTCTTGCTGATCGTCTATCCTCTCAAGTGTCTGAGGGGGGCGTTCCCATAGCGGAATTTTTGTCTGCCAACCACACTGCCTCTCGGGCCGAAGGCGGCAACGTTCCCATCAACCTCATTCAACAACCCCAAATACCATTGGCTCCTCCGGAACGCTTCTTTGGGGACCCGAAGAAGTTTGGAGTATTCTTGAATCAATGTCGTCTCCACTTCCTGTGTAAACCGGCTATATTCCACAACGACCAAGCCAAGACAGCCTTTATGATGTCCTACCTGGGGTAATGTGGCTAGCTGGTCCATCCGGCTGATTGAAAAGGATGCCCCTGTATTGTATGATTTTGTGGCCTTCTGTGAAGAGATGAGGACACTCTTTGATTAGTGATCCCATTTGCTTACATTAGATAGATAACCCATCACCTTGAAGCAAGGAAATCATGATCTCTTGTCTTACATAACCACCTTTAACCGGTTGGTCATTGAGATGGACTGGCCGCCAGAGAAGAGGACCTCTCTCTTCTATCAGGGGTTGCGAAGTGAACTGAAAGACGTATAAGCCCAAGTGGTTTATATGCCCCAATCTTGTGAGGAATTAATCGCTCTCACAGTCCAACTCGATCACCGTCTTTTGGAACGGAAAGGAGACAAAGGAAGAACAGAATCGAGGTATTATCTACCTAGACCCAAACTCATAGCAGAGGAGCCTTCTCGTTTAGCTGATGGTACCGAGCCCATGCAAATAAACGGAATTCGCGGACCTCTTACCTCAGATAAGAAAGAGCGGAGACGGAAACATCGGTTATGCCTCTATTGTGGAAAAGGAGGCCATTTTCTTTGAGAATGCAGGGCTCGCACTAAAACAGCAGAAAAAGGAGCATGGGCTAAAACACAAGCGATAGTACAGCAAGGTTGGAACGAGTGGGAAAACTGAAGAGCCCGAGCAAGACCGAGATCCCTTGCTCGAGCATTATGGATCCAGCGATCTCCCCTTTTTTGGCCAATACTGTTCAGACATCTGTGGCTCATATCAATGTGGTGGTCACCCTATGGTTTGATTCGGACCGTCACCAGAGACTGCCTGCGTTACTTGATTCAGGAGCCACAGGTAATTTTATGGACCAGACTTACGCCCAACAATTGGGTATTCCGTGTGTAAAGAAAAGTACCCCTGAACCAGTAAAAGCGGTGGATGGAACAGCCTTGACGTCGGGTCCGGTGAAATACCACACACAGCCTCTTGTGATGCAATATGGGGATGAACATTATGAAAGCATCCAATTTGAGTTAATCGATGCCCCCCATTTCCGCCTTATCTTGGGAATGCCATGGTTAACCTTGCATGATCCATGGGTACAATGGTCTGCTCGTTCGGTGACTATGAACTCTTCATTCTGCCGAACTCATTGTGTGAGTAAAGAAGACTGTCTGCAGAAGGTTCAGGATACCCAGGCAAGTCGACTCGCCGTTGGAAGCAGTATGCCTCTGGTGTGTTCTGTCGTGTCAGTCCCACCGGAATACCAACAATACCAACCCGTGTTTGACAAACAACAAGCAAGCCAGCTTCCCCCTCATAGGGAGTTTGATTGCAGGATCGACCTGCTTCCTGGATCCTCAATACCTTGTAGTCGGGTGTACGCCCTCACGGAGCCAGAAACACAACACCTGAAGGAGTACTTAGAAGAGAAACTCCAAACGGGATTTATTCGACCCTCATCCTCTCCTACTTCCTCCCCCCTCTTTTTTATCCTGAAGAAAGAGGGGAATCTTAGGACGTGCATCGACTATAGGGCTATCAACCAGGCCACGGTAAAAAAACGCTACCCTCTACCCCTCATACCTGTCTTGTTAGACCATCTCAAAGGGGCACGAATATTCACTAAACTGGATCTTCGAGCGGCATACCACTTGGTACGAGTTAGAAGAGGCGATGAATAGAAGACCGCCTTCCGGACCAAATTTGGACTTTATGAATACCAAGTAATGCCCTTCGGGCTGTGTAATGCCCCCGCGGCCTTCCAATACTTTATGGACGAGGTGTTACAGGGTATCTTGAGGTCTTTTGTATCGTCTATATCGAAGATATCCTGATCTACTCCAACAGTATGGAGGACCATGTGGACCACGTAAAAGCAGTGCTGGATCACTTGCAGAAGAACTCTCTGTACGCCAAGTTAGAGAAGTGCCTGTTCCACACGTCCGAGATTGAATTCTTAGGTTATGTCATCAATGAGAAAGGAATCCGAATGGATGACAAAAAGGTAAAGGCCATCACCGAGTGGAAAACCCCCCTGACAGTGAAAGGAGTACAGAGTTTCGTGGGGTTTGCGAATTTCTACTGGACGTTCATCAAGGACTTCTCACGTTTAGTACAACCCATCACCAGGCTATTGAAAAAGGGAGCGCATTTCCAGTGGGGAGCAAAAGCGGAATCCACCTTCTCAGAACTAACGAGACGGTTCACACAGGCACCTATCCTGCATCATCCCGACGTGCAAAGACCATTCATCTTGGAGACTGATGCCTCACAGTCAGCTTTAGGAGGTGTCCTCTCACAACGGCACCCTGATACTGGACAAATACATCCTGTGGCTTACTACTTGAAAAAACTGGCGCCCACCGAGTGCAATTACAGTATCTCTGATAAAGAGTTACTGGCTATCAAACCTGCTTGTGAAGAGTGGAGACATTACCTGTTAGGAGCCAAACACACTATCGAAATTTATACAGATCACAGGAACTTATTATTTCTGAAAACAGCCAGGGCTCTTACTCCACTGCAATTGAGATGGACTCTCTTCTTCTCTGACTATGATTTTATTATTAAATACCGACCTGGCCCGCAAAATGGGAAGGCTGATGCCCTTTCCAGAGTTCATCAGCCCTTTGAGAAAGGAGATATAGAACCACCCATTATACTCCAGCACGCAGAATTCCCCTGTTCGTAGCAAGCAGTTATCACCTCTGTCTCCTTCCTAAGTGACGTCCAGGCACAAGTGGAACTGATAGATCAGGACTCATGGGTATTGGCAAACCCCCAACTCTGATCCAACAAGGACAACCTGTTGTATCACTCTGATGCCCTTTTTCTTCCCACAGAAGACTTACGCAAACAGGCCTTGTTATGGACACATGATTCTACTATAGGGGGTCATTTGGGAGCCCAAAAATCCATTGTGCTGACTAAGCGCCATTTCTAGTGGCCGAATCTACGACAAGAGGTCAAGCAATATGTGATGAACTCTACGGTATGTACCCAAGGGAAGCCCTGCCACAGTAAACCCGCTGGATTGCTCCAACCTCTTCCTGTTCCTCCAGCTCCTTGGCATACGGTGTCTATGGATTTTATTGTGGAAATGCCTTCTAGCGGAGGTTATACTGCTATCCTGGTGGTTATTGACCATTTGACCAAAATGGGTCATTTCATACCATTGAGAAAAGTGCCTACATCCTCGGAGTTAGCCGCTACCTTCCTGCAGAATGTGGTACGGCTTCATGGTATACCCACTGTGCTGATTACTGACCGGGGTTCGCAATTCACGTTGCGCTTTTGGAAGGCTTTATGCGCAGCCATGAAAATAGACGTTCGGCTTTCCACCAGTTTCCACCCTCAAACCGATGGCAAAACAGAAAGGCTCAACCAGACCTTAGAACAATATTTGCAATGTTTCACGCTCCAGCATGATGATGAATGGAGCTCCTTGCTGTGGATAGCGGAATTCGTTTATAACAATGCTGAACATTCTCGTTGGGGTTTTCCCCTTTTTTCTGCTTGAATGGCTGTCATCCCAATATATTACCATTCGAATGGCCCATCTCCTCGAACCTTCCTTTGGTGCGTGAACATCACACTCACCTATGGGTGGTGCACCAGGATGCGAAGGCCCCCCTTGCCAAGGCTTAAGCTGCTGACAAGCACTACGCTGACAGGAGACGATCCCAGGACCCCAAGTATCGTGTGGGGAGACGGTATGGTTGGCAATCAAATATCTTCAGCTTAAAGGGGTGAATAAGCTCAAGCCCAAATTCGTTGGGCCCTACTCGATTAGTAGGATCATTAATCCTGTGGCAATGTGCTTACGCCTACCGTCTTCCTGGCGGATTCACCCTGTCTTTCACGTCTCTCTTCTGTGGCCTTGTTTGCCTCAGTCCCGTCTGCTTCTCAGACCGTGCTCGGTGGAGGTTGATGGAGTGGAGGAGTACGAGGTATGGTGCATTATGAACTCCAAGTTGGTGCGGGGTGGGTTCTCTACCTGGTCGACTGGAAGGGTTATGGGCCGGAGGAACCTGTCCGCAACCTGTCTTGTCCTGGTCTGCTCCGGTGCTTTCATGCTCTCTACCTATCCAAACCAGGCAGGCCGTCGTGACGGCACCCTTTGGGGGGGTACTGTCATGACCTTGGCGGGGCTGCATAGTGAGACAGGCGCAGGCACACACCGCTCTATCTCTGATGAATCTGGCAGCGAGGGTCAGGAGAAACTACATGGCCCAGCATCCACGCGGCTTATAGCTACGGAGGCAGCAGAAGTCAGCTGAGCGGGTAGGCGGTACTTAGCCTGCGCCGCTCCGCTGCTCCGTGCTTGTCGTTCAGGTTCCGTTCTGAATTAGGCTTGCCGCCCGAATTCTACCTTGGATTTCTGCGTTTCCTGACAAAGCGCTCTGTTTCTAGGACAGCGCGCGACCTTGGGGGTTCCAGGGGTTCTGCTCGCTACTATTTTCCTCTGTGATCGGGACCAACGCGAAAGTACGCGTGTCCCGAGATTCTTTTGCCTCCATGGTGATTCCGCTCCAATGAAGTAACGAGGAGCGTGCTACTTTGTTTTCCTTGCCGCCATGGTGATTCCGCTGCTGTGAAGCAACTAGGAGCGTGCTACTTTGCTTTTCTTTATTACTCTGCACGAAGTTACCGTGCCCTCAGCCAGGAGAAGCTGGGTTTCTTACTGTCCCCGTCTCTACAAGTATCACCCGAGTGGAACACTGGACTCCCTGCTACAGATAAGTTATCAGGGCTTTTCTGTTGGGGAAGCAATTGACTATGGTATCCGCTTTGAGGGGTATGTAGGTGGCTGGTGTCCTGGAACATTTTGGATTAGTTTCTGTGATATTGCTTATCCTCCTTTGCATCATTTATGTTACTCTGGCTCCAGGGTCTGAAACCACCCCGAACAGACTGATTCGTTATTTCCACTAGGCTGCAGTGGATGCTGGTGGATGTGAGTGGGGAGATTGTTCTAGTATTATTAGAGTGCATTACTCAGGGAAGGGGTGTATGTGTTTATGCTTTCCTTTCTCTCTCCTCTCTTGCATACAGGGTGCGCCTCAACTGTATTGAGTCTAGAAACCTTGAGGGATGTCCTATCCATCCAGCGTTGTTTGTTATTTTATCCCATTCCCTTTTTCCCCAAGGAACTGCTCACAGGGTGGTAGTTCCTATTCTTGATCCCTGTGTTGAGTGTGAGGGGAATTAGGGGTAAAGCGGCTTCCATCATCTCCGCTGGGCGTTCTCATCGGATTGGTGCCTACACCAACATCGAGACCCGACAGTCAGGATAGAGGATGCCCCATGAGATCAGCCCCACACAGTCAGGCGCGCCGCTGCCTTACCGGCTCATTTGCACGCACTCGATGCCTCAATCGTTCTCGTCCAGAGGGTCTCCCACCGCAGGCTCCCGGTTCGCCCGCTCGGCTGGTGCAGATTTTCTGAGGGAGCGAGCAAATTTGGTGGCTGCCTTTGGGTCAGTGAAGAACACAGTCTTGCCCTGATGAAAGATGCAAAGCTTTGCTGGATAGAGAAGCGAATACTTGATATCCTGCTGCTGCAGTGTCCTCTTCACTGGTACGAACTCCCTCCTTGCGGCCTGCACCGTTAAAGTAAAATCCGGGAAAAAGGAGACCGCATTACCTTGGTACCTTGTGTCCTGTAGATCTCTAGCCTTGAAGGAAGTGACCCGATTAGGGCCACCCGGGTCACTCTCGACCTCCTCTAGCCTTCCATTCAATGAAGAGTCGATGACGCAGTAGAGAACACAAGCAAACTAATTTATTCATAAAGTACACTGCAGTGGAGTCCAGTCTGACCAGCCTCCTATGATGGCTGACGAGGGACTGACTCTAGCAAACATACAGTTATATTATGTAGGTTGCGGAGCCCACAAAGACCCGCCTACTATGGAAAAATACTGGTAGCTGTCGTAATACAATGGGGGTACAGAGCACAAGTTTCGATTCCGCAGCCTCGCACAAGCTATCTACTGCCCAAGGTCGTCTGGCTTATCCTCCCTACTAGACAGGTGGGAGAAGGCCTTCATGTAATAGGAAAGGCATGCGTTAATGAGCAAGATTCAACATTGAAGAAACGAAACTCAGCAAGAGCCATTTCTCATAAATGACCAAGTAACAGTTTCCATTATAATACAAAATGGCATCTTCAAGAGCTAAAATGGTGGCACAGATGGCAACATAACTAACATAACGTCTGCACTTTTTGATTACGTATGCGCACAGAGAGAACTAATAATGAATTAGCTACATAAATGCTAACATAGTATTGGATAAAATGCGAATAATATGGTACTAATGCATTTCAATTCTAACAGGCCCTCCTTTTAGCATTTATTATGCTAATACGGACATCTTTATTCGTGCTATCAGGTAAGGGTCTTTACAATTCTAAAAATAGAGAAAATATAGAAAAATAACAAGTAATAATATGTCAAATACGGATGTATACTCGTGTATAAGCATAGGCAAACATAGGGAAGAAAAGAACACTATTTACTATCAACACAGGGAGCTTCAGGAACAGAACCTGCAAGAGATGTTGTTGACCCAAAAACTCCCTCATCCAATTGCATAATAGTATTGAGCTCCTGTTGGAGCATGATCTTCGCATTTGTGTCATGAATCGAAATTCTTTTGGGAGACAAATAAGTAGTACAGTATGAGTAGCATAAGGGAAGGCACTGGATCAAGACACAGCAACATATTAACAGGACAATTAAATATATCACCTTTTCTAGAATCCAACTCCAACCACCAAATAATGACCAGCTCCAATTGCCACTCTCCATTCCTCGAACATTTTCCAAAATGTCTAAAATATGTTTAGTGATATTTTTCTCCATATTCGTGATACCGACTACACACTGCTCTCCTATCACTGCGCATGCACCACCATTTTTAGCTAAAATAAAGTCAACTGCATATCTTGTTTGTTCGGAGTATATGTGCATACTTTCCAACTGAGTAGTGGTGTCTCGTAAAGCTGCCACTGTAGAATTAGATAAAATTTGCAATTTACACTCAAAATACTCTCTAGTTCATTCACCCCTGGCCATGGCAGTACCACCAAATGTAATAATAGAAGAGAAGATATATCCAAAAGTAATACCATTACTATAATTAGTAACTTCCAAATCGGTAACGCCCTCACAAAATTCCTTGGTCAATGTTCTTTTTACCCATCTTATATTTGGTTTACTGTACTTGCAAGGCACCCCAAGAGGTAACACCATCCCTAAGGCCACATCCTCTGTACCATTGTACATATTAGAATACGTACCATTTGATAAAAAAATAAAAACCTGGATGTGCATAGAGTGGACCTCGATAATCTAATGGAGCATATCTTGTATTCATCCCCTTCATACTGGGATCATCCTTTCTCCCTAAACGCATTACATTTTTGTACACTACTTCTCTGGAACAATTGAGATACAAATAAGCATCAGTACTATTTATTACAGGACAACACACAAGATAAATACCTGCTTCTTGAAATGAAATGAAATGAAAAGACGATTTGTAGAGCGCGATAACTACCCTAGGGCATCCTAGCGCTACGGACAAAAACGCGGGTGAAAAAATGGTCAGGGTCTAGACAGGTTTATTAAAGAGCAGAGTTTTTAATAATTTACGGAAAGGTAAAAGGCTGGGTTCTGCCCGCAGATGAAGGGGAAGAGAATTCCAGAGTTTGGCGGAATTATAGGCAAAAGAGCGGCAGCCGCATCTACTTCTTTTGGTCTTGGGCACTAAGGCTAGGAAGGAAGATGCTGAGCGAAGCTGTCTATTCGGTTGATAAGGGGAAATCAGAGAGTGGTTGATGGCTGGGCCCGTCTTCCAGAAGGTCCTATGTGCAATGCACAAGGCCTTGAATTCAATTCTTTCTTTGACCCGGAGCCAGTGAAGGCTCTTTAATCCATTGTTGATTGAGAGTCGGCGGGGATCTGTAGAAGTGTTCGGGCTGCGCAGTTTTGGATAACTTGAAGTTTGCGTAGGGTGGAGTGAGGTGCCCCTAGATACAGGGCGTTTCCAAAGTCTAGGCGCGAAAGAATGAGTCCCTGGACCATGATTTGTTTGGCCTGAAAGGGAAGTAGGGGAAGAATTTTTTGTAACAGTCTCAGTAGACCGTAACAGGTGGCTGAAAGTTTGGCTGCTTGATTGTTAAAGTTTAGGGAGTTGTCCAACCAAATGCCCAGGCTTTTAATTGTGTTTTTTGGTGCTGGAGCCGGGCCGAGGCAGATGGGCCACAATGAATTCATATCGAGCTTGGCAGTATTTCCTAAGAGCATAAGCTCAGTTTTTTCCCCGTTCGGTTTTAAACAGGAGAGTGTCATCCATTTAACAACCTCCTCCAGACATCCACTCAGGTTGTTAGGGGAAGTATTTAGTTGGTTAAGGGCCACCACTAGCTGAGTGTCATCGGCATAGGTGATAATTTTTATGCCAAATGGGCGGACAATCTCAGCTAGGGGGCTCATATATATATTAAATAGTTTGGGACTCAGGGAGGAGCCCTGAGGCACACCGCAACTGAGTGGCATGCTGGGGGAGGTAGTATTGCCCTCAAAGACCTGGAATGAACGATCTGCTAAGAAGGATTTAAGCCAAGTAATGGCCTTTCCTGATACTCCTAAGTTGGTAATTCGATGTATTAATATATTGTGATTTACAGTGTTGAATGCAGCACTTAGGTCGAGGAGGATGATTGCCGCAGAACCTCCTTGATCAAGGATCTTCCTGGCCTCCTCGGTTACTGTGAGAAGGGCCGTTTCGGTTCCATGCATGGGACGGAATCGCGTCTGGGAGGGATCGAGTAAATGGTTACTCTCCAGGAACTCTGAAAGTGACGAGTTGACATGTTTCTCCAAGATCTTGCTCAGCCATGGTAGCAAGGAAATCGGCCGGTAGTTACTGGGATTGTCTTGGTCTAAGTTAGGTTTTTTTATTAAGGCCTTGACCATGGCGCGCTTCCAGGGAAGAGGGACAATGCAGGAAGAAATGGAGGTGTTGAGCAAGTTAAGGATGGTAGGAAGGATGCTGCCAATGACAGGCAATAAAGCACGTGGAGGTGCCGGGTCAAGGGGGGAGCCGGATTTCACCTGGTTCATAATAGATTCTAGTGTGGTGGGATTGAGAAGGGGAAAGGTATCCAAGGTGGCTGGCGAGCGGACTCCTATGTTTAGAGAGTTCGCAGTGGAGATATCAAGTTTGGTGAGGGAGAAGGAAGTGTATATAGTCTGTATTTTCTGAAAAAAGAAATTAGCTAGGTTATTGCATCTACTTTGAGCGTCGGTTGGGTTTGGTACTTTCTGAGGGAGTTTGAGGAGAGTTTTTGCAATTTGGTAGATTTCTTTAGGCGAAAAGGCAGCTGCTTTAATTTTTTCTTCAAAAAAGATTGATTGAGTGATTTTAATTTCATTTTTATAGGTTTTTATTGCCTCCCTATATACAGCTTTACTGGAGGGAGAATAATCCAGTCGCCATTTCCTCTCTAACTTTTTGCAAAGTCGCTTGCTTTCCCGTAGTTTAGGGGAATACCAGGGTGCAGTGGTGGACCCTGAGTGACGGTCAGATCTTGGTAGTGCCAACCTGTCAGGGTGATATTTCTTTTGGCTAAGTACAGATCACCACAATACATGTCGGGCATGCACCCAGGGTACCCTGTCCCCTTCAGCTTTCTATAATATAAGCAAGGTCCAGGATATCCCAGGCCAAATTCACCTTTTGCTTCTACAAAATGGAGAGGACAAACATATGTATAATTTACCAAAGATAATGGATAAGCGGTCCATAAACTTGTAACAGAATCAGTAGGGTAACAAGCTGTGTTATCTCCAAAGAATTTCCTGTGTGTATCTAAAAAGACATTGCTATGCATTGTTCTTTTACTACGATCAGAGGAAACTGTATGATATAAAACACATGACGAGGTAACTCCAGTAGAACACTCCAATATCCAGAACAGCCCCCTCCCACCAGGAAAAACAACAATATAACTATAGCCCAAAACATTTTCCTTTTGAGAAACCATTCAAAACTGATCTGCCCCGGTCGCAGGACAACAAAAAACTGTTCTACACGGGGACGACCAAAAAGATACATGTTTACTTATAGAGCTATAAATGAAAACACCAGAGAAAGAGACATCATATAATGGAACCAACGGTGGAAAGGACACACAAAAAAAGGAAAAATAAAAGAAAACGGTGAAAAGATCAGGGTCCGTTACAAGCCTCCCTGGCAGGCTTCTATTGTTCAATCCTCGATGGTGCTATTGAGCACTATAGGGTGGAGCCACACTGTTGCAGCTCATCAGCAAATATTCATGATCCTCAGGATATAGCACTCTCCCTCCAAGGAAAAACACCATCAACTTATCCTGTCCTGCGCCACAGGCAGTGCACCAATTTTCTGATCCCTAATCTAGCAGGAAAAAACAGAAACAAGGGGGAGTTCTACTAATCTTATCCAAGAAGTCCGTCCCTGCTACACTCACTTCTCTTTTGGTGCACTATCCTTCCGTCGAGGACGCAAATGGTACCTTTCTACTCCAGGCACTGTCTCATCATGGAGAAGGATCTGAAATTCAGGGGGTGTCGGAGAGCGAGGCTCAGGCTCCTGTTGGTCAGGTGAAGAGGAAACCTGAGCAGCCTTAATTTCTGGGGGAACTGCCTCATTCGGAATCGCCTCACTCTCTTCTTCCATCTGCGCCCAAGTCAGAAAAGGGAACAAAACATGGAACCTTCTCCGTCTCGTGGTCCCCTATCCCCTGCTGCACCCATCGATCATCGCCGGCAATGCGAAGTATGTATCCAATGCTTCCGGCCATCCACTCTCACCGCTGTCCTTGTCGCAATGAGGACCAGATATGGTCCCTTCCACCGGGGCTCCAAACTGTCTCTTCTCTGAAAGTTTTTCACAAGCACAAAATCCCCGGGCTGTATAGTATGCCCGGGCCCCTCTGGTGCTGGAGGGAAAGCTTCATGTATCTGTTGATGAATAGAACGCAAACTTTTAGTGAGATCATATAAATAGTCGACTAACAGAGGATAATCAATCTCATAAAATATTTTCGGCTTAGGGACACCCCACACACTTGCAGGACGGCCGAAGACCACTTCAGATGGTGATAATCCTGTTCTAGAATGGGCTGTCATTCTGGTGGACAATAGAGCAAGGGGTAATGCATCTGGCCATTGTAGCCCAGTACTTTCCTTAATCTTAGCCAACTTTAGCTTGAGAGTACCATTGTACTTCTCAACTAAACCGGCTGACTGAGGATGGTTTGCTGCATGGAATTTTTGCTTGATGTGCAGACCTTCGCACACCAATTGAATCAATTTGGCTTTGAAGTGGCTTCCATTGTCACTCCAAAGCAAACGGGGCAAATCGTAGCGCGGGCAGAACTCCTTTATAAGAGCTTTCGCCGTCGCCATGGCTGTGTTCTCTTTTGTTGGGTAAGCCTCAATCCATTTACTAAATGCACAAACCACCACTAACACATACTTTAAATTATTAACTCGCTGCATCTCTATGTAATCCATCTGGAGTACCTCGAAAGGGAGAGAAGGTGGTGCAAAATTACCAGAAGGTGTAGGGGTACCTTTTCCAGGATGGTGCTTCATATAAATCATGCAATGTTTCACTAAGTGCACAGCAACCTTTGAGATATTGTCATTTTGCCACACAGGATCCAGTAACCTACAAATTCCCCTCGCGCTAATATGAGCCGGACCATGTGCCATTGTAACTACAGGGAAAACATATGCATCAGGTAGCATCCATCTCTGCTTCTCGCTTTTATCAGTCCAGCACCCATCCTCATCTAAACGCCCTGTACTTTCCTGCCACACTGCCAACTCCTCAACTGTCGCCTCAGACTGTATTTCCCTGACATTGTCCAGTGTATTTTCAAACATCTGGTACCCATCAAGCAGGGCCTGCCACCAACATTTTCGTCATTTTTGATCTGGCTGTCTCTTTTGCTGTTTGATCTGCAAAGGCATTTCCTTTCCCTACATCATCAGTGATTGCTTTATGGGCACTACACTTCACTATTGCCAATCGTTTGGGAAGGGTCAAAGCTGTCAAAAGTCTTTCTATCAGCGGACCGTTCTGGATTTTAGTACCATGTGAAGTCAAGAATCCTCTCTCTGCCCAGAGGCGTCCAAAATTATGGGCCACCCCGAAGGCATACTGGCTGTCAGTGTAGATATTGACAGTCAGTCCTTCACTTAATTCACATGCTTGCAAAAGAGCTATCAACTCCGCAGCTTGAGCAGATTGGTAGGGAATGCGTAAGGTCTCAACTACAGTGTGCAGCGTAGTAATAGCATACGCCGCTGTAGTGGTGCCATCTGACAATTTGAAACAAGAACCATCGACATATAGTTCCCCTTGCGGGTCACATAAGGGAACGTCAGTCAAATCTACCCGTCCCTTCGTCTCTTCCTCCGTACGAAACAAACAATCATGGACATCTTGGTCCTTTTCTTCCGAAGGGAGGGGTAGTAACGTGGCTGGGTTCAGAATGGCACATGTTTTGATAGTAATATGGGGTGCAAATAAAGTCAGTTCATAACCAGTAAGACGAGCACTGGTGAGGTGCTGCGTCTTTGTCTTGTTTAAAAGTACATCCACAGCATGAGGTATCATTACTGTGAGATCATGATTGAGGACGAGCCCTGCCGACTGTCGTATAGAGACCGCCGCAGCCACCGCAGCTCTTAAACAACTCGGGAGGGCTCTGGCGACAGGGTCAAGCGTAGCAGAAAAATAAGCACACGGCCTCTGCTTACCTCCAAAGGCTTGTGTTAACACTGAAAGCGCACACCCAGCCGTTTCGTGTACATACAGCACGAAAGGCTTCTTATAGTCAGGCGTACCAAACACAGATGCAGAGCAAAGCGCAACTTTTAATTGCTCAAAAGCATGCTGGCATTCATGCGTCCAAGGCAAAGGTTCATGCACATCTTTAGTTGTTAGGCAAAGCAAGGGCTGTATTAATAAAGAATAAGCGGGAATCCAGTGTCGACAATACGAGGTGATGCCTATGAAAGCACGCACATCCCTTTCCCTCGTTTTCTCGATGCTCATAGTACTGAGCCATACTCAATATCACCGAAGGGGAGGGGGTAGTCCAAGTGCTCTCTAAAGCCTGCAACCGGGCTGCAATCTCCGGAAGCAAGTTTGTGACAAACCTATTAACAAACAAACGAACACCATCTTCAACTGACAAATCCTGCCCACTAAAATACAGGAAAACCCCTTCAAACCTAGTAAAAAAATCAGACACACTCTCCTCTTTCTTCTGACGACAAGCTGTCAGCTTGTCCCAATCCACTCATCTGGGTGGGATAAGAGAATGCATATATGTGATGATACGACTAGGCAAAGCCAGGATCTCAGCTCTAGGTTTCTCACCAGGCTTTTGCTCCTTATCCCATGCCTTAATCTCATCCCAAGAGCCACCCAATTCCACCCTGTGATCCTGCGTATGCACCTGCCTCCATATGTCCACCGGCACCAAGAGCCCAAAAAACATCTCTATATCCGCAAGGGTCATAGCTGAGAAGAGGCAGCCTCTGTCAACTCTTTATAATACGCCGTAGGATTTTTCCTTGGATCCGGTAACTGACGTTTAAGAGCTAGTACCTCACTTCTTTTCCACGGGGTATAAACCCACTGTTCCTGAAAATCAGCCGCCACCCTCTGTTGGACCACCTCATTTCTTTGGTTCCACTGCTCTGGAATCTCAAGATGAAAAATAGGGTGTACCTCCCTCATCGGAAATTGGGACACACTAGTCGGAGTACGATGATGTAATAGTAGCGTCCCAACATTACCAAGAACTTCCACAGGGCCATTCCAGCTGAATATACACGATCTCGAATGTCATAAATAATTTGAGGGGCTGTGCCTCCAATACACTGTTCCCACAAACTAATCAATGTAGCCGACATATGCTGAAGGGCATGCTGCTGTACAAACGGATCAAAATCTTTCATCACACTCCATATATCCTCCACATTATAAATCGGATTCTGGGCCCACTGTGCTGCCTGATTTGCAACCATCCTTTTCTCCACTTCACCTACATTAGATCGAGTCAATACCTGCTCCATTCGCTCCCGTACTGCCGCCCAATTCCCTCCATCCGACCCTCGCACTGGTGTCTCAACACTACTCAACACTGCAGATGAAAGACTTGGGGAAGACACAAGAGATACAGACATAGGAGACAGTGGTAACAATGACTCTGTGGTAGGAGTAAGAGAAGGAGGAGAAACAGGAGCAGAAATAACAGATGCTGCGGGGGTGCCTGCAGTAACCACACTCGCAGCTTGTAGAACCGGAGGGGAGATAGACAAGGCTGGAGCCGAGGCTGTTGAGCTCACAGGAAGACCCAAAGAGAATGGAGAAGCAACAGAAGACTGAGATGACGGAACAACAGGATATATTCTCTGCGGGGCATAGGGAGGTGGGGGACGAGTTTCCAACCGATCCTCCATAAAAGGATCCTCATCCTCTCTAACCACATAAGACTTATTACATTGTAATCGAAACTTCCTATCAGCACACTCAATACTTTTCTCTGTTTGTTCTTTATGATAAGCTACAGCTTTCTGCACCACTGTCTGCATTGCCTTCTTCCTAGACACCTTCTCGACCCGTATACGCCTCTGTTTAGCTTCCTTCTGCCATACCTGCAAAGTATCAAACATCGACTGTCTACTCCTTCTAGCAAATAATTTGTCCTGTAAATGATTCCATTTTTGTTCATCAAAAGTACCATCCAGTGGCCACTGAAGCTCAGCATTGTCCCTCTTATATTTGTGCCACAATGTACAAAACATAATAGGGCCAATACCGTGCTTCACATACATCTCAAAATTTGGAGTGCCTTCTGGAGGCGCAGGCTGCCGTTCCTCCAGTTGATGCTCAGCAGAGCAACAGCGACACCCGCAGCCGCGAGAACAAGGCTCTATCATATGGGAATCCCCGATCAGCCCATCCGGCCAGACGCAACCTCGACCCCACAGCCCGACTACGGGCGGGATGGGCCACCTGGTGGAGACCCTGTTCGGGCGCCAACCGAAGGAAGTGACCCGATTAGGGCCACCCGGGTCACTCTTGACCTCCTCTAGCGTTCCATTCAATGAAGAGTCGATGACGCAGGAGAGAACACAAGCAAACTAATTTATTCATAAAGCACACTGCAGTGGAGTCCAGTCTGACCAGCCTCCTATGATGGCTGACGAGGGGCTGACTCTAGCAAACATACAGTTACATTATGTAGGTTGCGGAGCCCACAAAGACCCGCCTACTATGGAAAAATACTTGTAGCTGTCGTAATACAATGGGGGTACAGAGCACAAGTTTCTTTTCCGCAGCCTGGCACAAGCTATCTACTGCCCAAGGTCATCTGGCTTATCCTCCCTACTAGACAGGTGGGAGAAGGCCTTCATGTAATAGGAAAGGCATGCGTTAATGAGCAAGATTCAACATTGAAGAAACGAAACTCAGCCAGAGCCATTTCTCATAAATGACCAAGTAACAGTTTCGATTATAATACAAAATGGCGTCTTCGAGAGCTAAAATGGTGGCACAGATGGCAACATAACTAACATAACTGGGTGAAACCACCGTGTTGGTTTGTGCCATAGCCCAAATTGGGTCCTGACAAATTTGTGTGTGAACCCTGGTAACACCCACCTGTCATAACGACTACCTATAACTAACATAACGTCTGCACTATTTGATTACGTATGCGCACAGAGAGAACTAATAATGAATTAGCTACATAAATGCTAACATAGTATCGGATAAAATGCAAATAATGTGGTACTAATGCATTTCAATTCTAACAGCCTTGCGCAGCACGGTATCACGGTCCCTGTAGTTTAGCAGGCGGGCAATTATTGGCTGGGCCGGGGCACCCGGCGGTGGTCTTGGGCCTAGGGATCTGTGCGCGCGTTCTACTATGCAGATCGTCGAAAGGGAGTCCCCAAACAGCGCCCTGAGCATTTCTTCGAAGTAGTCCTCAACTCTGGTCATGGCCGTAGTCTCCTGTACCCCCATTATGCGCAGATTATTGCAGCGCGATCTCGCTACAAGATTTTCATTTTTGTTGCGGATCACCTCTAGCACTTTCTCCATTCGGAGCAGTTTCTCCCGAGTGGCGGTGCCCTCGTCCTCCAGCGCAGACGTGCGCTGTTCAACCTCCGTGAGGCGCTCATCATGGTTCGAGACCTTGTCCCTTAACCGGTCCAGCTGATCCGACATTGAGTCGATTTTAAGATCTATAGTCGAGAGTGACTACTTCAGTTCAGTGAACATGTCTCGTATGTTGGGTTCCGATGGTTGCGTGGAGGACATGGCTGTCTCCAACTGATTCACTTCTGGTGAGATCCCCCCACGGGGGGTTTTGCGCTACTCAAAAGAAAGCTTGGATTGCTTTGTGTCCGTCTTGCCCAATATGTACCTGGAGCGCGTCGTGGGGCGCTACCGGTCCCGCTCCACCACCTCAGACCTGCGGGTTGTGAGTTACGGTGCCAGATCGCTTCTGCAGCTCTGCCCACTGCAGCTCAACACCACGTTTCCCACTGGGCAGCGTTGTAGTCCACCAGGCGTAGTGAACGCTTTCTAGGTCGGTCGTGGTAGATGGCCAGGTCCCATCACAAATTGCAGGCCCTTCAACCTAGGTCCGCTTCCACTCGGTCTGTCAGCCACGACCCCTCGCCACTGACAAGCGCTCACTGGGGATCACTACTCAAGCGCCCCCACGTGGTGATCCTCTCTGCCAGTTATTTGGGAGTCTGAGGGGGGGCCGCCAGTGCTCTCCCCTATCTCCTTTCCTCAACAGCCACCACAGTCTGGTTCTCCGGTATTGCCCACTGGAGGGGGAGCCGTAGACCTGGCACTGTTCGATTTTCGGGCGCAATTGCCTCGCTTCAGTTCCTCCACATCCAAAGAAACGGTGTCAGCAAGCTCACAGGGCGCTTCCACTGCGCTGCGTTGTAGAGCGCTCCCCTGAGCTGCGCTCCCTCCTCCCCTCAGCTGCAGCCTGCCAGCTCGCACCAGTCCTCCCGCTCCGTGACTCACAGACTCACCGGGGGCCGGGGTGAGGCCGTCTCAGCCCTCAGTACATTCGCCGGGAGATCGTCAGATGGCAGTCCGCTTATTCCTGCCGCCGTCGTCAGCTCGGCAGTCTTCTATGCCTGACTTATGGGGAGGCAGCGGGGTGCTTTTCTCGGTGCAGGGGTCCATCCAGGCAGCACTCCTCAAGCCGCGGTACGCAGAGCCACCATTTTGCTGCACAGCCCCGCGGCTGTGGCACACCTCGGCGTTTTTCCCAAGCACGGGGGTTTTCAGCCCTCCACTCACGACAGTCAATCGCCAGGACACTCCGATGCCTGCCCCCACCGCCCGGAGTCCCCAGCACCCACCCGTTCCACCCGATAAATAGTGGATCGTTGGTCCAGCCCACAGAGCATCACTAGGTGGCGGCCATTTTGCAGCCGGCACACTAGTGCCCCCCTAGAAATAGATGTATACCTGTGTTTTATACGTCTTGCATCTTGAGATGGATAACACATATCACAATACATGTGCAAGTAGAGACATACCTCAGTCACAAAACCATGAAGACCTTAAAACTTGACAGACTGCACTTCACATTTCAAACACACACCTAGATTTATGTGGCATACTTCAAGTGAACCTTTCCACAGACTCACACAAAGTAGCATAATCACTAATACTTCTGCCAACATGTCTTAAACCTCACTTTTGTACTGTAGCTTCACCAGTTTGCAACTACTCAGGGTCTTGGGCCTAGCAAAATATAAACCAGCAACCCTTCGCATGTCTCTGCTGTAGGTCTCACTATATTCCTGAAACCATGCATGCATATGTCTCTACCTTTTCCTCCTGACACCATATATAAAAGAAGCTTACAAATAGATGTATACCTGTGTTTTATACATCTAACATCTTGAGATGCATAACACATATGAGAACACATGCGCAAGTAGAGAGATAGCTCAGTTAGAACACCATTCAGACCTTTAAACATGACACACCGCACTTTACATTTCAAACAGACAGCTATATTTATGCAGCCTACTTCAAATGTACCTTTCCTCAGACTCATACAAAGTAGCCTAATCACTTATCCTTCTCCCAACATGTCTTAAATCCTTAAATCTCACTTTTCTGCCTTTGGTTCGGGCCTTTAATACTTGAGTGGGCCTTTAATAGCCAGTATAGCCCGCGACGGCGGGTTATAAGGCTATATTATAGGTTTGATAATATGTAAAGTATAATATTCTAAATATTTATGTGTTATGGAGACATTTGGAATTCAAATGAAAGTATTTGTTTATTTATAGATGAGAAAATTTGTATATAATTATTTAAAAAATATATTATTTTTAGAAACTATTCAAACTTTTCTTTTTTTTTCAGATATTTACCATTACTAGTAAGAAAGATTGAGTATGGGAGGAAAAGAACAAAAGAAAAGACAGGAGAAGAAACAGCACTATTTAAAGAAAAGAGAAAAGTAGAAATTAGATGAAATTCAAAATGATACATTGAAGAAAAAGACTTCTGGTAAGAGAACTAAAGAGTCTGTTAAAACACTTTTTAAAGAATGTAAAGATTTTTCAAAATGTGGAAAAGAGAAAGGCAAGTTCTACAAGCAATTGGAAGGAAACAAAAAAGGACATATTAATAGAAAATCATGTTATGGGAAAACAATCCATGTTGAAAGGAGGCTGAAAGAATATAAGGACATTAGGAAGAGAATGTATAAAAGTAGAGTACTACAAAATTTATTGAAAGATTGCAAAAAATATAAAAAGAGATCAGCAGCTTATAAAAAAGCAACAGATTGAAAGTGTCGTAGAAAAAGCTTTTGAATTGAAATGAAAATTATTTATATTGATATTGAAGAGAATGAAAACATTAGATAAAACAATGGTGTTTTTTAAGGAGAAAAGCAAAAGAAAAAGATTGGTTAATAGAAGTAACTTCTGCAAAACTTTTACTGGTGAATAAAACACACTTCTTGCACTGAGCCTTTCTTTAATGATAAAAGCTATTTTCAACAAAATACATTAGTTTCTGCAGTTGATACCAGTGGTCGTTGTTATGAAATGAAAGATGGTTGTCAAATTCAAAAAGAAAAAATGGTTGTTAGGGATGTGGAAGAAGTAATAGCTGAAGAAGTTCAAGGAAGGTGTACACAAGCTCCAGTATATAAGTGGGATTGTAGTAGTATTTGTAGTTTACGACAGGAATCTATTGACATATTACGCGTTTTTTTAATGAAATTATTGCAAAAGAAATGTCTTAAACAGAAGATTAAGATGTTACAAGGACTAGATCCATGTAAAGTAAGAAAATATACTAACTTGCAAGGTCATTCTCTGGCTTGTCTTTCAGGAAAAGTGTGTCAAAGTACTTTCCATCATTTAAGAATGTTAGCACTACATCACTCACAAATGCGGAAGTTAGTAAGGAGACTTTACTATGTAAAAAGTCCTGCATTATCTTTAAGTAAAATGAACTCAGCTCTTTTGCCTGGTTCACTATTGGGCGTAAAAAAAAGTTTGTGATGATATACAGTTTCATTATTTTGGTTCAGAAGAGGAGTGTAGAGAAAGTGAGAGCTTGATAAGTGTAGGTGTTGAAGAACAGGTGGAAGATATTAGTACTGAGAAGTTTGCAGAAGAAATTACAAAGTTTAAGATGCTTTCATGTGAGAAACCAACCTATGTTTGTATTTGTTGTCGACGTACTCACTATAGAAATCAAACTAGCAATGTTGATGTGTATTTAAAAAGTGAAAAGGTAAACAATGATAAGTGGGAGCAATTTGGTGCTTATTTGTTGGTGGAAGGTCGTTTTGAGATGGGTACTGATCAACGTATTTGTAAATATTGTTACAACAAATTAGAAGAGAACAAAGTGCCAGCTAGAGCAATACATAACAACTTAGAGTTAGTAGCTATTCCTCCGGAACTGGCAGATCTAAATACATATGGATCCATTCTTATTCAATCTGTGCACCCGTTTCAGGCTATAGTTCATATGGAGCCGAAAACAGGTAAGCTGCCTTCAACAGATTTACAAAGAGGTCTGAAAGGAGGAGTTGTATACTTACCTTTAGATTTTAAGAAAAATATTGAAATTGTTGGTATAGACAGAGAGGAAAGTGAGCCTGTAGTTATTCTAGTAAATTATGTACCAACAAAGAGTCGAAAGATATGGCAAGAGTTAGTAGATGTAACCAAACTTCAAAAGGCTACATTATATCTTGTACAGGACAATATTTATTATAAAACTGTAAATGTGGAGAAACAAGAAATATGTTTTGAAGATGAAACAGAAATTTCAACTGGCCAAATAGAAAAAGTGGACAAGTCCAGGAGTGAAGAGATTTACGAACATTACAGTATACATCCTCTACATTCAAAAGAAGTGATAGGAAACACTATTGAATTATTTCAAATGAAGAAAGCGAAGGGAACTCCCATGAGTGTATGGGAAAAAAGTTTAGAAGCTAGTTGTTTTCCACAGCTCTTTCCCACTGGAGAAGGTGGACGATATGCTGAACGAGCAGTACAGATTCCAGCATCAGAATACCGCTCGTCAAGATTGTACTCTGAAGATCCAAGATTTCGACAGTGTATTCCATATATATTTCATCTTCTGTTTGAAAGTGACTTGTCTGGACTTTCATATGCAGTGAACCACATATTAAAAACAGGAGTTCATCTTACACATGTTTCTGCAAAGAAATTCATGGACAAAGTTCAACAAAGAGACGATCATTTAGAATCTCAGTTAATTAATTTGATGGCGTGTCAACGTGGTACCAATGAGTGTTGGTATTGTCATCACAGAGAACTTAAATGTATGTTAAGAAACTTAGGTACCCCTACTTGGTTTGTTACACTTAACTGTGCTGAATATGCGTTGGACGATTTACTTGAATTTCTACGAGAAGCAAATTCAAATGTAAAAAACATTGATTTGAAGACAGCTGGAGAACTGTGTTCCTTGGATCCTGTAAATGTGTGCAGATATTATAATCATAGTTTCCAAGCTATGATGTATTTTATCTGCAATAAAAATATTCCACCTCTTGGAGAAGTTACTGATTTCTTTTGGAGAAAGGTGTACCAAGCCAGAGGTGCTCCTCATATACACATGCTATTATGGATCAAGGATGCACCAAAATTTGGAACTGATACTGATGAAACTGTTTTGTCTTTCATCGAAGAGTATGTTACCTGTGCCATTCCAAAAAAAGGAGGAAAAAACAGCTTGAGACAACAAGTTTTACGGTTTCAAAGTCATCGATGTGGAAAATATTGTCGATGAAAATACAAGTCAAAGGAAAACTTTTATACAAAATTTCGTTTTGGATTCCCACGTCCAGTAATTTCAAAAGGAAGAGTCAACAGTTTCATGTCAACAGTAAGGCATTCTATAACTCGAAAATCTCCGAAGAATACATACAACTTAAAAAGAACTGAAGATTCAAAGTATATTAATGACTACAATCCAGTGATTTTGACAATGTGGAATGCAAACATGGATATTCAATATGTTGCAGATAATTCAATTGCTGTTGCTCAGTATGTTACGTCATATATAACAAAATCTGAAAAGACAGAGTTGAAAAAAATGTGGGAAGAAATTTCACAGAAAAAGAGTCTTAGCAAGAAATTGTACAGCTTTAGCATGAAAATGCTTTCCCACCGAGAGATTGGATCCTATGAATGTTCGGATCGGTTGAGCTCTGCCAGTTTATTTTCAAAGTCAAGAGGAATCATTTGGGTAAGTCTAGGTCTTAATACACACACACTTACCTCAGACTGGGCTGAGGATGGGAACTAGAGGCACGGGGCCAAAGGGCAAGCCAGCCTCCAATCTTATATGCAAACACAAAAAGGGCTGCCCCTCACGTGGGTTCCTACAGTTTCCTACAGAATTATGCTGAGATGCACCACCAGTGGGGGCATCTCATAAAAAGTTTCGGACTGGCCTCACACACCGCCCAGTGTCATGCTTCATCATAGGCTGTCCTCGCCCTCTAAAAACTTCGTTTGATAGAGGGCGGGCATACACCTGGAGACAGGGATGCACTTCTATAACTAAGTGATGGCCGTGTGAAAGTGAAAGGTGATTTAAAAACCATCACACCTGTCACTCAACAGTGTTTTATTCAGGGAACAGATGTATGGTATTAAAATAGGTGTACGGTGATCTGGGACATTATTCTCCCTTCACCGTATTAAGTGTGGTCAACATGTTTCTGCGTTAGTGTCCCCGTAGGGTACGTCGCATTCGTCAGGACCAAATGGGTTTATCCTTT
Source organism: Calotriton arnoldi (assembly GCA_963921515.1). Lineage (NCBI taxonomy): Eukaryota > Metazoa > Chordata > Amphibia > Caudata > Salamandridae > Calotriton > Calotriton arnoldi. The sequence goes on from CAWUFW010003843.1 coordinate 252,379, forward strand.
TTGCCTCTAATGCAAAAAGGAGCTGCTAATCTGGGGACGGGGATAAAAGATAAATAAAATACAATCGCCCGTCTGGTGTAGTACCACTGTGACAGATTCCTGAAATACTATCCTCTATACTCCATGGGAGGGCGAGGGTGGGAGGGCCTACTTGTGACTTTTGTCTGACTTCGGCGCTCCCATCGGTTCTCTCTACAGGTGTCCTCTCGGTCTCCCCGTCGCGGTGTGTGAGGCCAGTCCGAAACTTTTTATGAGATGCCCCCACTGGTGGTGCATCTCAGCATAAGTCTAGGTCTTGCCACCACATGAAACAGAGTATTGAAATGTCTTCAAGAAATCGAATACTTAGCATTGAATGAACCAGAAAGTACAGATATTGTTAAAACTAATATGTTGGATACGTACTATCCCAAAAGGAGTCCTCATCTGGAAAACCTATGTCTGTATTAAGTACTGCAACATTACAGGTTTAAGAGAAATGTTACAGAAAATATAAATGAAGAAAAATATGTAGTGATTGGATGTGACGGATGTTTGGTAAAACATGCCAAAGGAAATCTTATTAACCACAGAAAACCCAGTTGTGAAAGTCTAGATAAGATGGAATTTTTCTATTTAGCACTTCTGCAGCTGTTCAAGCCTTGGCGTAGTGAAGCGGCATTACTTGGAGATTTCGACTGCTATGAAGATTCATTTAATGCATGTAAAGATAGTATTCAATGCACAATCTTCCCAACTTATCTACAAATGTTAAATGATGAGATTGAACAAGAAACTACTATTGCAGCTGAAATAGCTTGAGACAGTTCTCAAGATAGTCAAAGTTCGGGTCCACTAAGTCAAGATCCACTAGGACAACCAATTATTGAAAATGAAGCAGCAATAGTCATGAATGAAGTGGAAACTGCAATGCTACAAGCACAACAGGCTATTATTCAGTTAGAAAACTTAGAAGAAGAACTAAACATTGAGCAAAAAAAAAAATATCTACAAGTGACAGAACAGATACAACATGGTTTGCAACATGAAAAAAGAATGCCAATGCTCATCATTTAAACCTATTTTAATGTACATCAATGGTCAAGCTGGAACAGGAAAATGTTTCTTAATTAAAGTTTTAACTAGTTATCTATACAAAACTACAGAATCACATTTATCTTGTGTTGTAACAGCTCCAACTGGATTAGCAGCACACAACATTAAAGGAATTACTTTACATCGATTACTCATGCTACCAGTTGAATATGACAATAAATTGGAATATCACAAGCTATCTGGAGAAGCTTGTTATGAAGTCTCAAGAGTACTGAAGAAAATAAAACTTCTAATCGTTGATGAGGTGAGCATGGTGTCAAACTTAATGCAATTGTATTCAGCGATCTACTACAACTTACTCTTGAAAAAGGGCAATCTGTTTTTAAAACACTTCTCCATGAAGAGACAAGGAAATCTTTGGGAAGTATTGGAAATGTGAACATATGGTCTCATTTTGAATATAAAGAACTTATTAAGAATATGCGACAAGCAAGTGATGAACATTATGGAAATATTCTTCAAGATATAAGAATTGTTGTCTTGACAAAACATGGTAAAGAAGCTTTAGAAAGTCGACTACTGAGGAACTTGTTTACAACTGGAAACACAGCGGCTGAAGTAATGTAGAAAAAACTTGGAGAAAAGAAGTTTATAGTTTGCCTAATGCCTACTTTGCAAGAGTGTTCTACATTTAATCAAGAGGTTTTAACACTGGAAAAACAACAAATAGTGGAAATTGAAGCTATTGATAAAATTGAACATCAAGGAATGACTATTCTTCTCTTTTTAAAAAAAATATATTTTTATTAAGATATTTTTGGGTGGGGCACATAAATAAATTCATATACAAACAATTATTCAGAGAGATTTCATAGTGATAAAATAAACATATGGGTAAAAACGTATACATTTAGTAGCAGCCTTACTTTCATACACAATATTTTCAATTCAATATTACTTTTACAGACGATTATTCAGACAGATTTCTTGGAGATAAAATAGGCATTGGGATAAAAGAAAACCTAGACATTAATAGCAGCATTATTTTCATATACAACATTTCAATTCATTATTATTTCAGGGGCCCCCAACCTCCGCCTTCCACCGATAAATTGGAGCCCATATTGTTTTCCCCAATTTTTGGGCCTTTCAGCCTTTTCTTTCATAGATTCCTTTCTCGAGATTAAAAGTGGAGAGGATCCGTTCTAGCCATTGCAAGAAGGATTTATTTTATTTGAAAAGTTTTATATAGCGCTGGCTAGACCCGGAGGAATCAGAGCGCTTTACATGAGGAAGAACATTGTTTCAGAACATAGTTACACAGTTACATCAGTTGCTGGAGCATAGTTAAATGAGTTACATGAGTTACAAAAGCATAGCATAGGCATAAGGATAAACAAAGCAGGCAGGGGAGAGAAATTCAGGGGAGAGAGGAAAGGAATAGGGGAGGTAGACAAAGAATGGAGGAGGGAAGAGGGGGTAGGAGACACAGCGTGGAGACGAGGAAGTAACAGTGTCTGACGTCCGGCTGGGTAGGTGACGGCTCCCAGCGGTAAAGGGATCATTCCCAGTCCTCCGTTATGTGTGATTCCCATGTCACGGTGGACTCTCTCAGCTGGGTCTCTGAGACTCAAGGGCATAAATACTGGATCCCTCCCCAACAAGGGGAGAGGAGTGCTTTGGTCACAGGCACACTCTGAAGAATGAAGGAGGGAAGAGGTGGGGGAGGGGGTAGGAAACCCAGCGGAAACACAGTGTCCGACATCCGGCTGGGTAGGAGACGGCTCCCAGCGGTAAGGGGATCTTTCCCAGTCCTCTGCTATGTGTGACTCTCTTGTCGCTGTGGACTCTCGCAGAGGGGTCTCTGAGACTCCAGGGCATAAATGCTGGATCCATCCCCAACAAGTGGAGTAGGAGTGCTTTGGACAAGCGCACACTTATGGAGGCCATTTTAGGGACAGACGGGCTGGTAGAGAAAGACCCTCACTGTAGAAGGGGAAATGCGAGTTGGGTTATTGGTTCAGTAGCCTGGAAGACTGCTGCCCCTATGCAGCCAATGTTGATGGTAGTAGGTGAAGATCAGTAAATTAATATGTGTTGGGCACCAATTTTGATCTACACTGTAGCAGCTAAAGAGCCGGATGGGGGATATGCTCAAGGTGTGGTTGATGTCCGATTTTTGTCCAAGAGTAGTAGCTCATCGAGGAAAAGGAGCACTGTGGTGGCCATCTTGGGGTCAGGCAAGAGATTCTGCCCCAGGGGTTCCATTCGGCCGATCCCCATTTTTATCTTTTCCCTATTGTATTCTCAGGGGCCCCTAAGGTATTCGCGTCGCTTCATCAGGTGTCTCCTGGATTGCCTCAGTCGGAGATTCCTCCTTAAAGCCTATTCAGCCGCCAATTTAGGGTCAGTGGTACAATGATGGTCTAGGGAAAGGATTACTTTTTCTCTGCTATGCCTCTTTCCAGTTGGTACAGCAGGACCCGAATGCTGGGTCATCCTCTCTCTACGGAGATATGTCCCTGGCGGGCGCCATTTTGAGGTCAGGCGCGGCGTATCCCGCTTGAAAATGCTATCAGAGTTTTTATGTGGGCTTAATTCGGGTACCCTCCGGTCCTCTGAACTCCCAATAAGATCGCCGGAGGTTAACTCCGCTCCCCCACTCACCGCCTCAATGTCCCTGCTGCTCGTCAGCTGTTAAGTGCGGGACCCTCTCATCATCGGAGCCGTCACCCGCGAGCACCCGGTGTGTTCACCAGGCGAAGCTGAGTCAGGAGAGTGTTGTCGCGGTCACTCCGCAGGTACCGGGGGATCGTTGGGTAATTCTCGGGTTGTAAGCAGAGAGGGCCACTTGCAGCTGGTCAGGCGCCCCCGGCCGGGTACGCCTACAGCAGAGGTCCTGTGGGGGAGGGGCCGCAGCCCGGAGCCTGAGTCTTCGCTGTTCCGACTCGCTTCCCCGTAGTTGCGGTTATCTCCAAAGGGCTCAGATTGTTCGCAGTACACCCGGGGGGCATCCAGCAATGATTTTGTGGATGGGACCACCGGATCTAACCAGGCTGTGGCAATACAGATTTTAACCACTGCCATCGCCAGAAACATGAAGTATGGTTGGGTACCATCTAATCCTGAGCTGCTTGTCCCCAATAACATTAATTCTGGGGTTAGGACCACATTCACCTTCAGGGTTATCTCTAGGAACTGTTCTATATCTTTCTTAAGGGTATCCAACCGCGTGCAGGTCAAAAACATGTGCACCACATCTGCCCTGGAGGATTGGCAACGGGGCAGCTGGTACCCACTGATCCCCCCACTTCGCTATTTTGTCTGGCGTACAGTACAGATCTAAAATTGTTTTAAAGTGCTGCGCCTGTAGTTTTGATGAACAAAGTATATTGTGTCCCTTGTCTGAGGAATCAAGGAACCCAGATCCTTTTATCCCAAGCCTTTGGTCCCATTTATCGGCCTGTTTCTCTAGGTCGTCTGGCTGTATGGCAATCAGCTCGATATAAATTCTACTGATAGTACACCCTTCTTCGTCCCTTAGCCTATCAATCATGGCATTCTTAACTATCCCTTTTGGGCCCCCTGTTTTCTTCCCCTAATAGCTACGTACCTGTAAGTATTTAAAAAAATCTTTCCTGTCTACCCCATATCTATCGTGTATCTCTGAAAATGATCTAAATCCAGTTACATCATGGAGTTGAATCTAGCCCGGTCATTCAGAAGGGATCCTTGGATTTTGCCTGGCTTAATAACCTCCACTTATCATTAATAGGCCGCTGTAATGTGGTAAAAATTATCTTTTTGCCTAAAGTTTTATTCTTATTTAAATCAATACCTCTGATATTCGAGACAGCATGGTTCCAAAAGTTAGATGGGGTGGTAAAAAGATTTATATGGGCATACGGGAAGACAAGGCGGAGCTTGAAGTTTATGTCTCTCCCTAGGGAGAGAGCAGGATTGTTGGTTCCAAATTTCAGACTATATCACTTAGCATCAGCCCTGCGATATATGTGCGGACTAGTTGGGGGAAACCCCTACGATCTCTGGAATCAGGGGAGCATACCGGATATTTATGAGCTACTGGTTGGGAAAGACGCCCAAAACAAATTCCTAAGGTTTATTGAGCCTAGTTACTACAAGAAGGTGAGGTTTAAGACTTTATTAGCAGCAGGTCAGGTTTGGAAGATGACAAAAAGAAAGATTGGATAGGGAGAATAAATTACTATACCCCCTATACATGAACCCAGCACTACCAATAGTCTTTCACGATAATATAATGAGACGGTGGAAGGGGTTAGGTATAGACGTGATTTGGGATTTAGTTGATGTAACTGGACTATTCTTCTCACAGAGAAACTACAGTCAAAATTGAATTAGTTGGAAAAGTCTGTATTTAAGACTGCAGGCTTAGAAAAGACTTTGCATGTATGTATAAACTGTCAGGTAATTTTACGGCGTAATTTGAATGTAGAAGGTTTAGTAAATGGAGCAATGGGAAAAGTTGTTGAATTTGTAAATTTTCAGAACAGAGATGGAATAGAATTTTTGAAGATAAAATTTGATCAGATTAAAGAGGTAAGGCAGATTGGGCGTTGTGTTGTACGTGTTTTGCTTGTAAAAGACTTGTATGTTCGCAGAAAACAGTTTCCTTTGTCTTTAGCATATGCAGTAACTATTCATAAATCTCAAGGTTTAAGTATAGACAGTGCTTTTGTAAATATTGGAAGTACAGTGTTTAAAGAGGGAATGGCATACGTTGCATTGTCTCGAGTAAGAACATTATCTGGTTTGTATTTGATTGATTTTGATGAGAAAAAGGTTAGTGCAGATGCAAATTGTGTAATAGAGTACAATCATTTGAGAACACTTTATACTCCTCATTTAGCTGAATATCCGATATATGAGAAACGTGTAGTGTGCCCAAAATGGAAATATGTGAAACATTGAAATGAGGGTCAATAAAAGAAAACTATTCAAGAGAGTCATGAAGATGTAAAAAAATGAAAATGGAAACTGTTGATGAGATTGTAGAATACCAGTTGGAAAACAGTTCAGGTATCAATTGCTATGCTAATGTAATTTTGAATGTTGTGTTTTATCTAGAAGAGCTTCATTGTGAAATTATGGAAAATCATGAAAAAAGATGTTGTTCTTTATTACATCATGTATTTAACCAATTGGTAACTGACAGAAGTAAAATCCATACTGCTTCTGGTGTTTGACATCTTTTGGTTATATGTACTGGTAATTTGACATTCACTCTTAAAGTTCAACAAGATGCACAAGAATTTCTTATGTTTATGCTTGGAGTATTAGAACATGAAAGAATACAGATTGAAAACTTATTTGGACTAAGTTACAGATGGGATCATAAATGTGAAGAGTGTTCATTTACTTCCAGCACTGAAATAGAAACAGAACGATTCATATACTTGACAGTACCAGATTGCAAATCTGTACCTTTTAACAAATTAGTGAAAACAGCAAATCAGGATATGAAATGGTCGGATTGTAAATCAGAGATGTTGTCTACATTACATATAGAAAGATTTGGAAAATATCTCATTTTAATACTACAACGTTGTAGAGCAAATGGAAGAAAATTGGAAACCAAAATAATTTTTTTTGTTGCAAGTCAAATATCTATTTTAGGAAGAACTTTTATAGCATTAGCTATTATTTTACATGATGGACCTACTACAATATCTGGACACTATACTGTGTATTTAAAATGTAATAAAGGATGGACACATTGCAATGATGGCCACTTGCAATTCAAATCTAGATTGCCTTTCGATTTACAAAATTCATATTTGATATTTTTGAAGCCAAAGTTTTGAATACATTATTCGGCCTATTGGGAAGATGTCAACACAAATTATCAAATTTGTATTGGATTTTTTGAAGTGAAAGTTTTCAATACATTATTCGGCCGATTGGGAAGATGTGAACATGAATTAACAAATTTATATTGGATTTTTACCAAGAAAAAGTTTTGAATACATTATTCGGCCTATTGGGAAGATGTGAACAGAAAGTGGAGAGGATTGAAACAATAAGTATTTATAGTTAGTGTTTAGGATATTATTTGTGCTAATTGATATTAGATTTGGAAAATTGTTTTTAAAAGCAATGCTTTATATATTTGTTGTCTATATTGTACCAGATATAAATGAGAGTATACATTTAGGAATTGTTTTTCAGTGTAATAAAAGACTTAATGTATAAGTTGGACGTAATTTAGAAACTGTAGATAGGTAAACATATAGGTACACATATTGGAAATAATGCTTTGCGGTAATTTGTTTTTTTTACAATCTCGTTGATTGTTTTTTTTCCCCCCTGTTGTATGATGATACTACATTGAAATCACTGTGTATGGTGAAGTTCAGTAGAATCTGAAAACAGCATAAAAGGAAACTAAAATTGTTATGTAATTCTAAAATTATGTTGTGTTCTTAACCCCTTTGGTGCTTGCGTCGGCCAATGGCCGCCGCAGCACTACCTCCCTGGTGCGGCGCACGTCCATTGGCCGTCACCAGGAGGGCCCCTTTAAACCTCCGGTGCATCGCACCGGAGATTATTTTTTAATTCCCCCTGGGGGAGACGTGGAAGGCTTTCCGCGTCTCCCCCACCCCCTCCCGCCCATCTGTGACGTCAGCGCGCCGCGGGCACTCTGAGCGTCACTGATTTCCCCACCGGAGCCGAGGACAGCAGCAGGTAAGGCCACGCTCGACTCCGATGGGAAATCCGGCCAGACGGCCTCCCCAGCTTTAGGGAGGCCTCGTTTGAAAGGAGAGTCTCCCCTTTCAAACGAGGCCTTCCTGAAAGGGTTTCCTGGCCGTGGATCGCGGCAGCGCTGCGATCCACGGCCAGAAAGCCCACTAGACACCAGGGATGTCTTTGGGGGGACACCTGCTCTTTATTAGTAATGTTACACCCATGTGGGCGTGTCCTTATTCACCATATGCCTCCAGTGCATGATGGTATATGCAGTCCCGAAATCCAATATACTGCCCAAGTGGGTGGCGCTGTAATCCCAACATCCATAAAAATAAAAAACCACAGTGGGGTGAAGAAAAATAAAACCAACACAGTCTGTTGCTATATTTACGCTGTTCATGCGGCACACTCCGTTCCCTTTGCACAGGTGTTCGACCCTTCCAACACCAAAGGATCCATACTGTTATGGCGGGCCACCCTCGCGGCTGGAAATAACCGCTAAAATTCCATCAAACAAGTTGCCCTGTTGAGGATGGCACTCCCGGAGTGCGAACTCGTGAGCATGAAAGCCGCAGCAGTCTCGTGGTTCACCTTTTCTCCGAATCCTGGCTCAACGCGTTTCAAGCTATGTGCTCTTGTTCACGAGCCCCTTCTGGCAAGGAAAGATCAGCAACCAACGGATTAAGGACACCTGCTCTTTATTAGTAATGTTACACCCATATATATATATGCTCCTTGATGCACAGTGAACGGCGCACTTGCGGACGGGTGCTTCACAAACGCGGGGGTGCGCCCGCGATATTTATCCAGGCTCTGTTTCCTTGTTTCCCAAAAAGAAAAACAGCACTCGCGGGGGCAGTTGCTAGAGTTTATTGGCCCCCGCGAGTGCTGTTTTTCGTTTTGGGAAACAAGGAAACGGAGCTTGGATATATATATATATATATATATATAGCGGCGATATATCTATATATATATATATATATTCAGAAACACAAAGGATGCCGCACTCCAGAGATTGGTTTAAGAGTTGCTTTATTTTCACCACGACTGGTGGTAGTGGTGGTGAAAATAAAGCAACTCTGTAACTGGTCTTGGAGTGCGGCATCCTTTGTGTTTCTGAATTTAAATATTGGGTAAGGATTCTACCCGTTGCTGCCTGCACCAGGTATTGAGCGCTCTGACATTGGGAATTAATTGTTATATATATATATATAAATATTTATTTACAGAGATATTTCTCAGTGCTGAAATTATGAGACTGTGAAAGAACTATAATGAGTCTCTTTGAAGTTACCTGAAAGGCAGTAAAGTGTGGTACTGCTGCAGAGTACAAAAAAAAATTTCTGCTAGATAGAGATATCTGACTTTTGTGTAGTGGCAGTTTTGACGCCATAAAGGGTATGCTGAAACGAACAGATCGGTATTATGTAGACAGCTAAGTGGATTAGTAAAGCCACAAAGTAGAAACACTGTAACAGACTAAGGGGTCGATTCCGATTCGGGCCGGAAAAAGCACCGACCGACTCGGATCCGGAAATTATACCGCCCGACACGCCAAGTACGATGCAAGGCGTGCAAAATCCGACCGACACGTACCGAACCCAAGTCGACCGACCGAGCCGCACGGAAAACAGCAATCCGGTCGGAAAAACACGCGAATCCAACCGACCGACACGCACCCGGAACAAATCCGACCGAAACGTACACGCGAACTCCAAACCGCAAAGTACGATGCAAGGCGCGAAAACCACGAGCGAGTCTGACGGAGGACAAGCCGTACGACCGACACGCATACAAAACCGAGCCGAAGCAACACAAAACACCGTGACCGACGCGTACGCAGCATAGAAAACTGCACATACACAGCGTGAACGAAACGGAGAAGACCGTACGAGACAAATGCAGGGTCCGACTCGGTCACAGAACGTTTCCAACATACACAGACAGTACAAAGGAAAAATCACACAAAAAAAGGCCAAACAAGCAATTACTAAGCCAATAAATACTGGGGGGTGGGGACAGAGAACAAAGACACACCCACAACTCCACCCATATAAAGGACACAAATCACAACCATGAGCCTTTGCAAATGCCATTCCACTGCCAGCACCCAAGAGAAAGCAACCACACACCCACAGCTCATCCCTCACACAAGCCACACACCATCAGCACACCAACAAATACCTACCTCACATACACCCAGCAAAACACACACTCACACACCCTCACCTGCACACCAACACACACATCACTCACCATCACCACCCATCACCATGCCCCCCAAGAAGAATCCCAAGTTCCTAGATTGTGAATTGGAAGTCATGGTAGACGAGATCCTCAGAAGTAGAGCCACAGCTGTTTGGCACACTGGTCCAACAGACCCCCATCTCCCAGAAAACCAAGATGTGGGAGAGGATCATCAACAGGGTGAACGCACAATCACCATGTCGGCGCACAAAGAGCGACATCCAGAACAGGTGGTATGACGTGCGCAGGAGGGTACGGGACCTGCTCAAGAAAGACTACATCAACAGCCAATACACCGGCAGTGGCCCTCCTGCCAAGCCAATATACCTCAGGCCCTGGGAGGAGAAGGTGCGGGCCATCCTTCCGCCAGTGAGCGTATATGGACTAGAGGACATCCCAGAGCCTGGTGAGTACACAACAAATGTACACAATATACTGCCACAAAAACACACACACATCACTGTCAAGGGAGAGTCAAACCATGCACTCATAGCAATTACACAGCAACCAGAACAGAATCATCCCAAAATGTGTATGTCAGTCAGATAAACACAACACATGCCATCAAAAAAGTCACATCCAACTGTGCCATCACATGTACAAACACAACTCCAACTACAGCTAGGCAGTGGCACAAATAGAACTAACAAACACATCCAGACATGTAGCCACCACAACAACACCAACACACAGTGAAGACCACTCAAAGGAAGGAATTCTGTGTATGCTGGCCAAGTCAGTGTAGCCAATAGCATCATGGGAGTCGCAGTCACACATATTGCCCCCCACAACTGTCCCATCAACACCACCATGAACCATGCGCACATCACAGGGAGTGGAGAAGGACTCACAAGATGGCTGACACTGGCAACTGCTGTGGGGAGCACAAGGCCCTGCTGGCAACTGTGCACCAACAAACAGCAGGACACCACTGACTGACATCCTGAGAGACAACTTACACTCCCTGCAATGCAAGCACGTTCCATGGTGGGATATCTGGCTGGCTGGGTGGGAAGGAGGACTTGCAGCACTGACCATAGTCACAAGCACCTCCCCTCACACACCCCCCAACACAAACTCCACAGAACCCACCTGGTAGAATGCAATGCCCCCCAGCAATGGACCGATCGGTGTGCACACATTGGCCATTGCATTCAATGTGTGCGGGTACGCGTTGTACCCCTGTACGCGTTGAACTGCAATGGACCGATCGGTGCCCCCGGCCGGCCCATTGCATTCAATGTGTGCGGTGCACGCGTTGTACCTCTGTACGCGTTAGTACCGCAATGGACCGATCGGTGCCCCCGGCCGGCCCATTGCATTCAATGTGTGCGGTGCACGCGTTGTACCCTGTACGGCGTTGTACTGCAATGGACCGATCGGTGCCCCGGCCGACCCATTGCATTCAATGTGTCGTGGTACGCGTTGTACCCCTGTGCGCGTTGAACTGCAATGGACCGATCGGTGCCCCGGCCGACCCATTGCATTCAATGTGTGCGGGTGCGCGTTGTACCCCTGTACGCGTTGTACCGCAATGGACCGATCGGTGCCCCGGCCGGCCCATTGCATTCAATGTGTGCAGGTACGCGTTGTACCCCTGTACGCGTTGTACTGCAATGGACCGATCGGTGCCCCGGCCCGGCCCATTGCATTCAATGTGCTGGGTACGCGTTGTACCCCTGTACGCGTTGAACTGCAATGGACCGATCGGTGCCCCGGCCCGGCCCATTGCATTCAATGTGTGCGGTACTGCGTTGTTCCCCTGTACGCGTTGTACTGCAATGGACCGATCGGTGCCCCGGCCGGCCCATTGCATTCAATGTGTCGCGGGTGCGCGTTGATACCCCTGTACGCGTTGAACTGCAATGGACCGATCGGTGCCCCGGCCGGCCCATTGCATTCAATGTGTGCGGGTACGCGTTGTACCCCTGTACGCGTTGTACCGCAATGGACCGATCGGTGCGCACCCATTGACAATGGGCTTGCCTGGCAACGGACGCGTTTTCGAATTTCGAACGAGTCGGTTGCTGGAAAATCAGTTGGTCACCCACAACAATGTTGCAAAATCATGTATGTCATGAAGTTGCAGATTTGAAGGATGCTGTGGGCGTGTTTTGGTGCTGCTATTCCATGGATTGGCCAGATTCAGAAGATGCAAACGACTTGGACCTATCACTTTGGACACAAGGGACAGTATCTGCCTCTCCAGCACATATATATTGCTGGCTGTTCCCCTGAGAGCTCACTTGCCTGCACTACATGCTCCAGGACGACATCTGCCACTGCACTGCTGCTGTCTCTGCCCCTCTGGACCCTGCAATGGCACGTACTGTGGAGAGAGCCCCAGCCTTCAGCCTTGAGGAGAACCAGGCCCTGCTGGACAGCCTACTTCCACAGTACAGCAAGCTGTATGGGACACCAGGGGAGCAGGTGAGTGTTCTGTGCACTGCCTTTCTGAATGTGCATTTTGTCTGACTAGCAAGGCTGGAAGTCTGCACGCCACTGGCTAGCAGGCTCACTGAGTAGTTGTCACCCCCCATAGTGTGTAGTGACATACACTGGACAGGTATGGTGCAGTGACAGTGCATTTGAACAAGGTTTTACTTCCCATGCAATGATACCATGTAGTGACGTCTGGCAAACTGTCCATGGGCAGCTTTGCACTGCCTGTGTACATCATGTGCCCCTGTGATTGAGACATGTATATACAACTGTGTCATGCACGGATATGTTGCATGTGTAGTAATGGCCTTTTCACTTTGTCATCCTGACAGGTTAATGCCCATCGGAAGCAGGAGATCTGGAAGGACATCGTCCGGGGCGTCCGGTCCGTGGGGGTCTACAAGCGCCGGATCCGCAACTGCCAGAAGAGGTGGCAGGACCTTCGGGGCTGGACCCGGAGGATTGCACGGGTCCAGCTGAAGCTGTCGCCTCCTCGCAGGAGGGGCGGAACACGGACCCTGACCCCCACATGCTCCAGATCCTGGCGGTGGTGTTTCCAGACCTGGATGGGCAGCTGAAGGCCAGACAGCAGCAAGGAGGGGTGAGTCAAAGACTGCACTGTGAACTCTGTATTACATGCTTTGTGCCCTCCTCTGGCCTGGTTCAACTGCCACAGTGCAGCAGTCATGTTGTCCAGGAGCCATGTCCCTCTATTGTGCACTGCCCACTGCTCATCTGATACCCAGGTGTGGCCCTTACATTCAGGGAATTGTGTCACTTGGGACTGTGTCCTTGCAGTTTGCTTCACTAAAGGTGGGGGACAGCATCTGTTTCCCTAACTCTGTTGTGGGCATCATGGGTGGGTCCATTGTTCACACAACGCCTGTGTTCGGACATGTAATCTGCGTGTTGCTTTGATATGCGGTCCACTTGCTGAGCTGAGCCACCACATGTGCCTGGGGTATGTGGCACACGCCCATGCAGCGGGTGGGAACAATGTTTGGGCCCCAGGAGTGTGCAGATTACGTGTGTCACACATACATAGCCAGCTATCCACTGTCCAGGGCTCATCCCTCATTCATGTGGAGCAGGACAGTCATGCCTACTCCAGGCCATGCAATGCACTCTGTACTCCCACTCCCGTGTATCAGCTGACACATTGTGCGCAGTGATTTGACCCCTCAGGTGTCTGCCTCTGTGTCAGTGTGCTGTGGATTACTTGCCAGGACTGCTGGGGTGTTTCTTGGTAGGGGCTCAGCATGCCCCTGGAGATGTGACCATAGGAGACGATACTTGTGTGTCACATAGGTGTTTGATCAGCTGCCCGTGCAGACTGGGGTATGCGAATGTGAAGTTCAGGCAGCTGTTCCCCATTCACAGCAGATTGTGAGGGGCTCAGGTTCAGAGGGTAGTGTCACAGGTCTCCCATATGTCCAATAGGTATGACCTGGACAGATGAGGGTTAAGATGATGTGTTGTGTGGGGGATGTACATGTGCACTTGTGCAGCTCCAGGACTTGCATTCCCCATGACCTACTATTGTGACACAGTGCATAGTGTTGTTGTCTGGCTGCCAAGTCATACATCACTGAGACAGTGATGTATGACTTAGCAGTCATGCCTCTGCCATGGCATGTGTCAACTTATTGGTGGTCCTGCAGGGGAGTGACATGTGCTACATGCACACCATTGTGGCGATGGCTATCAGGACATGGGTGCATCATGGTGTCTGTCGCTGGTATGCATCACATGCATTTCCTATTTGACTCTGGGCATCCCTTTCATCCGGAAACCTGTACTGACTCAGTGGCAAGAGCTGTGATGTGTGCATGTCCACATGCCACACCGTGTCCTCTGCACTGTCCAACTACTGTGTACTTGGTGCATGTGTCCACACTGGGGTGTTGCAATCCAACAGACACCAGACAGATGGGTGCAAGGCCATGTGGGATGTGAGTGCCATGCTTGGCATCAGACTGACAATTGGCTTCTCCTGTTCAGTTAGGGCACTTTTAGCAATGTACAACTAATGATGCCAGGGCTTGCTCTGTAATGTGCTGTGCTCACAGTGGTGTGTGCGTTTGGTGCAGGTGACTGATGTCTGTCTGTTTCCCCATTGTTTGCAGATACATCCACGGCCACGGAAGGGGACAGCTCCACGGACCAGGAGGAGCCAGAGAGCCAGACTGGGTCAGCAGCCGAGGAGTGGTCGGAGGGACCCAGTGGCACGGAGGGCGAGGGAGCCACACCGAGGAGTCCTCAGCACCATCCACCTCAGCTGAGGACCAGAGCAACTCGGAGGATGACTCCCTTATGGAGGCGGGTGTCAGCAGCCACCACACCCCAGCTAGTGTTGCTGTCCCCGCCACCACCAGCACCACCACCGCCCTCCCATCGGCTCCCATTCCCCAGGTCTGTGGAGGCTCCCATGTTCGGGAGCGTGTCTCCTTTGGGCCAGGCACCGCACCCCCTGCCCCTGTGTCCCCTGCTGCCCTGAGTGAGGAGTCTGTGTACCTCCTTCGCCAGCTCCATGTAGGGCAGACAGCCATGCTGAGTGTCCTCCATGCGCACACCGCTCTGTTGACTCAGCTGGTGTCGTTCATGGAGGGCATCTCATCGGGCATGTCTGACCTACAGAGGGGCAATAGGTCCATGGACTCCTCCCTGATGGCAGCAGTGTCCCTCCTCAGACAGTCCCTCACCCCTCCTGCCTCTGCTCCATCCACACTCCCCAGCACCTTACCCGTCCCAAGCACACACACACCGGCACAGGCACACACCAGCACACACACGTCCAGCACACAGACACACACGCCACAAACAAAACGCACACGCACGCACAGTCAGGGGACTGAAACCAGA
This sequence comes from Calotriton arnoldi, assembly GCA_963921515.1. Taxonomy (NCBI): domain Eukaryota; kingdom Metazoa; phylum Chordata; class Amphibia; order Caudata; family Salamandridae; genus Calotriton; species Calotriton arnoldi. Next base: position 267,691 of record CAWUFW010003843.1, read on the forward strand.
CTCACAGGGGATGGGGCCCTGGTACACACACACGCATCCACGGGCACTGCGCAGTCCTCAGTTGCCTCTCCCTCCAAAACACCCTCCCTTGCCTCACCTGCAACCCCAAAGACCCAGCGCCTCTTCCTCAGTGACCTCGGCCTCTTCCCCTCCGATCCAGCTGCTCCAGCATCCAGGGGGAAGAGGAAGCCCCCCCACACGGAGCAGAGTGCCCCTCGCCCCCGGACACCCTCCCACAGGCGCAGACAGACTGAGGCCCCCACCCGCAAGTCCCCCAGGAGTGGTAAGAGCAAGACCCCGCCGCCGCCATGCAGCTCAAGCACCAGGTCTCCTTCCTCCATCCCTCAGGCCCCCACTCCACAGGTGCCCCCACCACACCCTGCCCCAGGTTCCCCCACCCACAGATATACCATCCCCAAGAGGATCCGGCCTTCTCCCCCTGCCACTTGCTCTCCCGGCACCACACCCCCTGCTGCGCTTGTCTGTGCCACTGATGTGGTGAGGGTGTCCTCCCCCTCTGTCCAGCCCACCTTGCCTGTTCCCCATTCTCCTCCCCTGGTGGTAGGCACTGCAGTGGAGTCCACTACCACCCTGTCTGACTTGGGCACTGCAGTGGCGGACCTGTCCACTCCATCTGCAGGGTCCACTGCAGTCGTGCCGGCACCCACAACATCTGAGCCATGACCCCCAGTTGTGCCGGCACACACCATGTCAGACACCTCCACTGCAGTTGTCAGTGGCTCTCCAGCACCCACCACCCCTTCCCTGCTTCCTCCTGGTGAGCCCTGATCCTGTCCCTGCGGTGCCTGGCCTACCCCCGGTTGCCCCTCCTAGTGGATTGTCCCTGGTTTTGTGCAGGCATGTGTAGGGTGGCATCTGCCACTGTCACCCACTTGTGACTTTGTTGATGGACTGGCCATTGGCCTTTGTTTATTTTCTACCGGACTTCTACTTTTAATGCCACATATGCTGAATAAAGCAACTTTCTGTTCTCTAGTGCTTTTGCTTCTGATGTACATGATGTTGATGATGCTAACCATGCCCTTGCTGCAGTGATGGTGATATTTGGTCTCATGATAATGAAGTGTTACTGTGCAGGAACCCATGTGGTCCAGGGGGAATGTGTCCTATCCTGTGGTGTATCCATGTCATCCATAGCAGCATCTGAGGGTGTCATGTGTTCAGTATTTGGCAATGGGATTTCCTACTTAGATTGCCTATTTCACATCTGTGGCTTCCACCCCTGCACATCTGTTGTGCCTGCCATTGTTCAATTCGTCTACTTCCCTGACCGTGTGGCCATCTCCAGTGGACATGCAGGTTTGGGCATCAATGGGGAAGGACTCATCTGTGTTGTCAGTGCAACATTGCTATACAAGTGTGTTGGATCTGTGCTGATGATTCCGTTGGCACTTCCATGACCAGGCTGATGCTACGGGAGCCCTCATTTGGTGTAATTGTTGATTGTGTGACCAAGTGCTCAGCTGACATGATGGGGCCCTACTGAGGCAACATATGGCACAGCTTTCCTCACACAGGAGTGGAGTCCCCTCATGGCAGTGTGTACTCCTGTGACATTGCCTGCGCCCAAGGTGTGTGTTGTATGTGCATGTCTGTGTGTCCACTTCTGTTTAGCTGTGCATGCTGTGATCCCTAGTGTTGTACCTGTTTGTGATGCTAGCTGAGTTGACCTATGTTCCCCCAAAGTCTTCGCCCTGGGTTCTCTGTGATGTGGGTGCATGGCACATTACTGGTCATCAGGGTGTCACCCATAGGTGTGTTTGCTGTCAGGGCTGAGTTTGTGTGCAGACGCAGATGGGTCACAGTCAGGTTTCCCCTTGGCACTTGTTGTTTGCCCCTGTCATGTGATTTCCAGTTTGTGTTATCTTTCAGTGATTGTGACACGTTGTGTGTGTGACTGCTGGCACTCCTCAGGGTCCGGGCTGCAATGTTGGTTGTTGTCTATGTGTGTTCTTTGTGGGTGACCTTGGCTTCTTCATTGGTGTGTGACTGTGGCTGGGATCCCATTGGTTGGTGTGGTATTGCCGTCATGTCCATGTACAGCGTAGTGTGCAGTGTGTCAGACATTCAGGAGTCTTGTTGACTGGCCATGTGTGATGTGTTTCTGCACCTTGGTTCCCACCCACCACCCTGGAATAGTCATGGGTGCATGTGAAATGTCACCAGTGCATGTGTGCTTCACTGCTGCACATTGTTGGAGGTCGAGGGGTGTGGTGTTGAGTGTGTGCAGATGAGAGTTGTTGCCCGGCTAGGCCCCTGCCTCCATGTTGGCCTTGGCTTACTGGCCATGCTGTTTGATTTGTGCTTGTGTAGGTGTGATGGTAGTTAGTTGCTCAGGACACATGACTGTGGTTCACAGTGTGAACCACATTTAGCTTTGTCATCACAGTGGGATTGTAATGCAGCCCAGGGTCACCACATTGTGGGGGCCCCGGGGGTGGTGCTGTGGTGTGTCTGTGTCTTGCTGTGTCAGTTGCTGTCCCTACGTGCCTGTGTGACATGTGTGATTTGTGCTCCCTATCATCTGACAATGCCTGCTTGCCCACATAGGGGATTTGGATCCATGAGTTACCTTTGTGTGGCACTGTATGCACATCTGTATGATTGGTATTCAGGTCTCCTCATGTGTTGTGTGGTTGCCTGGGGACACTGGCACCCCCCTCACCTGTTGTGTATGATGTGCAGTGTGGGTCTGCCTGTTTGTGTTTGTGCATCTGCACCACTGCATTGGCATATCTTGGGTGTGCCATTGGCTGTATGTAGTTTGGTGGGTTTCCCCTGCTGTCCCTGGGACTCCTAGGTCATCGGTCAGCACAATGATCATGGTTTGTGTGTCCCATTGCTGCCATGGTATGGTATCTGTTCACCTCACATCTGCAGTCTCCACAGGGTATCTGCATTTGTGTGCCCATTGGTGCAAATATGTGGGTCTGCATTCTGATGGTCACTTCTGTCATTGTGTCATTGATGATTGTTGACGGTGTCAGCCCCCATGGGTGTTGTTTGTCTGCACATGGCCAAAGGTATGTCTTATTTGCACTGCAGTATTTGGCTCCCCCAATTTATGTTGCAATGGGACACATACACTACTTTGCCACTGATGTGTTTGTTGTTCTGTGACCAGGAATCATCCATGCAGTTTGGCAGTTGCACCTCTTTCTTTGTCAACACTTACCTTTTGGTCACTGTGATGATGGGGGTTTGGACCCCATTGCCACAATGTTCAAAATGTGCTTCAGCTATGGACCCCACACTTACATTTTGGTCACTGTGATGATGGGGGTTTGGACCCCATTGCCACAATGTTCAAAATGTGCTTCAGCTATGGACCCCACACTTACCTTTTGGTCACTGTGGTGATTGGGGTTTAGACCCCATTGCCACAATGTTCAAAATGTGCTTCAGCTATGGACCCCACACTTACATTTTGGTCACTGTGATGATGGGGGTTTGGACCCCATTGCCACAATGTTCAAAATGTGCTTCAACTATGGACCCCACACTTACATTTTGGTCACTGTGATGATGGGGGTTTGGACCCCATTGCCACAATGTTCAAAATGTGCTTCAGCTATGGACCCCACACTTACCTTTTGGTCACTGTGATGATGGGGGTTTAGACCCCATTGCCACAATGTTCAAAATGTGCTTCAGCTATGGACCCCACACTTACATTTTGGTCACTGTGATGATGGGGGTTTAGACCCCATTGCCACAATGTTCAAAATGTGCTTCAGCTATGGACCCCACACTTACATTTTGGTCACTGTGTTCATGGGGGTTTGGACCCCATTGCCACAATGTTCAAAATGTGCTTCAGCTATGGACCCCACACTTACCTTTTGGTCACTGTGATGATGGGGGTTTAGACCCCATTGCCACAATGTTCAAAATGTGCTTCAGCTATGGACCCCACACTTACATTTTGGTCACTGTGATGATGGGGGTTTGGACCCCATTGCCACAATGTTCAAAATGTGCTTCAGCTATGGACCCCACACTTACATTTTGGTCACTGTGATGATGGGGGTTTGGACCCCATTGCCACAATGTTCAAAATGTGCTTCAGCTATGGACCCCACACTTACCTTTTGGTCACTGTGGTGATGGGGGTTTAGACCCCATTGCCACAATGTTCAAAATGTGCTTCAGCTATGGACCCCACACTTACATTTTGGTCACTGTGATGATGGGGGTTTGGACCCCATTGCCACAATGGTCATGGCCTGCTTGCATTGTGGGTGCCACACACATATATGTGTGGCACATGTGCTAGGGGGTCACATTGTATGTTCAAAGTCATGTTCGGTGTTGTAGGCATTTGACACAGTCTACACATGCTTGTCATGGTGTTGGGGGATGTCTTCTTCTTGCATTCCCTAGGTTGTGGTGTGCTGGTTGTGTCATGCATTGTCCATCCTATGAGTGGGGGTGGTAGTAGTGGTAGGCATCCAGCCCCCCCTGGCTGAGGGTGGTAGTAGTGGTAGGCATCCAGCCCCCCCTGGCTAAGGGTGGTAGTAGTGGTAGGCATCCAGCCCCCCTGGGTGAGGGTGGTAGTGGTGGTAGGCATCCAGCCCCCCTGGCTAAGGGTGGTGGTAGGCATCCAGCCCCCCTGGCTGAGGGTGGTAGTAGTGGTAGGCATCCAGCCCCCCTGGGTGAGGGTGGTAGTGGTGGTAGGCATCCAGCCCCCCTGGCTAAGGGTGGTGGTAGGCATCCAGCCCCCCTGGGTGAGGGTGGTAGTAGTGGTAGGCATCCAGCCCCCCTGGGTGAGGGTGGTAGTGGTGGTAGGCATCCAGCCCCCTGGGTGAGGGTGGTAGTAGTGGTAGGCATCCAGCCCCCCTGGCTAAGGGTGGTGGTAGGCATCCAGCCCCCCTGGGTGAGGGTGGTAGTAGTGGTAGGCATCCAGCCCCCTGGCTAAGGGTGGTAGTAGTGGTAGGCATCCAGCCCCCCTGGCTAAGGGTGGTGGTAGGCATCCAGCCCCCCTGGGTGAGGGTGGTAGTAGTGGTAGGCATCCAGCCCCCCTGGGTGAGGGTGGTAGTAGTGGTAGGCATCCAGCCCCCCTGGCTAAGGGTGGTGGTAGGCATCCAGCCCCCCTGGGTGAGGGTGGTAGTGGTGGTAGGCATCCAGCCCCCTGGCTAAGGGTGGTGGTAGGCATCCAGCCCCCCTGGCTGAGGGTGGTAGTAGTGGTAGGCATCCAGCCCCCCTGGGTGAGGGTGGTAGTAGTGGTAGGCATCCAGCCCCCCTGGCTAAGGGTGGTGGTAGGCATCCAGCCCCCCTGGGTGAGGGTGGTAGTAGTGGTAGGCATCCAGCCCCCCTGGGTGAGGGTGGTTGTAGTGGTAGGCATCCAGCCCCCTGGCTAAGGGTGGTAGTAGTGGTAGGCATCCAGCCCCCCTGGGTGAGGGTGGTAGTGGTGGTAGGCATCCAGCCCCCCTGGGTGAGGGTGGTAGTAGTGGTAGGCATCCAGCCCCCTGGCTAAGGGTGGTGATAGGCATCCAGCCCCCCTGGGTGAGGGTGGTAGTAGTGGTAGGCATCCAGCCCCCTGGCTAAGGGTGGTAGTAGTGGTAGGCATCCAGCCCCCTGGCTAAGGGTGGTAGTAGTGGTAGGCATCCAGCCCCCCTGGCTAAGGGTGGTGGTAGGCATCCAGCCCCCCTGGGTGAGGGTGGTAGTAGTGGTAGGCATCCAGCCCCCTGGCTAAGGGTGGTAGTAGTGGTAGGCATCCAGCCCCCCTGGGTGAGGGTGGTAGTGGTGGTAGGCATCCAGCCCCCTGGCTAAGGGTGGTGGTAGGCATCCAGCCCCCCTGGCTGAGGGTGGTAGTAGTGGTAGGCATCCAGCCCCCCTGGGTGAGGGTGGTAGTGGTGGTAGGCATCCAGCCCCCCTGGCTAAGGGTGGTGGTAGGCATCCAGCCCCCTGGCTGAGGGTGGTAGTAGTGGTAGGCATCCAGCCCCCCTGGGTGAGGGTGGTAGTGGTGGTAGGCATCCAGCCCCCTGGCTAAGGGTGGTGGTAGGCATCCAGCCCCCCTGGGTGAGGGTGGTAGTAGTGGTAGGCATCCAGCCCCCTGGGTGAGGGTGGTAGTAGTGGTAGGCATCCAGCCCCCCTGGCTAAGGGTGGTGGTAGGCATCCAGCCCCCCTGGGTGAGGGTGGTAGTAGTGGTAGGCATCCAGCCCCCCTGGGTGAGGGTGGTAGTAGTGGTAGGCATCCAGCCCCCCTGGGTGAGGGTGGTAGTAGTGGTAGGCATCCAGCCCCCTGGGTGAGGGTGGTAGTGGTGGTAGGCATCCAGCCCCCTGGGTGAGGGTGGTAGTGGTGGTAGGCATCCAGCCCCCCTGGCTAAGGGTGGTGGTAGGCATCCAGCCCCCCTGGCTGAGGGTGGTAGTAGTGGTTGGCATCCAGCCCCCTGGGTGAGGGTGGTAGTGGTGGTAGGCATCCAGCCCCCCTGGCTAAGGGTGGTGGTAGGCATCCAGCCCCCCTGGCTGAGGGTGGTAGTAGTGGTAGGCATCCAGCCCCCTGGGTGAGGGTGGTAGTGGTGGTAGGCATCCAGCCCCCCTGGCTAAGGGTGGTGGTAGTCATCCAGCCCCCCTGGGTGAGGGTGGTAGTAGTGGTAGGCATCCAGCCCCCTGGGTGAGGGTGGTAGTAGTGGTAGGCATCCAGCCCTCCCTGGCTAAGGGTGGTGGTAGGCATCCAGCCCCCCTGGGTGAGGGTGGTAGTAGTGGTAGGCATCCAGCCCCCCTGGGTGAGGGTGGTAGTAGTGGTAGGCATCCAGCCCCCCTGGGTGAGGGTGGTAGTGGTGGTAGGCATCCAGCCCCCCTGGGTGCGGGTGGTAGTAGTGGTAGGCATCCAGCCCCCCCTGGGTGAGGGTAGTAGTGGTGGTAGGCATCCAGCCCCCCTGGGTGAGGGTGGTAGTAGTGGTAGGCATCCAGCCCCCTGGGTGAGGGTGGTAGTAGTGGTAGGCATCCAGCCCCCCTGGGTGAGGGTGGTAGTAGTGGTAGGCATCCAGCCCCCTTAGGTGAGGGTGGTAGTAGTGGTAGGCATCCAGCCCCCTGGCTAAGGGTGGTAGTAGTGGTAGGCATCCTGCCCCCTGGGTAGGGGTGGTGGTGCGCATTCAGGCCCCTGTGTGCATATGTGGCATTGGTGATGGGCATCCCGCCCCTATGGTGCTGCTGTTGCTGGTGTAAGTATATTCTGCATCCCTCTGTGTGTGTGTGATGTGTCGTGTACGTGTTGTATGTGTTTTGTGGTTAGTGTCTGGCTTACCTTCTGCGCCGTACGCGTCCGTGCCTGTTCCGGTAGTAAATGTAGAATATTGGTATGATCGGGACGAAGGGATTCATGGTTGGTTCGTGTCGTTCGTCCTTCTCGTTGCTTCGCGTCGTCCTCGTCGCTTCGCGTCGTCCTCGTCGCTTCGCCTCGTCCTCGTCGCTGGCGTGTTCGTCGCGTAGCCGTGGATCGTGTTGTGGCGCGGAGTGGAGCTTATGTGCGCCTCTCCCGGATGCTTTGACGTGCCGTGCGTAGCGACGGGTTCGGCGCGTACGGAAAGCGCATCGTACTCGTTCGGCCGGACGGAGCTGCATTTTTCCTTCCGTGCGACTCGATTCGGCGTTTCCGGATTCGCCTCGGTCGGGGAACAGGACCTGGTTTGGGTGAGTACGGCTCGGCCGGATTCTGTGCTGTTGTGCGCATCGTACTTACTCGTTCGGTGTGCTGTACGGATCGGTCGGGAAACAGGCTTTCGCATGGCTTTTTTCCCGACCAAATGCTATTGGGTGCGCCTCCGACCGAGATCGGAATCGGCCCCTAAATGTATGTGAGAGAGGGGCTATGGAGAGATGAGGGGCACGTTTGCAAGGATGGTAGTGGGCGCATCAAAGGAGGTCATAGTGTGCAATTGTAAAGCACACGTTCACCCGTAGGCATCTTGGCGCCAAAATGATGGTCGCACTGGCTCCCACCAGCGCTAAAAGGCTGTGATGATGGGTATGTGGCAAGGTAAAGTAATACTGTGTCTTTTTTCTCTCTTTCTTAGTCTTTTTGGAGAGCGTACAGAGTTCGCAAAGGTAAGGTGACTTCGTCATTATTGACTTAAACACTTCACTCACGCACACACCCACCTACACTTTAAAACCAACAACCTATCTGCCTTCTACGTAGGATTGTGTTTTAAAAGGATAGTTTAGGCACTAGCAGAGATGGCATATCGTTGGATGAATGCTGCCCAGGCCCTAAATCTGGTTCTGGAGTCCAGCTCTGAGGCAGGATCAGAGACTGAGACAGCAGATACTGAGACAGCATCTGAGGGAGAGGACAATGGAGCCGAATCTGGGAGTGACTTTTCAGTCGGCGCAGTTCCATCCGATGACTCATCGTCCAGCGATTCTGAAGGAGACGATGTCAGTCATGCTGTGCCTTTGCCAGCACAGTCTGTGCAGCAGGACACCCGTAACAGGTTAGAGCAACCCAGAGTGCAGGCACGTGCGGCCGCAAGCACAGACGGAGTGCTGTCTTGGCAGCCTCCCAATTTAGTTCAGCCCCAAATTCCGCCTTTCACTGGTGACGCTGGATGTAAAGTAGATACGGCAAATTTTTGCCAATTGACTACTTCCATCTCTTTTTTGGTGTTGACTTCCTAGACGAAATTGTGCAGCAAACAAATTTGCGTGCCGAACAATTTCTGAGGGAGCAAGGAGGCACTCTTGGGCCTCATTCTAGGGCGCGCAAGTGGACTCCCACTTCTCTAGGGGAGTTGAAGATATTTTTGGGCCTCACGCTTAAAATGGGGGTAGTGCATAAACCAACCTTGCTATCCTACTGGTCTACTCGCACGGTTTGGTTAACCCCCATCTTCGCACCATACATGAGCAGAGATCGTTTTTGCTATTGCAGCGCATGCTGCATTTCAATGACAACTCTGCTGCATTGCCCCGGGACCATCCAGACTATGACAGGTTGTTCAAAATTCAGCCTGTCGTGGAACATTTGTCTGCCAGGTTTCCAGAGGTTTATACTCCTGGAAAGAATATAGCCATTGATGAGTCCTTGATCTTGTATAAAGGGCGGCTGCTGTTTAGGCAGTACATTCCGAGCAAACGTGCTCGCTATGGCATCAAGCTGTACATGTTGTGTGAGAGCTCGACTGGCTATGTGTACAGCTTGAGAGTGTATACAGGGAAGGACACAACTCTTAACCCTGTAGGTTGCCCTCCCATGCTAGGGGTCACAGGAAAGATTGTATGGGAGCTTGTCCAGCCACTTCTTCACAAAGGTTATAACCTTTATGTGGACAATTTCTATACAGGAGTAGAGCTGTTCAGTGAGCTCTATAAAGCTGGCACCATGGCTTGCGGTACAATTCGTTGTCGCCGCAGAGGATTCCCGCAGGAGCTTGTTTGCAAGAAGCTCCAGAAATCCCAGAGCACTGCGTTGCGTTCCAATGAACTGCTCGCAGTTAAGTTCTCAGATAGGCGTGATGTGTACATGCTCACTACAATTCATGCTGAGAGCACTTCCCTGTCACGGTTTGGGGTCAGATGGCCGAAGTCCACAAGCCCACCTGTATACTTGATTACAACAAGTACATGGGCGGAGTGGACAAGAACGACCAGGTTCTTCAGCCATACAATGCGAGTCGTAAAACTCGCACTTGGTATAAGAAACTGTTTACGCACCTGATCCAGATGGCATGTTGTTTATCGTGAGACCACCACAGGAAGACTCATGTCTTTCCTTGACTTTCAGTTGTCTGTGATTGAAAGTCTTACTGCTCCAGAAGCAGAAGCCTCCACTTCATGTGTTCTGGAGGACGTGGCAAGGCTGCAGGAGCGACACTTTGCAGATAAAATTCCTGCAACACCCAAAAGGAGCGACCATGTCGTCGTTGTAAAGTGTGCTCGATGCAGGGAAAGAGGCAGGAGACTCGTGTTTACTGTCCCCAGTGCCCAAGTAAGCCTGCCTTCTGTTTTCCTACTTGCTTTATGTTGTATCATACTAAAGCAAAATACTGGGAAATTGACTGAGGTGGAGCTGCCAATAGGATAACCTTTCAATTGGTGTGAATGGATACCTACTGTCTGTGGGCCACTCCTTCACTACGCAAGCAGCTGCAGGATATTTCTTCCTCTACTTCATGAAATCATGGACTTCTCAACACCTTTATCTGCTTTCAGAACGTGGTAGTTGTTCTGTTCGCCAATTGACAAGTGCATTATAGTCCCCACGCTGGCACATACTGGTGGACAGAACATATGCCACGTTGTCATGGAGTACCCGTGTTTCACATTCAACCGTTCTTCGTAGTTTATGATGTTCTCTTTAGGAAGTTTTTGAAAATTTCCAGCATGTTTGCCTTAGTTTCAAAGGTAGATATGCTTGCTCAGCTCGAGAAATGTTTTTGCGGCATACTCGGGCACCCCCAACTTGCATCCACAAACTGGAAGGAGTTGGATAGAGCATTGTGAGAGCATTGATAGCTCGTGACAGAAATGTTCACTCAAGCTTCAAGTAGCTAGAGATGAAAGGCATTAGTATAGGGTCTCTTAACAATTGGACAGGGTTAGTCAGGACTCTGAGGACAGACACACGAACGGGTTAGAACAGCTTACGGTAGGTACGCTTTCCGAGGAATATTGCAAAGGTAGAAGGCAGATAGTAAAGGTAGTATAGATACACGTCCTGACTTCTTCTTCACCCATGGATTCAAATCCATTGCTGCCACACTCACACTGAATTTACTGTAGTACTTATGGGTCAATGCTGCTTGCCATGTTCATCCTCCGTTAGAACTTAGTAGATGGTCAGTTTGCTGTATGATAAGTGCATTACAGTCACTGCACATAACGGTGGATTGGACATATGCTACGTTGTCACGGACTACCCTTGTTTCACATTCATCCGTTCATAGTTTATGATGTTATCTTTTGAAAATTTCCAGCATGTTTGCCTTAGTTTCAAAGGTAGATATGCTTGCTCAGCTCGAGAAATGTTTTTGCGGCATACTCGAGCACCCCCAACTTGCATCCACAAACTGGAAGGAGTTGGATTTAGCATAGTGAGTGCACTAAAGGTGCATGAAAGACATGTCATCCTGAGCCTCATGTGGCTGTCATGGAAGTCATTAGTATAGGTTCACTGGGCATGAGTTCGGTAACGTTCTGGAAGAAGGAGGTGGAGACTTGACAGGTGGTAGAATATAGTCAAAGTCATTATGTCTTGTGGCATATGAATGTATGGGCCCTTGCATGGCGGCAGTATGTTTGTGTGAGTGCAAGTGATATGGTTGTTTGGGCCCGTGGCTGGCGGTACGGAAGTCTTGTGTGTGGTCTGTGAATGGCGTGTGAATGGACCATAAAGTGGTTGGTGCCGTGATGTGGCTTTATGGCTCCCCTTCAGAAGGCTTGGCTTCAATATTTATATACTTTGATAAGTATTTGTGCTTTGAAGCCAGCATTTCTGGAGGTGCTAAAACCAACCTGTGTAAGTGGTGGATTAGCTTTATCAAATGAGTGTTAGATTTATATTTGTGTCGGTTTAATGGCCTTTTGTAAGATATTTTTTTTTTCACAATGGGTAGCAGGGGACTTTCTGCCCTAGCTCAGTCATCACCTAGGCAAACCTTTACATTTTTGAGTAGTAGACAAAGGGGGAAGTACAAGGGTGAATGACTTGCGTGGTTCTCACTGTTTTTTTTTACCCAACATGCCCTGCTAGCCTCATATTTTGTTGAAAAAAATCACTATTTCCACACATTTTTGTGTGCATTTCCTACCACCCAGCATTCCCCAAGGTCTCCCGATAAAAATGGTGCCTCACTCATGTGGGAGGCCCAAGTACCCGCGACAGGCTAGGGCCCAAAAGGTATTGAGGCGACATTAAAATTGCCTATCACAAAACAACCTGGTTTTGTGAGAGGGGTCACCTTGGTTTTTGGCCCCGTGCTCGGCGGCCAGCTAGGGAAACCTATCAAACCCACACATTTCTGAAAACTAGACACCCGGGGGTTCCAGGGAGGTATGGCTTGCGTGGATCTCCCAACGTTTTCTTACCCAGAATCCCCTGCAAACCTCGAATTTAGCTGAAAAAATCACTTTTTCCACACATTTTTGTGTGGGAAAGTTGTGGCATCGCCGGGCAGACACGCATTTCCTACCACCCAGCGTTCCCCAAGGTCTCCCGATAAAAATGGTGCCTCACTCGTGTGGGAGGCCCAAGTACCCGCGACAGGCTAGGGCCCAAAAGGTATTGAGGCGACATTAAAATTGCCTATCACAAAACAACCTGGTTTTGTGAGAGGGGTCACCTTGGTTTTTGGCCCCGTGCTCAGCTGCCAGCTAGGGAAACCTACCAAACCCACACATTTCAGAAAACTAGACAACCGGGGGGTTCCAGGGAGGTATGGCTTGCGTGGATCCCCCAACGTTTTCTTACCCAGAATCCCCTGCAAACCTCGAATTTAGCTGAAAAAATCACTTTTTCCACACATTTTTGTGTGGGAAAGTTGTGGCATCGCCGGGCAGACACGCATTTCCTACCACCCAGTGTTCCCCAAGGTCTCCCGATAAAAATGGTACCTCACTCGTGTGGGAGGCCCAAGTACCCGCGACAGGCTAGGGCCCAAAACGTATTGATGTGACATTAAAATTGCCTATCACAAAACAACCTGGTTTTGCAAGGGGGGTCACCTCGGTTTTTGGCCCCGTGCTCGGCGGCCAGCTAGGGAAACCTATCAAACCCACACATTTCTGAAAACTAGACACCCGGGGGGTTCCAGGGAGGTATGGCTTGCGTGGATCCCCCAACGTTTTCCTACCCAGAATCCCCTGCAAACCTCGAATTTAGCTGAAAAAATCACTTTTTCCACACATGTTTGTGTGGGAAAGTTGTGGCATTGCCGGGCAAACACGCATTTCCTACCACCCAGCGTTCCCCAAGGTCTCCCGATAAGAATGGTACCTCACTCGTGTGGGAGGCCCAAGTACCCGCGACAGGCTAGGGCCCAAAACGTATTGATGTGACATTAAAATTGCCTATCACAAAACAACCTGGTTTTGCAAGGGGGTCACCTCGGTTTTTGGCCCCGTGCTCGGCGGCCAGCTAGGGAAACCTATCAAACCCACACATTTCTGAAAACTAGACACCCGGGGGTTCCAGGGAGGTATGGCTTGCGTGGATCCCCCAACGTTTTCCTACCCAGAATCCCCTGCAAACCTCGAATTTAGCTGAAAAAAATCACTTTTTCCACACATTTTTCTGTGGGAAAGTTGTGGCATCGCCGGGCAGACACGCATTTCCTACCACCCAGCGTTCCCCAAGGTCTCCCGATTAAAAATGGTACCTCACTCGTGTGGGAGGCCCAAGTACCCGCGACAGGCTAGGGCCCAAAACGTATTGATGTGACATTAAAGTTGCCTATCACAAAACAACCTGGTTTTGCAAGGGGGTCACCTCGGTTTTGGCCCCGTGCTCGGCGGCCAGCTAGGGAAACCTATCAAACCCACACATTTCTGAAAACTAGACACCCGGGGGTTTCAGGGAGGTATGGCTTGCGTGGATCCCCCAACGTTTTCTTACCCAGAATCCCATGCAAACCTCGAATTTAGCTGAAAAAATCACTTTTTCCACACATTTTTGTGTGGTAAAGTTGTGGCATCGCCGGGCAGACACGCATTTCCTACCACCCAGTGTTCCCCAAGGTCTCCCGATAAAAATGGTACCTCACTCGTGTGGGAGGCCCAAGTACCCGCGACAGGCTAGGGCCCAAAAACGTATTGAGGTGACATTAAAATTGCCTATCACAAAACAACGTGGTTTTGCAGAGGGGTCACCTCGGTTTTGGCCCCGTGCTCGGCGGCCAGCTAGGGAAACCTATCAAACCCACACATTTCTGAAAACTAGACACCCGGGGGTTCCAGGGAGGTATGGCTTGCGTGGATCCCCCAACGTTTTCTTACCCAGAATCCCCTGCAAACCTCGAATTTAGCTGAAAAAATCACTTTTTCCACACATTTTTGTGTGGGAAAGTTGTAGCATCGCCGGGCAGACACGCATTTCCTACCACCCAGCGTTCCCTAAGGTCTCCCGATAAAAATGGTGCCTCACTCGTGTGGGAGGCCCAAGTACCCGCGACAGGCTAGGGCCCAAAAGGTATTGAGGCGACATTAAAATTGCCTATCACAAAACAACCTGGTTTTGTGAGAGGGGTCACCTTGGTTTTTGGCCCCGTGCTCGGCGGCCAGCTAGGAAACCTACCAAACCCACACATTTCAGAAAACTAGACACCCGGGGGTTCCAGGGAGGTATGGCTTGCGTGGATCCCCCAACGTTTTCTTACCCAGAATCCCCTGCAAACCTCGAATTTAGCTGAAAAAAATCACTTTTTCCACACATTTTTGTGTGGGAAAGTTGTGGCATCGCCGGGCAGACACGCATTTCCTACCACCCAGTGTTCCCCAAGGTCTCCCGATAAAAATGGTACCTCACTCATGTGGGAGGCCCAAGTACCCGCGACAGGCTAGGGCCCAAAACGTATTGAGGTGACATTAAAATTGCCTATCACAAAACAACCTGGTTTTGCAAGAGGGGTCACCTCGGTTTTTGGCCCCGTGCTCGGTGGCCAGCTAGGGAAACCTATCAAACCCACACATTTCTGAAAACTAGACACCCGGGGGGTTCCAGGGAGGTATGGCTTACGTGGATCCCCCAACGTTTTCCTACCCAGAATCCCCTGCAAACCTCGAATTTAGCTGAAAAAATCACTTTTTCCACACATTTTTGTGTGGGAAAGTTGTGGCATCGCCGGGCAGACACGCATTTCCTACCACCCAGCGTTCCCCAAGGTCTCCCGATAAAAATGGCACCTCACTCGTGTGGGAGGCCCAAGTACCCGCGACAGGCTAGGGCCCAAAACGTATTGAGGTGACATTAAAATTGCCTATCACAAAACAACCTGGTTTTGCAAGGGGGGTCACCTCGGTTTTTGGCCCCGTGCTCGGCGGCCAGCTAGGGAAACCTATCAAACCCACACATTTCTGAAAACTAGACACCCGGGGGGTTCCAGGGAGGTATGGCTTGCGTGGATCCCCCAACGTTTTCCTACCCAGAATCCCCTGCAAACCTCGAATTTAGCTGAAAAAATCACTTTTTCCACACATTTTTGTGTGGGAAAGTTGTGGCATCGCTGGGCAAACACGCATTTCCTACCACCCAGCGTTCCCCAAGGTCTCCCGATAAAAATGGTACCTCACTCGTGTGGGAGGCCCAAGTACCCGCGACAGGCTAGGGCCCAAAACGTATTGATGTGACATTAAAATTGCCTATCACAAAACAACCTGGTTTTGCAAGGGGGGTCACCTCGGTTTTTGGCCCCGTGCTCGGCGGCCATCTAGGGAAACCTATCAAACCCACACATTTCTGAAAACTAGACACCCGGGGGGTTCCAGGGAGGTATGGCTTGCGTGGATCCCCCAACATTTTCCTACCCAGAATCCCCTGCAAACCTCGAATTTAGCTGAAAAAAATCACTTTTTCCACACATTTTTGTGTGGGAAAGTTGTGGCATCGGCGGGCAGACACGCATTTCCTACCACCCAGCGTTCCCCAAGGTCTCCCGATAAAAATGGTACCTCACTCGTGTGGGAGGCCCAAGTACCCGCGACAGGCTAGGGCCCAAAACGTATTGAGGTGACATTAAAGTTGCCCATCACAAAACAACCTGGTTTTGCAAGGGGGTCACCTCGGTTTTTGGCCCCGTGCTCGGCGGCCAGCTAGGGAAACCTATCAAACCCACACATTTCTGAAAACTAGACACCTGGGGGTTTCAGGGAGGTATGGCTTGCGTGGATCCCCCAACGTTTTCTTACCCAGAATCCCCTGCAAACCTCGAATTTAGCTGAAAAAATCACTTTTTCCACACATTTTTGTGTGGTAAAGTTGTGGCATCGCCGGGCAGACACGCATTTCCTACCACCCAGTGTTACCCTAGGTCTCCCGATAAAAATGGTACCTCACTCGTGTGGGAGGCCCAAGTACCCGCGACAGGCTAGGGCCCAAAACGTATTGAGGTGACATTAAAATTGCCTATCACAAAACAACCTGGTTTTGCAAGGGGGGTCACCTCGGTTTTGGCCCCGTGCTCGGCGGCCAGCTAGGGAAACCTATCAAACCCACACATTTCTGAAAACTAGACACCCGGGGGGTTCCAGGGAGGTATGGCTTGCATGGATCCCCCAACGTTTTCTTACCCAGAATCCCCTGCAAACCTCGAATTTAGCTGAAAAAATCACTTTTTCCACACATTTTTGTGTGGGAAAGTTGTGGCATCGCCGGGCAGACACACATTTCCTACCACCCAGCGTTCCCCAAGGTCTCCCGATAAAAATGGTGCCTCACTCATGTGGGAGGCCCAAGTACCCGCGACAGGCTAGGGCCCAAAAGGTATTGAGGCGACATTAAAATTGCCTATCACAAAACAACCTGGTTTTGTGAGAGGGGTCACCTGGTTTTTGGCCCGTGCTCGGCGGCCAGCTAGGGAAACCTATCAAACCCACACATTTCTGAAAACTAGACACCCGGGGGTTCCAGGGAGGTATGGCTTGCATGGATCCCCCAACGTTTTCTTACCCAGATTCCCCTGAAAACCTCGAATTTAGCTGAAAAAATCACTTTTTCCACACATTTTTGTGTGGGAAAGTTGTAGCATCGCCGGGCAGACACGCATTTCCTACCACCCAGCGTTCCCCAAGGTCTCCCGATAAAAATGGTACCTCACTCATGTGGGAGGCCCAAGTACCCGCGACAGGCTAGGCCCCAAAACGTATTGATGTGACATTAAAATTGCCTATCACAAAACAACCTGGTTTTGCAAGGGGGGTCACCTCGGTTTTTGGCCCCGTGCTCGGCGGCCAGCTAGGGAAACCTATCAAACCCACACATTTCTAAAAACTAGACACCCGGGGGGTTCCAGGGAGGTATGGCTTACATGGATCCCCCAACGTTTTCCTACCCAGAATCCCCTGCAAACCTCGAATTTAGCTGAAAAAATCACTTTTTCCACACATTTTTGTGTGGGAAAGTTGTGGCATCGCCGGGCAGACACGCATTTCCTACCACCCAGTGTTACCCAAGGTCTCCCGATAAAAATGGTACCTCACTCGTGTGGGAGGCCCAAGTACCCGCGACAGGCTAGGGCCCAAAACGTATTGAGGTGACATTAAAATTGCCTATCACAAAACAACCTGGTTTTGCAAGGGGGTCACCTCGGTTTTTGGCCCCGTGCTCGGCGGCCAGCTAGGGAAACCTATCAAACCCACACATTTCTGAAAACTAGACACCCGGGGGTTCCAGGGAGGTATGGCTTGCATGGATCCCCCAACGTTTTCTTACCCAGAATCCCTGCAAACCTCGAATTTAGCTGAAAAAATCACTTTTTCCACACATTTTGTGTGGGAAAGTTGTGGCATCGCCGGGCAGACACGCATTTCCTACCACCCAGCGTTCCCCAAGGTCTCCCGATAAAAATGGTGCCTCACTCATGTGGGAGGCCCAAGTACCCGCGACAGGCTAGGGCCCAAAAGGTATTGAGGCGACATTAAAATTGCCTATCACAAAACAACCTGGTTTTGTGAGAGGGGTCACCTTGGTTTTTGGCCCCGTGCTCGGCGGCCAGCTAGGGAAACCTATAAAACCCACACATTTCTGAAAACTAGACACCCGGGGGGTTCCAGGGAGGTATGGCTTGCATGGATCCCCCAACGTTTTCTTACCCAGATTCCCCTGAAAACCTCGAATTTAGCTGAAAAAATCACTTTTTCCACACATTTTTGTGTGGGAAAGTTGTAGCATCGCCGGGCAGACACGCATTTCCTACCACCCAGCGTTCCCCAAGGTCTCCCGATAAAAATGGTGCCTCACTCGTGTGGGAGGCCCAAGTACCCGCGACAGGCTAGGGCCCAAAAGGTATTGAGGCGACATTAAAATTGCCTATCACAAAACAACCTGGTTTTGTGAGAGGGGTCACCTTGGTTTTTGGCCCCGTGCTCGGCGGCCAGCTAGGGAAACCTACCAAACCCACACATTTCAGAAAACTAGACACCCGGGGGGTTCCAGGGAGGTATGGCTTGCGTGGATCCCCCAACGTTTTCTTACCCAGAATCCCCTGCAAACTTCAAATTTAGCTGAAAAAAATCACTTTTTCCACACATTTTTGTGTGGGAAAGTTGTGGCATCGCCGGGCAGACACGCATTTCCTACCACCCAGTGTTCCCCAAGGTCTCCCGATAAAAATGGTACCTCACTCATGTGGGAGGCCCAAGTACCCGCGACAGGCTAGGCCCCAAAACGTATTGATGTGACATTAAAATTGCCTATCACAAAACAACCTGGTTTTGCAAGGGGGTCACCTCGGTTTTGGCCCCGTGCTCGGCGGCCAGCTAGGAAACCTATCAAACCCACACATTTCTAAAAACTAGACACCCGGGGGTTCCAGGGAGGTATGGCTTACATGGATCCCCCAACGTTTTCCTACCCAGAATCCCCTGCAAACCTCGAATTTAGCTGAAAAAATCACTTTTTCCACACATTTTTGTGTGGGAAAGTTGTGGCATCGCCGGGCAAACATGCATTTCCTACCACCCAGCGTTCCCCAAGGTCTCCCGATAAAAATGGTACCTCACTCGTGTGGGAGGCCCAAGTACCCGCGACAGGCTAGGGCCCAAAACGTATTGATGTGACATTAAAATTGCCTATCACAAAACAACCTGGTTTTGCAAGGGTGATCACCTCGGTTTTTGGCCCCGTGCTCGGCGGCCAGCTAGGGAAACCTATCAAACCCACACATTTCTGAAAACTAGACACCTGGGGGGTTCCAGGGAGGTATGGCTTGCGTGGATCCCCCAACGTTTTCCTACCCAGAATCCCCTGCAAACCTCGAATTTAGCTGAAAAAAATCACTTTTTCCACACATTTTTGTGTGGGAAAGTTGTGGCATCGCCGGGCAGACACGCATTTCCTACCACCCAGCGTTCCCCAAGGTCTCCCGATAAAAATTGTACCTCACTCGTGTGGGAGGCCCAAGTACCCGCGACAGGCTAGGGCCCAAAACGTATTGATGTGACATTAAAATTGCCTATCACAAAACAACCTGGTTTTGCAAGGGGGGTCACCTCGGTTTTTGGCCCCGTGCTCGGCGGCCAGCTAGGGAAACCTATCAAACCCACACATTTCTGAAAACTAGACACCTGGGGGGTTTCAGGGAGGTATGGCTTGCGTGGATCCCCCAACGTTTTCTTACCCAGAATCCCCTGCAAACCTCGAATTTAGCTGAAAAAATCACTTTTTCCACACATTTTTGTGTGGTAAAGTTGTGGCATCGCCGGGCAGACACGCATTTCCTACCACCCAGTGTTCCCCAAGGTCTCCCGATAAAAATGGTACCTCACTCGTGTGGGAGGCCCAAGTACCCGCGACAGGCTAGGGCCCAAAACGTATTGATGTGACATTAAAATTGCCTATCACAAAACAACCTGGTTTTGCAAGGGGGGTCACCTCGGTTTTTGGCCCCGTGCTCGCCGGCCAGCTAGGGAAACCTATCAAACCCACACATTTCTGAAAACTAGACACCTGGGGGGTTCCAGGGAGGTATGGCTTGCGTGGATCCCCCAACGTTTTCCTACCCAGAATCCCCTGCAAACCTCGAATTTAGCTGGAAAAAATCACTTTTTCCACACATTTTTGTGTGGGAAAGTTGTGGCATCGCCGGGCAGACACGCATTTCCTACCACCCAGCATTCCCCAAGGTCTCCCGATAAAAATTGTACCTCATTCGTGTGGGAGGCCCAAGTACCCGCGACAGGCTAGGGCCCAAAACGTATTGATGTGACATTAAAATTGCCTATCACAAAACAACCTGGTTTTGCAAGGGGGGTCACCTCGGTTTTTGGCCCCGTGCTCGCCGGCCAGCTAGGGAAACCTATCAAACCCACACATTTCTGAAAACTAGACACCCGGGGGGTTCCAGGGAAGTATGGCTTGCGTGGATCCCCCAACGTTTTCCTACCCAGAATACCCTGCAAACCTCGAATTTAGCTGAACAAATCACTTTTTCCACACATTTTTGTGTGGGAAAGTTGTGGCATCGCCGGGCAAACACGCATTTCCTACCACCCAGCGTTCCCCAAGGTCTCCCGATAAAAATGGTACCTCACTCGTGTGGGACGCCCAAGTACCCGCGACAGGCTAGGGCCCAAAACGTATTGATGTGACATTAAAATTGCCTATCACAAAACAACCTGGTTTTGCAGAGAGGGTCACCTCGGTTTTGGCCCCGTGCTCGGCGGCCAGCTAGGGAAACCTATCAAACCCACACATTTCTGAAAACTAGACACCCGGGGGTTCCAGGGAGGTATGGCTTGCGTGGATCCCCCAACGTTTTCCTACCCAGAATTCCCTGCAAACCTCGAATTTAGCTGAAAAAATCACTTTTTCCACACATTTTTGTGTGGGAAAGTTGTGGCATCGCCGGGCAGACATGCATTTCCTACCACCCAGCGTTCCCCAAGGTCTCCCGATAAAAATGGTACCTCACTCGTGTGGGAGGCCCAAGTACCCGCGACAGGCTAGGGCCCAAAACGTATTGAGGTGACATTAAAATTGCCTATCACAAAACAACCTGGTTTTGCAAGGGGGGTCACCTCGGTTTTTGGCCCCGTGCTCGGCGGCCAGCTAGGGAAACCTATCAAACCCACACATTTCTGAAAACTAGACACCCGGGGGGTTCCAGGGAGGTATGGCTTGCATGGATCCCCCAACGTTTTCCTACCCAGAATCCCCTGCAAACCTCGAATTTAGCTGAAAAAATCACTTTTTCCACACATTTTTGTGTGGGAAAGTTGTGGCATCGCCGGGCAGACACGCATTTCCTACCACCCAGCGTTCCCCAAGGTCTCCCGATAAAAATGGTACCTCACTCGTGTGGGAGGCCCAAGTACCCGCGATAGGCTAGGGCCCAAAACGTATTGATGTGACATTAAAATTGCCTATCACAAAACAACCTGGCTTTGCAAGGGGGGGTCACCTCGGTTTTTGGCCCCGTGCTCGGCGGCCAGCTAGGAAACCTATCAAACCCACACATTTCTGAAAACTAGACACCTGGGGGGTTTCAGGGAGGTATGGCTTGCGTGGATCCCCCAACGTTTTCTTACCCAGAATCCCCTGCAAACCTCGAATTTAGCTGAAAAAATCACTTTTTCCACACATTTTTGTGTGGGAAAGTTGTGGCATCGCCGGGCAGACATGCATTTCCTACCACCCAGTGTTCCCCAAGGTCTCCCGATAAAAATGGTACCTCACTCGTGTGGGAGGCCCAAGTACCCGCGGGGCCTCCCACACGAGGCGGGGTGGGTAGAAATTTGTGGATCCACGCAGATTTCAGGACTTTCCACCACAGAAATGTGAGGAAAATGTGTTTTTTTTGACAATTGTTTAGGTTTGCAAGGGATTCTGGAGTAACAGAACCTGGTGAGAGGCAGTAAAGTCACCCCATCCTGGATTCCCCTGGGTATCTAGTTTTCAAAAATATATAGGTTTGCTAGGTTTCCCTAGATGCAGGCAGAGCTAGGGTTCAAAAACTACAGCCAGGCACTTTGCCAAATAAGGGTCATTTTTCACAGTGAAATTGAGGTGTTTCCACGTTGCGTTTTGCGCCGTTTCCTGACTAGGACACTAGGCCTACCCACACAAGTGAGGTACCATTTTTCTCGGAACACTTTGGGGAACGCGGGGTGGGTAGAAATTTGTGGATGCACGCAGATTCCAGGACTTTCCACCACAGAAATGTGAGGAAAATGTGTTTTTTTTGACAATTTTGTAGGTTTGCAAGGGATTCTGGGTAACAGAACCTGGTGAGAGGCAGTAAAGTCACCCCATCCTGGATTCCCCTGTGTGTCTAGTTTTCAAAAATATATAGGTTTGCTAGGTTTCCCTAGATGCAGGCAGAGCTAGGATTCAAAAACTACAGCTAGGCAGTTTGCCAAAAAAGGGTCATTTTTCACTGTGAAATTGGGGTGTGTCCACGTTGCGTTTTGCGCGATTTCCTGTCGCGGGCTCTAGGCCTACCCACACAAGTGAGGTACCATTTTTCTTGGAAGACTTTGGGGAACGCGGGGTGGGTAGAAATTTGTGGATCCACGCAGATTTCAAGACTTTCCACCACAGAAATGTGAGGAAAATGTGTTTTTTGACAATTGTTTAGGTTTGCAAGGGATTCTGGGTAACAGAACCTGGTGAGAGGCAGTAAAGTCACCCCATCCTGGATTCCCCTGGGTGTCTAGTTTTCAAAAATATATAGGTTTGCTAGGTTTCCCTAGATGCAGGCAGAGCTAGGATTAAAAAACTACAGCTAGGCACTTTGCCAAAAAGGGTCATTTTTCACTGTGAAGTTGGGGTGTGTCCACGTTGCGTTTTGCGCGATTTCCTGTCGCGGGCTCTAGGCCTACCCACACAAGTGAGGTACCATTTTTCTCGGAAGACTTTGGGGTACGCGGGGTGGGTAGAAATTTGTGGTTCCACGCAGATTCCAGCACTTTCCACCACAGAAATGTGAGGAAAATGTGTTTATTTTGACAATTTTTTAGTTTTGCAAGGGATTTTGGGTAACAGAACCTGGTGAGAGACAGTAAAGTCACCCCATCCTGGATTCCCCTGGGTGTCTAGTTTTCAAAAATGTATAGGTTTGCTAGGTTCCCCTAGATGCAGGCAGAGCTAGGATTCAAAAACTACAGCTAGGCACTTTGCCAAAAAAGGGTCGTTTTTCACTGTGAAATTGTGGTGTGTCCACGTTGCGTTTTGTGCCATTTCCTGTCGCGGGCACTAGGCCTACCCACACAAGTGAGGTACCATTTTTCTCGGAAGACTTTGGGGAACGTGGGGTGGGTAGAAATTTGTGGATCCGCGCAGATTACAGACCTTTCCACCACAGAAATGTGAGGAAAATGTGTTTTTTGGACAATTTTATAGGTTTGCAAGGGATTCTGGGTAACAGAACCTGGTGAGAGGCAGTAAAGTCACCCCATCCTGGATTCCCCTGGGTGTCTAGTTTTCAAAAATGTATAGGTTTGCTAGGTTTCCCTAGATGCAGGCAGAGCTAGGATTAAAAACTACAGCTAGGCACTTTGCCAAAAAGGGTCATTTTTCACTGTGAGAGTGGGGTGTGTCCACGTTGCGTTTTGCGCCATTTCCTGTCGCAGGCTCTAGGCCTACCCACACAAGTGAGGTACCATTTTTCTCGGAAGACTTTGGGGAACGCAGGGTGGGTTGAAATTTGTGTATCCACGCAGATTCCAGAACTTTCCACCACAGAAATGTAGGGAAAATGTGGTTTTTTTGGACAATTTTTTAGGTTTGCAAGGGATTCTGGGTTACAGAACCTGGTGAAAGCCAGTCAAGTCACCCCATCCTGGATTCCCCTGGGTGTCTAGTTTTCAAAAATGTATAGGTTTGCTAGGTTTCCCTGGGTGCCGGCAGAGCAAGGGTTCAAAAACTACAGCTAGGCACTTTGCAAAAAAGGGTAATTTTTCATTGTGAAAATGTGGTGTGTTCACGTTGCGTTTTGAGCCGTTTCCTGTCGTGGGCACTATGCCTACCCACACAAGTGAGGTACCATTTTTATCGGGACACTTACGGTAATTCAGATTTGTAAAGCAACTGTTATTACCTATTGACTTTCGATGCATTTCTGCCTTCCAAATGAAAGACAATGTGTAAAAAGAAGTTATTTTGAAAAATGACCTATAATTCTCATGCTAGTATGAGTATTACCAATTTCAGAAATGTGCAAATATCTACTGTTTCTAAACTCTATATTGTGTTCCCATTTCAGAAATACATAGGAGTCTTTCATACCGAATATTCCATGTATACATTTTCCCAGAATAATTGCTATATACCCGGTACATAATAAAAAACCATTGCAAGACGCTGCTCAGTTTTTGGCTCTGGGTTCGTCGGGTTCTTGGTGAACCTACAAGTCCTATATATCCCCACACCAAGTAAGGTCCAGTGGATGTAACGGTATATTGCTTTCAAAGAGCAGTCATAATTAGAAGAAGTTACAGGTGAAAACGTTGACACAAAAGGCTGTTTTTTCAACTAATTTTCCATTTTTCCTATATTTAACTGTTGGTTTCTATAAAGAAACCTTGATGGATTACACAAATGACCCCTTGCTGAATTCAGCATTTTGTCTACTTTTCTAAAATTTATAGATTTCCAGGATCCATTATTGCTTTCATACCCATTTCTACCATTAACTGGAAGGAGGTTGAAAGCACAAAAAATAGCAAAAATAGGCTATGTCCCAGAAAAAGGCCAAAACTGTGTACATTTTTTTGGTTTTCTGCCAAAAGTCTGTCATTCCCTAAAAGCTGGGAAAATGGAGATTTCAGCCCCACAAACCCTTTTTTGATACCATTTGCAGGGGAAAAACCCAGACGCTTTCATATGCGGGACTTTTTTCCCATTTTTCCCCCAAAAAACAATATTTAGCTGTATTTTGGCTAAAATCTGGGACCCCTCCAGGGGAATCCACAAACCCTGGGTACCTTTAGAATCCCCTTGATGTTGGAAGAAAAGGAGGCAAATTTGGCGTGGATACCTTATGTGGCCAAAAAGTTACAGAGGCCTAATCGCGAACTACTACAAATAGCCAAGAAGGGCTCAGCACTGGGGGGGGGGGGAAGGCCCAGCAGTTAAGGAGTTAAAAGTGTAATATTTTAATTTCTGTAATGCATTAGATTATATAAAAAAATGTTCTTCTTCTTTACAGTAGGTAATGGTGAAGTTTGAAAATAATTTTAATTCAGTTTACGACAATACTATTCAAAAATAGTTCCACAGAGTTATGTATCTAAATTACTGAAAAAAGGTAAGAATACATAACATAATATGTATGTTAACATTCATTTATGTATTATTTATTTCTTTAAAAAATTATGTTGAATCTTTACACTTTTTAAAAAGTTTCATATATCATCAGACAGGCAGTATCCCTGCACTCATGCAATCACCCGGGCACTACACCTGCACTCATCCAATAATTGAGACACTACTTTTGCACTCATGCAATCACCCAGGCACTTCTGTTGCACTCATTCATTCCATCTGACACTACCTATGCACTCATGCATACACTCAGACACTACTCATGCACTGCTCCAATCATCTAGGCACTACTTCTGTACTCCTGGAATCATGCAGACACTACCCATACACTCATGCTATCGTTTAGACACTGCTGTTGCACTCATCCATTCCCTCAAACAGTACCTATGTATTCATCCTTGCTCTCAGGCTCTACCCATGGACTCATCAATACACTGATGTTCTACTCATTGACTGCTGCAATCACCCAGGCACTACCCCTGTACTCATACAATCATCCAAACAGTACTCATGTACTGCTCCAATCATTCAGGCACTTGTTTTGCATACATTCATTCCTTCAAAGACTATGCATGCACTCATCCATGTACTCAGACTCTACGACTGCAGTCATGCAATCACGCAGGCAGTACCTATGCACTCCTTCAATTACCCAGCCACTACCCTTCCACTCATGCAATCACATAGGCACTACCTATACACTCCTCCAATCACCCAGGTACTACCCATGCACTCATGCAATAACCCAGGCACTACCCTTGCACTCCTCCAATCACCAAGGGACTACCCATGCACTCATTCATGCACTGAGGCAGTATGTATGCACTCTTTCAATCACCTAGGCACTACCTCTGCACTCATGCAATCACTCAGACACTACCCATGTACTCCTTCAATAACCCAGGCACTACCCATGCACTCATGTAATCACTCAGGCACTACCCATACACTCCTCTAAACATACAGGCACTACCCATGCACTCATGCAATAACCCAGGCACTACCCTTGCACTCCTCCAATCACCCAGGGACTACCCATGCACCCATTCATGCACTGAGGCAGTATGTATGCACTCTTTCAATCACCTAGGCACTACCTCTGCACTCATGCAATCACTCAGACACTACCCATGCACTCCTTCAATAACCCAGGCACTACCCATACACTCATGCAATCACCCAGACACTACCCATGCACTCCTCTAATCACCCACGCACTACCCCTGTACTCATGCAATCACCCAGGCACTGCCTATGCATTCCTCCAATCACCCAGGCACTACTCCTGCACTCATGCAATCACCCAGACACTACCCTTGCACTCCTCCAATCACTCAAGCAGTTCTATTGCAGTCATGTAATCACTTAAGCAGTACTGTTACACTCATCCATTCAGCCACACAGTACCTATGCACTTCTCCAATTACCCGGCCACTACCCTTCCACTCATGCAATCACCTAGGCACTACCTATGCACTCCTCCAATCACCCAGGTACTACCCATGCACTCATGCAATTACCCAGGCACTACCCTTGCACTCCTCTCATCACCCAGGGACTACCCATGCACTCATTCATGCACTGAGGCAGTGTGTATGCACTCCTTCAATCAGCCAGGCACTACCTCTGCACTCATGTAATCACCCAGGCACTACCCATGCACTCCTCTAAACAGACAAGCACTACCCATGTACTCATAAAATCACCCAGACACTACACCATGCACTCCTCTAATCACCCAGGCACTACCCCTGCACTCATGCAATCACCCAGGCACTACCTATGCACTCCTCCAATCACCCAGGCACTACCCTTGCACTCCTCCAATCACTCAAGCAGTTCTATTGCTGTCATGCAATCACTCAAGCAGTACTGTTACACTCATCCATTCACCCAGGCAGTACCTATGCACTCCTCCAATGACCCAGCCACTACCCTTCCACTCATGCAATCACCCAGGCACTACCCATGCACTCATCCATTCACCAAGGTACTACTTCTGCACTCATGCAATTACCTAGGTACTACCCATACACTCCTCCAATCACCTAGGCACTACCCATGCAGTCTTCCATACACCCAGCCACTACTCATGTACTCTTCCAATCAGCCAGACACTGTCCATGCACTCCTGCAATCACCCAGGTACTACTCTGCACTCATGCAATCACCCAGACACTACCCATGCACTCATCCAATAATCCAGGCACTACCCCTGCACTCATGCAATCACCGAGGCACTACCCATGAACTCCTTAAATCACTCAGACACTACTGTTGCACTGATTTATTCACTCAGACACTACTCATGCACTCATCTATGCACTCAGGCACTACTGTTGCAGTCAACCATTCAGCCAGGCATTATACATGCACTCCTCCAATCACTGAGGCACTACTCCTGCACTCATGCAATCACCCAGGCCCTACTCATGCATTCATTCAATAACTCAGGCACTACTGTTGCACTCATCCATTCACCCAGGCACTCGTGATGCACTCATCTATGCACTCAGGCACTACCTAGCACTCATCCATTCCCTAAACAATATCCATGCAGTCATCTAGGTACTACTCATGCAGTGCTACAATCAGCCACTACCCCTACACTCATGCAATCAGCCACATACTACCCATGCACACATGCATTCACTCAGGCACTACCTGTACACTCCTCCAATCACCCAGGCACTACCCATACACTGATGCAATCACTCAAGCACTACTGTTACACCCATCCATTCACCCAGGCAGCACCCATGCACTCATCTATGCACTCAGGCACTACCCATGCACTCCTCCAATCACCCAGGCACTACCTCTGAACTCATGCAATCACCCAGGCACTACCCATGCACATACAATCACCCAGCCACTACCGCTGCACTCATGCAATCACTGAGGCACTACCCATGCACTCATGCAATCATTCAGGCACTACCCATGCACTCATCCATGTACTTAGCCACTACCCATGCACTCATGCAATCACTTGGGCAGTACACATGCACTCCTCTAATCATCCAGACACTACCCATGCACTCATACAATCACCCAGGCACTACCCATGCACTCATCCATGCACTCAGGCACTACCCCTGCACTCATGCAATCACCCAGGCACTACTTATGCACTCCTCCAATTACACAGGCACTACCCTTGCACTCATTGAATCACCCAGGCCCTACCTATGCACGCTTCCAATCACCCAGGCACTACCCATGCACTCATGCAATAGCCCAGGCACTACCCTTGTACTCCTCCAATCACCCAAGCACTACACATGCACTCATTCATGCACTGAAGCACTATGTATGCACTCCTTCAATCACCCAGGCACTACCCCTGCACTCATACAATCACTCAGACACTACCCATTTTTCCTTCAATAACCCAGCCACTACTCATGCACTCATGTAATCAGCAAGGCACTACCCATGCACTCCTCTGATCACTCAGCCACTACCCCTGCAATCATGCAATCACCCAGGCACTACATATGCACTCCTGCAATCCCCCAGGCACTACTCCTGCACTCATGCAATCACCCAGGCACTACCCTTGCACTCCTCCAATTACCCTGGCACTACCCATGCACTCATTCATAGACTCAGGCAGTACCCCTGTACTTATGCAATCACCCAGGCACTACCCCTGCATTCATGCAATCACACAGGCACTGCCGATGCACTCATGCAATCACCCAGACACTACCCATGCACTCCTCTAATCACCCAGGCACTACCTCTGTACTCATGCAATCACCCAGGCACTGCCTATGCATTTCTCAAATCACCCAGGCACTACTCCTGCACTCATGCAATCACTCAGGCACTACCCTTGCACTCCTCCAATCACTCAAGCAGTTCTATTGCAGTCATGCAATCACTTAAGCAGTACTGTAACACTCATCCATTCAGCCACACAGTACCTATGCACTTCTCCAATTACCCTGCCACTACCCTTCCACTCATGCAATCACCCAGGCACTACCCTTGCACTCCTCCAATTACCCTGGCACTACCCATGCACTCATTAATGGACTCAGGCAGTACCCCTGCACTTATGCAATCACCCTGGCACTACCATTGACTCCTCCAATCACCCAGGCACTACCCATGCACTCTTCAAATCACTTAGGCACTACAGATGCACTTATGCAATCACCCAGACACTACCCATGCACTCATCTCATCACCCAGACACTACCCATGCACTCCTCAAATCACCCAGGTACTACCCATGCACTCCTTAAATCACTCAGGCACTACTGTTCCACTCATTTATTCACCCAGACACTACTCATGCACTCATCTATGCCCTCAGGCACTACTGTTGCACTCAACCATTCAGCCAGGCATTATCCATGCACTCCTCCAATCACTGAGGCACTACCCCTGCATTCATTCAATACCTCAAGCACTACCCCTGCACTCATGCAATCACCCAGGTACTACCCATGCACTCATCATATCACCCAGGCACTACCCATGCACTCCTCCATGTACCCAGGCACTACCCATACACTCATGGAATCACTCAGGCACTACCCATGCACTAATCCATGCACTCAGGCAGTACCCCTGCAGTCATGCAATCACTTGGGCAGTACACATGCACTCCTTCAATCACCCAGGCACTACCCCTGCACTCAGGCAGTACCCATGCACTCCTCCAATCACCCAGACACTACCCATGCACTCATGCAATCACCCAGGTACTACCCATGCACTCATCATATCACCCAGGCACTACCCATGCACTCCTCCATGCACCCAGGCACTACCCATACACTCATGGAATCACTCAGGCACTACCCATGCACTAATCCATGCACTCAGGCAGTACCCCTGCAGTCATGCAATCACTTGGGCAGTACACATGCACTCCTTCAATCACCCAGGCACTACCCATGCACTCAGGCAGTACCCATGCACTCCTCCAATCACCCAGACACTACCCATGCACTCATGCAATTACTCAGGTACTACCCATGCACTCATCCAATCACCCAGGCACCACCCATGCACTCCTCCAACCACTCAGGCAATACCCATGCAGTCATGCAATCACTCAGGCACTACCCATGCACTCATCCATATTCTCAGTCACTACTCCTGCACTCATGCAATCACTCAGGCAGTACACATGCACTCCTCCAATCACCCAGGCACTACCCATGCACTCATACAATCACCCAGGCGCTAACCATGCACTCCTCCAAACACACAGGCACTACCCCTGTACTCATGCAATTACCCAAGCACTACCGATGCAGTCCTCCAAACGTGCAGGCACTACCCCTGTACTGATGCAATCACCCATGTACTACCCATGCACTCCTCCAATCACCCAGGGACTACCCATGCACTCCTCCAATCACCCAGGCACTACCCATGCACTCATGCAATCACTCAGGCACTACCCATGCACTCATGCAATCACTCAGGCACTACCCATGCACTCCTCTAATCACCCAGGCAGTACTCATGCACTCCTCCAATCACCCAGGCACTACCCATCCACTCATACAATCACTCAGGTACTACCCATGCACTCATCCATACACTCAGGCACTACTCCTGCACTCATGCAATCACTCAGGCAGTACACATGCACTCCTCCAATCACCCAGGCACTACCCATGCACTCATGCAATCACCCAGGCACTACTGATGCACTCATCCATGCACTCAGGCACTACCCATGCACTCCTCCAATCACCCAGACACTACCCATGCACTCATGCAATTACTCAGGCACTACCCCTGCACTCATGCAATCACTTGGGCAGTACACATGCACTCCTCCAATCACCCAGGTACTACCCATGCACTCATACAATCACCCAGGCTCTACCCATGCACTCCTCTAATCACCCATGCAGTACTCATGCACTCCTACAATCACCCAGGCACTACCCATCCACTCATACAATCACTCAGGCACTACCTATGCACTCATCCATACACTCAGGCACTACTCCTGCACTCATGCAATCACTCAGGCAGTACACATGCACTCCTCCAATCACCCAGGCACTACCCATGCACTCGTGCAATCACCCAGGCACTACCGATGCAATCATCCATGCACTCAGGCACTACCCATGTACTCCTCCAATCACCCAGATACTACCCATGCACTCATGCAATTACTCAGGCACTACCCATGCACTCATGCAATCACCCAGGCACTACCCATGCACTCTTCCAATCACCCAGGCACTACCCATGCACCCATGCAATCACTCAGGCACTATCCATGCACTCATCCATGCACTCAGGCACTTTCCCTGCACTCATGCAATCACTCAGGCAGTACACATGCACTCCTCCAATCCCCCAGGCACTACCCATGCACTAATGCAATCACACATGCACTACCCATGCACTTCTCCATATATTACACTTGCCGCAATTCATGCAACACATAGAAGTTTGTCTATTTTTAACCAAATAGGCGGTTCTAACAAGAACCATTTTTTTTTTTTTTCTTTTACATTTCTTTTGTGTTTTATGTACTCTTTTTTTGTATTTTTTTGGTGTTCTTTTTAAAAACAATGAAAAAATCAACAGAATGAACTGAGAAAACTTTTCAAACATTTTGCAATTAAGAAGTCATTGCAAAAACAAAAAACAAATTAACAACGGTGGTTTTTTGCAGCAACCACGATAGCATCCACCAATTGCTCTCCGTAACAAAGAACTTTTTGCATTTATTGCACCGCTGTTCAAGTCCAGCAAACTCAGGTATGATTTGGGTTCTTTGAGTTGTAGAAGAACCTGACGAGGTGCTAGGCCCTGCGACTTGATCGTCTTGTGAAAATTGTTTTTGAAGCTCACGACGATGTTGCTCTCGTGCAAGACGACGTGGATGCATTGTCTGCAGGTGTTTAAGCATAGATGATATGCCACACGAGTATTTTTTTTCAGATCCACGTGAGAGAACCTTTTCGCAGATAGTGCACGTCACCTTGTGTGCGTTGACCTTCTTTTCACCTGCTGGTATTGAAAAAAAAGCCCATACGGCGCTTTCGTATCTCAGCATCACAGGTTCTTCCAAATCTTCTTCTTCTTCTTCTCCAGGAATCTGTTGAGGTGAAATTGAAGAAGCCATTTTTTAGTGAAGTAAAAAAAACACCAAAAATTGCTAAAAAGAATAGCAAAAAACACAAGAGCTGTGTCTCTGAAGATGTTCTTGGAAGAATGAAAAATTTGGGTGGGGTCCTGCAAGTTCTAGAATAAAAAGCTTCTTAACCAATGAAATGCTTTCTTTTGAAGTCACATGGGATTCGCGCACCCGACGCGCAACCGGTGCGCACCAGACGCGATTCCCGAAAAATATATTTAACAATAATATCTTTATTCCAGTTACAAATATATGATATTTACAATTGTGTATATTAATCTCTTGGTATAATATATATAATAAAGTTATATACATATACTTTTAAAACTAGATAACTTGCGGTGGATTCGCGTACCTGACGCGACCCCAGAAATACATACGTGACGTTACGCGGGACCGTTTCGGCCCCCGTAACTTCATTATAAGATGATTAA
This sequence comes from Calotriton arnoldi, assembly GCA_963921515.1. Taxonomy (NCBI): domain Eukaryota; kingdom Metazoa; phylum Chordata; class Amphibia; order Caudata; family Salamandridae; genus Calotriton; species Calotriton arnoldi. The sequence continues at coordinate 300,193 of CAWUFW010003843.1, forward strand.
CATCCACATTATTTATGTAAATATTACTTTTATAACTCATACAATAAAGCATATACGATTGATTTAATAAATTTATAGTATATATCATGTATTTAAAATTATTAAAAAAAGAAAAATGAGAACTGCGCTCCCTTTGCATATTGTATGCGTATTGTGCACGACTTAACCAATATGGCGGCAAAATTCTTGGATTCGCGCACCCACCGTGATCGGTACACGATTGGTACGCAAATTTCACTTTAAAAAAAAAAAATGTAAATGAATATTCTAAAAAGGATAAAACATCACATTATTCTTATAAAAGCTTAAAAATTTTGAAAAAGCGTTTTTGGGACATTATAGTTAGGAATTAGCATTTAAAAAACCTATGAAATTCACTGAAAAAACCATAGGTTTCAGGGACGTTATAGTTGGAAATTAGCATTTAAAAACCTTTGAAATTCACTGAAAAAACCATAGGTTTCAGGGACGTTATAGTTAGAAATTAGCATTTAAAAAACCTTTGAAATTCATTGAAAAAAACTATAGGTTTCAGGGACATTATAGTTAAAAATTAGCATTTAAAAAACCTTAGAAATTCACGGAAAAAACACAGGTTTCAGGGACGTTATAGGCAGTTGGACATTTACTCGTACAAAACCAGAGAAATTCAGCCGTTATAGTTAGTTGAGCTAACTATAACTCGCGCCCCCGCAATGCACTGCTGATGACGTCACATATTACATAACTCATGACATGGTCAGTGACATCACTGATTACATCACTGATGACAACATCCACGTGATAATCTGATGCAACTCCTCACACCCTAATATAACCTTTGATACACCCACTCTAAAATACAGACTGCCATTCTCGAAACCATAGACACACCAATACCAGTAACTACATACCCACTCACTGATTCCTAGGTCTACACACATCCACTCATTCATCCATACAGTCACTCATACATGCAGTCACTCATCAATACAGCACTATCATATGTACTCCTACACCTATACAGACACACACACCGCCACTCACCCATAGAGTTACTCACACACATAGTCAGTCATGCAAAGAATCAATCACACTCCCATATACTCACCTACACAGTTATACACACACCACCTCACTTATTCATACAGATACTAACACATAGTTACTCTCTTATACAATCACTAACACAAGCACATACTCATCCATACAGCCACTCTCACAATCACTCACTCTCACATATAGTCATTTATATAGTCCAACACTCACATATACTGCCTTTCACATATGTAGTTACTCACACATGTACCACTGAGACATCCATTCACTCACCAACACACCTATACACACACTCACCCACCCATAAAACCCCTCACAGATGCACTGTTGAACCCATACACCCAGTGAAACACCCACTCACACATCTATGCACAAAGTCACACCCACCCACCCACACAGACAGTTACGCACCCATACAGATACACAGACAACCAATCAATAACCCATATAGACAGTCATGTAGCTACTCACTAACCCATGCAGCCGCTAACACACCAACTGACAGACTGATAGAGACATTCACACAGTTTAGTCACTAACCCATGCATTCAGTAAGACACGTTTAATCACTCACTTATACAGTCAGTCATGCACCTACTAAATCATCCATACAGACCCTCATACACCCACTCATTCTTCAATACACCTTGGCATACATATATATATATATATATATATATATAAAACATATTTATTTTTAATTAACATTTTTATTTTACTGAGTTTTATATAGCGCGAACTTGACCCGAAGGTATCGGGTATCAGAGCGCTTTACATAGCACCAGTTGCGTTACATGAGGACACGTTCATTTTTGTTAGGCACGGGGAGGTTAAGTGATTTGCCCAGAATCACAGGATGTTCAGCGTCATTGCCGAGACTTGAAACCGGTTCCCCAGATTCAAGGTCGACCGCCCTAGCCGTTAGGTCAACACCTCTCCCCTTAAACTTTACAGAAACACACAGTCACTAGATGATGTCATCAGTGATGTCATCAGTGATGTCATTTGAGATGTCATCAGTGATGTCACTGACCATGTCATGAGTGATGTAATATGTGACGTCATCAGCAGCGCAATGCGGGGGCGCGAGTCATAGTTAGCTCAACTAACTATAACGGCCGAATTTCTCTGATTTTGTGTGAGTAAATGTCCAACCAACTATAACGTCCCTGAAACCTGTGGTTTTTTCAGTGAATTTCTAAGGTTTTTTAAATGCTAATTTCTAACTATAACGTCCCTGAAACCTGTGGTTTTTTCAGTGAATATATATACACACACACATATATAGATAGATAGATAGATAGATAGATAGATAGATAGATCGATAGATAGATAGAGATAGATATGGATATAGGTATACATATAGATATATATTACCTACTGGCAGTCGCCAGTAGGTAATTAGAGTTAAGATCTAGTTTCAATAGGAAAAGTGTTTTCTGAATTGCCTATATCTTTGACGAATCGTCACGAAATGTTCCAAAAAAAGTGCGCCAGTGATTCTAGTTGTGCATGGAAAGTTTTGGGGTGATGCATCAAGCGCGGGCTGAGAAAAAGGGGAGGTCAAAAAAAGTGCATTTCCCATGTTAATTCCCATTAGAATTTTTAACCCGACTATAGGCTGAACCACTGTACGGAATTACACCAACTTTGGCTGAAAGGTAGCTCTTGGTAAAAAAAAAAAAGCCCTTTGTGTTATTTGGTGTAAATCTATTCAGTAATTTTAGAGTTATTAAAAGAAAACCAAATTTGTATATCCAGGGACTCGACCCCTCTGTGAATCCTCACGATCTCGTGCAGAGATCTAATTGGCTGCCAACACTTCAACCAGGAAGTGTTGGCAGCCATTTTGGTTGAGTCCTAAAAAAGGTAAAAAAAAAGAAAAGGAGGCAGGGTAGGAATACCCTGACTAGGCAGCCTTGGTGCTGGGGTCTCCCTGGCATCTCGGCAAATCAAAAAAGCATTTTTTTTAAAGTTTGCTGTGAAATCGTGGCAGAGTTTTGAATTCGCTGCACAAATATTTTTAAAAACCAAGCGTGGTCCACCGCGCTTGTTTTCAGTTTAGCCCCTGGGTGAACCAGGTCCCAGGGGCAGATTGACATCTTAGCCCCTTCGGCTCCTGGCCGTCTGCACACATGGCACTGGAAATCCCTCTGGTGCGGGCACCAGAGCGATTTCCTTTTCTCCCCAACAGCCTCGGGAGCTGGGGAAGGGCTTCCCCAGCTCCCGAGGCTGTATCTGTGGTTTCTCTGCAATGACGATCAGCGCGCACGTCGCGCTGACGTCATTGCAGAGAAACCGAAACTGAAATGAGCTGATAGGCTCATTTCAGTTTCACTTTATACATGCTCAGGGGGCTATCTCAGCCCCCCAGCACATAGAAAGACAGGAGAGGTATCATTGGAAAAGGGAGAATCTCCCCTTTCCAATAGTACCCTTCCCTAGTGGATTCCAGCTTCGGGATTGCCCCCACTCCCTGGACACCAGGGAGGTAGGAGCGGCCCCTTGGGCAAGGGCCTTTGCTCCCCCCAAATTAATTTGGGACAAATCAGTCTTTCTGACCCTCCTGGGGTGCAGATGGGGGCAGTAGCCCCCAATATACCCCCCCGGGGGGGCAGAAAGCCCACTAGATGCCAGGGATTTTTTTATATTGTATTTAGGGGTGGGGGCTACCCAAGATGGGCATGCCAATGTCCCACCCCTGCAATATTCCACAGTCTTTCTGCCCCACCTGGGAGGTAGATGGGGGCAATAGCCCCCAATCTGCCCCCCCAGGGGCTGAAAGCCCACTAGATGCCAGGGATTCTTTTTTATATTGTATTTAGGGGTGGGGGCTGCCCGTGATGGGCATGCCAATGCCCCCACCCCACAAAATTCCACAGTCTTTCTGCCCCCCCTGGAAGGCAGATAGGAGCAGAAGCCCTCAATATGCCCCCCCAGGGGGGCAGAAATGCCACTGGATGCCAGGGATTTGTTTAAAAAATTTAAATTGTATTTAGGGGTGGGAGCTGCCCGAGATGGGCATGCCAATGCCCCTACCCCCCCAAAAAAATCCACAGTCTTTCTGCCCCCCCGGAAGCAGATGGGGCAATAGCCCCTGATCTGCCCCGGGGGGCAGAAAGCACACTAGGCACCTGCAATTTGTATTATGTATATAGGGGTAGGGGCTGCCCAAAATGGGCATGCCAATGCCCCCACCCCCAAAAACAATCCCATGTTTTCCTGGGCAGGAAAACGTTGGGGGGTCCACACAAGCCATACCTCCCTGGACTCCTCAGGATGTCTAGTTTTCAGAAATGTGGGGATTTGGTAGGTTTCCCCACATGGCCACTGAGCCCAGGTCCAAAAACCCAGGTGCCCCCCTTGCAAAACCAGGTAATTTTGGGAGAGGTAATTTTGATGTCTCTACAATACGTTTTTGGCCCTTGCCTGTCGCTGGTACTTGGCCCACCGTCACGAGTGAGGTACCATTTTTATCAGGAGACCTGAGGAAATGCTGAATGGTAGGACATTTGTGTCAGCCCAGTGATCCCACAACTTTCCCACATAGAAATTTGAGAAATATGGGATTTTTTCAGCTAAATTTGAGGTTTGCAGGGGATTCTGGGTAGAGAAACGTTGGGGGGTCCACACAAGCCATACCTCCCTGGACTCCCCGGGTGTCTAGTTTTCAGAAATGTGTGGGTTTGGTAGGTTTCCCTAGATGGCCGCTGAGCCCTGGGCCAAAAACCCAGGTGACCCCACTTGCAAAACCAGGTCATTTTGTGATAGGTCATTTTGATGTCTCCACAATAGGTTTTGGGCCCTTACCTGCTGCGGGCACTTGGCCCACCAACACAAGTGAGGTACCATTTTTATCGGGAGACTTTGGAGAATGCGGGGTGGATGGAAGTTTGTGGATCCACGCAGATTCCAAAACTATGCATCACATAAATGTGTGGAAAATGTTAATTTTTTACAAAGTTTGAGATTTGCAAGGGATTCTGGGTAACAGAACCTGGTGAGAGCCACACAAGTCACCTCATCCTGGAATCCCCTGGGTGTCTAGTTTTCAAAAATGTACATGTTTGCTTGGTTTCCCTAGGTGCCGTTCAGAGCTAGGGTTCAAAATCCACAGCTCGGCATTTAGCAAAAAAAGGGTCAGTTTTCACTGTAAAAATGTGGTGTGTCTACGTTGCATTTTGGCCCGTTTCCTGTTGCTTGCACTAGGCCTACCCACACAAGTGCGGTACCATTTTCATCGGGAGACTTCGGAAAATCTGGGGTAGGTGGAAGTTTGTGGATCCACGCAGATTTCAGCACTTTCCATCACAGAATTTGAGGATTATGTGTTTTTTTTAATAGAATTTGAGGTTTGCATGGGATTCTGGGTAACAGAACCTGGTGAGAGCCACACAAGTCACCCCATCCTGGATTCCTCTGGTTGTATAGTTTTCAAAAATGTACAGGTTTGCTAGGTTTCCCTAGGTGCGGGCAGAGCTAGGGTTCAAAATCCACAGCTAGGCACTTTGCAAAAAAAGGGTCAGTTTTCACTGTAAAAATGTGGTGTGTCCATGTTGCGTTTCAGCCCGTTTTCTGCCGAGGGCACTAGGCTTACCCACACAAGTGAGGTATCATTTTTATCGGGAGACCTGGGGAAATGCTGGGTGGTAGGAAATTTATGTCAGCCAGGTGATCCCACAACTTTCCCACACAGAAATTTGAGAAATAATGGGATTTTTCAACTAAATTTGAGGTTTGCAGGGGATTCTGGGTAGGAAAACATTGGGGGGTCCACACAAGCCATACCTCCCTGGACTCCCCGGGTGTCTAGTTTTCAGAAATGTGTGGGTTTGGTAGGTTTCCCTAGATGGCTGCCGAGCCCGGGGCCAAAAACCCAGGTAACCCCCCCTTGCAAAACAAAGTTATTTTGTGATAGGTAATTTTGATGTCTCCACAATAAGTTTTGGGCCCTTACCTGCCGCGGGCACTTGGCCCACCCACACAAGTGAGGTAAAATTTTTATCGGGAGACTTTGGAGAATGTGGAGAGGATGGAAGTCTGTGGATCCACGCAGATTCCAGAACTATCCATCACAGAAATGTGAGGAAAATGTGTTTTTATTTTAACAAAGTTTGAGGTTTGCAAGGGATTCTGGGTAACAGAACCTTGTGAGAGCCACACAAGTCACCCCATCCTGGATTCCACCGGGTGTATAGTTTTCAAAAATGTATAGGTTTGCTAGGTTTCCCTAGGTGCCGGCAGAGCTAGGGTTCAAAATCCACAGCTAGGCACTTTGCAAAAAAAGGGTCAGTTTTCACTGTAAAAATGTGCTGTGTCCATGTTGCGTTTTGGCCCATTTCCTGTCCTGGGCACTAGGCCTACCCACACAACTGAGGTACCAATTGTATTGGGAGACTTAGGGAAACACAGAATTGTAGAGCAACTGTTATTACCTATTGACTTTCTATGCATTTCTGCCTTCCAAATGTAAGACAATGTGTAAAAAAGAAGTCACTTTGAAAAATGTCCTATACATCACATGCTAGTATGGGTACCCACAATTTTGGAGATGTGCAAATAACTACTGCTTATAAACTCTAAATTTTGTTCCCATTTCAGAAAAACATAGGTGTCCTTGATACCTATTTTTCACTCTTTATATTTTACCAAATGAATTGCCATATACCCGGCACACAATGAAAAACCTTTGCAAGATGTAGCTCAGTTATTGGCTCTTGGTTCCTCAGGTTCTTGGTGAACCTACAAGTCCTATATATCCCCACAACCAGAAGGGTCCAGCGGATGTAACGGTATATTGCTTTTTCAAAAATCTGTCATACTTAGAAGAAGTTACAGGTGAAAACTTTGGCACAAATGGCTGTTTTTTCAACTCATTTTCAATATTTCTAATTTTCAACTGCTAGTTTCTTTAAAGAAACCTTAAAGGATCTACACAAATGACCCCTTGCTGAATTTGGAATTGTATCTACTTTTCAGAAATGTATAGTTTTCCAGGATCCATTATTGGTTTCACACCCATTTCTACCACTAACTGGAAGGAGGTTGAAAGCGAAAAAAGTAGCAAAAATAGGCTATGTCCCAGTATAATGCCAAAACTGTGTAGAAAATGTTGGTTTTCTGACTAAAGTCTGCCTGTCCCTGAAAGCTGGGAATATGGTGATGTCAGCACCACAAACCCTTTGTTGATAGCATTTTCAGGGGAAAAATTAGATGCTTTCTTCTGCAGCACTTTTCCCCCATTTAAAAAAAAAAAAAAAAAACATTTTAGCTGTATTTTGCCTATTTTCTGGGTCCCCTCCAGGGGAATCCACAAACCCTGGGTACATTTAAAATCCCCATGATGCTGGAAGAAAAGGACGCAAATTTGGCGTGGATACCTTATGTGGACCAAAAGTTACAGGGACCTAAGCTCAAACTACCCCCAAATAGCCCAAAAAAGGCTTAGCACGGGGGGAGGCCTAGCAGCGAAAGGGCTAGGAAAAGAAGAGGGGAACATGGGTCTCCCCCTCCAAGGGCTGTTTTGAGGACCAGGGACCACCACCTCCCCGGGGCTTTATAATATGGGAAGGGGCCACGCAGCTTCCCCTCCATTGGGCTCTTTGAAACCCTGGGGACCACAACCTCCCTGGGCTTTATTTAAAACAAGGAGGGGGGCTGTACAGGTCCACCTCCTGAGGCTTTAATATGGCCCAGGGACCACCACCACCCCAAGGCTAAATTAATAAAGATGCTGGGGGGCCGCACAGACCCCCTGGACCCCGGAGACCATCACCTCACAGGGGCCAAATAGCACTTTAAAAACTGGGAGGGGAACCGCGTGGCCCCCCCTCCCGGGCTACATATGACCCTAGGGACCACCATTTCTCTGGGGCCGGCCCTTGTATACTAAAGAAGGGGGGTAGCATGGCCCACCACCTGGAGCCATTAATGGCCCTGGGGACCCCCAACCCCCAGCGTCGGCTCTTGCTATCTCTCGAGGTGCCCACCTGAGTCCCGAGGTAGACTTTTTCAGCAAAACTGTGACTTTTGTTCAATAAAGGGACAGGTGAGGTTCCATTCCAGCTCAGTCACTCACAGAGCTACTGACACACCTACACTGACACATCCCACTGACACACACATTCAGCCCCTCACATACACTCACATACTCACACAGCTAATCACACACCCGTACAGCCCCTAAAACACTCACTCACAGACTCACACAGCCACTCACACACCCATACAGCCACTCACACACCAACTTACAGATCCATACATACAGTGACTCACACACCCTATATATATATTATATATATATATATATATTCACTGAAAAAACCATAGGTTTCAGACACGTTATAGTTAGAAATTAGCATTTAAAAAACCTTTGAAATTCACTGAAAAAACCATAGGTTTTAGGGACAGTTATAGTTAGTTGGACATTTCACTCGTACAAAACCATAGAAATTCCCCCGTTATAGTTAGTTCAGCTAACTATAACTCACGCCCGCAATGCACTGCTGATGACGTCACATATTACATCACTCATGACATGGTCAGTGACATCACTGATGACATCACTGATGACATCTCAAATGACATCACTGATGACATCATCCAGTGACTGTGTGTTTCTGTAAAGTTTAAATATGTTTAATATATATAGGCAAAGGCGTATTGAAGAATGAGTGGGTGTATAAGTGTCTGAATGGATGATTGAGTAGGTGCGTGACTGACTCTACAAGTGAGTGATTAAACGTATCTTACTGAATGCATGGGTTAGTGACTAAACTGTGTGAATGTCTGTATCCGTCTGTCTGTTGGTGTGTAAGTGGATGCATGGATTTGCGAATAGCTACATGAGTGTCTATATGGGTTATTGATTGGTTCTCTGAGTATCTGTATGGGTACCTGAGTGTTTGTGTGGGTGGGGTGTGTGTGACTCTGTACATAGATGTGTGAGTGGGTGATTCACTGGGTGCATGATTTGAAGAGTGCATCTGTGATGGACTGCTTGGGTGGGTGAGTGTGTGTATGGGTGTGTTAGTGAGTGAATGTATATCTCAGTGGTACATGTGCGAGTAACTACATATGTAAAAGGCAGTATATATGTGTGTTAGAGTATTTAAAAGGCTATAAGTGAGAGTGTGTGATTGTGAGAGTGGCTGTATGGATGCGTGTGTGCTTGTATCAGTTATTGTATAAGAGCGTAAGAATGTGCTAGTATTTGTATGAGTAAGTAAGCTGGTGTGTGTATAACTGTATAGGTGAGTAAATGGGCGTGTGATAAATTTTTTGCATGACTGACTAGGTGTGTGAGTACCTCTATGGATGAGTGGCGGTGTGTGAGTGTTTATATAGGTGTATGAGTGCATATGATAGTCCTGTACTGAGTGACTGTAAGTATGAGTGACTGTACGGGTGAGTGAGTAGATGTGTGTGTGTAGACCTAAGAATCAGTGAGTGGGTATGTAGTTATTGATATTGGAGTGTGTATGGTTTTGAGAATGGCAGTCTGTAATTTAGAGTGGGTGTATCAAAAGTTATATTAGGGTGTGAGAAGATGCATGAAATTATCACATGGATGATGTCATCAGTGATGTCATCAGTGATGTCATTTGAGATGTCATCAGTGATGTCACTGACCATGTCATGAGTGATGTAATATGTGACGTCATCAGCAGTGCATTGCGGGGCGCGAGTTATAGTTAGCTGAACTAACTATAACGGGGAATTTCTATGGTTTTGTACGAGTGAAATGTCCAACTAACTATAACTGTCCCTAAAACCTATGGTTTTTTCAGTGAATTTCAAAGGTTTTTTAAATGCTAATTTCTAACTATAACGTGTCTGAAACCTATGGTTTTTTCAGTGAATTTCAAAGGTTTTTAAATGCTAATTTCTAACTATAACGTGCCTGAAACCTATGGTTTTTTAAGTGAATTTCAAAGGTTTTTAAATGCTAGTTTCTAACTATGCCTACAGAGGTAGGACATGTGAAGAAAGAAGAAAAACGCACAGAAAGAAGCAAAAGAAATGCAGAAAGAAGCAACAGAAGTCCACAAAGACGAAGAAAAGTGCAGGAAGAAGCAAAAGATGTGCAGAAAGAACCAACAGAGGAGCAGAAAGAGGCCTTGTTGCAAAATCATCCAGTGCCCACAACTTTTTCAGACGGGTACTGGTGGTAACTGACTCTGACTAACCAGAGCCAGTGCTATGCTAAAAGACACTTAGAATACAGTGAAAACACCTACATACACTAGGGAACACTATGCGTTGGGGTACCCCTGTGATTAGCATGACCTCCTCTGTAAGTCCCTAGTACATAATAGGGCAGGGGGATTAAAACTACCTCTTAAAACGCGCTACAGGGCGCGTTTGCACAGTGGTGAAGGGAGGGGGGCCTGAAGTGACATGTGTGCAAACGCGCCCTGTGGCGCGTTTTAAGTTGCAGGATTAAGTCCCCTTGAATCCTGAGGGTCCCTGGGGCCCAACTAGCCCCCAGGTACCTACAGTTAGGACCACAGAGCTGAGTTGCAGAGAGGCGTTCCGAGGCCACGCACCTTTTTCACCTCTCTGCAACGCAACTCTGTTGTGCTTACTGAAGGTACCTGGTGGGCTAGTTGGCCCCAGGGTCCCTCAGGATTCAAGGGAATTAATTCCCCAACTTAAAACGCACCACAGGGCGTGTTTGCGCACATGTCACCTGAGGCCCTGCCCCTCCCTTCACCACTGTGCAAACGCGCCCCGTGGCGCGTTTTAAGTTGGGGGATTAGGTCACCTTGAATCCTGAGGGTCCCTGGGGCCCAACTAGCCCACCAGGTACTTCCAGTAAACACCACAGGCCTGCGCTGCAGAGAGGTGGTCCGAGGCCACGCCCCTTTTTACACCTCTCTGCAACGAAGCTCTGTGGCGCTTACTGGAGGTACCTGGTGGGCTAGTTGGACCCGAGGGACCCGCAGGATTCAAGGGGACTTAATCCCCCAACTTAAAACACGCCACAGGGTGTGTTTGCACACATGTCACCTCAGGCCCCGCCCCCTCCCTTCACCACTGTGCAAACGCGCCCCGTGGCGCGTTTTACTTTGCGGGATTAGGTCACCTTGAATCCTGAGGGTCCCTGGGGCCCAACTAGCCCACCAGGTACTTCCAGTAAGTGCCACAGCCCTGCGTTGCAGAGAGGTGGTCCGAGGCCACGCCCCTTTTTACACCTCTCTGCAACGCAGCTCTGTGGCGCTTACTGGAGGTACCTGGTGGGCTAGTTGGACCCCAGGGACCCTCAGTATTCAAGGGACTTAATCCCCCAACTTAAAACACGCCACAGGGCATGTTTGCACACATGTCACCTCAGGCCCCGCCCCTCCCTTCACCACTGTGCAAACGCGCCTGTGGCGCGTTTTAAGTCGGGGATTAACTCCCTTGAATCCTGAGGATCCCTGGGGTGCAACTAGCCCACCAGCTACCTCCATTAAGCGCCACAGAGCTGCGTTGCAGAGAGGTGTAAAAGGGGCGTGGCCTCAGAACACCTCTTTGCAACGCAGCCCCTGGCCCATACTGGAGGTTCCTGGTGGGCTAGTTGGCCCCAGGGACCCCAGTATTCAAGGGGAATTCGTTCCCCATCTGCAAACGCGCCAGGGCGCGTTTGCAGAGTGCTGCAAGGAGGGGCGTGGCCAACGGTGCGATGCTGGTCTTTTTTTTTTTTTTAAGAAGGGGGCTGTGTGGCCCCCTTCTTTTGTAATTTATTTGCCCTGGGGACCCCATCCCCCAGGGCCTGCCCCTAATTTTTTTTTTTAAAACAAAAAATTTGGAAGGGCGCCGCGTGGCCCCCTCCCGAGGCCTTAATCGGCCCCGGGGACCCCATCCCCGGGGCTTGGCCTTATTTTTTTTTTTTAAATCTTTTGGAGGGGGCTGCGTTGCCCCCTCCTCAGGCCACTTATGGCCCCGGGGACCCCATCCCCGGGGCCGGCCTTTGTTTTTTTTAATATATATTTTTTTTATTTAAATTTTGGGGAGGGGGCCGCGTGGCCTCCCTCCCGGGCCACATGTAGCCCCGGGGACCCCATCCCCCGGGGCTGGCCCTCTCCATTGGGGACCGTGGGGGGGGTCCCCAATCCCCTCACGGTCCCGCCGGCTCCCCGCGTCCCTCGGGAGCCGGCATTGCTTTTACACATGGGGAGCTGCTAAGATGCAGCTACCCGTGTGGAAAAGCAATCGTCTTTGGTTTTTTGAAGAGAGAGCAGGTTTCCTGCTCTCTCTTCCAAAACCAAAGCAGTTTGCTATGGCAGGGCGGGAGCCGCGAGGCTCCCGCCCTGCCATAGTAAACTACAGTGTCCCGGGGTGAGCACCCCAGGACACTGCAGGAGCCGGCCCTGGGGTGTGGCGGAGGTGGTGGTCCCCGGGGCTCGGGGGTCCGCAACGGACCCCCACATTCAAATTCTTAGTTCCCCGGGGAGGTGGCGGGGAGGCTCGAGCCCCCCCACACAGGTAATTTTAATTTTAAAAAACGAAGCCCCGGGGGGTGGCAATCCCCGGGGCTGCAGGAGGGCCGAGTGCCCTCCCGCACCATTTTAAAATAAGGCCCCCCCAAATTATCAATAAACCCCCCGCATGCCCCCGGGACTTGGCCCACCCGGGGGCCAAATAACAACGAAGCACGGGAGCCCGCGCTTCGTTTTTTTTTCACGGCGGGATCCGTGCATCCTAAGCGCATCACGCTGATTTAAAAAAAATTTTTTTGGGGCCCTGGGGGTCCTTGTGGGACCCCTAAGCAGGCCTAGGGGGTCAGGGTGTTTCTACCCTGCCTCCTTTTTGCATTTTGCGCACTTGTTTCTACTGTTTTCTTGTGACTCGGTTCTACCGAGTCACAAGATGGCTGCCAACACTTCCTGGTTTGAAGTGTTGACAGCCAATTAGCATACAGCTCGTGATCGGGAGGGTGCGCGGATCCTCCGCTGCCATAGATATATATGTGGTTTTACTTTTGATTTTCTCAGCAACTACTGAACGGATTTACACCATTTAACAAAAAGGGTTCTTTCTGAACCAAGAACTACCTCTTTGCCAAATTTGGTGTAATTCCGTTCAGCAGTTCGGGCTGTAGCAGTGTCTAAAGTTTCCTATGGAAAATTGCATGGGGAAAACACGTTTTGGGACCCCCCTTTTTTCTCGGCCCCCGCTTGCCGAATCACCCCGAAACTTTCAAGATAGGAGCAGACCGGAGCGGGCCATAAGTTTTGAAAATTTCGCGAAGATTCGTCAACCGGCGCCAAAGGTATTGGAAATAGAATGTTGCGAATTTTCTATGGAAAATAGGTCCTAACTATAACTATCTACTGGCGACCGCCAGTAGATAATTTATATATATAAGAAATAATCCCCAACCGTATCTGATTAAGGAGCAAGCACTCATCATCGTGGGGGTTCTCTCGTTTATTGCGCAGGTTACATCAGGCTATGGACAAACAGGAACGCGTTTCGGCAGTCAAGCTGCCTTTCTCAACCTGAAATGCGCCATATTGGTGCTTCTATTTAAAACAAATATTCACTAAAATAGAAGATGCACCACAACACGCAGCGATTGGGTACATGTAAGCATGTTGACTGATGACCATTCATTCTTAAACAAAGCATAATCACAGTTATTCCGAAAACCGCAACAGTGAAAATCCTTCAAACTAAATTGCTTTAGGATTGTTTTCAGTCTGTGCTATTCCGTGTTTATGCCCTTCAGTTCATTTAGTTTAAAGAAAACTCCCAACATGCCTTATTCCATTTTCGGATACACAATTCTCACATTTCTACCGGCGCATTGAATTGAAACAATGTCACCATGAACCTCTTTTTCCGTATGAATTAATCAAAATGTATTCAAAAATTCACATGTATAAATCAGATGAAAGCAATTTAATCCATTTAAAATTTTTGACAAACACCAAACTAGCTTATCCCACACATACCACCTTTATTCCATCCTTAGAACCACAACAACTTCTCTTTCATACCCAATCAGTCCACCCATCTCTACCATTCTTCTCACTCAACCACTAATTCCACTCCACACACATTCCAGCAAACCCACACCCAGCCCACCTTTCAATATTTCGCATTTAAACAACAACAAAAAGAAGATAACACATAAAAAAAAGGCCAAACACGAAAAAATTCACAAATTGCAAGATTTTCAATTTTTGACAATGATTTGTCCACTTGATTGGCCACAAACAGGTCGACGCGTTTCAAACCCCTCCAAATACGGGGTTCTCCTCAGGACCAGAAAGCTTATTTGATGCTGCGAGATCAGCCGATCCCTGCTTCACTATATTCAAACTGCCTACAGAACAAACATTTATTGCGGCGTACGGTTGAAGACCGAGAGCCGTAGTATCACGGGTATGTTGTTGTGGATTTTAGGTGTAAATCTTTTTATATTTACTGCGGAAAGAAAGGATCGTGTTTAAGGAAATGCGAAGTGAGACGCACACGAACCTTACTAAAACGAAATCAGGCGTCTGCGGGCTGACGAAATATAAAAGGATTTACGCCTAAAATCCACAACAACATACCCGTGATACTACGGCTCTCGGTCTTCGACCGTACGCCGCAATAAATGTTTGTTCTGTAGGCAGTTTGAATATAGTGAAGCAGGGATCGGCTGATCTCGCAGCATCAAATAAGCTTTCTGGTCCTGAGGAGAACCCCGTATTTGGAGGGGTTTGAAACGCGTCGACCTGAAGGTGGGCTGGGTGTGGGTTTGCTGGAATGTGTGTGGAGTGGAATTAGTGGTTGAGTGAGAAGAATATAAGAGATGGGTGGACTGATTGGGTATGAAAGAGAAGTTGTTGTGGTTCTAAGGATGGAATAAAGGTGGTATGTGTGGGATAAGGTAGTTTGGTGTTTGTCAAAAATTTTAAATGGATTAAATTGCTTTCATCTGATTTATACATGTGAATTTTAGAATAAATTTTGATGAATTCATACGGAAAAAGAGGTTCATGGTGACATTGTTTCAATTCAATGCGCCGGTAGAAATGTGAGAATTGTGTATCAGTATTGGCATCTTGTTGTTTCTTGTTTGAATAGGGCTCAGCCTTACTGATTGGAGCCCAAACCCTTTGTTGCTTCTTGGTTATTCCATTTTCAGCAAAACCCAGACTGGATTTATATACGTCCTTCAGCTGCAACCAAGGGCATCTTTATATTAACTTTAAAATCCAAACACTCGCATTTTTCAAGTTCATGTTATTTCACTCTAAGCACAGTTGCCCACCTTCTTGGTCCATTAACTCCTTAAAAGTGCATGCGTCTTCGAGGGCAATCTGATTTCTACTCCGAGACGCTTTACTGATTTAGGAACAATTGTTCAAATTACTTGGAGAAAGATTCACGGCGGCAACTTCTTAAAGTTTCAAATCCACATGTCCAATGCAACCGGCCCGATAAGCAACAGCATGGACCCACGAGACCACCGCTTTCTTGGCCAGTGCCATCAGCGGTGCCCAGCTCCATAGTAGGAGAGGTTATACCAGGGTGAGGATGTGCCGTTAGGTAGAGAAGCTCCAGTCCCCGCCAAGGGAGGATAGGCTCCCAGCGTTTGAACTCGCTCCTCCACAAATGCCTTCTCCTCTTCTCCATCGCCACACTCCTTTCATGGGGGCACGCCTGCCTCAACATCCAGGATCCAAATTGCGGTAATACTGGCGTGCTGCCAGATCGCTGGTGGTGCTTTAAAGGTGGCGCTACCGCTAGCGCTCAGAATGTACAAGAAATAATCCCCAACCGTATCTGATTAAGGAGCAAGTACTCTTCATCGTGATCATATACGGTTGGGGATTATTTCTTGTACATTCTGAGCGGTAGCGCCACCTTTAAAGCACCACCAGCGATCTGGCAGCACGCCAGTATTACCGCAATTTGGATCCTGGATATTTATATATATATATATATATATATTTATTTTTATTAAACAGAGGTGACAGGGGAGTTATAGTTAGGAATTACTAATAAAATGTTTTAGAAATTCACTAAAAAAAACAAAGGTTACGGGGACATTATAGTTAGGCTCAGATTTTACTCACACAAAACCAGAGAAATTCAGCACTTATAGGTACCTGAGCTAACTATAACTTACACCCCCTAAATGCACTGCTTATGACCTCACAAATTACATTACTCATGACATGGTCAGTGACATCACTGATGACATCTCAAATGACATCACTGATGATATCACTGATGACATCAACCAGTGAGTTACAGTGTTTCGCAAATGTTTCTGTGTCTTAAACATACATACTAAAGCTACTGTATAAGTTAAATTACTATTGTTTCTGTACTACTAATGAGTGATACTATTTCTAACATATGTCATCTGATCTATAATCCCATTTTTTAAGCGGTGCACTATTTATCGGAGAACTAGCCTCTACACTGACACATGTTCCCTGCTGATGTATGTGTATGGTTGTGCTTGCGACAATCTAAGCTGTTCATTGAGCAGCAGTGCAGCAGAATGGCAGACCTTCCAGCAGCACAGCAGTCCTTCTTCCTGGCATCCACAGGTCCAGAAGTGTACTGAAGAGTTGGTGTCTGAGGTCCAATATTTACACTCAGTTCTGCCTTTGAAGTGGGAGAAGCTTCTAAAAGCACTTTGAAGTACCCAGGTGCCCTGCCTTTCTTGCCCTGGCTCCAGACTAACTGTAGGTGGTGTGTAGACCTTTGTGTGGAGGCAAGACACAGCCTATTCAATTGTAGGTGGGCATGTGGCCAGCTCCTCCCTCCCTCCCATCCTGCCAGTGATGGTCCTTTCCAGGCACACCTAAGCTCCCTATAAGGTGCTGCTGTCTAGGAGGAATGCACAAAGCCCAACTGTCAACCACACCCAGTCATGTGACCCAGAGGCAGGATGAAGGCACCCGATACTAAGGCAGAAAAATGACACCTTTCTAAAAGTGCATTTTCAAAACTCTAATTTAAAATCTGACTTCACCATAAGTTAGAATGTTTCATTACAATTCCAAGGACACCAAACATGAATGAGTTACCTCTTCCCATTTGGAAGTTATAGCTTATTAAATGTAATAAGGTAACCCCAATGATATCCTATAGGAGAGGTAATCCTTGCAGTAGTGAAACACAAATGTAAGAGTTTTTCACTACCTGCACATGTAAAAATTAAAAGTGGGTCCAACTTTTTTAATATAGTGCACCCTGCTCTCTAGGCTGTCAAGGACCTCCCGCAGGGGTGACTTACCTGTATTAAAAAGAAAGGTTTGGACCTGGGAAAAGGTTTATTTTGCCAGGTCGAAATGGCAGTTTAAAAGTGCACACACAGGCTGAAGAGCAGGCCTGAGACATGTTTTAAAATGCTACCTATGTGAGTGGCACAATCAGTGCTGCAAAACCACTAGTACATTTCATTAACAGGCCATGGGCACAGATAGTGCTAATGTACTAGGGACTTCAATATGCCAGTTGGGTATAAAGGAATCTTACCATGTTTTAAGGAGAGAGCACAAGCATGTTAGCACTAGTTAGCACTGGTAAGGTGTGCAGAGTCCTAAGACCAGTAAAAACGAAGTCAGCAAAACAAGAGGTCTGAAGGCAAAGAGTTAGGGGAAAACCATGCCAAGGATAACAGGTCTAACAACCTTGCATCCACATCCTTCTTTGGCTCCCACAATTTCTCCATTGTCTTGAAAGGAAGAGAAGGAGTTGAAGGCCTCATACAGTCCTAGAATATCAATTGTTTCCTTCTTTGAACACCCCAAACCCTGGAGGGAGTGCATTCAATCTCCGTACAATGAGACAGAAAATCTATAGCTGTGTTACTGATAGGGATGGAAATTGAACAGATGGGGGTTGAAGAGGAAGCTGAAGACATTAATCATTCGCTAAGAGGCTCACCAGTGGGAGCCAAGGACACCAGGGCCAAAATGTGGCCACCAAGATTACTTGCTTGCTCCAAATCTTTTGCAAGACCCTCGGAAGATTATGTATCAGAGGGAATGCAAACAAAATCTCTGATATCAGTAAAACAACATTGCGTTCACTGCCCGCACATCTGGTTGACAGGTCTCTGAACAGAAGTGAGGTAGAAGGGCATTGTTCAGAGAGGCAAACAGGTCCAGCCATGGACTCTCAAACATAACTGAGAAAGCTAATTCACAAATTAGAAATGTATGTGAAATCATTTTGTATTTGCTAGCAACTTTAGACCTTAAACGTGCACGACCCATTTCTTTCTCTTCAAAAAATAGAAAAATATTGTGAAATAGTTGAAACTGCCTGGTTTGCTGGTCTACTGTATCTTTACCATGACTAACAGATTAGCATTACAAGGATGAAGTATGCAGCGTGTTTTGGCAGAAGTGCAGATATTCTCAAATTGTTATATTTTATGGGGCTCCCTTCCAGCCTGAAATACCTGCAAGAAAATGTTGTGCAAAGAAAATTAAAGTAATTAAACATATCTTGAAATTGTTAATTCTTTCTGTTGGAAAGTTATGTGAATGTAATAAATGCCCACACAGAAAATCATAGTGTAGTGTATTTGTGTTTTAAAAATACAAGAGTCCTGATGGAAAGCAATAGAAAATGGTTTTATTTTCATTTAATAATTTGGTTGCTGCTAACGGAATGTTATGTATTAAATGAGTCTCAATTATCTTTAGTTATTTGTAGATTAATTGTTTGTATTGTTCAGAACTCTATAAAAAAGACTCAGATTTATTTGCAAGTAGCGCACTTAGCTCACGTTGGTCTTGTCATGCGGACCACTCTGTTGCTCAGGCTAATGGTTTGGCTATTTGATTATACTCATATTGTTTCTTTATACAATTTATGTGCTGTGAGCATCCCATCGGTACTATTTTTGCTAGTTACATTACTAGTGTAATGTTAATTATATTTACTGAATAATTCTAATACTGTGAATAGACCAAGTGAGTGCCTTTGGTGGAATTCTTCACCGCCGAGTTTCAATCTACGTCGCCTATCACTGATTCTGTGTATCGACTCTTCTTGGTAGAAAAGAAGCGCAAGGCTATACTGGGACGTAAAATAGGCTTGGCCACCAAAAGAAAAGTAGTCCCCATTAGCCACTCAGATAACTAAAAAGTGTCCCACATTTGCAAATCATGGCAGATTTAAACTTGTAAAGACAAGCTGTATAGGTGTTTTGAAAGCTATGGGAGCCTGCAAGCATTTGTGCTTGCTGCAGGCAATGTTTGTGGTAATAAAAGTCGACCCACTAGACCATAAAACAGGCCCACAAAGAACCCAAAAACAGCCCATACGCTGATATGTCAGAGCAGCCGTTTGGGTACTGCCTAATTGCCCTGTTGTCCAGTCTGACCCTGCAGAAGCGTCAACGTGATTTTCCTGTTCAGATGATACAAGATTGAGATTGGAATATTGCAGCTGAATCTGTCAATTTGAATGTTTTCCACCCCAGGAATATGTATTGCTCTTAATTCTAACAGGTGACCCTTTACCCATGCAAACATTTCCACGACTACTTTCACTTGGCTCCTGTTCCTCGTGCCTCCTTGTTCAGGTAGGCCTTTCCTACTTGGTTATCGGAATTTATCAGCACCAAGGCTTTCTGTATACCTGGGGCAAACATCTAAAAGGCATTACCTCCCGTCCCTCCCTCGCCTTCCTTCAGTACTAATGAGGCCCCGCCTCCCACCCAGACCCACCCCCAGCATAAAAACTCTGCCCGCCCCCACCTCCACCTGTTTTTTTCTGTCTCCCTAGTGAGACTTACCTTCAGTTCCTCCCTGTGGCGGTGCCGGGGAGTCTTCGAGTTGGTTCTCTGCGACGGCGGTGCCCTCGACAGCGTTCTCCTGGCGATGCCTCCTCTCCTCGTCTCCCTCGTGGTATGGGGGCGGAGCGGTGGCTCAGGAAGCCGCTGCGTTGTTTGGCGGTCCTCCTGTGGCTGGGGCTGTGTTTCCGGGTCGGGCTGTCTGGGCTGCCTCCTCTCGGACTGCACTCTTTCTAGGAGACCTGGTAGGACGGGTTTGTGCCCGATCTTTTATTTTGGCTGGCATTTTGTGGTTTATTTCCTGTTTTTGGCAGTTTCCTGGCCTGGGCATTCATTGGATGGTTCCTGGTGGGTTTTCTCTACATTTAGGTGTCGGGGAGTTGCTTCTCCATTCCTCTGCTGCCATGGGTCGCAAACGGGTGTTCAAGAGGAACAACCTGGTTTCTTCTTCCTCTTCTTCCTCTCCTGATGATTCTCCTGTTCCCCCCAAGCGCCCTCGGGGTCGGGGCCTTTCTGGGGGTGATGTGCCTCTCCTGTCCAAGGATGAAGTGCAGGGCATGATTGAGGCTGCTGTGGCTAAGGCTCTCTTGGCTCGTCCGGTGCCTGCTGCTCCTTCGCGTCCTCGCTCGCTGGATCCTGCTGGGGCTGTTTCCCTGTCGGATGAGGAGGGTCCTTCTACCTCCTCTGGGGGTAAATATATCTCCAGGGAGGAGAGGTGGGATGTTCTGGCTCATGTGCGGGACAATTTGGGGTTCCCTCCGTTCCAGCTGGGGGAGACGGATGGGAGTCTTTTTCCTCAGTATGCTTCTCCCTCCAAGTTGGGCATGCCCTTTCAGGGTCCGGTCAAGGACATGGTGTTGAGGGAGTGGCGTGAGATCGATAAGTTGCAGGTCCCTCGCTTCCTTCAGAAGCTTTACCTTTTGGAGGGGAGGATCCCTTGCCTCACAGTTTGAAACTGGACTCTATCCTGGCCACTCTGATTGGCAAAACTGCGATTCTGCCTGAGGATTGTACCCCGGCGGATGCTACTGATAGGAAGGTGGACTCTGGCCTTAAACGCTCCTTTGCTGCTGGGAACCTGGCGCTGCGGGCTAGCCTTTTCTCTGCCTACTCGGCGCAGTCTTTGGTGCAAGATTTCGAGAAATTGGCTGCCGCGGTTCAGGAGGGGTCTGAATGCTCTGACCTCCTGGCTGCTATGGAGCAGCAGGCTAGGCTGCTGGCGGACATTTCATCGGACGTGATAAAGTCTTCAGGTATGTCCACTGGAGCTTTGGTGGCAGCGCGTCGTTCCCTCTGGCTTCGGTCCTGGAAGGCTGATCCTGGAGAGAAGGCGGCTCTGTTGAAGTTGCCTTTTGATGGACTGGCTCTGTTTGGGGACCAATTGCCTGCCATGATTTCGAAGGCATTCAAGGAGCGGAAGCATGCCTTGCCCTATAAGGGCGGATCGGCTCCGTCTGGCAGGCCTTGGAATAGGGCCCCTCGTTCTTCCCCTAAGCGTGATTCTCGTCAGTCTTTCCGCAGGCGGCGTTTTCTGCCCCGTTTTTCTCCCAAGCACGCTGCCTCCGCGCCTAAAGGCCCTGCCAAGAAGGGTCCCTGACAACTACTGTCTGGCCGGTTCCCTGCCGGTGGGTGGTCGTCTTCGGCGTTTTCTTCCTCGGTGGCAGCAGGACGTTTCGGATGGCTGGGTCCTGAGCACTGTGGGTCATGGGTACGTGATCGACTTTGTGCTGGTTCCGCCGGATTCGGGGGTTCGGCTGACTCCGGTGCCTGTCTCCGGTCCCCGCAGGGTGGCTCTGCTGGACGGGGTGTCCTGTTTGCTTGCCAAGAATGCCATCTGCCGGGTTCCTGTCGAGGAGATGGGGACGGGGACCTACTCCATTCTGTTTCTGGTGCGGAAGGTGACCGGCGGCTTTCGGCCTGTCCTCGATCTCAAGTGGGTCAACTCCTGGGTTCGGCCCGTTCACTTCCGCATGTTGACCCTTCAGGCCATCATTCCTCTGGTTCAACCTGGCGACTTCCTGGCCTCCGTGGATCTCGAGGACGCCTATCTCCACATCCCTGTGGCCGCTTCTTCTCAGCGTTTCCTGAGGTTCGCTGTGGGAGACGCCCATTTTCAGTTTTGCGTGCTTCCCTTCGGCCTCAGGTCCGCGCCCGGGTTTTCACAAAGGTCCTGGCGCTTCTCATGGCTCTCTTTCATTCATCCTTATCTAGACGACCTCTTGCTGCATGCTGCGGGGGAGTCTCTTTTGCTCGCTCACATCGGGAGGGCCTTGGAGGTTCTTCAGGGGCACAGGTTTTTGGTGAACTGGGGAAAGTCTTCTTTGGTCCCCTCTCAAGACATGGTGTTCATCGGGGCTCGTTTTCAGACTTTGCTCGGCCTTGTTACCTTGTCCGACAAGCGCTTGGTCTCTCTTCAGTCGCAGGTTCGGGCCTTGATGTCCCGGGAGGCTTCTCCGGCGGTCCAGTTGCTGCTGGTGCAGGGGCACATGGCTTCCGTGGTGTTTCTGGTTCCTTGGGCTCGTTTTCATCTCCTCCGCCTGGCCAACTGGATCCTGTTGGGTTGGTCTCCAGGGTCTCAGAGTCTCCTGTCCCTGCTACCCATGACGGACCGGATCCGGGGGGAGCTCTCCTGGTGGCTCTGCCGGCGTCACCTTCTGGCCGGGGTTTCACTGGCTCCTCCGGCTCCGCATGTGGTGACTACGGACGCCAGCCTGTCCGGATGGGGTGCTTGGCTGGGGTCGGATCAGGTTCAGGGGTGCTGGTCCCTGCTGAACTCACGGAGGTCCTCCAACTGGCGGGAGTTGAGGGCGATTTGGCTTGCCCTGGTGCACTTTCAGGACTCTCTGCAAGGTCGTTGGGTGTTGATTCAGACGGACAATCTGGTGGCGAAGTCCTATGTCAACCGTCAGGGGGGGACCCGGTCCCGGTCCTTGAACTTGATTGCCAGCGTCATCTTTCAGTGGGCTCAGGTCTGGGTGCTGGGTCTGTCGGCTCTCTACATTCGGGGGGTGGACAATGTGAGGG
Organism: Calotriton arnoldi; assembly: GCA_963921515.1. Classification (NCBI taxonomy): domain Eukaryota; kingdom Metazoa; phylum Chordata; class Amphibia; order Caudata; family Salamandridae; genus Calotriton; species Calotriton arnoldi. The sequence continues at coordinate 323,003 of CAWUFW010003843.1, forward strand.
CGGATCTGTTGAGCAGGGACATTCCGTCATCTCGGGAGTTCTCTCTCCTTCCCGGTGTGTTCGTCCAGTTGGTGGGTCATTGGGGCCTCCCTGTGGTGGACCTGTTTGCAGATCCGGGGAATGCCAAAGTGGTCCAGTTCTGTTCTCTGGGCAGGTGTCCCGGGTCTCTGGGGGTCGACGGCTTGACCTGTCCTTGGCCTCGGGGTCTGCTGTACGCCTTCCCCCCCTTTCCGCTGCTCCGCTCCTTTCTGGTGCGGGTCTGCAGGGACTGTGCTCAGGTGTTGTTGGTGGCTCCCTGTTGGCCACGGGCGAATTGGTTTCCTCTCCTGTCCGAGCTGTGTTGCGACCGGGAGTGGGTCCTTCCACTGGTTCCGTCCCCTTTGGAGTTTCCGGCCCTTCCTCTGGATTCTCTGCGGAGGTTGCACCTGACGGCCTGGCGGTTGAACGGCAGGGATTAGCTGGGTTGGGGGTTCCTGCCCAGTTGGCAGTTACTTTGCAGGCTTCCCGTAGATCCTCTACTCTGCTTTCCTATGCTAGGCATTGGCGGGTCTTTTCGGCCTGGTGTGCTGGCAAGGGTGTTGATCCCACGGTTGCTGACCTCTTTGTGGTGATGCAGTTCCTTCAGGATGGGGCTCTTCTGGGGTTGTCGGTGGCTTCTCTGCGGGTGCAGTGGGCGGCTATTCAGGCTTTTCGGGGCTCCTGGCGTAATTTGCGGGATGAGGGGGCTCTGATGCCTCGTTTTTTCAGGGTCTGTTGAATTTGTTTCCCCGCCCTGTTCGGTCCTTCCCTTCGTGGGATTTGCATTTGGTGTTGGATGTCCTGTCTGGTCCTCCCTTTGAGCCCCTTGAGGGTCTTGAGTTGCGTCTCTTGACTTTTAAGACTTGTTTTTTGGTCGCTATCACCTCAGCGCGGCGCTTGGGGGAGTTGGGGGCCTTGTCTTATAAGTTTCCCTTCTGTAAGGTCTTTTCGGATCGGGTGGTTCTGGTTCCGGTTCCGTCCTTTGTCCCTAAAGTCAATTCGGCTTTTCACCTCAGTCCGGAGGTGATTTTGCCTGAATTCTGTCCTGCTCCTTCCTCGGCTGAGGATTGTCGCTTGCATTGTTTGGATGTCCGTCGGGCTTTGCTGTGGTACCTACAGGTTGTGGAGTCCTTCCGGGTGGGGGACTCTTTGTTTGTTAACTTCGGTCCGGCTAGGAAGGGTGTTAAGCCTTCCACGGCTACTTTGAGTCGTTGGATTCGGTCCACGGTCTTGATGGCTTACCATCTTAAGGGGGTGGCTCCTCCTGTGGGGGTTCAGGGGCGTTCCACTCGCAGTATGGCGGCTAAGGTGGCTGAGTTGCAGGGGGCTTCGGTGGTGGAAATCTGTAGGGCGGCAACCTGGTCTTCTCCCTCTACTTTTGTCCGTCACTATCGAATTGCGAGTCTGGAGCGTTTGGATACTGTTCTGGGCCACAGGGTTTTGTCATCTATGCGGGACCAGGGATGTTGATCTGCTGTGTTTGGGGCACTGTATTAAATTTTGGTGTTTCTTTATCACTCAGTTGTCCGTCTCTGTTTTCTTCTGCTTGCTATGTCCTCATTAGTACTGAAGGAAGGCGAGGGAGGGACGGGAGGTAATGCTTCCATTTCTAACGATAATGGCATTACTCCTAGTCCTACTCCCTCGCCTTCCTTCGAGGACCCTCCCTCCCTCCCGGTGCGGTTCAACTGAGTGCTAGCTCGGCTTGTTTACGTACAGGTGGAGGTGGGGGCGGGCAGAGTTTTTATGCTGGGGGTGGGTCTGGGTGGGAGGCGGGGCCTCATTAGTACTGAAGGAAGGCGAGGGAGTAGGACTAGGAGTAATGCCATTATCGTTAGAAATGGAAGCATACCCTTTTGCCATCAACACCTTCCAGTTTGAGGAATTCAACGTCTCTGAAACCAACCAACTTCCTTTTCCTTCAAACCCTTCCATAGTGGCACTCCACCCTCACCTGCTTGCGTCAAATGTAATTCCTGAACTTGGTTACTAAATGTAAATCCTTTTCTCAGATTCGCCAGATTCAGCCACCACTGCAAGTGAGCTTTTAACTCCCCCAAGGCTGGAATCAAGCGCTTGTTTTCCTGTGTCACTGGGGACCAATGATCTTGTAAAAGGTACACCACTGGTTTCAAATAAAGACATGTCGAAGGGACTACTGCCATTGCTGCTGACATCACCCCCTGCATTTTCAACCACTGCCTGACTGTTGCCATCTACAGTGATGCTATGTGAGCCTCTTGTGTCTGTAATAATTGAAGCCTGCTCCCTGGCGGGAACACCTGCCCCTTCTGCGTGCCTGAGTGCCCCAATGAATGTCCATAACTCTTCCGGCTTTAGACTGGACTTCTGATAGTTCATCATGACAGCCAGAGATTTTGAGAAGACTGCAACCCCCGACCATGGGCCCTGCCTCGAAAGGTATGTTTCTTCTCCTGCAAAGTCTCCCTGGCTTCTTCTGAAAATATTAATGTTTTTGCAAAAGCGGGTCTAAATGGAAAGAGCATCTTCCCCTACTCAGCTAACTTGTTCACCATTTCATTCACTTGTAAACAGTTTGTCACCCAGAAAAGGCAGGTGGTGAATCAAAGACCTTTCTGACTGTTTCACCTTCCAGACCTTTAGCCAAACTGAAGTGGCATGGTGTGTAAAATAGGGATGGCCTGGAATGCGGCCTGAGATAATTCAAGCATCGCATCCATCAGTACTTTAGTAGGACTGGGGATGCTCGCAAATTCATTCTGACTTCTTACATACAACCTGCACTTATAATTACTTGGGTATTTGACTTTCAACTTCATCTCATCAAGACCTTATTTAACAAACCGTAAAACAAAAATGTTAATTGTTAATTTAAACCCACTTCACGCTGCACATGAAATTAGAGAGCCTAGCTGCATCTGTAATTATGAAAGTCTGTAAAGTCAAATTTCTCTCCTCTTTCATCTACGGGCTCCTATTTTTTACAGGAAAACTAAACTCATGGCTTGATAAAGCACAAAGTAACAACTACAGAAAGAAAATTAATCATCCCTTTTGCAAAAGCCAATCTCAAGTGAGATTTGGTCTTTTTAAAAACAGGACAAATGAAGCATGAGTCCCTATAAAAAAAAACAGTGCTATTCTCTTTGGACTGCCACTGCAGGCTTAATTCAAAATCTTATCTTGGGTTACATTCAATCGGAAGTTACATACAACCTGATGATTGTGATGTATTAAACTAATTGGCCAAACATCTACATGATGCTTTAATACAACTGGAATTTAAAGGCATCTGGGCCAAACAGCTTAGACTCCGCAAAGGGGATCTTCATAAGTATCGCTTTCTGAGCGGCATCCGCCTTCCAGTGACGAAGCCAGACCTGACACCGAGTCTGAATCGCGGCGCCACCAGCCGCGGCCCCCAATGTGTCGAACGAGATGTCAGACAGGAGGCGAGTTTGCTGCTCCATCAGTGCCAAGGTGGGAACCACATCCGCCCCCTGGTCCAGCAGTTCCGCCAAAGATTGAATATCCTTCAACAAGGACTGGACCGTGTAGGACAAGTAGGCCGAGGCCCGAATGGAAAAGTTGGCTGCCGCATATGCACGCTTGGCCGCGGCCTCCACCCGCTTGTCAACCGGGTCCGAAGGGGAGGCGTCCTCGGAAATAATGGAACCCTGAGTGGCGAGCCCCGCTATGACAGAGTCCACCTTCACGGAGGGAGGGAACTCCTTGGCGAAGTCCTGGTTGGTGTAGCGCTTGGCCAGGTACCTAGGGAAGGCCTGTTTGTCGACCTCCATCCACTCATTCTCAATCACCTTCTTTATGGAGGAATGCAGAGGAAGGGATTCAGGCTCCTTGCGTTGATACTGCAAGAAGAAGTCCTCCGACAGCTCATCCACCACCAGAGCAGGAAAAGCCATGTTCTCCTTGATGTGTTGGAGCACATCACGCAGCTCCTGGCCCTGGACATACCGACCCCGGAGGTCCTCCTCCTCCCCATCAACATCAGACACCGGAGGGGGATCCATGCAAGGCCGTTTGGGGGAAGAAGGGCCCTGACCCCCCTCGCGCTGATCAAAGGCCGCCGACACCGCAGCCTGGATCATGTCCTGGATGGACTGCAAAGTCAGAGCCTCAGCCGGGACCTGGGAGCTCGAGCCAGCCCCCACCGGGGCATCCGCCCCCTGCTCCATGAAAGAAATAGGGGCGCAACCACACAGGCAAAACAAGCACCTCAGCCACAGGGAACAGCCACAGACTGAATGCCCAACAGAACTGGAGTCCGGGAATAAATAGGCCAACCACCGTAAAGGAACAACAGCTGTGCAAGAAACACCGGGACCGGCTGCACCTGAGAGAGAACAGCCGCGCAGCAAGTCGGACGATCCCGACCCCGCCCCCTCGGAGGCCGGTCAAGAAACACAGCGGAAAGCGGCACCCCGCCCAGTAGCAGAGCCGAGAGGAAATCCCGCAGGAGAGGCCGTGAGCGCTGCGGGAGAAAGCCTCCTGCGCTGGGGACTGCACCCACCCCAGTCACAAGCAGGTAAGCCCCACAAGCTCCGAGGAGCTCGGAAAACAAAAGAAGGGAAGCCCCGTCGTCCGCGCTGGATGCCAGCCCCACGGGACTGAGCACGCGCCGCGAGGCACCGTGTCTACAAGGACAAAGCTGCATCATAAATACAACCAGCCTAATGGAGGCGCGGCCGTGGCTCGTAGAATGGGCCCCGCGTCCAAAAACAGCCAATGTCCCGTCCCACCCCGGAACGCCCCCCAGCGAGGAAACTGGAGACTCGGGGAAAGCCGCCCGCACCAATCGCTGCAGCGCACCACAGAGACACAAGTGAAAACCCAGGACAATGGAATAAACGAGGAAACGGCCAGCATGTCCATTGCCGAGAAAAACCACCGCATATACGGCCGGGGGACAGAAGGAGCCGTAGGGCAGAGCCCCTGACCACCCCGGCCGCCCCCCCTGTAGACCCTTGGCTCGCTAAGGCAGAGCCTAACCGGCCCTAAAGGAAACCGGGGGAAGTAAGGGAGGGGAGGTCCCAGATCCCCAGGGCCCACTAGAGCAGGACCACCAATCTGGACCCATGTACCTGCTACAGCAGGAACTACTTACCTGACGGCACAGCTGGAGAGTACTCGTGCGCACAACCAAAAAAACGGGCTGAGGGTTGGGCCGGCCCTTCTCTTATAGAGGTCAAGGGTGATATGGGTCGGCCATGTTGGGAAGGGATGGTAGGCATGGGAGGCTAACTTTTGCTTTGGAGGGTTCTGGTGTGGAGCTGAAGCTCACTTCGGGGTATATTAACAACGGCCAGCGATAATTATCGCTGGCCGTGCTTAGCGTGAGGAATCCTATCGTCGGCTATCGCTGAAATTATCGCCATGCTAGCGCTGTATTAACAACGCTTAGCGCAAAGGCGATAATTTTCCAGTGATAGCGATGTTTTCCATGGAACATCGCTGGTTTTCCAGCGATGTCCCATGGAAAACGGCGATATACTTGGCGATAGGGCCTGTGGTCTTAGCCACACAATCCACCCCCATGTTAGGTATGCCTTAGTCAGGAATTTAGCAGACGTTAAATTCCTGCGTTAAGGCATACTTAACGCAATTTAAAATATCGCTAACCCACGTTGCTAATATGGCAATACCTGGGTTAGCGATATTTCCCCCTGATGTTTTCACAGGCACGCCCCCTTTGCATCTCATTAGCGATGCGATGGGAGGCGTGCAGAAAACGGACGCTAAGTCAGGAATCACGCGCTAGCGTGTCCTTGTTAATTCGGCGATAAAATTATCGCCGCTTTTCGTCCAAAAACGGACGCTAAAGCGGCGATAATTCATTAACGCCGCCTTGTTAATATGCCCCTTCATTCTTCATGTGGCGAGGAAGACTTACGAGGAGGTAATGCAGGATTACCTGAATAAGAACATTAGCCAAAGGAGATTTAGAATAATACCTCACTGTTTACTTCAGATGCCTGATATAGAGTTAACGAATCCTAGCATCATTCATAACAAGGAACTACAGGAATGTAGATTATATTTATCTGCGAAATAAACTTTTTTTTCATTTTATGACTCTGCAAGCCCTTAGAGAATGAAAGAGTAGTAATGGTTAAGGCCCCTTATCACACACTGTTAAAGAATTAAGCAGAGGCTTTACATTTACGATGATTAATATTGTTTTTAACGTCTGTGCGTTTGATAGGGCCGGTAATGTTGAAACCGTAAGCTTTGTCTTGAACCAAACAAGAGAAATCTTTGAATTATTGTTTGTTTACTATAGTTCACTGGAGACGCTTTATGAGTTTTCGAACTGTATGATTTTTAACAAGGGCAAACTAATCTCAGAATCATTTTTTTAAGATGAAGTTTCAGCAAATGAGCATTAGTGAGAAGATTGTCGCAGCATAAGACCTCTCTCTACAGCTCACCACGGCACAAAATATGCAACTTTAGAGAGAATAAGGGCGTTAGTGTGGCTCGCCGGTACAAGGGTAGCTTAGTCCTTCTTCATTGTCGGTTTTATGGAGAAAACGACTTCATTATCTCTACTTCTCTTGTCCTCATCCAATTACTAAATGAGGATTGTTACCAAGCTCCATGGCAGGAAACAAAATGGGAATGCTTTAATTGATCCTCCTTCAAGTGGGTGTTACAAAACGGTAACCTTCCTCCATCAGTGCCTGTTTTGTTTCCTGTCTCCTGGGATGAGAACCAGTAGTGCCGAGGCAGACGCCTGGCTGCAGTCTCCGTCGTGCGCTAGTAGGTTTTGTTCCTTGACGGGTTTGGAGCAAACCCTAGAGCCATCGTCGGAGCCCTAGCTATATGGAGAAATGACCGAATCCCTGAGCTAAGTACATAAATTGTACTACCCTGTCTAAACCAATGATGTTTCCAGTGTTAGTGGAAAATTTGTCAGTTGCTTACTGAGATCTTAATTTTAAATTCTTCGAATCGTGGACTTTAATGAGGTCGGTTCGTTATGCTGCGCATCAGAGAGCACTGTTTAAGTTCACCTACTAGAATAATTGTATGCCTGTAACCCTTAGGGGTGTGAAATCCCTGGCTGTTCACGCATATGTGGATTCTTTTTGTTGTACATGTGCAGAGTCTTTTGGTTTAGCACATACACAGTCTTCTAATATTCATGGCATGCACAGAGCACCTTTGTCGATATGTGCATGCACAGGCTTTCAGGTTGGGGACGCCCTCTAGTGTGCATAGACTCACTTGCATTTGGATTTTTTGTGCTATTTAAGGTAAGATTTCTGTACTAGGTCATATTCCTGTGTTTCTACTGACTGGGTGCTGTGAAACTTGTTATTTGAATATGGAAAACCACTTGCAGAATAGAAAGCATGTGTCTTCTCTGTCTTCACCATCATCAGATAGATCCTCGTCTCCTCCTCCAAAGAAGAGCAAGCAGGTAGATGAAAGGATTAAATGACTTATTATGGAAAGCCTGGGATCCCTTAAACATAAAAGGAAGGATGAGAATGAGTCACTGGATCAGGGTTGTATGAATTCTGATCTCTCTGCATCTGAATTCTCTGATTATTCTTCTCCATCCATTAAAATTCCATTCCAAATCCTTCCCTTCCAAGTTTCAGAAGAAACATAAGCAGGATTCCTCAAATAAAGACTAGCAATCCTGATTATGCCTGCAATCAGGAACCTGGACAAGACAGAAGTCCTCATCCTGGGAGCCTCCCCCTCAGCTTGGAATGACTCCTGGTGGCCCTCTGCTCTAGGAAGTCCCCCTACCCCCACGAACCACGCACAAAACCTCGGCATCGTACTGGACTCCTCGCTCACAATGGACCGCCAGATAAACACTGTCTCCTCGGCCTGCTTCAACACACTCTGCCTGCTTCGAAAGACCTTCAGATTGATCCCCACCGAATCCAGGAAGACAGTCATCCATGCCCACATCAGCAGAAGACTCGACTACAGCAACACACTCTATGCCAGCATCACCCAGAAACTCCTCTGTAGACTCCAGAATTTCCAGAACACCGCAGCACAACTAATCCTCAACATCCCCTGTCGTAGCCACATCACTCAACACCTCCGTGACCTCCACTGGCTCCCAGTTGACAGAAGAATAACCTTCAAACTCCTCACCCACGCATACAAGGCCCTTCACTACGCCGGACCCGCATACCTGAATCACTGCCTCTCATTCCACATACCCAACAGACACCTCCGCTCCACCCAGCTTTCCCTGGCTACCGTCCCACAAATCTGCAAGACCAGAACAAGAGGAATGTCCTTCTCCTACCTCGCCTCCAAGACATGGAACACCCTGCCCACCCACCTCAGGAAATCACCCTCGCTGACACAATTCAGGAAGGACCTCAAGACCTGGCTCTTCGGATGAACTCAGCACCTAGTCTGATCTGCTGTGCCCCCACCCCACAGGACCTTGAGACCCTCACTGGTGAGTATCCAGCTTTACAAACCCCGATTGATTGATTGACCCCATGAGGTCAGAATCCTGTCTGGTGGAGGCTGGCTGGCAGGGACCAGTCAGCCAATACACTAAAAGTTGGTTGATTTATGCCCTCTGAGTGCATAAATCCAACACTGGCATCAGTGTGGGTTTATTATGCTGAGAGGTTTGGTACCAAACTTCTCGGTGTTCAGTAAAGCCATCATAGAGCTGTGGAGTTCATGTTGACAAACTCACAGCCCATGTACTCAAAATGGCTTCACTGCACTTACAATGTCTGTGAATGGCACAGACACTGTAGGGGCATATTGCTCATGCACCTATACCTTCACCTGTAGTATGGCACAGCCTGCCTTTAGGGCTGTAAGGCCTGCTAGAGGGGTGACTTACCCATGCCACAGGCAATGTTGGGCATAGCACACAGGGATGTGTGCCATGCCGACTCTTCAGTTTGGTCTGCACCAAAACACTCAGACTGCAATGGCAAGGTGTGGGTGTTAAGGTGAGGAGTCTCCTCTGAGAGTGGCATAATACATGCTGCAGCCCAGAGAGGCCCTCTCTGGTCACAAGGCCCTTGGTACCAGGGGTACCTTTTACAAGGGACTTACATTTAACCCAGAGGTGTGCCAATTGTGGTAACAAAGGTACAGTTTTGGGAAAGAACATAGGCCCTGGGATCATGATTGGCAGGGACCCAGGGCACACTCAGTCAAGTTTGCATCAGGTATCTAGCAAAAAGTTAGGGGTTGTGAGAAGTTGGCCTGGTATATGCTGTCCACTAGTTATAGTGGGCACCTTGCACCAGTCCAAACGAACTTTATTGATGATATGTTTAAAGACAACCTTTATTGAAAGCTATCCTAGTGGTAGCTATGGAGAGCAGCCTTCAGGCTAAGTCTTGAAGGAGTGTAAAGCAGCTTGGTTTACCAGATTATAACCTCTTGAATAACTAAATGAAAGGAGAACCACACAAGATATATATAAAATATATGTATTTATTTCTAAACACTAACTACTAATCCCTTTATGAGATTAGAGTTCAAGATACACAATATCACAGTATTAAAACGACAATAAATAGCACAGTACACAGTGGCCTCCAGGGGGAGACCAAACCATATACTAAGAAAGTGGTATAAGAACCACGACTTGACTAGACACAGTGCCTAGAGCACGTAGAATCGCTGGGACCCCAAGGAACCACCCAAGGTAGTGACACAGGAGACCCACGGGGGACGTGTGCAGTGTGAGAACACAGCCGCGAGCGCCGTAGGATTCAATGCGGAAAGTCGCGGTTGGAATTTTAAAGATAAAGGACACTTAGGAGAGGACTTTGAGCAAACCCCTTTAGACTTAAGGGTTTCTGGGGCCAACACCCATGGGAGCACCGGAGTACTCGAGTTACCTCACCCAGGGAAGCCGGGTGCAAAGGTGCCAAAAGGTGTCGGGAATCGTCATCGTTTTCAATGGCGAACTGCTGCAAAGTGCTGCTGCTGTGAAGGAGAAAAGTGTCCGGTGTGATCCAAGCCTGGATCAAAGATGTGAAGAACCTGAAAGCAGAGGGGACTGAGTCTGGGTCACTAGCCAGTGACCAGGAGTGGAGCAATCGAATGCCCACCGATGTCGGGTGCTTCAGGTGCGAAGAGGTGAAGCTTGACTCTGCAGCCACTGGGTCCCGGAGACGTCGACGATGACCAGGAGCTGGATTCGAGCTGTCCCACAAAGGATGTCGAGTGCTGGGGTGTCGGTGATCGTATTGACCACAACAAGCCTTGGCAACAGCAACCCACACAGGAAGAGAACAGATGCTTCTGTGCGGACCAGCAAGGTCCTGGGGACTCCACAAGCGATGGAGAGTCAGGGCACGTCTGGAGCAACAAGAGAAGCCTAATAAAAGTTAGAGTTGCCTTCTTGGGGACCCACAGGTCAACGGACCAGGGATCGCGAAGGGACCTCAAGAGGAATCACAAAATGGCGACCCACGGTACACTCGTTGAGTGTAGGCCAACAATCTTCGGTGCTGTTGCTGCTCGGGGTCAGGGCTACAACTAACCCAAAGCTCAGCCTCAGAGGTCTCCGGAAAGCTGATGCTTCTGCAAATGGTCGCGGTGTCCAGGGGTTCGGGTTGCACGGTCTTCCACGAGGGATATGGGCCTCAGACTTGCTGTGGGCACAGATCGACCTCAGAGAGCTAGGAAAACCCACCTCCTGTGTGGCAATATTCTTCGGAGTCCGTCGGAGCTCGGAGATGCCAACCGGTCAGTTGCTTTAAAGGTGCCTGCCTTGCAGGGGAGTAACTCCTTTACTCCAAGGAAGATTCTTCAGTCATCCAGCGTCGTGCAGATCGTCGAAGTACTTGGTTTCTGGTATCAGAGTTTAGTCCAGGTGTAATCTAAAGTCCTGTAGTCAGGGTTTCCTACTTTATACCCAAGGAAGGGGTTGGACAAACTCTGGGGACCCACCTATGGGAGGGTCAGGAAAGAGGGGTTGCTACACCCATTTCCTTTGTCCACTTTCGTGCCAGAGCAGGGGCTGTGTGCCCCTGCAACCGGTTTGAGCTGGACTATGCACAGGGACACCAAATGTGCCCCCAGTGCATACTTCAAAGCACTCTGAGAGTGCACCCACCCAGCCCCAATACACTAAAGCCTATCTGGGAGGTGGTCACACCTCCCTGTCACAGGAAACCTATTGTCCAGGCCTCCCCTGCCGGAGTTTCGTCCAGCAGCAGGAGGGCAGACTCTTGTCTGTGGCTGCAGCATCCATTTTGTGATGCCAGGGCTCTGTAAGCTGGTACCGGGTATACCGGTGCTGTCATGTCTCTCCTTCTAGAAGGGGGGGATCATACTCCCACACCAGTTACTGGTGTGGGGGTATGATTCCAAGGTGTTTGACACCAAACACGACAGTTTTCCATGCAGCCACTCCAAAGTTATCATTTACCCTTTGGTTATAATGCACCTAAGAGTATATGGTCTGGCTGCATCACAAACAACCCCGGAATAAAGATTCCGAAAGCTGCAGAGGGCTCTGCTCATGCATGAGCACCCTCTCACATGAAACCCAGCACCCTGCCTTCAGGATTGTTAAGGCCTGCCATAGGGGTGACTGATAGGTTTACATGTGCAGTGATATGGAGAGATATAGGGAACCTATATCTCGGTAGAGTGGATACACCACCTTACACAGGCTGCTGTAGCAGACCTGTTGTGTCATTTTAAAAGGCTTCCCAGGGGTGGCATAATACATGCTGCAGCCCCTGGTAGGCCTCTGAGGTACCTATGCCCTGGGTACATAGTATACCATATACTAGGGACTCACAAGGGTACCCCAGAATCCAATCTGGAGTGTACCTAAAGTACATACAGTCAATTTAGAGTAGAAAGCAGATAGACTGGGGTCCTGATTAGCAGGGCCTCAGTCTGGCTAAGTCGAAAAACAGTGAAACATCAGCAAAAAGTGAGGGTAACTATAAGAAGCAGATCCTATTCTCCTACACAACCCCCCAAACGTCAGGACATTAAACTAACCTTGACCAGTTGAGTCTTCATGTTCTAAGTGGAAATATCTGGAGAGTCCATCTGCATTGGCATGGTTACTCCCAGGTCTATGTTCCACTGTATAGTCCATCCCCTGTAGGGAAATGGACCACCTCAAAAGTTTGGGGTTTTCACCCTTCATCTGTTTTAGCCATAAGAGGGGCTTGTGGTCTGTCTGAACAATGAAGTGAGTGCCAAACAAGTATGGCCTCAGCTTCTTCAAGGCCCAAACCACAGCAAAGGCCTCCCTCTCAATGGCTGACCAACGTTTCTCTCTGGGGGTCAACCTTCTGCTAATAAAAGCTACTGGCTGATCCTGACCTTCATCATTCAATTGTGATAACACAGCCCCTACCCCCAACTCAGATGCATCTGTTTGGACAATGAATTGCTTGGAGTAATCAGGACTCTGCAGAATGGGAGCAGTGCACATGGCCTGCCTCAGGTCATAAAATGCCTTATGACAGCTAACTGTCCACTGAACTTTCTTTGGCATTCTTTTAGAAGTTGTCATTCAAAGGGGTCACTATGAATCCATACCCTTTGACAAATCTTCTATAGTACCCAGTCAGGCCCAAGAAAGCTCTGACCTGAGTCTGGGTGGTTGGAGCAACCCAGTCCATGATGGTCTGGATTTTGCTCTGCAATGGTTGAACCTGGCCTCCACCCACAAGGTGGCCCAGGTACACAACCTGACTCTGCCCTATCTGGCACTTGGTGGCCTTGATAGTTAGGCCTGCTTTCTGCAGGGCCTCCAAAACATTTCTCAGGTGGACCAGGTGATCCTCCCAGGTGGAGCTAAAGACAGCAATATCATCTAGGTATGCTGCACTATAGGCTTACAGGCCTGTAAGGACTTTGTTCACCAACCTTTGAAAAGTGGCAGGTGCATTTTTCAAACCAAAGGGCATCACCACAAATTGGTAGTGCCCACTAGGGGTAGAAAATGTTGTTTTGGCTTTTGCATCCTCAGCTAATCTGATTTGCCAGTAGCCAGCTGTCAGGTCAAATGTGCTGAGAAACTTGGCTGAGGCCAAAGTGTCTATGAGCTCATCTGCCCTTGGTATGGGATGGGCATCAGTCCTAGTGACTGCATTGAGACCTCTGTATTCTACACAAAACCGTATCTCTCTCTTACCACCCTGAGTGTGAGGTTTAGGCACTAAGACTACTGGACTAGCCCAAGGGCTATCTGAGGGTTCAATCACACCCAAATCCAACATCTTCTGGACTTCAGTCCTGATGCAGTCCCTGACATGGTCAGGTTGCCTGTAAATCTTATTTTTAACAGGCTGACTGCCCCCAGTGTCCACTTCATGAGTGCACCAGGTAGTCTGACTTGGAGTCAGAGAGAACATATGTCTGAACTGATTGAGAACCTTTCTGCAATCAGTTTGCTGCTGGCCAGTGAGGCTGCCTGCCAAGGCTGCACCATCTACTGATCCATCATCAGGGTTCTGAGAGAGCAGGTCAGGGAGTGGATCACTCTCTTCCTCCTGTCCCTCATCAGTAGCCATGAGCAAGCCCATGTCTGCCCTATCAACATATGGTTTCAGTCTGTTGACATGGAGCACCCTGTGGGGGCTCCTGGGAGTTCCAAGGTCTACCAGATAGGTAACCTCTCCCTTCTGTTCAACAATGGTATGGGGGCCACTCCACTTATCTTGGAGGGCTGCTGGGGCCACAGGCTCCAACACCCATACTTTCTGTCCTGGCTGATAAACAGTCAACACAGCCTTTTGGTCATGCCAGGCCTTTTGTAATTCCTGGCTAGCCTCAAGGTTTTTAGTTGCCTTCTTCATGTACTCAGCCATCCGGGAGCGGAGACCAAGTACATAGTCCACAATATCCTGTTTAGGGGTTTGAGAGGTAACTCCCATCCCTCCTTCACTAGACACAATGGACCCCTAACTGGATGTCCAAACAGAAGCTCAAATGGGCTGTAACCAACCCCCTTCTGTGGAACCTCTCTGTAGGCAAAGAGAAGGCAGGGCAAAAGTATGTCCCATCTGCGCCTAAGCTTTTCTGGGAGACCTTTAATCATGCCCTTCAAGGTTTTGTTGAACCTTTCAACTAAACCATTGCATTGTGGGTGATAAGGGGTGGTAAATTTATAATTTACTCCACACTCCTTCCACATAGCAGTCAAGTAACTAGACATGAAGCTGGCACCTCTGTCTGATACTACCTCCTTAGGAAAACCCACCCTGGAAAAGATTCCCAGGAGGGCCCTTGCCACCACAGGAGCTGTGGTGGTCCTGAGGGGAATTGCTTCTGGGTACCTAGTGGCATGGTCCACCACCACCAGGATACATCTGTGCCCAGATGCTGTTTGGTGGTCTAGGGGACCAACAATGTCAATCCCTACCCTCTCAAAGGGAACCCCCACCACAGGTAGTGGTATCAGGGGGGCCTTTGTGGTGCTACCTGCCTTACCACTGGCTTGACAGGTAACACAGGAGCGACAAAACTCCTTGGTGTCTTCAGACATATGAGGCCAATGAAAGTGAGGGACAATTCTGTCCCAAGTCTTGTTTTGGCCTAGGTGACCTGCCAATGGGATATCATGTGCTATTGTCAATAGGAAGCTCCTAAACTTCAGAGGTATAACCAACCTCCTGGTGGCTCCAGGCTTGGGGTCTCTACACTCTGAGTAAAGGAGTCCATCATCCCAATAGATCCTATGGGTACCACTAGCACTCCCAGCAGCCTCAGCAGCAGCTTGCTGTCTGAGGGGTTCAAGAGAGGGGCAGCTCAGTTGCTCCTGGCTCAGATCTGCCCTGGAAGGGCCCCCTGTCCCCAAGAACTCAACCTGATCAGGCTCAAGCTCCTCTGGGACAGTTCCTTCTTCAGGACTGAGATCATCTCCCTCAAGAGACTGATCTTCTTTCTGAGGCAGGGGGGAAGGCACTGCCTTAACCCTACTGCTCCTCCTCTTGGGAGGCACCTGGTCCATTCTTCCAGAATCCAGGGCCTGTTCAGTTTTAGACATTTTTGCCTGTGACCTGGTCATAGCAAACACATCTGCAGGGATGCCCAACATTTCTGCATGGGTCCTGAGTTCAACTTCAGCCCAAGCTGAACTTTCCAAATAATTTCCAAGCAAGCATTCAACAGGGAGGTCTGCACTTACCACAACCTTCTTAGGGCCAGTTACCCCTCCCCAGGAGAAATTAAGAACTGCCAGGGAATGGTCTGCCCTGACATTGCTAGCATTGGTCACTTGGTACATTTCACCAAGTATGATCTGCTCAGGGGCTACAAGATCTTTTGTCACCATTGTGACACTTGCTCCTGTGTCCCTGAATGCCAAAGCCTCTCTTCCATTAATTAAGGGCTGCTGTCTGTATTTGCCCAGATTACTGGGACTTACATAGGAGGACATATCTATGTCTCCATCACAGATCAGAACAGCCTGAGTTGGAGCTCTGACTAGGCCAGAGGCCAGCTCAGATCCCAGTGTTAACCCTACTACACCCTTATTAGGAACACCACCACTTGGAGCTGAACTAGGGGGAACAGTTGCCATCGGGGCAATGGTGGCTGGAGTTGAGTCTTTGGTCTTTGTACAATCACTAGTCCAATGGGTTTTCTGCTTACAGATTTTACACCATGGTTTCTTTTGGCCTTTTCCTTTGTTAGATTGGGACTCCCCACCAGATGCAGATTTTTGGGGCCCTTGAGAAGACTTCTGGTCTTTACCCTTGTCCCCACCCTTATCAGAGTTCTTAGAATCTTGCTTCTTAGAGTCACCACCTTGGTTCTGAACCTTCTGCCTCACCCTGGTTCTGACCCACTTGTCTGCCTTCTGACCCAATTCTTGGGGAGAGGTCAGATCAGAGTCCACCAGGTACTGATGCAACAGTTGATTTTGACAGTTGTTAAGGATCTGCTCTCTCATGATCAAATTATACAATCCTTTGAAATCACACACCTTACTGCCAAGTAACCAGCCTTCCAGAGCCTTAGTAGCACAATCAACAAAGTCAACCCAGTCCTGAGTCTGTGCCTTTTGGGTATCTCTGAACTTTAACCTGTATTGTTCAGTGGTTAGGCCAAACTCTTCAATCAGAGCACTCTTCAGGACTTTGTAATTGTCAGCATCCTCTTCTCTTACAGTGAGGAGCTTGTCTCTACCTTTGTCTGTAAAGGAGAGCCACAAGATTGCTGCCCACTGCTCCTGAGGGACCCTCTGTACCTTACAGGCCCTTTCCAGTGCAGTTATCCATTTGTAGATGTCATCCCCACTCTGGTAGGGAGGGACAATCTTGTTCAGGTTCCTATGGTCATGAGTATGATCTCTACCTCTAGGGACACTGTTGCTGCCACCATGGGGCTCTAGCCCCAACTTTTGTGAAGCTTTCTGAAGCTCCAGGGATGCCCTGTCTAAGGCCAATTGCTCTCTCTTGATTCTGAGCTTAGCTCTCTCAAACTCAAGCAGTTGGTACTTCTTCTCATAAGAGGATGCCCTTTTATGAGAAGCAGAGGACCCTATAGAAGTACCAGAATGATTAGATTCCTGAGAAGGAGATCTTGATCTTCTTGGTAGACTATTAACCCTTCCTGGGGTAGTGAAGAGGGGGCCACTGAGGCCTTCCTCTCCTTCAGGAAGAATTAGATTTTCCAGGGGGGAATCATGTTGATCCCCCTGGCCAGCATCAGAGTCTGGGTCATAGTAGTTTTCACTACCTGGCCTTTCCTCTTCTACTACCCCACCCAACTTGCCTGCCTCATCAGACCCTGGTGTCTTTCTGAGGTCATCTAACAGCAAAGCCTCTATGAGGCGTTGAGTGCTTGCATGTCTCCCTGTTTTCAGTCTCCTAGAGGTACACATGTTTCTCAATTCCTGGAATGAGAGATTGTCATACCTAGTGGGCAAGGAGTCACTTACTTCAGGCCTTGCAGATATTCTAGTGTGGTGTGGTGTATGCACCTACCTACTCTAGTGGGAACTGAAACTCTCTTGAGTTGTAGAAAGGGTGTGCTAGACCCTTGACACACAACTCTAAGTTCAGTAGAACTTATTGTATTCTAAACTTGATTTATATGTACCTATGTACCTATAGTGGTTTTCAGTTAGTCACTTCAAACAGATTATCTGGTAAAGCAATAGCAAGCTTGAATCCAACCGCTGCACACCAATGTGAGAAGTTGGCCTGGCATTTGCTGTCCACTAGTTATAGTGGGCACCTTGCACCAGTCCAAACGACCTTTATTGATGATAGGTTTAAAGACAACCTTTATTGAAAGCTATCCTAGTGGTAGCTATGGAGAGCAGCCTTCAGGCTAAGTCTTGAAGGAGTGTAAAGCAGCTTGGTTTACCAGATTATAACCTCTTGAATAACTAAATGAAAGGAGAACCACACAAGATATATATAAAATATATGTATTTATTTCTAAACACTAACTACTAATCCCTTTATGAGATTAGAGTTCAAGATACACAATATCACAGTATTAAAACAACAATAAATAGCACAATACACAGTGGGCTCCAGGGGGAGACCAAACCATATACTAAGAAAGTGGTATAAGAACCACAACTTGACTAGACACAGTGCCTAGAGCACGTAGAATCGCTGGGACCCCAAGGAACCACCCAAGGTAGTGACACAGGAGACCCACGGGGGACGTGTGCAGTGTGAGAACACAGCGAGCGCCGTAGGATTCAATGCGGAAAGTCGCGGTTGGAATTTTAAAGATAAAGGACACTTAGGAGAGGACTTTGAGCAAACCCCTTTAGACTTAAGGGTTTCTAGGGCCAACACCCACGGGAGCACTGGAGTACTCGAGTTACCTCACCCAGGGAAGCCGGGTGCATAGGTGCCAAAAGGTGTCGGGAATCGTTGTCATTTTCAATGGCGAACTGCTGCAAAGTGCTGCTGCCGTGAAGGAGAAAAGTGTCCGGTGTGATCCAAGCCTGGATCGAAGATGTGAAGAACCTGAAAGCAGAGGGGACAGAGTCTGGGTCACTAGCCAGTGACCAGGAGCGGAGCAATCGAATGCCCACCGATGTCGGGTGCTTCAGGTGCGAAGAGGTGAAGCTTGACTCTGAAGCCACGGGGTCCCGGAGATGTCGACGATGACCAGGAGCCGGATTCCAGCTGTCCTACGAAGGATGTCGAGTGCTGCGGTGTCGGTGATCGGATTGACCACAACAAGCCTTGGCAACAGCAACCCACGCAGGAAGAGAACAGATGCTTCTGTGCAGACCAGCAAGGTCCTGGGGACTCCCCAAGCGATGGAGAGTTAGGGCACGTCTGGAGCAACCAGGGAAGCCCAATAAAAGTTAGAGTTGCCTTCTTGGGGACCCACAGGTCAACGGACCAGGGATCGCGAAGGGACCTCGAGAGGAATCACAAAATGGTGGCCCACGGAACACTCGTTGAGTGTAGGCTGACAATCTTCGGTGCAATTGCTGCTCGGGGTCAGGGCTACAAGTAACCCAAAGCTCAGCCTCAGGGGTCGCCGGAAAGCTGATGCTTCTGCAAATGGTCGCGGTGTCCAGGGGTTCGGGTTGCACAGTCTTCCACGAGGGATACGGGCCTCAGACTTGCTGTGGGCACAGATCGACCTCAGAGACCTAGGAAAACCCACCTCCTGTGTGGCAATATTCTTCGGAGTCCGTCAGAGCTCAGAGATGCCAACTGGTCAGTTGCTTTAAAGGTGCCTGCCTTGCAGGGGAGTAACTCCTTTACTCCAAGGGAGATTCTTCAGTCGTCCAGCGTCGTGCAGATCGTCGAAGTACTTGGTTTCTGGTATCAGAGTTTAGTCCAGGTGTAATCTAAAGTCCTGTAGTCAGGGTTTCCTACTTTATACCCAAGGAAGGGGTTGGACAAACTCTGGGGACCCATCTATGGGAGGGTCAGGAAAGAGGGGTGGCTACACCCATTTCCTTTGTCCAGTTTCACGCCATAGCAGGGGCTGTGTGCCCCTGCAACCGGTTTGAGCTGGACTATGCACAGGGACACCAAATGTGCCCCCAGTGCAGACTTCAAAGCACTCTGAGAGTGCACCCACCCAGCCCCAATACACTAAAGCCTGTCTGGGAGGTTGTCACACCTCCCTGTTGTAGGAGAGTAGGATCTGCCTCTTATGGTTACCCCCACTTTTTGCTGATGCTTCACTGTTTTTCGACTTTAGTCTGGCTGGGGCCCTGCTACCAGGACCCCAGCCTAGCTGCTTCCTCTCTAAATGGATTCCTAGTACCTTAGGTACACTACAGATTGGATTCTGGGGTGCCCTTATAGTCCCTAGTATATGGTATACTCTGTACCCAGGGCATAGGTACCCCAGAGGCCTACCAGGGGCTGCAGCATGTATTATGCCACCCCTGGAAGGCCCTCCAAAATGACACCACAGGACTGCTACAGCAGCCTGAGTGAGGTGGTGCATGCACCCCTTACTGAGATATTGGTTCACTATATCTCACCCTATCACTGCACATATAAACCTATCAGTCACCCCTATGGCAGGCCTTATCAATCCTGAAGGCAGGGTGCTTGGTTTTATGTGAGAGGGTGCCCCTGCATGAGCAGAGCCCCTCTGCAGCCTTCGGAATCTCCTCTCCGGGGTTGTCTGTGGTGCAGCCTGACCATATACTCTTAAGTGCATTATATCTTAAACGGTAAATGATAACTTTGGGATGGCTGCACGGAAACATGTCGTGTTTGGTGTCAAACACCTTGGAATCAAACCCCCATACCAGTAACTGGTGTGGGAGTATGATCCCACCTTTCTAGAGGGAGAGACATGACAGCACCGGTATACCCGGTACCAGCTAAACAGAGCCCTGGCATCACAAAATGGATGCTGCAGCCACAGACACGAGTCTGACCTCCCACTGCTGACCGAAACTCTGGCAGGGGAGGCCTGGACAATACGTTTCCTGTCGTAGGGAGGTGTTACCACCTCCCAGACAGGCTTTAGTGTATTGGGGATGGGTGGGTGCACTCTCTGAGTGCTTTGAAATCCTGCACTGGGGGCGCATTTGGTGTCCTCGTGCATACCCCAGTTCAAACAGGTTGCAGGGGCTACCAACCCCTGCTCTGGTGCAAAACTGGACAAAGGAAATGGGTGTAGCCACCCCTCTTTCCAAACCTTCCCATAGGTGGGTCCCCAGAGTTAGTCCAACCCCTTTCTTAGGTATAAGTAAGGAACCCCTGGCAACAGGACTTTAGATATCCCTGGACGAAACTCTGCAACTGAATCCTGGAACTTCGACGCTCTACTAAAGACTAGAGGACTGAAGAAATCTCCCTTGGGGTCAAGGAGTGACTCCCCTGCTTGGCAGGCACCAACGAAGCATTTGCCGGTCTGCATCTCTGAAGCTCCTGCTGGACTCCGAAGTACCTACAGCCCAGGAAGAGGATTTCCAGACTTCTCAGAGGCCGACCCGAGTCCCCAGCAAAGCTGAGACCAGCAGCCCTCACGAGTGACATGGAACCGGAACTCCTGGACAACGTGCACATTTGCTAGTGCATTGACTTCTCGACGTTTCTTGAAGTCCTGCTTTGGGTTACTTGTAGCCCAGGCCCCGAGCACCATTTGCACCGAAGATTGTGAGCCTACACTCCACGAGTGTTCAGTGGGCCCGCTTCTTGCATTTCCGCTCGAGGCACCTTTGCGATCCCTGGTCCGTCGACTGGTGGGTCCCTGTGAAGGCAACTCTGATTTTATTTGGGTTTTCCTGGTTGCTCCAGACGTGCCCTGACTCTCCACTGAGTGGTGAGTCCCTCAGACCTTGCTGGTCTGCACCGAAGCATCTTTCTCTTTTCTGCGTGGGTTGCTGTTGCCAAGGCTTGTTGTGTTCAATCCGGACACCAACACTGCAGCACTCGACATCCTTCATGGGACAGCTCGAATCCAGCTCCTGGTCATCGTTGACGCCTCTGGGGCCTCGTGGCTGAAGAGTCAAGCTTCACCTCTTTCACCTGAAACACCCGAGATCGGTGGGCATCCGCCTATCGTGCCCGTGGTCACTGGCAAGTGACCCAGACTCTGTCCCCTCTGCTTTCAGGTTCTTCTCATCTCCGATCCAGGCTTGGATCTCTTCGGACACTTCGCACCTTCCCGGCAGCAGCACTTCTTCGCAGGCTGCCACTGAAATCGACAACGCGAACCGACACTATTCGACACCTATGCACCCGGCTTCCCTGGGTGAGGTAACTCGAGTACTCCGGTGCTCCCGAGGGTGGTAACCCTAGAACTGTCTAAGTCCAAGAGGGTTTTCTCCTAGTCCATTTCTAAGTGTCCTTAAACTCTAAAACTCTGACCGCGACTTTCCCATAGACTTTAATGGAGCTCGCGGCTGTGTTCACACACTGCACACAGCCTCCGTGGGTCCCCTGTGTCACTACCTTGGGTGGTTCCTTGGGGTCCCAGAGATTCTACAGGCTCTAGGCCTTGTGTCTTCTTAAGTCGTGGTTCTTATACCACTTTCTTAATATATGGTTTGGTACGCCCCTAGGGCTAATCGTATATTGTGCTAATTTACTGTGCTATTTGACTTGTAACTTGTGTACTTTGACCTCTAGCCTCATAAAGAGACTAGTGGGTAGTGTTTAGTAATAAATACATATATTTTATATATATACCTGGTGTGGTTCTCCTTTCATTTGGTCATTCATGAGATTATAGACTGGTAAAACAATTAGCTTTACACTCCTTCAAGACTTAGCCTGAAGGCTGCTCTCCATAGCTACCACTAGGATAGCTTTCAATAAAGGTTGTCTTTAAACCTATCATCAATAAAGGTCGTTTGGACTGGTGCAAGGTGCCCACTATAACTAGTGGACAGCATATGCCAGGCCAACTTCTCACATTGGTGGCAGCGGTGGGATCATACTCCCACACCAGACAGGAAACCTATTGTCCAGGCCTCCCCTGCCGGAGTTTCGTCCAGCAGCAGGAGGGCAGACTCGTGTCTGTGGCTGCAGCATCCATTTTGTGATGCCAGGGCTCTGTAAGCTGGTACCGGGTATACCGGTGCTGTCATGTCTCTCCCTCTAGAAGGGGATCATACTCCCACACCAGTTACTGGTGTGGGGGTATGATTCCAAGGTGTTTGACACCAAACACGACAGTTTTCCATGCAGCCACTCCAAAGTTAGCATTTACCGTTTGGTTATAATGCACCTAAGAGTATATGGTCTGGCTGCATCACAAACAACCCCGGAATAAAGATTCCGAAAGCTGCAGAGGGGCTCTGCTCATGCATGGGCACCCTCTCACATGAAACCCAGCACCCTGCCTTCAGGATTGTTAAGGCCTGCCATAGGGGTGACTGATAGGTTTACATGTGCAGTGATATGGAGAGATATAGGGAACCTATATCTCAGTAAGGGGTGGATACACCACCTTACACAGGCTGCTGTAGCAGACCTGTTGTGTCATTTTAAAAGGCTTCCCAGGGGTGGCATAATACATGCTGCAGCCCCTGGTAGGCCTCTGGGGTATCTATGCCCTGGGTACATAGTATACCATATACTAGGGACTCACAAGGGTACCCCAGAATCCAATCTGGCGTGTACCTAAAGTACATACAGTCAATTTAGAGTAGAAAGCAGATAGACTGGGGTCCTGATTAGCAGGGCCTCAGTCTGGCTAAGTCGAAAAACAGTGAAACATCAGCAAAAAGTGGGGGTAATTATAAGAAGCAGATCCTACTCTCCTACACAACCCCCCCCCCAAACATCAGGACATTAAACTAACCTTGACCAGTTGAGTCTTCATGTTCTAAGTGGAAATATCTGGAGAGTCCATCTGCATTGGCATGGTTACTCCCAGGTCTATGTTCCACTGTATAGTCCATCCCCTGTAGGGAAATGGACCACCTCAAAAGTTTGGGGTTTTCACCCTTCATCTGTTTTAGCCATAAGAGGGGCTTGTGGTCTGTCTGAACAATGAAGTGAGTGCCAAACAAGTATGGCCTCAGCTTCTTCAAGGCCCAAACCACAGCAAAGGCCTCCTCTCAATGGCTGACCAACGTTTCTCTCTGAGGGTCAACCTTCTGCTAATAAAAGCTACTGGCTGATCCTGACCTTCATCATTCAATTTTGATAACACAGCCCCTACCCCCAACTCAGATGCATCTGTTTGGACAATGAATTGCTTGGAGTAATCAGGACTCTGCAGAATGGGAGCAGTGCACATGGCCTGCCTCAGGTCATCAAATGCCTTTTGACAGCTAACTGTCCACTGAACTTTCTTTGGCATTCTTTTAGATGTTATGTCATTCAAAGGGGTCACTATGGATCCATACCCTTTGACAAATCTTCTATAGTACCCAGTCAGGCCCAAGAAAGCTCTGACCTGAGTCTGGGTGGTTGGAGCAACCCAGTCCTTGATGGTCTGGATTTTGCTCTGCAATGGTTGAACCTGGCCTCCACCCACAAGGTGGCCCAGGTACACAACCTGACTCTGCCCTATCTGGCACTTGGTGGCCTTGATAGTTAGGCCTGCTTTCTGCAGGGCCTCCAAAACATTTCTCAGGTCGACCAGGTGATCCTCCCAGTATCAAAAAGAACAAAACGGGGGAGCAAAGAGGTACTGCTTATCACAAGCAGTGGTCCAGCGGAGCCGCGGGGAGGCCAGACACGGCGGGGCAGTGTCCCAGGAGCAGTTGCTACTATAGGCACCCCTCCCACCCGTTACAGGCTCATGGGTCGCTTTTACTTTTGAAAACAAATAACGACGACAGATACCTATTTAGGTATCGTATATGTGCATTAAGTATTCGCATGCACTGTTCATTTATTCTCACCAACACAATTTTATAGAGAGGATTAGGTTAAAACACATCACATACTAAGTGAGTGTAGAAGGGATCTGTTAAGTCCTGAAGAAGAAGCCAGGGGGCTTCGAAACATGTTGACTTTGGAGGCATAGCTCATTGAGGCAAATACACCTCCGTCCCCACTTTTTTAACAATACCAGCTCAAAGGTATATTAAAAATTTATTTTCTAAACCGCTGAGCCAGGTATTTTTTAACCTCACTTTTCTATTCACCCCTGACCCTTCCACTCACATTCCTACACGACATAGTCTTTTCATAACAACAGTGCTCCCGCGTAACCGTAGGTTGTAGCACGCCCGTCCCGTAGAGGGGCGGGAAGACCCCATGATGAAGCATGACACCAAGGGCCCTTTTGGTGTGTGAGGGGTATTTAAAAACACTGTGTGTTTTTCCCACCATTGTAGGAAACATACTTAATCTGGGAGGACATGGTATTTGAAACTATCTGAGGGTGGATCTTTGTGGTTAAATGATCCTCCCAGTATACCATATACTAGGGACTCACAAGGGTACCCCAGAATCCAATCTGGAGTGTACCTAAAGTACATACAGTCAATTTAGAGTAGAAAACAGATAGACTGGGGTCCTGATTAGCAGGGCCTCAGTCTGGTTAGTCGAAAAACAGTGAAACATCAGCAAAAAGTGGGGGTAACTATAAGAAGCAGATCCTACACTCCTACAGGGGTAACCATGCAAAAAAGGGGCACTTTCCTACACAATGCTATTGATGCCAGTCCCTACTCTTCGCTGACGATACTCATGGGATTAGAGAACTTGCCGGCCACATTCAAAGCCTATTGTGATCCGAATGGACTCAACATTAACATAGGTGAAAAAAAGTGTATGACTATCAGCCCACATAGTTTTTTCAGGGGGAAAATCAGGTTGGGGGATACCTATTTGGATAAAGTTGACAGGTTAGACTACTTGGGCATTAAGTTTGATAACAACCATTTGTAGAACCCTCATCTTGAGAAGAGTAGGGCCCAACTTCTCCATAGGGCTTCAGTGGTTCTAAAAATACATCCAGTCACAACTTCCAAATCAGTTTCCCCAGCTTTGGAAGTTCATAGGGCTAAGGTGCAATCTTCTGCCCTTCATGGAGCAGAAATTTGGGGGTTCGATAATATCAAGGTGTTGTTTGTCTGTACAGAAGAATTACTTTGTTAGGTCATTATTCAATTTTCCCCAAACGAGCCCATTGCAGCCCTTATTTTTTTACACCAACCTTAAGAAAATCGAACATCTTTCTGTGTGAAGACCGCTTTTGTTTTAGGTTGGAATATGGCTAACCTATGAGCTCACCTGTACAGGGAAAGCTTAAAACAAATCATAAGCCTTGATACTGCAGTTGCTCTGCCATGGCCTTGGCATGTTCGTTTCTGGGTGGGTGCCTTAGGTTTGGAATGACTGTGGTTAGATCCGCTTTCTATGTATATGGGCTCATAAGGCCTGTTAAAACATCTATTTTGGAATACAGTAGTTTGCTTTATGGCATCAGAACACTAACAGCGGGAGCATTGTCACTAAAGGAAAAATAAAATGTTAATGACTCTAAGTTATTATCCTTTTGAATTTTTCCTTGTTGGGGCAGCTTTGTGGGCGGTATGGGGTGGGGCTGCTCTTCTGACAGAGCAGGGAAGGGGAGGAGTGGTTTGCACTCCCTAAAGTGCGCATGAATGTTTAGCAGGCCCTCTGAGGCCAGCCAAACATTCATGCACACTTTGCATGTTCTCTATGCAGGCTGCATTACATCCTGCATGGAGAACATGCCCAGCCTCCCATTCTCTGGCTGAGCACCGATGCAGCGCGCGCAACTAAATTGGTTTTATTTATTTTTTTGTTTACTTACCTCAGTGGGCCGAAATCCGTAGTTTACTACCCCCCACCCTGCCCCTCCCCCGCCCTGCGTCACCGCCCGGCAGCACTCCCACCACGGGCCGCTACTGATGTCAGGCATCATAAGACAGTCCGGCAGTTCGTTAGCAGCAATATTGGCAATGTGTATTACGACAGTCAGCCTCTTCGATAACAGTTGCCCGCCACATGTATCAACAATGACATAAAGTACAGCTTCTCACTCCGGCCCCAGTACTGCCACTCCTGAACGCAGTACGGGCCCCAATCTGAGCCGAAGCAAAGGCTCACGTTGCCAGAGGACTGAGAGGCCGAGAGAGTGTCCCTCCGAGCCCCCGCCCTGCCCAGGCAGTGATCCACGTTACCTGGGGGCGCGACCCCACTCTCCTCTCCTCCTTCAGCGAACTGGGCCTTCCGTGTAGAACTTTCTCAATGGGCCTCAGCTCCTCCGGGGCTGCCGGGCCGCGACTGTTAGGAAGGTCTGAGGCAGCCGCAGGGCACACGTACCCCACGCCCCTGAGATTACGTTACTCCGGGTGCACGTTCACCACAGCACCCTCCGGGTCTCCTCTGGCACGAAGCCACACACACAACGCGGATGGGACTTCACGTCGACTCCGAGTGCACGTTCACCAGGCACTCCTTCCTGCGGTCTCAGTTGGCACCAAGACACGCACACCGCGCTGTAGAGACTCACTTTCTTCCGGTGCACACGATGATCAGCCGATCACCTCCACAGTCCCAGGTTGCACCAAAGCATGCACACTGCTTCACTGAGACTTACTCAAACTCCGGTGCCCCGATATCCAGGCGCTCTTCACCAACGCCTTCGGCCGCACCCCGACACGCTCACCGTGTCCGATCCTCACTTCTCCTCTGGTGCACTCGATGACCAGGCGCTCTTCACCAGCGCCTCCGGTGCACACTGACACGCACCCTGCGCGTCCGAGACTCACTTCACTTCCGATGCACACGTTGACCAGGCACTCCTCACCAACGCCTCCTGTGCACCACGACACGCACCCTGCGCGTCCGAGACTCCCTTCACCTCCGATGCACCCACTGACCAGGCGCTCTTCACCAGTGCCTGCGGTGCACCACGACACGCACCCTGCATGTCCGAGTCTCATGTAACCTCCGATGCACACGCTGACCAGGCGCTCTTCACCAACGCCGGCTGTGCACCACGACACGCACCCAGTGCGTCCGAGACTCACTTCACCTTCGATGCACACGTAGACCAGGCGCTCTTCACCAACGCCTCCTGTGCACCACGACACGCACCCAGAGCGTCCGAGTCTCACTTCTCCTCCGTGTGTCCAAGATCACAGGGCACACCTTCCGAGGGTCTCAAGCTGCCACAACACGCGCCCACCGCGTCGCTTGAAACTTCTCCGGAAACTTTTATGTTCCTGTGTTTCCAAACAGGGAGCCAGCTCACCTCGGGCCCTTGGGGTAACAAGACACAGCACAAAGCACAGTCTTCTTCAAGCAGGGGGACCCAGCGCACAAAGCACAGTCCCAACAGCCTCTTCCTTGGTTAAAACAGCAAACTGCAGACCAGCCCCAGATCACGAAGCAAGGGTTGGTCCTTCCCAGCAGTCTCTTCAGTTGTTCCTTCCTTAGCAGAGGTTCCTCTTGACCACGAAATGGGTCCAAGCCTTTTCAGTCTCAATCCATTTCTATTCCAACGTTCAGGGGTCTCAGCTCTCATAGTTATACCCCTAAATGTCTTTGAAGTTCGTTGTGCTCAGGGGTCGCTGACCCCTGCCTAAATCAGTTCTGGGTGTCTCCCTCCCAGTGTCACCTTTCTCCCTTTGATACTGGGGGTCTGTATCCTTAATCACTCAGCAGGAGATGGGTCAATTGTTTTATAGCCGCAACCCAGGCCTCTTCACCTCCCAGTGCTTTTCCTCGCCTACTCTCCAGATGCAGGTCAGCCTGGTTCCATCTCAACCCCTCCCTGGGTCAAGACCTCCCCCAGCTCCTCTTCCCTCTCAGATCCAGACAGTCAATCTACATTCAGCAGAGACACACAGAAATGCTTAAAGCACAAAACTCAGCCACTTTCTAAAAGCGTGGCTTCTGAACACACAGTGACAAAACCACTTTCATAGAAAGATGTGTTATGACGCTGTGAGTTCATACATACTAAACTTCACCTCTCCATTTTAAACTTATGGGAAACTAGGCTAACAAACACAATACCCAGCCTCCCCCATTCTGTCCTATGGGCAGGATGGCCTTTCACCAGTGAAAAACGAAATGGAGTGTTTTTCACTGTCAGGACATAACACACACCTCAGTATATGTCCTGCCTTTTACTTACACTGCACCCTGCCCAGGGTTTACCCGGGACCTACCACAGGGGTGCCCACTGTGTACGCAAAAGGGAAAGTAAGGCCTGACAAGTGGTTGCACTTGTCAGGACAACATGCTAACTTAGCAAACTGCGCGCAGGCCCTACACTGCAGGCCTGAGTTCCCTTCTCCGCGCACCTTTGCATTACTAGCCCTGGCACACACAGTGCACATCACTAGGGACTTTACTAGTAAGGCAACATACCAATCATGGCCAACCAATTACCATTACACTTTACACAGGGAACACTTGTACTTTGACACTGATCAGCAGTGGCAAAGTACCCAAAGCATCTAAAAGCAAAGGAGGTAGAGGCAAAAAGTCAGGGGTAATCACGCCAAGATATGCCAGGTCTAACACACGTCCCCTCCAGCCAAAAAGTGGGGGGAACTACCCACCCTCATGGGAGTTCTCATCACTAAGGCGGAAAAATCTGGACAGATCATCAGCATTGGCGTGTTCTGTTCCCGGACGGTGTTCCACCGTGAAGTCCATCCCCTGTAGGGAGATGGACCACCTCAACAGCTTTGGGTTCTCACCCCTCATCTGCAGCAACCATCTGAGGGGCCGGTGGTCGGTCTGAACCAAGAAGTGGGTCCCAAACAAGTAGGGCCTCAGCTTCTTCAGCGCCCAGACCACAGCAAAAGCCTCCCTTTCAATTGCACTCCACCTCTGTTCCCTTGGAAGTAGCCTTCTGCTAATGAAAGCTACAGGTTGGTCCAAGCCCTCGTTGTTCAATTGTGAGAGTACTGCTCCCACCCCATGCTCTGAAGCGTCTGTCTGCACCATAAACTCTCTGGGGAAATCCAGCGCCCATAACACGGGTGCGGTGCACATGGCAGTTTTCAGGGCATCAAAGGCGGTCTGGCAGGCATCAGTCCAGACCACCTTCTTGGGCTATTTCTTGGACGTCAGTTCTGCCGAGGGGGCAACGAGGGTGCCATACCCCTTCACGAACCGTCTGTAATACCCAGTGAGTCCTAGAAAGGCCCTCACTCCTGTCTGGGTCTTGGGGGGTTCCCAAGCCAGGATGGTATCAATCTTTGCCTGTAGGGGCGCCACCTGGCCGCTCCCCACCAGGTGTCCCAAGTACACCACGGAACCCTGCCTTATCTGGCACCTACTTGCCTTGATAGTTAGGCCCGCCCTCTGCAAGGCCTTCAATACTTCACAGAGGTGTTGCAAATGTTCCTCCCAACCGGAGCTGAACACTGCAATGTCGTCCAGGTAAGCGGTGCTGAATTCCTCCAGCCCACTCAGCACCTGGTTAACCAGTCTCTGGAAGGTGGCAGGGGCGTTCTTCAACCCAAAGGGCATAACCCTGAACTGGTAGTGCCCCTCTGGCATTGAGAACGCTGACCTCTCCTTGGCCCCCTTGGTCAAGGCAATCTGCCAGTACCCAGATGTCAAATCAAATGTACTGAGGTACCGGGCAGCTCCCAGCCAATCCACGAGCTCATCAGCTCTGGGGATGGGGTGCGCGTCAGTCTTAGTGACCGCATTGAGTCCACGGTAATCCACACAGAACTGAAGTTCAGGAGTGGCACCCAGCGCAGCAGCTTTTGGCACAAGGACCACTAGGCTGGCCCAGGGGCTGCTGGATGGCTCAATCACCCCTAGCGTCAGCATCTTGGAAACCTCCTCCTTGATGCTGGCCCTGACCTTATCAGCTACCCTGTAAAATTTTTGTTTTACAGGCAGACTGTCTCCAGTGTCCACATCATGGACGCACCAATGGGTGACTCCTGGGGTCAGGGAGAACAGGGAGGCGAACTGACCCAATACCTGGCGACAGTCCCTCCGCTGTTCCGGGGCCAGGGTAGGCGAGAGGTACACCCCATCCACTGACCCATCCTTCTCCTTGGCTGACAGGAGGTCAGGAAGAGGTTCACTCTCCTCTTCCGCCCCGTCATCTGTAGCCAAGAGCATGGTCACCTCAGACCTCTCAAAGTGTGGTTTGAGGCGGTTCACATGGAGAACCTTCAAAGGATTCCTAGGAGACCGTAAGTCCACCAGGTAGGTCACTTCGCTCCTGCGCTCCACCACCTCTTAAGGCCCAGTCCACTTGTACTGGAGTGCACAAGGCTCCACTGGCGCCATCACCCACACTTTCTGCCCAGGTTGAAACTCGACCAGAGTGGCATTCTGGTCGTACCACCGTTTCATATCCTCGTGGCTGGCTTCCAGGGTCGCCTGAGCGAGCTGCCTGAAATGCCTAGTTTGGTTCCTGAAGGCCAGCATGTAGCTGTATACATCCTGGGGGGGTTTACTAGGAGCCTTCTCCCAGCCCTCCTTCACCAAACTCAAGGGTCCTCTGACCGGGTGCCCATACAGGAGCTCAAAGGGACTGAACCCCAATGACTTCTGTGGCACCTCCCTATATGCAAACAGCAGGCATGGCAAGAGGACTTCCCACTTACGCCTCATGGGTTCCTCCAGACCCATAATCATGCCCTTCAAGGTCCGGTTAAACCTCTCAACCAGACCATTACCCTGGGGGTGGTAAGGTGTGGTGAACTTATAAGTTACACCGCACTCCTTCCACAGAGATTTCATATACCTCGATATGAAATTACTACCCCTGTCGGACACCACCTCTCTGGGGAACCCCACACAGGAGAAAATCCCCATCAGTGCACGGCCCACCACGGGGGCTGTCACCGTCCGGAGAGGGATGGCTTTCGGGTACCGGGTGGCATGGTCCACCAAGACCAGGATGAACCTGTTGCCCATGGTCGTCTTGGGGTCCAGAGGCCCATACAATGTCAATGCCCACCCTCTCAAAGGGTGTGCTGACTACAGGGAAAGGTTGGAGGGGAGCCTTTCGCTTCCTTCCACTCTTACCACTCGCCTGACAAGTCTGACAGGTCCTACAATGAGTATCAGAACTCTTGCGCATCTGGGGCCAGTAGAAGTGGGTGACAAGCCGCTCAAAGGTCTTGTCCTGCCCCAAATGTCCCGCCAAAGGTACATCATGAGCCAACCCTAAGAGGAAGGCTCTAAAGCGCTGGGGTACCACCAGCGCCCGGGCTGACCCAGGCTCAGCCACCTTTGGCTCACTATACAGGAGATCGTTCTCCCAGTAAATCAAGTGTGATCCCGACTGATCACCTGCTGCCTGGTTTGCTGCCTGCTGCCGCAAACCTACACGAGAAGGGCACTTCTTCTGTTCCTCACAGAATTCCTCCCTGGAGGGCCCCCCTTCCTGCTACCATTCGGTCAGCCCGGGTAGGTCCCCCAGTTCAGCCACTTGTTCCCCCGTAGGCTCGAGGGCATCCCCCTCAAAGGGTGCCTCCTCCTGGACTGTGGGAACTGTGGGGGCTGGTTTCCTGCGCCCCCTGCCTCTTCTCTTCCTGGCAGGCACCTGGGCCACTGTTTCAGGCCCCAGGTTCTCTTGAATACCTTTACTGGCTACCATAGACCGAGTGGTCACACACGCCCAATCAGGTAGACCCAACATCTCCAAATGCGCCTGGCGCTCCACCTCCTTCCAGGGGGAACTCTCCAGGTCATTCCCTAGCAGACAGTCTACAGGCATGGACGGACTTACAACAACCTTCAAGGAACCTGAGACCCCTCCCCATTCAAAGGGAACCAGCGCCACCTTGCAGAGGCGCACAGAATTGTCTGCTGACATTACAGGGTGAAGCACATTGGGAATTACTTGCTCTTCAGACACCCACTGACACCTGACAGATGTCAAACTGGCTCCGGTGTCTCTCAGAGCCTCCACCCTCCGTCCATTGATGGTCACCCACTGTCTGTACTTTTTAGTGTTCTCAGGCAGAGGGATTTCCTGGACCATCTCTCGATCTCCCAAGGAGACCAGGGTCATAACTGCTTGCTCCTCCCCATTCCAATGACTCAATTCCTCCCCCAACGCTACACTCACTAAACCAGGTGTTGGAGCACCAGTGGGTGCAGATGACTTTTTGGGGCATTTAGGGGAAATATGACCCACTTCTTTACAGAAGTAACACGTAGGAGGACCTCGGGGCTCCTTCTGGCCCTTGAAGGCCCAAGCCCTCTTGGCCTTGGGGGACTGGGACCCTTTCTTGGGGGAACTACCTTGGGGCCCTTTAGAGGACTCCTTGGGGTTACCCTTGTCCTCCCCCACATTCGGCGGGGGACCCTGCATACTCTTGGCAGTGGTACTCCCAATCCCCTTGTGGACCCAGTTACTAGTCCAGCGGTCCGCCTCCTCAGCAAGCTTACTGGGATCAGTCAGCTTACTATCCAATAGATGCTGGCGCAGCTCTGGAACACACAGACTACTCAAGTGCTCCCAACTGATTAAATTGCATAAGCCCTTAAAATCATTGACCTTGCTGCCCAGCATCCAACCATCCAGTGCCCGTGTGTACTCATTCACACATTCTACCCAAGTACGGGATTCTAGTTTCTTGGAGGTCCTGAACTTCTGCCGGTATTGTTCAGGAGTGAGCCCATACCGGAGGCATAAAGCCTCCCTCATGTTGGCATAGGTCAGGGTTCCCGTCCTCTCTAAAGGTGATAGAACGTCCCTCCCGAAGCCTCAAAGTGTTTCCATAGGTCCGCCCCCCAATGCTTTTCAGGCACCTCATTCATCCTTAGTGCGATCTCATATGCCGTGAACCACGCATAAATGTCATCATCCCTCTGGTAATCTCGCACTAAATCCTTGGGAATGTACACCTTCCCTACTGGCACTGGTGGTGCGCTGCCACCATTCGAACTGGGCTCGGCTTGTCTACCCTTAATGTCCAGTTCCTTCATGCTTAACTCATGAGCGAAGAGAATCCGTTTCTCTTCCAACGCGAGAGCGTTCCTGCTCTCCTCTGCTTGAGTTTTAAGTTTTAACACCTCCAACTCATGCAGTCTGACCCTTTGGTTTTCCTCCAACTCCTCTGGTGAAAACTCCTCCCTGAATGGCTACTACCAGCCCCTGCGGCTGGTACCTCCAATGGCAAATCCTGTGGACCAAATCCATTCCCTGAGTCATCCTCATCCACCTCAACATCACCCGCCTCCTGAGCCTCTTTGGCTTCCCACCAGGCCCTCAAGGCCACTTGCAGCTCCTCCTTCTTGGCGCTACCCTTCATGGGACATGCCAAAGCTCTGCAGAATTTCCTCAACTGATCAACCTTGTAGGTAAACAATGCCTCAATGTTAAACTCTAATTCTGCAGCCGCAGCCTCACCGGCTATCTGGCTCCCCTCCTGAGACATGATGTGTGGTTTAAAGGTTACTCAACAATAGAACCAACAATTCAAAACAATATGTTGTAGCGTTGTGGTCTGCGATCAATTTATGATGTACACCAATTACTGTGAGTGGTTTTGCACACACGCGTTTCAATTACGTTAGGATTGTATCCCACCGCTCTGCCGCCAAATGTTGGAAGCCGGAGTCCCCGTCCCGCACCACTGTCACCAAATGCGAGACCCGGGACTCCCCACTCAACGTTAGGCCAAGTAAGGACACCGTTTGAGATAGCCCTGCTCACCCCTTAGTAGCTTGGCACGAGCAGCCAGGCCTATCTCCAAGGCACGAGTGTACAGTATGTGCAACCACACTCACAACAACCCACTGGTGACACCACAAATGGACTCCACACGAGTTTGATAAAACAAGTATAAACTTTATGTAAAAAGATATACGATCAGACCACACGATACATAAGCCAACATGTAATAAAGGGTAATATTCGTTCCGGCTGGCTGGTAGGTTCAAATCCCAACCACAGCTTTCAAAATGCTATGCTGGTCGCAATGCTAGAATCACACGGTGCAATGGACAAACAATAGTGCGCTGCCTAACGATACAATCCTGTGCTGGGCAAAGGAGAAATAATACAATGCATAACGATACACTCCGGTACCTGGCAATGGGAGAAATAATGCAATGCGTACCGCTACAATCATGTACTGCGCAATGAAGGAATAATGCAATGCGTCACACTCCAATCACGTACTTTGCAATGAAGAAATAAGGCAATGCCCGCCGCTACAATCATGTACTTTGCAATGAAGGAATAATGCAATGCGTAGCTACAATCAAGTACTTTGCAATGAAGAAATAATGCAATGCGGGCTGCTACAATACTGTACTTTGCAATGGAGAAATAATGCAATGATTAGCGCTACAATCGTGTACTTCGTTATGCAGAAAAAATGTCAGGCGTCATAAGACAGTCCGGCAGTTCGTTAGCAGCAATATTGGCAATGTGTATTACGACAATCAGCCTCTTCGATAACAGTTGCCCCCACACGTATCAACGATGACATAAAGTACAGCTTCTCACTCTGGCCCCAGTACTGCCACTCCTGAACGCAGTACGGGCCCCAATCTGAGCCGAAGCAAAGGCTCACGTTGCCAGAAGGACTGAGAGGCCGAGAGAGTGTCCCTCCGAGCCCGCGCCCTGCCCAGGCAGTGATCCACATTACCTGGGGGCGCGACCCCACTCTCCTCTCCTCCTTCAGCGAACTGGGCTTTCCGTGTAGAACTTTCTCAATGGGCCTCAGCGGCTCGGCCTGGCAGCTCAGCTCCTCCGGGGCTGCTGGTCCGGGCCGCGACTGTTAGGAAGGTCTCAGGCGGCTGCAGGGCACATGTACCCCACGCCCAT
The DNA here is from genome assembly GCA_963921515.1 of Calotriton arnoldi. Lineage (NCBI taxonomy): Eukaryota > Metazoa > Chordata > Amphibia > Caudata > Salamandridae > Calotriton > Calotriton arnoldi. Next base: position 357,632 of record CAWUFW010003843.1, read on the forward strand.
GAGATTACGTTACTCCGGGTGCACATTCACCACAGCACCCTCCGGGTCTCCTCTGGCACGAAGCCACACACACAACGCTGATGGGACTTCACGTCGACTCTGAGTGCACGTTCACCAGGCACTCCTTCCTGCGGTCTCAGTTGGCACCAAGACACGCACACCGCGCTGTAGAGACTCACTTTCTTCCGGTGCACACGATGATCAGCCGATCACCTCCACAGTCCCAGGTTGCACCAAAGCACGCACACTGCTTTACTGAGACTTACTCCAACTCCGGTGCCCCGAAATCCAGGCGCTCTTCACCAACGCCTTCGGCCGCACCCCAACACGATCACCGTGTCCGTACCTCACTTCTCCTCCGGTGCACTCGATGACCAGGCGCTCTTCACCAGTGCCTCCGGTGCACCCCGTCACGCACCCTGCGCGTCCAAACCTCACTTCACTTCCGATGCACACGTTGACCAGGCGCTCCTCACCAACACCTCCTGTGCACCACGACACGCACCCTGCGCGTCCGAGACTCCCTTCACCTCTGATGCACCCGCTGACCAGGCGCTCTTCACCAGCGCCTGCGGTGCACCACGACATGCACCCTGCGTGTCCGAGTCTCACGTCACCTCCGATGCACACGCTGACCAGGCACTCTTCACCAACGCCGGCTGTGCACCATGACACGCACCCAGCGCGTCCGAGACTCACTTCACCTTCGATGCACACGTTGACCAGGCGCTCTTCACCAACGCCTCCTGTGCACCACGACACGCACCAAGCGCGTCCGAGTCTCACTTCTCCTCCGTGTGTCCAAGATCACAGGGCACACCTTCCGAGGGTCTCAAGCTGCCACAACACGCGCCCACCGCGTCGCTTGTAACTTCTCTGGAAACTTTTATGTTCCTGTGTTCCAGGTAAAGATATGGAATTTGTTCAGGGAGCCAGCTTACCTCGGGCCCTTGGGGTAACAAGACACAGCACAAAGCACAGTCTTCTTCAAGCAGGGGGACCCAGCGCACAAAGCACAGTCCCAACAGCCTCTTCCTTGGTTAAAACAGCAAACTGCAGACCAGCCCCAGATCACGAAGCAAGGGTTGGTCCTTCCCAGCAGTCTCTTCAGTTGTTCCTTCCTTAGCAGAGGTTCCTCTTGACCACAAAATGGGTCCAAGCCTTTTCAGTCTCAATCCATTTCTATTCCAACGTTCAGGGGTCTCAGCTCTCATAGTTATACCCCTAAATGTCTTTGAAGTTTGTTGTGCTCAGGGGTCCCTGACCCCTGCCTAAATCAGTTCTGGATGACTCCCTCCCAGTGTCCCCTTTCTCCCTTTGATACTGGGGGTCTGGATCCTTAATCACTCAGCAGGAGATGGGTCAATTATTTTATAGCCGCAACCCAGGCCTCTTCACCTCCCGGTGCTTTACCTCGCCTACTCTCCAGATGCAGGTCAGCCTGGTGCCATCTCAACCCCTCCCTAGGTTAAGACCTCCCCCAGCTCCTCTCCCCTCTCAGATCCAGACAGTCAATCCACATTCAGCAGAGACACACAGAAATGCTTAAAGCACAAAACTCAGCCACTTTCTAAAAGTGTGGCTTCTGAACACACAGTGACAAAACCACTTTCATAGAAAGATGTGTTATGACGCTGTGAGTTCATACATACTAAACTTCACCTCTCCATTTTAAACTTATGGGAAACTAGGCTAACAAACACAATACCCAGCCTCGCCCATTCTGTCCTATGGGCAGGATGGCCTTTCACCAGTGAAAAATGAAATGGAGTGTTTTTCACTGTCAGGACATAACACACACCTCAGTATATGTCCTGCCTTTTACTTACATTGCACCCTGCCCAGGGGTTACCCGGGACCTACCACAGGGGTGCCCACTGTGTACGCAAAAGGGAAAGTAAAGCCTGACAAGTGGTTGCACTTGTCAGAACAACATGCTAACTTAGCAAACTGCGCGCAGGCCCTACACTGCAGGCCTGAGTTCCCTTCTATGTGCACCTTTGCATTACTAGCCCTGGCACACACAGTGCACATCACTAGGGACTTTACTAGTAAGGCAACATACCAATCATGGCCAACCAATTACCATTACACTTTACACAGGGAACACTTGTACTTTGACACTGATCAGCAGTGGCAAAGTACCCAAAGCATCTAAAAGCAAAGGCGGTAGAGGCAAAAAGTCAGGGGTAATCACGCCAAGATATGCCAGGTCTAACAAATACTAGAGAACATTTTATAATTGCTGTTAAGTAGTGAAATTGGGCAGTAAGACTGACACTGTGGGGAGTTTATACCAGGCTTCAAGATAAGTAAAATTACCGCCTTATTCCAGGACTCTGGTATTGGTGTGCCTTCTACTAGTATAGAGTTTAATAGCTTGATCCAGGCGGGGATAACCCCATCGCAGGTAAAGATATGGAATTTGTTCAGGATCCCATCCAGACCTGCAGCCTTCCCTCTTGTTAACCTCCTGATCGCTGTTAAAATTTCACTACCAGTAATCACTTGACTCAAGTACTGATGTTGGGCAGCAGTTAACCTAGGAGATGTTTTCTGAGCAGCCTGTTATATAGATCCTCTCTGTCTACACTCAGAAGTTCTGAGTACAGATCCTGGAAGAAGTTATAAAAGGCTGCTACTATTTTAATTCTCTCTTCAATAATTGCGTTCAGCTGCTCGTCCAGAATCTCTTCCTAATATAGTTCCGGCTTCATCCAGCCTCGCTTTCCAGGCTAGCAACTTTCTACAGCTTTCCTCATGTGCAAACTCCCTGATTTTACTAGCTTCCTACTGCTGTAACATTTTATCCTCCATTTTCAATTTAAACTTTTGCTGCAGGGCATCAACTGTTTCTTCATTTCTCTTTCTTTCATCTCCATCTACTATATTTGCCTTCAGCATATTTTCTGCCCTTACCATATCCTATTTCAACTTGGAAAGCTGCGCCTTTTCTTTCCTGATACATGCAACTGACTGGTTCTTAAGGGTCCCCTTTAACCATGCCTTATATGCGTCCCAAAATATGTGTATGGGGGCAGACACCATGTTCCAACTAAAGAACTCCTCAGTCCCACTTACTACCTCTGAGACGATCTCAGACTGTAGAAAGATTCTCCTGTTAACCGTTCACCTCCTAATCTGATTCCGGCCCTTCATCTCAATTTTTTAAATTATTGCTGCATGATCTGATAGGTGAATAGGGAGATGTTCTATTGCCAATACTTTCTCCTCTTCTTTACTGTCAATGAAGAAATAATCTAGTCTTGAAAAGTGACATTTTTTTCTGCTTTGGAAAGTATAATCCCTACTGTACACCTTTACCCGGAGCCATGCATCACAAATATAAAAATTCTCTGCCATGGAAAGGAGATAGGCCCTCATATTTGGGGAACTGTTTTGGGTACGTATGGAAGATCTTTGCAGATTATTATATAACAGAATGTTAAAATCCCCTGCTAAAATGATAGATGCATTAAATTCCACCGAAATGGAAAAGAGCTGGGCAGAGGGGCGACGTCGCCCGTGTTTGGACTATAGTAGCTAACTAGAGTATATAGATTATACTGTACCCTTAATTCAGCGATTATCCAATGACCTTCTTCATCTACTCTGTACCTCACTATTTCCACTCCAGAGTTCACCCTGAATAGAATGGCTACGCCTCTAGAACAATTTAGTTGATCAGTAACTACCACATTCACCACCAATTTTGTTTTAAAAAGAGATCTTTACAATCCTGTCTCACTAGGTGGGTTTCCTGAAGCATTATAATTTGAGATTTGCTCTCTTTTAGGTATTGCGAGATCAAGTGTTGTCTCTTCTTCATTCATAAACCATTTACAGTTCAACATAGAAAAGTAAGGGCCTGCCCACTCATCTGGTTATCTGCCCCCACCGTAGTTGTGTTCATCGTCAATCTTAATCAAGGTTATGTTACACCATGTTCCTCTTATGGTGCCATAATTGCGGTGTGATGACAAATATTTTTTTCCATTTTTTTCCCCATGCTCATCACCTTTTGTGCACCCCCTCTCGGGAACCCTCCCATTTCTGTCTCTTGGTATTCACTTATGCCTATTTGAGCTCGCCCCCCAACCCCCCCCCCCGGAATAGCATTTTAGACATCTCTACTTAGGCCCATTATTTGCATTTTTCTCCCTCCCCTTCTGGGCCTGTGCAATAAATTTGTCCACCTCCTCCGTGTCTAGAAAATTGTGCATTTTGTTCTCCCACATAATTTTCTGAATTTCAGGGAATCTTAGTTTGACATTTGCTCCCATCTCCCTCAACTCCTTCATTCATTTCCCTAGTTCCCTTTGCCTATCCACGGTTACTCTAGAGATATTTGATCTAATCTTAAATGTGATCCACATTGCCTGTATTGATTTCTCTTTCAGGGCTATTCCAAGAATGTTTTCCTTCGCTGAGTAAGATAGGAAGTTTACCAATATCTTCTGGGATTTTTTTCCGTCCAGTGTGCAATTTAAATGGGTCACCTACGTGTCCTATGAATTTCTGAACTGAGGTCAATTGACTTGGGGAAAAGCTTTATTTAGCAAATTTATTATGAAGGATTTAATGTCAGTTCCTTCCATGCCTTCGGTCACCCCCAGAATTCTGGTAATATTTCTTCTAGAGTTATTCTTAATCCTCTTTAGCTTTTCTGACAGTTCCTTCAGCCGGGCCACCTCTAGTGAATTTTCCTGGACTATATTGCTAAGATCCTGTACTCTACTATCTAGCTATTGCATACGCTGGGCTAGGCCCTCCCGCTTCTCCTCCAGGCTAAAACAGGTCATCTGAATCTCCCCCTGTGTTGACTTGGAAACTGAGAAGCGGTCATTGATTTCCTGAGTTAGTTGACCAAACATTTCCTGTTCCCCGTCCCAGCCCTTAACATTACTACCTCCTGGATTATCATTTTCAGGAAGGGTGGCCACATTCAATTCCCCAGCTGCCACGGCTGTAACAGCCCCCTCGGCCGATACTGTATCTTCCACTGTCAGGATAGAAAATTGATTGCGTACAGGTATAAATACCACATGGTGTAGCAAAGCAGATACCAGGGCTGCCTCACCTTGAATTCCTGAATCCATACTCTTGAGACCTTTCTACCTCTCCCTTGACCCAAACTCTCTTCTCCTCCGCCCGTCCCTGAGATTCTTTCGCTAACTCTCAAGTCAAGCTTTGCTTTAAAAGAGGACCTTAGGGATGGCGTGATTTTGATGGTTTTAACGTTTGGCGGAGTTGCTTCTACTTGAGTATGGATGTTGCTTTTGGTAAACTGCCAGAGTGAGATTTCTTTGGGGCTTGTGGTAAACATGGCGGTCAGCTAACGCAGCCGGTCAGGAGCTCTGTACCTGCGGGAGTGGCGGGTTATAAAATTTAGAGAGAACGTGCTCCATTTGCTGCATCACCCCTTTGAAATCCTCTACACTGGGTCAACAAGGACGCTAAAACTCGGCAGATGAAAGTGTAGAAGAGGCTGCACTGGTTTATAGCATCCAGAGCACTCTAGGAAATATGGGCTGCACAGTCCGTCCTGCTGTATCAAGGAGCCACTGGCAGCATCGGAAGTGGCGAGACCGAGAAGGAGCTGCAAATCATGAGCAGTTAATAGTGGTCAGCGCTGTTGGAAAAGGGTCTGCGAGCTGCAAAAATACCTGGAACTATGTTAATTTTGTCAAGAATGATCAAATGGAAGTAGATATCCACCTTCCAGAGGGTAGGAGTGCTCCAGTTTCTTATATTTTATCCTCTCTGAAAAATAGACGTCCTGAGGGCCTCAAAGATAAAAACAAGCAAGAAGGCTCTTTGAGATAACTTACTAGTAACCGGTATACAATGAGATCCCTAAACTCACAGTGGATGGCACGTGAATTCGGGCTGGAAAGTGAGGCAAGTGGCCATAAGCTTTCTGCCAAGCCACCGGCTAAGCAAGTTAGACCACGAGCCCCTACGAAATCTTGAAATGTTTACAGTTCTTTCCTTTTGAGCCTCTTGATAGTGCTGATACGAAGTTTGTATTCTTCAAAGTATGCTTTTTAGTAGAAATCATCTCAGGTCGAAGGGTAGGTGAAATGTAAGCTCCGTTGTGTCATTCCTTTTTAAGCTTTCTGGAGGATGTTGTTCTTTTGAGTCCTGAGCCTTCTTTTCTGCCTTAAGTTCAACCAGTTTCATACTTCCAAGAGATTTTGCTCCGGTTTTTTTCTTTCCCTCTCTTTTGATGACAAAATGTTGCCAAATGTGTTTGATGTTAAGCAAGCAGCATATGTTTATCTTGATACATACAGTGACTTCAGGAAAACAGATCCCTTACTTGGCAAAGGAAAGAAGACTTCTAAAATGACCTTGAGTCATTGAGTAAAAGGCTATTTTTTTGCATACTCTAAATCGAATGTTACTGCGTCAGACAGATTTCAAGGGCGCTTCGCTGGGGGGGCAGGAAGTCTATAAGTGCTAAAAGAGAGAAAATTCGGTCTCCTTTCGTGCATTTCAACAGGCGATGCGTATCCACATATATAATTAAAAGATTCTGAACATACGAATAGGCATTCACTGGTTTCCTCATCATTCCGAAATGCTTTTTTCAGTAGGAGGAAGTTTCAGTCTGTTAATGTGTAACCTGGGTTTTTGTGTTACAACTGCAAGAGCTTGGAAGCGGAGGAAGGTGTGAACATGTTGTTTTGTTTCTTCTGATCCTGTTGATAACACCCATGGGCACTATGCCAGCATTTATGTCTGTGTGTGTCACAGTTTACATGTGACCACGAGTTCTCCAGGTTGCTGGAGGGAAAGGATTACAGCACCAGACCCAGGATCAATTATTCTTGTGTGCAACTCATGTGACTCGTTGTGACGTTGGCCAAATTACTTTCCTTCCGTGTTCCTGTGCTTCAGTTAAAAGTTAGAGATAAGGATTAACAAGATGAAGAGCCATCTTAAAAGTAACAAAGCAAATATGCAAAATCATATGATGGAGGTCTGTATTGCAAGAGAGAGAGATGAGTCAATGTATTTCAATGGAAAGCCTTTAAAAAGCAAGATAGAAGTAATACAGCGCTTCAGTCTGGGTTCCTAAGTAACATGTGCCAAGTTCCTGCAATTCAAATGAATGCCTTATGGAGTCGAACACTATGCCACACACCGGGCAGACAGCAGGTCAACAGTGTTGATAACACTGCTGGCGGACCTTTGTCAACACCAGAAAATAAGATTGGATGGCTTCCACTTCCTTCATGTATTTGTTCATCGACAGATGGGAACGAGGAATTGAAGGAGGTTCCCTGAACAGGGCGGAACTCGATGTTCTCATTGCCAGGCCCCAGCACGGTGCTCTGGCTTTTTCTTTGGTCGTAGTCCACCCACCTGTTAATGAACAAATAAGTGGAAGAAGAAAAAACAATACATTGGGCCAAGTCTCACTCTCCTTTTACATGCAAAAGGTGCCAGTGGACGTGCTATCACATGCAGAAGCCCACATCATTCTACCATACGGAGGATATCGACCCACATCACCAAATAATGGTGGGCCACCACGAAGACGACAAGATTAGAGGGAACAATGGCAGGGGGCTGAGAGCTATGCCATGGCTTGAGTTCAGCCTATACGCACCACAGCCACAGCCACACAGGCTGCTAGGCCAGAACAAGATTCTGCTGCTACTTTACAACACCTTCTCCTACACACACTGGTCTAATGTATTCACACCACACACTTCTATGATCAACATCTCTTCTACCACCCCTCTCGTGTAAACCCTTAAGCATATGTCACACCTGACTGCAATTTCCACAACAGAATCTACAGTAAAATGAGCACCACAGAGGGAACCGACATGTTCCACCGCTCAAAAGACAGCATAACCTGTTATACCTGAGACCACACAGTGCAACATATAAGGCCTCTACACCTCCTACATTCAATTACATTCGATCCAGCATACAATCATCATTCACTTCGACTCTCAGATCACCACCACACACTGCAGCACACATTTGTTTGTGTTGTTTATACCAACAAAATTCAACATCCACCCTGTGCTGGAAGACACTTAAGACTTCACAGTAGATGGCCTAGCAGCTGGAACGTTCCCATGTCTCTCTGAATATCTGCATCCCAAACAGCCCATGAAACACATATACATCACAACTTGCAGCAAACAAGTACAGGAAGTTCATGGACATCATTTGTGTGTCATTGACCCTGGCCTCTTTATTGACCAAACATCAGTAGGAAAAGAGAAATCTATTTCTAGCGTGCACTTCTCCTTTTAAAACCAGCAGATTGAGGCTGAGAAAGTGAACAGTTGCTCAGAAACTGTTACAATTTGTCCGGTTACAGAGCAGCCCATCGTTCAGGCCCTGAGTCCAGGGTTGCTTCTCTTCAGTGTAGACGTTTGGTACAACACTGGCACATTGTGCCAACTTCACTTAAATTAACTTGGAAGGAAACAGCTTCATAGAAGTTCCAATGCTGAAAGAGGGATCACTGACAGAATACCGGAACCAAAAATATCGTGTCAAAAATATGGATGACCTAAATATAGAGAAGGTAAGTGCAAATATGCAAGTATAGATTTACTATTCTTAACTCCACATCTACGTACCTTGAAGATATATATCGTCAAGGTGCATATATGTGGAGTTATATATAGTGAAACTTTACTTACGCATAGAAACTTACCTTCACAATATATGTTTGTCCTTGACATTCTTGACATGATATTTTGTTCCACAATATTTTTAGTACCGATATTCTGTCTAGAAACCCTGAAAGAGGGGGTCTCTGTGGGGAAACATTTTATAAACACTTGAGAAAATGTAATTTTAATCTCTGTTGGCCTGTGCTTTTATTGAACAGTTAACTGTATTGTGAGTGACTGTGTTTATGGGTGTGTGTGACAGAAAGAGAGAGAAAGAAAGAGAAAATGCATATGTTTGAGTGAAAATGCATGTAAGTCTTGGCAAAAGTCTGGCACTGGCATACTGTATGTAATTCTTGGCATAAGGGAGTACACCTATTTCATATGGGTGTATCCATTGAAATAAAGAGGGCAACAAGCACACATTTTGAAAAAATGGGGTCAGCTCCTGGAAAGCATCAGACTACATTGGCTTGGCACACCAATGGCTTTTGAGCCAATTTGCTTGAAATGTGACCCCATTCTTTTCAACATTTTCTCAGGGGAAATTCCCTGAAGCCCTCCTAGAAGAATCTATGAGTATGATTGAAGCCTGCACTGTTACAGCCAATGCTGTTCCTGATCTTTGTGACTTTCAGCCATACCTGTGCTTTTTCATGTGGGGCTGTGGGTGGCATTGGGAGCAGTAATTGGACATTGGGGATGTAATTGGGCTGCATAGGATGGCCATCTGGCAAATGACGACTGCCCTGACTATGTGACTGCTTCATCCCTGATATGACTGCAGCCCTGCTGGAATATGTGTAATACTTTAAAAAGACTTGTTCCCCCTCTGTCATTTTTTATTACCGTTTTAATTTTGCTGTTATTGTACTTTTTTAAAAACTTTGATTATGTCGCTTCCTTTGATATTTTGTATGAAATGATCCTAGGCAGTCAATTATTCACTTCAAAATTTACGATATATACATATAAATATAAAGGCCAAGAAACGCAAAAATATTTTTTTTAAAACAGAAAAGCATATTTTATTATCGCATTTAGGGGCCCATTACGATGGCGGGCGGAAGCACTACCGCCGTGCTGGCGGATGCAAAAACCACCAGTTACCGCCGGCACGCAGCAGTCCACACGCCCGCCCAATTACGATGCGAAAAGCAGGCCAAACACCGCCGGCAAGCCAGCAACACCGTCCGCCATCAAAGTGCGCCCGCACACGTAGCGGCGCAGCACAACTGACACACACCGTCCGACGAAACACGTCCCGCCCGGCGCATAAATTACGATGCCGCAAACAAACGGCTCCCACGGCAAAGAGACACCGCACGTGAAAGAGAGGCGGAAACACGGACGCAGAGCACGGACAACGAAGAAGCGGCACCCCGGGCATGAATCCAGCACTGCAGGCCCTTCCCATGCTTCTGCTGATGCACCACCAAGGACGCAACGTACCGCGGAGACGCAGGTAGGCACACACACAACAAGTGCACGCAAACAGCGCACACAGTGCAAGGGCGGATAAAGCGGACAACCCCCCACCAGCGCGTGCACACTACACATCCACCATTGCATCCACATATGACACACAGGCCAAATCCTAACATCGCGGAACACATGTGTACACACCACCTGGGACTAGGAACCAACCACCCCGTCACGGCCCCAAAGCGCCGATGACGCCGCCACACATGCGCACAATGCAGAGGCCAACCGCAGCGCCATGCATGCGTCGCACACAGACACAGGGACACAACCAAGCAGCACACACACCAGCCCCACCCCGAACGCACATGACACGTGACAGGCCTGCCACAGACATGTCCCCAACGCCCAATTCACGGACAACACCCAACGCCACACAACCGACGCACACATGTCAGTTAAGTCACGCAACAGCAGGACACACCCCAGTGTAACAAACATGGCGAAGCACACAGCGGCGGCAACACCAACTAGGAGAAGCAGGGCCCCTTCGGGAAGAGGAACGCCAGTACCACACTGAAAAACCCATACCACCCTGCACATATGAACAAGACACATGAAACGGAACACCAAAGGCCCGGGGACCGACAACAGGTGGCCCAAGAATTACATCCACACACAAGGCCCAACGCAGAGCGGAAAGGCAGCCTGCCGCCCACACAAGGGAGAGCAGACAGCACTGAATGACCTTCCATTCCAACACCGAAACCACAGCCCTACGACAGAAGCCGGTGAATACAGCCATTGTCCAAGAATAGACCAACACAGGCATGCCGAGGAGACCGACCACACGGCAGATAGCGCATATCACAGAAGAACACAACGGACGGGGAGGAAAGAAGAAAACACTCCCCCATGTCGGCCACATGCAAGTTAATTGGAAGGAGTCACACAGCACCGACCTTGAACTGTCTGAGAAGCATGTGGGAAGAGGGCCCGTGTCCTCCAAACAAGCCAACAGAACACAAGTCCTGTCTCCCCACGACTACACAGAGCTCACAGCAACCCCGGAGCGTGCACATTGCAGACTGCACACACAGCCGGAGCACGCCACCTCTACGAACCGCTGCGAAATGGCAACCGCAACACACCTACCCAACTACGCCGAAGAGCTCAAGCTGTACCAAACCAGCACGATACATACATTGGGATGCGATCTCCTGTCCCTGCTGAACGTAAGTTACCGACTGACTTACCGCATCACATTGTTCAGCTGCGTCATGCCCGTCTTCTACTGTCGGAGGTGTCCCTACCAGCATCCCGTCGAGATATGCCTCTCCAAACCGGCATGTCTGAAGGCGGACCTGCTACCACTACTCCTCCCTCTGGACGCACACGACAGGGCCTGCTCTGCCTATGGGGGCATGGCGTATGTGGCCAACATCGCACGCGCACTGAAATGGAACCACTGTGCCTCCACACGACGGATCATCGAGAACAGCTACATCGAATGTCACCCAGCATGCCCCATCATGGTCCTCCAAGGGACAACCTACGAACAACACCTTGACAGCCACCATCCGCTTCATTGGCTGGCAAACATGTACACCACCAATGACATGGAAGCCCTGCTGGACGGCATCGCATACCTGTCAACCTGTAAATACGTCGGACCACAACGCAGGTTCCCCGAGTGACCTATGAAGTCCAACCCCGCACCCATGCTCAGCTTCCGCACGGACTGGCCAGTCACCAACACAACAGCCATACCAAACGACCGGCAACTGTAACCACACCATCAACGACATCGCCATGACATCGGATATGACCGGGACATGCACACTGTTCCCCATCACATCCAGGAACACCGCATGCATCGTGGGAGGCAGTGGCATGGGCTCTGTGCATCGCACCCACATGGACGGAACTGCACGAACAACCAGGACACGACATGGATCCAGCGCCCATGGACACACACACCGCTCAGTGGACATGAATAGGTCGCCTGGAGTCTGTGGGTGCTGCACCCCTCCCACCCCCGCCCCGGGAATCCCATACCAGGACCTTTGCATGGACGACAAGTGCATACAACAACAACACGACCCCAGTGACTGTGACATGTCCAGTAACCACCACAGTGCAACAACAAGTGGCACGCCGCTGCATGCACGCAAGCACATGCCCTGATGTCATCTCACATGCACGCGTGCATGAGGAACAACCGCAGCAAACCTGTCACATGGAACTGAGATGGACTGTGCCCATGATGCCGAGCGGTCTGGTAGGCTACATGTATACCGTCTGTGTCAAAGTCCGCAGCTCCGCAGCTATACGTAAATGTACATTAGCACAGCCTTGGCCAAGCAGATGTAACCCCACACCCTATCCCATTTGTAATCATGCTCAGTATATCCTCAACATGTATTCCGCTGCCAGTAGTGTCCACTATACTGCATCACAGAGGACAGAAGACTCAATATAATGTTTGAAACCAGAACTGTCTCCGCTGACTCATTTCACAAGTACGAATGAGAGAGGATGAGAGTATGTGAAGTACACGGCAGTCGTGACATGACCATGTAGTCCACTGGTATTGGATGTCAACGCAAATGAGTAGCACTACTGTGGAAGACACACATGTGTCGTGTGAAGTCGTATGGACGCAGTGCTCAGGTGGGTGGGTGCGACGGGTAGATGCGCACATGCCAAGTTGGAGCACGCCGTGTTGGGAGGGCTCATGAACAGTACACCACCGCTTCCCTGGGCATTGTGAGAGGACACCTGTCGGGGGGAGTGAACACGTGTGTGCACAGCAGCCGGGCACACGTACAAAGCGGTACCAGGCGCACCTCAGCCCACCCTCTGTGGACAAGCTGGATCCTGTTGTGCGCCCGCCATGCCCCTTGACAAGGCACACACAGCCCCAGTCGACCAGGTGTAACCCCAACATAGTCAATCCGCACAGGCGATACAGGGCACGGGATGGCAGTGGAGCATGGTGTGTGGGAGGTCTCCTCGCGCTCCTCCTGGTCATATCACGCAGGCAATAGAACCTCAACGTCCAGCATGGCAAAAAGTCAAATGGAAGTGTAGGGGGACGCACCACAGTACGAGCAGCACTGACGTCACGGGAGGTGGCTCGCACCATCCCATCCATTGCCCATCATACCAACCACGCCACATGCCATTGCGACTAAGTGCAAGCGCGTGCGCCACCACCCCTGAGCCCTCCCCAGAGAGGCCAAAGAGTGAATGTGTGGGCCATCAGCCACAGACGGACGCGGCATGGCCGCAAGGGCAGCCACAGCCACTGGGTGTCGCAGGTGGCGAATCCGGAAGGCGAAGACTGTGATGCATAGTCCATGCAGGCCGGGTCTCCATTTGGGGCACCACGCAGGTGGACGGCGTCCCGCCACACATCATACCCTGAGACAGCCCACTCGTGCAACTGGACCCACACATACACTCCTTGCCCTCTCTGGTGCGAGCTTGGGGCTGCCTGTGCAAGCGCTAGCCTCGCAGGTGAGCATGCATATTGGGGGGCGAGGGGAGGACATGAGGGCTGGGGCGAAGATGACTGTATCACTGTCAGTTAGTACAAGGGATGACCCAGATGTGGAAAGGAAGAGACGTGTCCCGTGTGTACTGCAACTAGTCGCCAATCCAACTACCCCCATGTCCGGAATGTAAGCCCGCACCTAGGCCCGCCCATCCGCCACATCGAACATACCACCAGCACGACAACCTTCCCATTCGAAACACTGACTGGGGGTGGCGACCAGTGAACAATCATGTGTAGCCTACCCACGCGTACATGTGGGCCCTCCATGATCCATGTCACCTGCGGCAAAGACATGACATGCGCAATGAGGAAGTGAGGAGAGCTGTCCGCCCCACGCGCAGAAGGTGCATCAGCTCCACAGACCCAGCAGCGAGTCCAGCAGGGGTCACATGTGCAGGGGCAGCTGTGCCTGGTGTGAAGGCACATGCATATAGACAGCACATCGACCAATGTGTAGTCTGCCCACATCCACAGTCCATCATCATGCGGACATAGGAATTGAACACAGGGCAACACATCTTAGCTGGTGCACCCACCGTGACCAACAATGCGCAATCATCGACGTACCCGCCCTGTGCATGGCCCCCCACCCAACGGAGGCACATCCAGTGCCACCATCCCACACACACAAGCCTTCCACGGAACATGCTGTGTCCAATGGTCAGTACAGAGTCAGCGCCCATCTGGTGGATCCTGAACAGGAGACACATGCACACACATGCCAGCTCCCACTATGTACGTCTGCCACCTGGCACGTGCAATGTAACCTCTCACCTGTGACGTGTGACTGCAAGCACACAGCCGTCTTGGCATGGGGCTGTCAATGTGGACACCAGTCAATGTTTCGGGAGCTGTGATCCGTACAGTGCTGTACATAGGGTGCAGTGCTGACACCTACTACTGTCTCATATCCCCTCGTGCCACAGGTCCCACTTGTATTGGCCGCTCAGCCCGTGCCCACATCGTCGTCGTCGTGTGCCATACTCATCCAGCCTCGGAAGCAGTACCATGCTCAGCAGACACTCATGTTGCCGTGGCGTTGCCGCTTGACGAATATGCAGTCAGTCCCCATCAGCACGCCCCGCAAGTCATTGGGGCCTAGATCCCCATGTGCATGCACATGGCAGTGGTATGTCTCACTTGCCATTGCCATTGTTGGGAGACCTGTGTAAGTGTATTGTGGCCGTGCCGTCCCAGCTTGACAGCTGGGCTGTGGCCCATGTGCTTGCTCAGTCATGTCAGTGATGTGTATGCGAAATTGCTATGTGCCGTGTTGCTTTGACATGTGTCCTCTGCCATTTAACCCAGGCGGAGACCGAACATTGACCGCCCATACCAATTGCTGGCGGACATGGACGATACAGAGGTAATCAGGAAGTTTCGGCTGGACAGGCCAACTCTGCATCGACTGTGTGCCATGTTAGAGCCCCATCTCCGTCCCCGCAGGGTGTATCCGACTGCTGTCACCCCCACGGCTAAGGTGATGGCCGCCATGCATTTCTTCGCCACTGGGTCATTCCAGCACACAGTGGGCAGTGGAGGAGGGATGTCCCAGCCCATGTTCAGCAAGGTGCTGAGGGATGTACTGGCAGCCATGATGCTGTACCGGAACAGGTACATCAGATTCCCCAGGGCTCGTGAATTGGCGGCAGTGAAGGGTGCATTCTATGCCCTTGGCAGAATCCCACACGTCGTGGGAGCCATTGACTGCACTCATGTTGGCCTTGTTCCACCACAGGCCACTGAGCACCTGTACCGCAACAGGAAGCACACGCACTCCCTGAATGTGCAAGTGGTGTGCCTTGCGGACATGGTGATCACCCACGTGTGTGCAAAGTTTCCAGGCTCGGCCCATGACGCACACATAATGCGCAACAGCATCTTGCCACGACTGATGGCCAATCTGCAACAGGATCGTGGCTGTATTGTCGGTGAGTATGTGGAGTGGTGTAGCGTGCTGGTTGTGCGATGCTGTCCCCTGTCCAGTTGGAATAGCAACGGTTCTCTGTGTCCCTCACACCCAGGTGACTCTGCGTATCCGAATGGGGCATGGCTGCTCAGTCCATTGAGGAATCCTCGCACCCCAGCAGACGATCGATACAATGAGGCACATGGGAGGACTAGACGTGTGGTCGAGCGTACCTTTGGCCTCCTCAAGTCCAGGTTCAGGTGCCTGGACCGCACCGGGGTGCACTGGCGTACTCCCCACAGAAGGTGTGCCAGATAGTGGTGGCGTGCTGCATGCTGCACAATCTGGCCATTCGGAAGCAGATCCCCCTCATTGTGGATGACGGAGATCAACCAGGGCCCCAGCCCGCAGACCAGGACAGCTCGAGTGAGGTGGACAGCGGAGAGGAGGAAGCTGGGAATGTGCGCCAGCAGCTCATCGCCCGCTACTTCACTTGACGGTGAGTGTCCATGTACGACGGATGATGTGTCTGTATCTATGCAGGTGTGTGTGTGCTGTGTCAGGGTGGCCGTATGTTCACTGCGTGCAGTGTGTCAACGCTCCATGGCCAGGGTAGTATGCCACTGTTGGTGACTGTGGCATTGTGCCCTATTGCTCTGTGCGATGTGTGTACATTGCTTGTAGTTGTTGACATGTACTGTGTGATGGGTGTGTGACACACTCATTGAATGTGCTCCTGTTCTGTCTCCCACCCCTAGGTCCCTACAGGCCCTCCGGATTCCATTTCCATGCCACGCATCAGGTGCCTTTCCGCCCAAGGTGGCCGTTGTATTCCGTACAATAAAGACACAGGGCACAAACAGCAGTTAGTGAAAAAGGTGCATTTATTACAAACTGTGACATGTGATTGTGTGTAAGGTGATGACAAAAGTGGTGCGTGCAGTGACAATGAGCTGTCGGTCATGGCTGCGTGATGATCAGGGTGTACCCACTGGTTCTATGTCCATAGTCCAACACACACATGCCATCCAGATGGCTGTGTGGAGTGGGATCGTAGAGCAAGTCAATGCAGTGGCTGGTCAAGGAAGGCTGGCGGAAGGCTGGCTGGCTGCCTCACTTGCGACTGGAGCGTGCGAAGTCCTCCCGGGAGATCTGTTTCCTCTTCGGACGGCCCCTTCCACGTTTGGGAGGGGGTGTGTGGTGGCGACCTGCTGGTGGTGGGTGAGGTGTGCTCACTGGCTGTGGACGCAGGGGAAGTGGACACTGCTGCCCGAGCCTGCGCCCTAGCAGGTGGTGGCGGAGGTGGTGTTGCTGGCCTTGCCTGTGACCCCACCGCCACCACCAGCTGGCCCATGAGGTCCACGAGTTGGTCCATACGGGACACAAATTGGCCCATATGGGCGTCCATGGACCTCAGCACCCCCAGCACCTCCCGCGTGTCAGTAGCAGACCTGGCCCATTGTCCTTGGGCCTCTTCATAGGCCCCAAGGACTCTGGCCATTTGAGGCAGGGCATGGCTCCCAGGGAGGCTGGCGTTTCCCTGACCCTGCTCCTCCTACCAGTCCTGCTGCCACCGGCCTGCCCACTAGCCACATTGCTCACCACGGTCCTCGCTGTGGCTCCCAGGGTGGATCCAGTCGGCCGGGCCACCACCTGCGCTGGGGCTGGTGCCAGCGAAGACGTGGTGGTGGTGGAGGCGGTGGTGGTCGGTGCGGCGATGGTGGCGGTTGCGGCAGTGGTAGTGGCCGCAATGACCGTGGGTGTGGCCGCAACGACAGTGGCAGCAGGGGACTGGGACTGTTCAGCATCCCTGGATGATGGGTTGGTGGGTAGGAGGGGTCCTGGGGAGCGGCTGGGCCCTGCCACGCCAGATGGGCCAGCTTGGTGGTCCGTGTCCGAAGAGGTGGACAGATCCTCCAGATCCGTGTGTCCTCGTTGGGGGCTTGTAGGCTGGCTGTGCTGGCTGCTGTCTCCATCCCCAGCGTCCAGCAGTTCGTCACCTGTGGAGAGAATGAGATTTGTTATTGTGTTGCACCTGGCGAAGTATGTATTAGTCGTCTGACATTGGCAGTTCGTGCAATCTCGTACATGGGTTTCCCGGAGGCGAGTGTGTGGCTGTGGCATCTGTAGGTGTGTGTGCTAGGCAATGGGACTGTGTGCTGTGCACATGTGGCATGGGACGGATTGGCCATGCCGATGGGTGTGTTGCTTTGCCCCTACTCATTGTGACTCTGGTGTATGCGGGCTCCTGGCCCATCCTGGGTCTGGTTTGTACTTTGCTTTTGGAGTTCAAATGGAACGCTTAGGAACGCATATGGCAACATGGGGGCCATGCCCCAGATTCGCATTTGGGATGGAATATGCTTTTGGGGTTCAAATGGAACGCTTAGGAACGCATATGGCAACATGGGGGCCATGCCCCAGATTCGCATTTGGGATGGAATATGCTTTTGGGGTTCAAATGGAACGCTTAGGAACGCATATGGCAACATGGGGGCCATGCCCCAGATTCGCATTTGGGAGGGAATATGCTTTTGGGGTTCAAATGGAACGCTTAGGAACGCATATGGCAACATGGGGGCCATGCCCCAGATTCGCATTTGGGAGGGAATATGCTTTTGGGGTTCAAATGGAACGCTTAGGAACGCATATGGCAACATGGGGGCCATGCCCCAGATTCGCATTTGGGAGGGTATATGCTTTTGGGGTACATGCTGTGAGCCATGGGTGCCGAACGTGACATGTGTTGTGGCAGCATGACAGTGCATGGTCTGAGGTGTGTGCATGCCTGACATGCCCTGCATATTTGCTGTCTGTTGTGGTTACTGGACATGGCATTGGACGCATCGTTATGAGTGAGTGATAGTTGTGTGCCAGCCAACGTATTGCAGTTGTCCCATCTCCTTGGTGTGCGTGCTGCCCTGTGCCATGTGCATCACTGCAGTGCTCGGGGGGTGTGGCCCATGTTGTGTGTTGTTGCTCACAGTGTGTCGTGCGCTTAATTGACTTCTGGCACATGGTTGGTCATGGGCATGTGTCTTAGCGTGACTGCTGTATGTGTGGCAGCTGTGCGGATGACATGCCTTTCATGAGACTGGGGCTGACGGATGGGATGGATGGTATGTTGTATGTGCATGGTGTGTCTGTGTGTTTGATGGGTTCAGTGGTGTTCGTGTGCATTTATGTTGTTCCGCTCTGTTGCGTCTAGTGTTGTTTGTCTTACATAGGCGTAGTTGTGGGGTGTGTGGTTGACAGGCAGTAGGGGCTACATGGACAGGACTTCAATGGTGTTTCGGTTGTGTGTGATGAGTTGCACAGTGGCTGCCGTGTGGTACTATATTCAGTGTGGCTTGTGCATGCAGACGTGGCTCCTTGGGTGTTGCTATGTCTGTGATGGGTCATGTGGGGTGTGAGTCTGCTGTTCATGTCCGTGTGCACATTGTTCACTTGTTCGTGACGGTGGGCGGTGCTGCGTGTTCGTGTGCTACGTGACATGTCCCATGTGTTGGTGGTGTTATGGTCCTCATGCCTCCAGTAATCCAGCCCTGTCCAGTTTCCCACCTGCAAGTTGTTCGTGCGTGCACTGTACTGGATGCCACATGGCTCTTAGCGGGGGGTGCTCCATGTTGCAGGTCTGTGGGGGTGGGGGGGTGTAGTGGGTCGTGGGGGTGGCTGTACACCCACTGACACCGATTGCTGTGGACCGTGATGTCTGCCTTTCGGCTGTCGTTGTGCACTGCGGTGGCTGACACGTGGGTGTGGGGTGTGGGGGATGCTCCTCCTTGCTGTGCTGTGGGACTGGGGCCTGGTGTGTGTTGTACTTGGGCTGTCCACCGTCCCACCCACTGCACTTTGTGTTCCTGCCACTTACCTGTTACTTGTCGGTTGGTGCAGCTGTGCCTGACACATGGGTGTGGGGAGTGCTCCACCTTGCTGGTCTGTGGGAGTGGGGGCCTGGTGGGTGTTGTACTTCAGCTGTCCCCCCTCCGACCCACTGCACTTTGTGTTCCTGCCACTTACCTGTTACTTGTCGGTTGGTGCAGCTGTGCCTGACACATGGGTGTGGGGAGTGCTCCACCTTGCTGGTCTGTGGGAGTGGGGGCCTGGTGGGTGTTGTACTTCAGCTGTCCCCCTCCGACCCACTGCACTTTGTGTTCCTGCCACTTACCTGTTACTTGTCAGTTGGTGCAGCTGTGGCGGACACATGGGTGTGGTGGGTGCTCGTTGTGGCGCTTCTGGCATATTTGGGGACCTGTTGGTGGTTACGTGGCTGGCTTAGTGTACACATGTCCCCACGCATCTTACAGTTGTTCGGTTTGGCCTGTGTGTGGTAGTGTCTGTTGCATGTGCGTGTGATGTGTTGTGTATTGTGTGCTGGACATGGGGGTGTTTGTCCCTGGGAGCTGTGGCATGGTGGTTGCGCATGTGTGTACATAGCGGTGTGCTGGTATACATTAGTTTGTACTTACCAGCCTCCACTCCCCCTGCTAATCCGGCGAGGATCTCCGGATGTATTACGACTCGCACCTTCTCCTCCCACGCTTTGAAGGTCTTAAAGAGCGCGGGATTCCCTCCGCCAGTGACGGCAGCCAGCTCTCTGTTTTTGCCCTCCTTCTTCTTGACCAGGCTCTTTACGTCATTCCAACGTTTGTTTATCTCGGTTCTGTTCCTGGGCAGGGTCCCGACTGCATTGACCTGGTCTACGATCCGGGTCCACATTCTGTTTCTGGTGGCTAGTGGTGTGTGCTGGACCATGTTCCCATAGATTTGTGGGTACACCTTGATGATCTCGTCGACCATGACCGTCAGCTCCATGGGCGTGAACTTGGGCATCCTTTGTGGTGCCATGGTGTTTGTGGTGCTGGTGCGGTGTGTGTTGTGTAATGTGCAGGGGGTTTGTGGTGCCGGTGTTTGGTGGTGGTGGTGGTGGTGGTAGTGATGTGTGCGTTTCTGTGGTGTGCTGCTGTCCTTGCTGTGTCACTGTGTCCTCTCCTCTCCTCTCTGGTTTGCAATGTAGCAAGGGGTTGTGGTCTGTGGGAGTGCTGCTTTTGTACTCACCTATGTGGGTGTGTCCTCATGGTCTGTTGTTTTCAGGTGTGTTGTGTCTGGGGTTCTGGCCTTTGTATTTTTTGTTTGTCCGGGGGTGTTTTCGGGATGTGTACTGTGCTTGTGTATTTGTGCGTGCCTTGCTGTGTGGACTTGTTGGCCATGTTGTGTGCTATTGGTTTTGTGTGCGGATGGTTTCTGTGCAGGTACGTGGGCGCCATGGCTTCTGCCGTGTCGATTCTCATCGGCGTTGTTTGCGCTGGCGGGCGGTATTTTTGTTGTTTTTCCGCGCTCATGGCGGTGCGATCGTAATTTCACGTGCGGTGTGTCGGCCGTGTGGGCGGGCGGTTTTGTGTTGTCGTGCGTGTTTCCGTCCGTGGCGGGCGGTTTGACTCCGACTCGGACGATGGCGGGCGGTATTTTGTATGATTTTTCCGCCGATGGCGGTTTTCAGTTTGTGTACTCATAATGGCGTGGTCGGTGTTCAGGCGGTGTGTGCGGGCGGATTTTTGCCGCTTCCATGCCTGGCGGATTTTTTTACGCCGGGTATCGTAATGTGCCCCTTAGAGTCTAAAACCAATAAAATACAATTAGATTATTGGCAGTGTACTATCCTATGTGTAATCTGGAACATTAGGCCCATGCATCATTTCATTTTCTTATAAAGTATGCAAATGGTGTCACAATGAATAAATCAAATGGTTATTACATATATTTGCAAAACAATTCATATATTTATATCAAAACATTAGTGGCTTAGATCATTGCTGATTCTTCGTAGGATCGAATCTACGCGCGATTTGGCGACCCATGCACCATTGTCAGGAAATCCACAAGTTGAACCAAAAAATACCAGTGGAGGAAACAACCTCCAGGTTGGATGAAGTGGGGTGGCATAGATGCTTGAATAGACTGCTGTGTTGATTCGTTCATCAGACGCATTTATGTATAAAAATTAATCATTTTCATGAATGAAAGTGAAACTTGTTGGACAGAACTCAGTCTATCTAGTATCCGAGGTATTCCTAAATGGATGCTAAAACTGTGATAAATCCTTTTGGTTGATGAGGAATGTTAAATTGGAAGGATGTCATTCATGTTAGTTCATGCTTTTTCTACAGAGAACTGTGGAAGGGGAACCAAAACAATCGGCTAGCTAAGGCCCATATAAACAGTGGTTAAAGAGACCTTTTCTGGATGGCCTTAATGAGAAACAGATGCAGTGGTGATGACAGTGGGGTCAATATAATCTGTGGTTATAGTGGTTGTGATCCTAGTAAATATGCGGAGTGAGTAACAGAGGTTTTTACTGATGGGCTGCCTTTTGGTCTTTCAGCAGGTGGTGGTGCATGGCTTGTAGACGGTTCCTTCAAGTCCTCTTGTGTTGTGTCATCTGCAAATACACCAAATGCTTTAATGAAGAATTCAATTTGTATATAAAAGTAAGACAAGACAAATTGCATTTGAAATAATATGTGTAATGAACACCTAACATCTTTTCACAGTTAAATGAAAAACGATAAGGACAAAAGATCTTAATCCTTTTTGTGTAATTTCATAGGCCCTGATTACTAGATGGGCGATAATGGCATTATGGTAAATCAAAAACCAGTGGTGTGTGGTCACACTCCACCAATACCGTGCAATTTTTAGTTTAACCTCATGGATTGTTGATCAAACCGTATGGTCATGGTGTTACAGGGCAGAATTCCACAGGCTAATTCCTTTTTTGTTGGGAATATTGCTGACATTTACCATCTGCTCTGAGGAGGTGGTAAATGTGAGCATAAAGGCTGCTGCCAGAACGGTGGAGAAGGGAGTGTGGTGGGGTGTGCAAGGGAAATAGAAGTCCGACAGGAGGGAGACGTCTTTTTGACGTATATTAATCATTACCTTATGCACATCAAATTATGCAAAGATTTGAGCGGAGTATGTGTGACTCTTACCATGTTCCTCTACTCCACCAGCTTCAGCACCACCTTCTATTTCTTCAATTATTGTAGTATTTATGATGCTTCAGGTTTGCTCTTCCCTGGGACCTAGTTTCAGTTCTGGTGGTAGTCCTTCTTCTGTAGCTAAAGTTTGTAGTCGGTGTTTACAAAGTACATCCCTCAGTCGACATTTATGGTCTTGAAACAGCTTTTTACAGTAATCTACTCTCCAGAGGTATGAAGAAACAGAATTAACTTTGTTTGTAATCTGCTGCCAAATTCTACTTCTCAGCATGGCAGTGTTTATTTTTGTACTAAACGACTGTTGCATTGTATGTTTGCATTAGCATATGTTAGCATAGATTCTCGGCACATGACATGTTTTCTTTTGTAAAGCATTTTGGATTCCAAGTGAATGTTGATCTTGGAATCAATAAACCTTTTAAGTAACCTGGATTTGTGGATTTAACAATGGCGATGACCTTGTGAGGCATCCTGCCTATTTCGCAGCACAGAAGTGGATTGCCTCACTCACCCACAAATTTGAAGGATTCTGGAAATTCGACATTTGGATTAATTCATCTGCCTAGATTTTGGATTTTGGAAATATGGTAAGTGAGGTACGGAGATGACCAAAGAATTGACACTATATAAGGTTACCAGCATTTTATTTTCTTGGGAGCGGCCGTCGGGTGTTGTTTTGATTCAAAAGTCAACCGCTGGTCTACCAGGGAATCTTCGTATTACATTCTATTTGTGGCCGGCATCTCTGGAACGTCGTCTGTGCTCCGCTGAACGTTGCTGCAGCTTCACGGATCATCATATGAATCGTTTTACTGCTGCGCAGCGTGCTGACGACATTTCGCTGTGTGGCGGCCATTTTGGTAAAGGCAGAAGGAAAAGTATTGTCGGTATCGGCAAGGGAGCTCGTTATCGATGAAGGAAAATTATTTTCAGCGTTTCCAGGCAATCGCTTAGTACAGGAAAACCGTCTGGTAAGCCTTTCATCTGTCCATACATAACGCTGACATTAAGGAAGTTTTGCTCATCTATAGTTAGACTTCTTAGGGTTCCCATCTGTCCCATGCACAGCACTGACATTGAGAGACTCTATCCATTCTGCATTTAGACTTATATTGATTTATTGGGGTTTAGAGGTAATAAATTCGCCATGCACTTCGAGCCTCCAGCCAAGTTTTTGCAAAGAAAGGAGAACCTATTATTCCATGGGTCAGCTGGAAAGAGGAATTCTTTACTTATATGAAACCTATAGATGGAGAACGTATGGGAGCATAACAGAAAAAAATATACTTCTACACTGTTTGGGATCGGAAGGCCAAGTTGTATTCAGAACATTACCACAAGTAAGGCCACCTCAAGGACAAGACGAGATGGATGTATACAAAGAAGCTATTTTGCTGATGGAACTGAGGTTTAAATCTACCATGAGTTTAGGTTTGAACAGATTTAAGTTTTACACAAGAGCTCAGAAAGAAGAAGAGCCATTTGATGAGTTTTTGACAGCACTAAGGGCATTATCCATGCATGCAATTTTGGCGCTATTACTGATGAGATGATCCGGGATCAGATCATAGTACATGTGAGGAACAAGAAAATTCAAGAGCAACTATGGGTGATGGGTGGCCCTAAGTTACAAGATGCAATAGCCACTGCTAAGGCATTGGAGCAGTCTGAAAAGTGGATGTCTGCTGTAAAAAGTGCTAATGTGAGAATGGAGTATACTGAGGAGGTGTGTGTAGTAAAGAAAGTGGAGGAGAATAACACCGAAGGATCGGCCATGAGTACAGGGTCACGGGGAAATTATCACACTAGAAGTAGGAGTTTTGACAAAACGGAAAAGGGAAGAGTATGCTACAGGTGTGGTAGCAGTGGGCACATAGCGTTATATCCTGGGTGTCTAGCTATGAATAGAGAGTGTAAGAAGTGTGGACGAGTGGGTCATTTTGGGTGTGTGTGCAAGCATGTGAGGAGGAATTTGAGTCAGACAAGAGGTAAAGTGTCAGATATGGCTGAGACTTGTGAGAACAAATCAGAGTGTGATTGCAAGTGTGGTAAAAGTGGCAGTGAAGGTATAGTACTGTCCATTCAGGAGAATGGGGGAAGTGTAACGGTGAAATTTGGGAGAAAACCTCCCATATGTAGTGGATGTTTTTCAGAAGTGGAGATAGAGCATATGGCGGATTCAGGATGGCCTTTGGACCATTGTTAGTAGGAAGTTGTTTTTGGAAAAATGTGGTCACACGTGGGACCTTGAATGCTTGCATCAATCTGATGTTATAGCTGAGAGTTTTGACGGTTCCGTCATCGCGATGGATGGTTATGTTTCTGTGGTTGTGAATTTAAAGGGAGGAGTGCCCAGATTAAGCTTTATGTTGTGGTGAAAGGGCTGAATGTTTTAGTTTGGAGAGACCTGTGGAAATTGGGTATAATATTGAATCCTCGCAGCAAGGAACCTGCTCTGCTGTGTGAAGAAGGGTATGAAAATTGCCAATCTTCCACTGGGGAGTGTGATGCAGAGAAACGCCTGAGACAAACTCTTCAGGAGCGTGTTTTCAGAGGACCTAGGAAGGTTGAGAGATTTTACACATATGATTAAGCTTAAAAGTGATGCTGTACCAGTCAGGCAGAAATTGAGGAGTGTGCCTATCAATTTAAGAGATGAATTGAAGGAGATGTTGGAAGAGTTAGTCAGAGAAGGAATAATTGAAGAAATTGAATCAAGTGAATGGTTTTCTCCCATCATTTTAGCCAGCAAACCTGATCAAATATTGCACCTGTGTGTGGATTTGAGAGCGTAAAATGCAAATATTTTGATTACCATCCGTTGCCAAATATTAATGAAGTTGTATCTATGCTAGAAGGTGCCAAAATATTTTCCACGTTGGACCTCAGATCTGCGTATCATCAGATGGTGTTAGCTGAAGAGTCTAAACATTTAACTGCATTTATTACTCCACAAGGTCTGTAAGCCTGGGCGTAGTTCGCGAAGTAGCGCTACGCGAAGCTACGCAAAGTGCAGTTCGCACTACGCGAGCTACGCGTAGCACTACGCGAACTGCGTAGTGCACTGTTCGCAATGATTGCACAGTGCCGGATGCTTGTCCGCACTGTGCAATCATTGAAAATGGCATCTTGCACAGTGCGAGCTGTCTTTACTGCCGCTCGAGTAGATTTTTACTCGAGCGTCAGCTTTCTCAACGCGGACTGGTAGTTTCTCATCGCGAGCGGTCGCGAGCATACGCGACCACTCGCAATGAGAAACCTGACCTCCCCGCGTTGAGAATCTCGCCGGAGGTTTATTTTCCACGCTCGCGATCGGCAACTTGATGTTGCTGATCGCGAACGAGGAAAAAGTCTCGCCGGGATGTCATTTTGCTTGCTCGCGGTCGCCAACTTGACGTTGAGGACCGCGAGCAAGCAAAATGACCGCTGCACTACGCTACGCTACGCTACGCGTGTTTGCACTGTGCTACGTGCAATTCGCGTTGTGCGAAGTAGCGCAAACTTCGCAAACTACGCGAGCGTAGCGTAGTGCTTTGCCCAGGGTTAGTCTGTACTAATTTATGAGAATGCCATTTGGGTTGGCCTCTGCGGCTTCTGTTTTCCAGAGAGCCATGCTTCATATTTTTAGGTATGTTGGGGATTTTGTTAAGTGTTTTCAGGACGATATTTTAATTTTTTCTCACAATGAAGAAGAATGCAACATATGATCGAAGTATGCACCTGATTAGAAAAACATGGTTTAACTCTAAAGGGTCACAAATGCAAGATGTTTAAGAGGACGGTGGAGTTTTTGGGACACGCACTGCCAGGTGATGGGGTGGTACCTGAAAAGTCCAATGCTGATGCCATTATGAAAGCGCATGCACCTTCCACCAAAGAGCAATTACTGTCATTTGCTGGTATGTGCGATTACTACAATAAATTTATAGATAATTTCGCTAACAAAATGGAGCCTCTTAGGGAGCTATTGAGGCATTATGTCAGTTATGTGTGGTCTGACAAACAACAAGGTGCTTTTCAAAATATCAAACAAGAAATAGTACGAGCTCCTACTTTGAAACCATTTTGCATGGGAAAGGAGTGTATTATAACTGTGGATGCCAGTATGTATGAAGTGGGCAGTGTACTCGCTCAAAAGTTTGGTAGGGAGGAATGGAATGTGGCTTTTGCCTCCTGCCCTCTGAGTGGAACGGTACGGAGGTATGCTGTGATCGAGAAGGAATTAGTGTCTTGCGTGTGGGCTATTGAACATTTCAGGAATGATATTTGGGGGAGCAAATTCATTCTGAGGACCGATCACAAACCGTTGGTAAACATTCTGTCTCCTGGAGGGGGTCGAAACTTCAGAGCACGCATTGCAAGGCTCACTTCAAGATTGCAAGAATATTGTTTTAAAACTGAATATGTACCGGGTAAGAAAAATGTGACTGCGGATTGCCTATTACGTTTGCCATGTCTGCATGATGAGGAAAGTGAGTCTGAAGCGGATGTGATGATTGCCACCATTAAAGATGTCTATAACAGTAATTTTGGGGAGATTACAGAAGAGCTCTGGAAAGAGTGTGAGTTAGCAGACGAGGTATGGCAGTTCACCAAGAAGTGTGTTTTGGAAGGATGGCCTAAGAGGAGCAAAATTAAATCGGAGTGTTTGCCCATGTACAATGTAGCTGAAGAATTGGAAGTTGAAGGCGATTTTGTATTTAAAAGGGGAAAATGTGTAACGCCTGTTGGAGTGCGGGAGATCATTATTAAGTTAGCCCACAAGGGATATCCTGGAATGTCCGCTTTGAAACGTTTAGTCCGCATTCATTTTTGGTGGCCCGGTATAGATAGGGTGATTGATAGGTTGGTAAGGGAGTGTGAGATGTGTTCTGGAGGTGGAAAGATGGTGAAGGTCAGTACTATGCCTTTGAAAAGCTGTGAATGGCCGGAGTTGCCATGGCAAAAGGTGGCATTTGATATATCAGGACCTTTTAATTTCTTGCCAATGGATGCTAAGTTTGCTTAGTTTTAATTGATTACCATTCTAAGTGGCCAGAAGTTAAGTTTGCGTCACAGGCCACCACGGGAGCAGTTGTTGAGTTCTTCAAGGAGATATTTGCCCGGGAAGTATGTCCATCTGTTATGGTTACGTACAATGGTGTTCAACTCACTAGTGCAGAGATGGAATCTTGTCTTATACATTGCAATATTAAATATGTAACTATGGCTTTATATGAGCCACACGAGAATGGCCAAGTGGAAAGGTTCAACTGCAAGTTGAAGACCTATGTGATGGAGGCTAATCGCCAAGGGGGTAACTGGAAGAACAATTTGAGGGAAAGGCTATGGTTGTACTGCATAACACCTCATTCCACCACTGAAATTAGCCCTTTCAAGTTGCTAAAGGGTAGGAATCCGCCTCTAGGCTGTGTCCATGGTGGTTCAAGGAGAAGTGGGATGGTAAGAAAGAGGAAGGTAAAGTAACTGATGTTGCCGAGAGGGTGAGAAGAAAACAAGATAAATATTAAGAATGGTATGATGCCAAATGGAAGGTGAAGTCAAAATTGTGAGTAAAGGGTCGAACAGGTTCGGCCGGGCTGTGAAGGTTTAGAAGGTATTCCCTAACTGTGTGATTACTCAGGATGGTAAGGTGTGGGATGTGAAGAGGGTTGCAAAGTGCACAGGTGGAGGTTTCTGCGATAGTGATGAGGATGGAGGTGAGGATGGTTTCCTGGTGAACATGAGTAGGAGATTGTTTCATAGTGGTGAATGAAATGAAATTAAATGAAATGAAAAAGGCTTTTATATAGCGCATGGCTACCCGGAGGCATCCCAGCGCTGCAGCGAGGCCAAGGGGGGTGAGACTCTTATGGGAAGAGCCAGGTCTTTAGCTGTTTCCGAAATGCAAGGTGGTTAGATTCCATACGAAGGGAGAGCGGAAGGGAGTTCCAGAGCTTAGCAGCGTTGTATGAAAAGAGACGGCCACCAGCTCTGGCCCTCTTAATTCTGGGCACTTCTGCCAGGTGGAGCTCATCAGAGCGGAGTCTTCTGGTGGCCTTGTAGGGTCTGACCAGGTCTTTGATGATGGGTGGCCCATTTCCTTCTAGGGACTTGTGAGCAACGCAGAGAGCTTTGAAATGAATTCTCTCCTGTACCGGAAGCCAGTGAAGGGAGCGTAGGGCGGGCTTTGCGGAGCAGCGGTTGTTTGTACCTATAAGCAATCTAGCTGCCGAGTTTTGAACGATCTGCAGTTTTGCGACTACTGAGTTGGGGGCCCCTAGGTAGAGAGCGTTGCCATAGTCTAACCTAGACAAGATTAAGGCCTGGATCAGCAACTTTTTCGCTTGGCAGGGGAGTAAGGGGAGTATTTTCCGGGTCATTCTGAGTAGGCCATAGCACGCGGCGGCAGTCTTCCTGGCTTGGGCTCTAAAAGTGAGGTCTTGATCTAACCAGATTCCCAAGCTCTTTATATCAGTTTTTGGGACTGGTGCTGGACCCATGCAGGCTGGCCACATGGTGCTAGATTTAAAACTTAACTGGTTGCCAAGTAGCATAAGCTCAGTTTTGTCACCATTGAGCTTTAGGTGGGATAGGCTCATCCAATTAGCAACTTCCCCGAGACAGGAGTGGAGATCAGTGGGCGAGTGTTCAGCCTGGTTCTGTGCTTCGACCAGCTGGGTGTCATCCGCGTATGTAACTATATGTATTCCAAAGGGGGATACAATATTCGCCAGAGGAGCCATATATACATTAAAAAGAGTGGGACTCAGGGACGAGCCCTGGGGGACTCCACACTGCAACGGGAAGGGTTTGGATAGCATATCCCCTTCGAATACCTGGAAGTATCTTTCTTCCAGGAAGGATTGGAGCCAGGATAGGGCTGTACCTGTCACTCCCACCTTCTTGAGACGGTGAACCAGAGTGCCATGGTTCACCGTGTCAAAGGCTGCGCTTAGGTCGAGGAGGATTATGGCAGAGGATCCTCCGGAGTCGAGAATCTTTCTCGCTTCTTCCACCACCGCTAACAAGGCTGTCTCTGTGCCTTGGCAGGGGCGGAAGCCTGTTTGTGAAGGGTGGAGCAGTTTGTGGGATTCAAGGAATGCGAATAGTGTGTGGTTGACGTATTTTTCCGCGATTTTGCTAACTCCGGGGAGGAGTGAAATAGGGCGGTAGTTGCCCAATTCAGCAGGGGTCCAAGTGAGGCTTTTTTAGTAATGCTTTTACCATTGCTTTTTTCCAGTCCTGCGGGACTATTCCCGAAGCTAATGAAGCATTGATCAAGTTGGTGATAGGGGGGACGACTGTAGGTGCTGCCAGTTTCAAAATGTTCGGTGGAGCCGGGTCGAGTGGTGACCCACTCTTGACAGAGAATAAAATGGGAAGGAGTAATTCCTGGGTGAGTGGGGGGTATGTCTTGAGGTAAAAGTTACTCTCATGTGGTTCAGAGTCCATAGGCTTGGATATTGAATCAAAGTCCGGATGGGGGAGGTGCCTGAGGATGTTTTGAACTTTGGTTGAGAAAAATTCTGCAAGTTCATTACAGCGGGGGGTCGGGGACTTTAAGTAGTTTTTTTGCAATGAGGAATATTTCTCTGGATGAATTGGATGATAGTGAAATTTTTTCCTCATAATAGGCGGCTAGGACTCTTTTTATTTCTGCTTTGTATGTTGCGATGGCCGCTCTGTATTGTGATTTCTTATCGAGTGAGAAATCTTTCCTCCACGTTCTCTCTAGTTTCTTGCATTGCTGTTTCAGGAGGCGTAGTTCAGGGGAGAACCATGCGGACTTGTTAGGTCCACTTTTCTTCTGAACTGATTTTTTGGGTAACACTGAGTTGAATGAATTCTCAATCCAGGTGGATAGACTTCTGTTAGCTACGGCTGGGTCGGAGTCTTGATTTGGTATGGTTTTTTCAAGCTCACGAGTCCAATCCTCTATGGGGAGCTTGGGCCAGGGACGAATAGAGTTCGTGTAGAAAGGGTGTGTGAGCCCGTGATTGGAGGGGACCAGGTAAAAGGGACTAAGAAATGGTCCGACCATGGTAATGGGATGGGGACTTTCCCTTTTAGTTCACCCAGATTAGAGAAAATAGGATTGAGGAGATGTCCTTTGGTGTGTGTTGCTTGCGGGACCTTCTGATGTAATTGGTATGCCGCAAGGTCTTGGGCTAGGTCAGTAGCAGACCGATCTGAAGGATCGTCGAAATGCAGGTTAAGGTCTCCAAGGAGAGTACAATTGGCTGAGATGCTAGCGGGATTCGTAGCTGTTTCCAGCACGGATTTACAAAATTGACCCTGTGCCCCAGGGGGTCGATAAATAAGAATACCTACGAGAGTAAGTGAGGGGGTGACTTCGATCGAGAAATGGGCATTCTCACAATCTGGTGGTGGTGAAGACAATAACAATAGGAATGGTGGGTCTCATGATGTGGAGGTTTCTAAAGATTATGTAGCCTCCAGAGTAAGGGGGGCTGGAAGAAGTAGACATTTACCAAAGAAATTTGCTGATTTTGTTAAATAGAAATGTTTATTGTACATTTAGTTATATTGTATTTAGATAGGTTTCCTTTGTGTTGTTTTATTTTTATAGTTTAAGTTTTTTTGTGATGGAGGAGATGTGTTACATTGTATGCTTGCATTAGCATATATTAGCATAGATTCTAGGCACATGACATGTTTTCTTTTGTAAAGCATTCTGGATCCCAAGTGAATGTTGATCTTGCAATCCTGTGTGTATGCTAGAGAAGGTCTGTTGCTGTCCCAGAGACTGGACGCATTGCTGTGTTGCTGATTCAATAAACCTTTTAAGTAACCTGGATTTGTGGATTTAGCAATGACCAATAAATTTTCGCTCTTTCTTTACTATTTCTTCAAGTAGTACTTGTAGTTCTGCTTCACTGAATTTGACTTTTCTCATTGTCACAAAGGCCATTATTGATGACTGATATCTTATCTCCAGCGGATGTCCATTTTATTGTAAGGATTACTTTGGATTCCAAATCTAAATTGGCAGCCGAAAAGGAGCAGTAGAAAGAAAGTTAAATAAAATATGTTTCCTTTGATACAAACACACAAAAAGGTCTAATCTGATGAGAAGAGAGCAAAGGAGCCATTAATGATTGCATATTTTCTGTTTTTATATGTCATTTCCTGGCGGGCATTCTCTGTGCATGTCTGTTTCCGTGCAGTAATACTGGCAGGTATTATTGCACAGAAAAATCACATTTGTAAACATCATATGAGAAATGTAAGAATGATAAACCTGATACCATGAGGCAAGGAAAAAACTTGCAAGCTAGAGGTTAACAATCAGATTTACCACCTGGTAACAATATTGCTGCAACTGGATATGGCTCAACTCGTAATCATCGCCATAGTCTCCAGTCTGATAGGTCATTGCTGTGGGTGTGGCTGAGAGCCAGTAGAGATTGCAAGATTTTTTTATTTTTTAAGTTTTATAGAGCGCAAACCAGAACCGTGAGGGTATCAGAGCGCTTTACAGGGTTGACGGGTGGTATACAAAAGACTTAGGAGGGGAGGATACTATTGGGATACAAAGGGGTAGATACATAATATCGGAAAAACAAGTAGTCTCAAATCCCGGATACATTTGGGATAAAAACAGGTAGATTCATTATACAAGAAAATAAGCAGTCTGAACTCCCGGGTGGGATGCCCAGAAAGGCCGGGAAGGTATCATCCGGAAAAGCCATGGATAATGCCGTAATGGTGGGTGGAACAAGGTCGTTGAGGTGATTGTAATGCGATCATTAGGCGAGGAATTTGCCCATTAGGAAAATTTTGGTCTCATTTTTGAAGCGTGCCAAAGACGATAGTCTTCTGATGGTGGGCGGGAGAGAGTTCCATATTCTTGGAGCGGCCCCAGAGAAGGCCCGATTGTAGGTTTTCTTTTTCCGGAAGCGAGCTGGTTGGAGCAAAAGGTCTATGGCAGACCGGGAGTTTCTGGCTCCTCCGGATATCACGAGTTTCTGGGCGAGGAATGCAGGGGAATTGGAGTATAGAGCCTTGTGAGTAATGCAGGCCATCTTAAGTTGGATTCTGGCCTCGAGAGGAAGCCAGTTCAGAGCTTTAAGGTGGGGAGAGATGTGGCCGAATTTCTTTGAACCGGTTAGGAGTCTGGCGGTGGCGTTAAGGCAGGCTTTCAGTGGGGCCAGAGAGTTCTTGGGCAGACCTGCGAGAGTAGAGCATCCATATTCTAGTCTGGAGATAACTAGTGCCTGGATTGCCGTTTTTAGGTCGGGAGAATCGAGTTAGGGTTTCAGGTTTCTTAGGTAACTCATGTGATATCTGGCAGTTTTGGCCATCGAGTTGATATGGACACGCATGTTCAAGCTGCCGTCTAGAGTTATTCCAAGGGATTTAGCAGAGTCCACAATGGTAGGAGGGCAGTTTAGCGCTGTGATAGCCTTGATCCATTCCTGGATGTCTGGATTGGTTTTGGGTGGGGAGATAAGAAGAAACTCAGTTTTTTTTGCGTTAAGTTTGAGCTGGTTAGAGGTGAGCCAGTGGACAGTCAGCTTCAAGGCCTCATTAAGGGAGAGAATGTCCTTAGGAGAAGAGATTTTAATGTAGGTCTGTGTGTCGTCGGCATACATGTGGTAGGAGATATTGGCGGTGCGTAGCACCTCTGTGAGCGGTTCAAGGTAAAGATTGAAGAGGGTAGGGGACAGCTTTGAGCCTTGGGGGACTCCCACCGTGATAGGAGAGGGAGCGGATAGGTTGCCGTTGATTAGGACTCTCTGTGAGCGATTCTGGAGGAAGGACTTAAACCATTCAAGAACGGTGCCATCCAAACCCATCCTGAATTTGAGGCGTTCAAGGAGTGTTTCGTGGTTAACCGTATCGAAAGCCGAGGATAGGTCTAGGAGGATAAGGAGACAGGTTTTGCCTTGGTCCAGGGCTTGGAGGGCATCATCCATGATGTGGAAGAGGGTGGTTTCAGTGCTGTGACCAGGTCTGAACCCGGATTGGAAGTCGTCTAGTAAGTGAAAGTTGGTGATGTGTAGGCTCAGCTGCTGTTGCACACATTTCTCCAGAACTTTGGCTAGGAGTGGGTTGTTGGATATAGGTCTATAGTTGTCAGGGGAGGTAGGATCCAGCGTAGGTTTTTTTAAGATGGGGGGCGACTTGGCCGGCTTTAAGAGAGTCAGGTATCGATCCCTGTAGGAGGGAAGTGTTGATTATTGCAGTCCAGGAAGGGATGATAGCCTGAGAGGCGGCGGCTAGGCAGTTAGAGGGGAGAGGATCATTGAAGTGATTGATGAACAGGGGTGCTGGTTGTGATAGCTTTGTAAGTTATGAAAGCTGGTTTTGACAATTCTTTGAGCTGGCAAAGGGAGCCGATGGAGTTGCATCAGGATGGGGGTGATGTGATCATATTTCTTCAGGCCCTGGCTGAGATGTCCTGAGATGTGAGATTACGAGGATTTAAACAGTCATGATTCTTTACAGATTAGTTTTTTTGTCTGCATACTTCAAGCTCCTATTTATGTGAATGCCGGTGGACAGTCACTTTCTGCTTCCAGCACACTACTTGTGGTTCTGAGCATCTTTCTGCTTCACTTTCCTCTTTATAAACAGCGCTGTTCTGGAGCTCTGACAACTAGTACTCCATTTCCCCCACCCAGAATCTGTATGACTTGGTTCTGTGCAGTGTTCTCTCAGGGGTGTAGCTATCAGTGGTGCAGTGGCATTGGGGTCCAGAGAGCAGGAGGGCCCAGTCTGCCTCGCACTAGCTGTAGTTGTTTGTCTGGCTGCTCGCTGAAATTATTTTTGAGTTCCTGCAAATGCCTGGCTCTGTATTTACAGTAAGGGGGGGCAGGGAGACTTGCTTTAATGACCTGGGTGTTCTTGCTGTACCCCTGCTTCCTCTTACATAATGCTGTTCCAGGCTAGGTGATGTCTAAGGGGTACTGTCCTTTGAAGACTAGGCATGATCTGTGACTGCCTGGTGGGGGTTCCTTGCACCTCTCCCAGTTTGCTCAGCACCATTATTGGCTCCTCACATCCACCACCAGACTTTGCTTAGACAATGTTGTGCAGCCCCTAAAGACTCTAGGCCATTTTCTAATTTCCCACTTCTGATCTGGCTGCCCTATCTCTTAGTTTTGGCTGCTGCCTCTACTGCCACCGGCCTCTGTGTCTTATCATCACACCTCTTCCAGCTCTTCTTAGTGATCTGACCCTATACACTCTCCTACAGCACCCGACGCACACACTCTCGTACACACCATGCCAAAGGTTACAGTTAAATTTTAACCTCAACCATCTCTCACAACACTGACTCCATGCATATTTCACTGCCTCACCAAAAAACCTATCCCTACCTTCCACCTCTCAACAGTGCAGTTGCCCAGCCTTAGCCTGTCCATAGCCTGCTAGCCCTGCTATCCTCAACCACGGGGCTTACCTCTTGTACTTCATTTCCACCATTGACTTACACACAATCTCCATCCACTGCACCAACTGGCCCAACTCAACTTTTTTCTTAGGTAAGCTCAAGCCCAATGCTCCTGCCATCAACCAACTCTCATTTAATGTAAATTTCCACCCAAGCCCTACATCTGACAAACAACTGCACAACATCAAACAATGCCTTTTTAATTTGATAATCACCACAGCTGTGACCGAACACACCATTAGTGCTGATGTCCCACTCACTAACACCCACCCACTTAACCATCCCCCACCAGTTCTAACACACATACCCGTCCAGCCTACCCCAATCACATGTTTTCGACTTACAATTTCTGACTAACATGCAGTCATCAAAGTAATCCTTCACTTCAGCAATAGACCACATAAAGAAGCACTCACTTCAAGTTCAACATGAAGGGCAACTGGTTTTGCTGTTGTAGCATCCAATGATCAATTCAAATTAGACCGGAATTAGAAAACACCCAACCCGCACCTCTAGCCTCCTGACGAAACATACTGCTCTATTATACAATGCTATCTAACTTCTCTCTCAAAAGTGTTCTTTACAATCAAGCCACCTATCTGTAAACTTCAGCAGTCTTATAGCCTACCCCCGCCTGCTCGCCAGCCTCCACCACCAGCATCCATATAGTTATTCAGCACTTGCTTTACGCTACAGCCTTATCCAACTACCTCACCACCACTCCAGATAAACATATTTGTTCATGTCCCCAGAAACTTCTCTTACTGTTGCTAATCTAGGGGAAAAAAACCTCTAGAATGTGCTGATCTTAATGTTCTTGATCGCTAATCACTGCACTCCTCCCACTGACTATCACAAAAACCTCTGCAACATTCTCACATGCCCATCAATTAAACTCACATGCACAGACCTGCCTGTCTCCAATTCTTTATAAACGCAAACTCATCTTCCTCAGACCTCTCATCCTCAACATAATACATTACGTCACCCTTGACATCCTTGATAAAGTCAGCATATGGACCCTCTCCATCCTCCACCAGAATGCAATGACATTGCACTCAAATTCCCCCTTTCAGAACCTATACCAAAGCTTAATCCAGCAACATGCATCCATCATCCCACACCACCCGTCTGCACACCCATCATTTAAAAGAAAGGTATGCTGATCTGGCATACACACAATTTTCCCACCCTAAGATACCTGGAACTACTGGCAACCAGCACACCTCACTTGCAGCCTGCACCGCTCACAATAACCCTTCACTACACCCACACTTTCCACACAAATTACAACCACTGTCCTAGTCCCTAAAATCAACTATGACACATGCCAGCCTTTGGCAACAGCCTGAAAATGTGAGAGGCCAAATGAAACTCCACAGAATAATCAGTGGCACACTTGGACTTTTCTATTAAAACCCCTATGCTTGGGCAGATCAGTAGTTAATACATGTTACACCACCTGGGAGTCCAGTAAAAGCAGAAAAAGAGGAGGCTTCTCTGTGACAACCCTGTTCCATTGACTCCCATCCTTGACTGAAAATCCTAATTCATTGGCTGATCATTTGCTCGCCTAACTGCCTCTGCCTGTCTACTGCCTCATTCTACTACTGCATATTGCATCTATCTTACCCTATCACTACAGCTGCTGGACTTTATAGAACAGGATACACAACTGCCTGGTGCAAAAGATAAAAATAAATAAGGGAAACATAGTTTTGTGACAAGAAACTCCACTCAGGGGCAAGGGAACAGGTGAATGAATGGAAGGGAAACACAACCAAGGCCGGCTCTAGCAGTGGTCGGGAGAAAGAAATGAGAAACAGCCTGCACTCCAGTGTTGGAAAAATATGTACATTAACAATCCACCCAGACCGCATGAAAGATCGCTTGTATAGACAAGTTACAAGGATAGATATGGCATACTGATCAATCATGGAAGTGAGGAGGGTGCTGATTCCTCAAACAAAAAACCTACATCATGTGGATGATACTGGGCTCACTTAAGTATCTACTGAAATGGCTACGATACCAAATAAACACAGTGGGGATAGCTAGAAGTGTGTGGCGCAGCGGCCAGGGCAGCTGACTCTGGAACCCGGGGGCTCATGGTTCGATCCCCGGTGCCGGTGGCAGATCAGCCCAGCACCATGTGACTCTGGGCAATAGCTCGCTTAATCTTCCCAACGGTCCCCAGCGCCTTGACACCCTCGGGTAATTGTTCGCGCTTCACAAATACTGGACATTTAAGCAGGGATAAGGTGCTGTAGACTAATGCCTATCACCTCGAAAGTATGCTGTTCAAAGCAACTGGATTATTTCTGAGAGTGCAGGCACCTAAGTAATACATGATGTGTGTCATAACCCCTTTGGGCCACAGGGCAAGCAGAGGTTACTGGGCCCAACCGTGGGTGTTGAGGCCTTTTACTCATGATGTCCCAGGCCCGACTTACTATGGATTCTGAGCAACTGGTTCAAGTACCCCTTCTGCACTTGACTCTCAAGGTTGGTGTGATCCAAGCATCCCAAGTCTCCCTCGGGGATGTGATTTGATTACAGGGGAGTGAACACAGGTTCACAACTCAAAATGTGCACAGCAGCAGCTGTAAATCATTGTCCAGGACAAATGCTCACTTTTACGAAAAAAGAAAAATATTTAATTTTTACCGCTTAAAAACAAAAAAGAAAGAATACAACATTCACAAACAATTGCATAGTCCTTCCCTGAGGTCGGGGCTCTAGTGTTTCTTTGGTGGTTCCCTGTTCCACTCACTCTTCGCGTTAGTGATTGTGGTTATTCCCCATTCACTATTGCTAACATCTAGGTGCGCCTCACTAGTAGTTGGAGTCTCAAGAATTCACTATGACTCTGATTTGAAGTAAATAGTGTTCCAGCCCAAACATGCTCCCATTAGCAGCAAGTTCCCCAGGACCGTCAGGCCCGAAACAAGCCTTACCCGCACATCAGGTGTGGAGTGTCCCGAGTTCCGGAGTGTGCCCCGTTCATGTGCACTGACAGTAGCTGCATCCAAGCTCAACTAAGTCACCGCACGCAGCCCAAGCAGCTGCATTCAACGTGTACAAATTCTCTCATGCTCCTGAAACAACTAGGAGCGTCCTGCAGCTCCTCCTTTGCGCTAAGTGTTTCTCTGGCTCCCAATGGGGGGTGGCGACAATGATCATGTCTTGGGTCCCTCACCCAGGTGAAGGTGCATGGGTGCTCCCAAGGGGTCCTTACTTCTCCAGCAGAGGTGAAAGAACAAGTCTCAGTCCCTGGTGCACCCGATGACCCCCTTCGACATACAGAGTCACTGCAACTCACTGTCTGCGGGCTCCGGCCCGATCAGCAAGGGAAACTTATCTACAGCTGCCTCTCCTAGCATCCGGGGTTGCTGCACTGCAACCGCACAAGACTTCTGCTCTTACCACAGGGCAGTATTTTCTTTTGTGGCCCCTCCTGGCATACGAGGTCGCTGTACCGCTCCAACACAATGCTTCCGCCCATATCGCAGTGCACTCTTTTCCTCAGTGGCCCCTCCTGGCATATGGCGGTGCTGCACCACTACCACACAAAGCTTCAGCCCTTACAGCAGGGCATTCTTTCACATGGCTATCTTCATGAAGGCCCCCTCCTGGCACACAGGAGTCACCGACTCAGTCCTGCACAGGGGCAATGACCCGATCAATGCAGCAGCCATTTCTTCATATCTCACACCTGGAGTCCAAT
The DNA here is from genome assembly GCA_963921515.1 of Calotriton arnoldi. NCBI lineage: Eukaryota > Metazoa > Chordata > Amphibia > Caudata > Salamandridae > Calotriton > Calotriton arnoldi. The sequence continues at coordinate 396,304 of CAWUFW010003843.1, forward strand.
AAACAGGGCTCCACACTGGACTTCATTCCCTCCAACGCTCTCCTCTTCCTCACAAGGCAGGCGGTGGTGCTCTAGGCTTCAAGGAAGGTGGTCTTGGATTCCCTGGGTGATATGCCCTCACTAAATCGAAAAACTAGCTGCTCTTGGCCCCCAGTACTGGGCAAAGGTAGAAGTGTTGCAGAGCTTCCCTTCCTCATGCAGCTTGTCTGCCTGCTTGGCAGATGACAATCTTTGGACTCTCAGCTCCCCTTCCTATAGTTCATTTCCAGACACCAAATGTGATTTAGGATTTGAGTCTTTGAAGTTTGATGTTGGGCTTCTGCTTCTTTTGAAGTACATACTCTCTGCTCCCACTTCCTCTTGAAAAGCAGTCTATCACAGTAGGAGTGTCTCCAAAGCTGATAGTCTCACAATACAGGCCATGGGAGTGACTAGAGTTCACACCTGTCAGCCACAGTGATATGTGCATCAACATTTTTGTCCAGATTCTCCAGCCCTACTTTCTATGATTCTCTTATTAGGGCTGGGCAGTAAACTCCGTTCCACTGGCAGAGGTCGCAGAGTTTTGCAACTCTGCGCTCTACTTGGAGGGCGGAGTTCAGCTAAAACTCCGCCGCATGGCGGAGTGGAGTTTACCACCCAGTGTGCCCACAACTAGTTAAAATGCCCTTGCCTGAGATGTATACTTTCAGCAGGAATTGAGTCAGCAAATAAAAGAAACACCACCAATGTTAATTTTCCAGTCCCTTCTGTTTCCTCACGATAACCCATGGGCATCGTGAAAGGGATTGAGAAAGTGATTCACTGTTTACTAGCATTGTGCCAAGGGACTTTAACTATGCTTCAGTGACTGCATAATATTCTTGTACTCCTCATGGAAGTGTTTGCAGGTTCGTGCTCACTCCTGGGATGCACTGTGTGCACAAACCATCCAGTCCTCTGTCCTCCTTCTCTTAAAGGTCACTGATTTGTTGGGAGGTCTTGTTCTCCTCATGTGGAGGCGTTTAGTGCGAAGGGACTGTTCCTGCATACAACTATATGTACCTGTGTATGAACGTGGAAGTATAGCACAGCAGGAATAGTTAGCTATGTCCAAACACTGATGGAATGGGAACACAGTTGCTCCTTTTGCAATTCAAGATGAGGTCAAGTGACTCGGATGCTTTCGCTTTCCATCACCTGCATGTTACTGGTGTACTCGCAGTGTTATCAGTGCTGAATACATCCATTGTGTACACATTGCAACCCAAGGGGCTAGCATTAATGGGCACACAGCTGTAAATGTCACTCTGGTGTCAGGGAAATTTGATTACTGCAGCATGCTTGCATGGTGTGTGTGCGCATGCATGCATGTATGCGTGTGTGCGTGTGTGTGTGTGTGTGTGTAGACAAGGTTGCGCCTGTTCTCTGTGTGAGAGGGAAGCTAGATTTGCTGCAGCACATGCTCGGTCTATTAGGCACAAAAGGAGCGTCACACCTGTTCGGTGTGAAAAGGGCCATAGCCTACTAAACGAATCACTGACAAAATATCGAAGGTCAGAATATCGACCTACAGAAATATCGACGCAAGAATATCGAAGTCAAGAATATCGACATCCTATCTACATTATGGTAAGTAGAAAAATATAGAAAAAAAAATATCGATGTCAAAAATATCGTTGTTAAAAGTATCGTTTTTTATTTAAGTTAAAAAATTTATGTAAAATAAAGTAAATAATACATATAATTAAAATAAACATAGTTAAAAATATTTTAAAATGTTTAAAAATTATAAGTAATATATATGTAATGTAAAAATAAATTAAACATATACATATAATATATAATATATATACTTACAAATTTTTAATAATTATATTAATAACTTATAATTTTTTTTTAAATATCGTATAAATTATAAATACATCTATACACATAAAACAATAATATAAATAAAAATTAAATAAATATATATAACAAATTAAAAAAATAAAAATTATTTTTAATCTTCGAAAAATTAATGATATACTACATTAACTAAACTAATACAAAAAATATTAGATAGCGGAGGTAATAAAATTACTATTCCAACTCCAAACAGTGCAACAGTAGGGAAAATGTTGGATAGCGTAGGGGTAAAAATTTCTATTCCCACCCCAGTGAGTGCAACGGTAGGGAAAGTGTTGGATAGCGTAGTGGTTAAAATTACTATTCCCACTCCAGTGAGTGCAACAGTAGGGAAAGTGTTGGATAGCGTAGGGGTAAAAATTACTATTCCCACTCCAGTGAGTGCAACAGTAGGGAAAGTGTTGGATAGCGTAGGGGTTAAAATTACTATTCCCACTCCAGGGAGTGCAACAGTAGGGAAAGTGTTGGATAGCGTAGGGGTAAAAATTACTATTCCCACTCCAGTGAGTGCAACAGTAGGGAAAGTGTTGGATAGCGTAGGGGTAAAAATTACTATTCCCACTCCAGGAAGTGCAACAGTAGGGAAAGTGTTGGATAGCGTAGGGGTAAAAAATACTATTCCCACTCCAGGGAGTGCAACAGTAGGGAAAGTGTTGGATAGCGTAGGGGTAAAAATTACTATTCCCACTCCAGTGAGTGCAACAGTAGGGAAAGTGTTGGATAGCGTAGGGGTTAAAATTACTATTCCCACTCCAGTGAGTGCAACAGTAGGGAAAGTGTTGGATAGCGTAGGGGTAAAAATTACTATTCCCACCCCAGTGAGTGCAACAGTAGGGAAAGTGTTGGATAGCATAGGGGTTAAATTAACATACTTATTAATTAAATATTTTTTGTAAAATAAATAACATATTAATAATTAATTAACTAAAAAATTAATAATAAATACCAATAAAATTAAATTAATATTTACTTAAATAACATTAAATTACTTCCCACCCTATTCCCCCATAAACACAACCCGCTACACATAAAAAAGAACACAAGTAATTTAATTATGAATTAATCAATTAATAAAAATTAATTACCAATTAATAATAAATTAACAATAAATTAATTAACAATAACAAATAAAAAATAATAATAAATTAATTATAATTAATATAATTATAAATTTACCAATTAATAAAAATCAATTACCAATTAATAATTAATTAACAATAAATTAATTATCAATAACAATAATTAAAAAAATTAATTAATTAATTATAATTAAATTACTTCCCACCCTATTCCCCTATAAGCCCACAACCCGCTACACATAAAAATTAACATAATTAATTTAATTATCAGTTAATCAATTATTAAAACTTAGGGGGTCATTACGATGGAGGGCGGATCGCCACTGCCCGCATGGCGGTGGCGATCCGCCCTCCATTTCCCTCCGCCCGCCACCCATTTACCCCCCGCCACATTAGCATGGCTGGGGGGGTCAGCGGCGGATGGAAATACCGCCCGTCGTGTTTCCGCCTGTCGAATTGTCGGCCGTGCGGAAAACGAGCTTAATATGGTGGCGGTGTCTGTGAGACACCGCCATCCATATTAGGATGTAGGCGGAGAGGTGCCTTTTCATGGCGGCATTACCGCCATGAAAAGGCATGCAGTATTCGCATTTGGGGGCCCGTTGCGGGCCCCCAGGATGTTGGGGGGGTGGGTGGAGCACATGGGGGGTTCCTATGGTACCCCCCTGCATTTGCATGCACAAGGTGGCAGGCACCGCGCGGTGCCTGTCACGTTGTGCATGCAAAAGCACAACATGCATTTTGTACCTTGCGGCGGGTGCTGCTGGCAGCACCGCCCGCCGCAATGTAAACTATGCGGGATGCGCCCGCCAGTGTGGCGGGCGCATCCTAATGTGCCGGGCGGGACCGCCGCGACGTCAGCGGGCGGTCCCTGGCTCCGTTGCGGTGGCGGGCGGACAAGGTCCGCCCGCCATTGTAATGGACCCCTTAATTACCAATTAATAATTAATTAACAATAAATTAATTAACAACAATAAATAAATAAAAAAAATAATTTTAATTAATATAATGATACATTAGTGAATTTTTTTTTTTTATTACCAATTAATAATTAATTAACGATAAATTAATAATCAATAACAATAAATAAAAACATATTAATTAATTAATTATAATTAAATTACTTCCCACCCTATTCCCCTATAAACCCACAACCCGCTCTGATACTAAAACGCAAAACTTACTTTAAAAAAATTACTAATTTCTAAACATTTAATACATATATTTAAAAATAATAAAAATACATTACAAAAAATGTTAAACATACATATAAAATACATACTAAAATACATAACACTAATATAAATATCGATATTATTAACAACAATATTTTTGCTAACTATATAACTTACTTCGATATTACTTACTTCGATATAAAAAAACGATATTACTTACCTTAAGGTCGATATTCTGGTCACCGATATTCTTGACAACGATATTCTGTCCCTACGATATTAAAAACTCGATATTAGTGTAGGTTGATATAAAAAAATCGATATTTTGACTGCGCACCCTACTAAACACGTATGGCAGAGCGAATCAGCCTAATGACTTTACATCATTGCGCATTACAATTTAGTGACACAATACTGCAGATGAAGACTGACTTATCAGTGACAAAATACTCCAAGCAAGGTGTCACTGGAGTTTACACAATATACCTGGGAAGGTATTGCTAATTACTTAACACATCTCTGAGTATGAGATTTCACCAGAGACTGGACATGATCGAAGCATCTTGGGCGAGTTCCCATGAAACACCAAAATACGGCTGCTGGCCGAAAGTACAAGATCGGTGTGAATAGCAATCATCCCCCGGACTACACACTTTTGACAATGATGCGAGTTATCTCTGGGCGTTCCAGGCACCAAACCTGCGTGTGAACTTTCAGGTCCCGGCGCTGCAGCATGGTCTTGGTAAAGTAAACTTTCAGTAGCCTTCTATATCATGTCCAGGATTCGGCGGCGGCCAGTGCCATGGTGACTCGGCACGCTCTGAGCATTGTAAACATTGTAACATTTCTGGCCTCAAATCAACCAGTCACTCGCGGAGCTCGGCAGCAGTGTATTACTAAGAAAGATACACATGATTTTTATTTCCTTCTTCAGTGAACGTCAGAAACCGCACATTCCTCCCTTTGTGTTGCTGTTACTCCTGATGTCAAGATACTGTAGACGTATACAGTTTTAAAAGGTACCTATATATTTAATATCTTGACGGCAGCATTCATGAAACTTAGAAGAGCGCTGGTCTAGTAGAAATAAATCAACAGATTATATACCAAGCCAGCGGCTTGGAAATGCCAGTAGGGCTGGGTTAGCATTGGTGACACAATCTGACACATAACTGACTCTTCTGTAGCCCTCCACTGTCATTTGTCCTTTTTTTTGTTAACTCTGGCCAAGATTACAAAGTAAATGTCCCATTCTCTTTGCAGCCCCCCACCCCCACATCTCTGTCTACAGTATTGACACGGCCAAAGAGCGCTGTTAAATTATTTTGAAATGCAGAGTATACTTTCATATTTTGACTGTGGCTGCATTTATAAAGATCATCATACCCCTGGTGAGCTACCAAGCACTTTAGGTGAAGGGTAATAATAGAACAGTGTTTTGGTTTATTGTATGGCTTATGAGGGACGTGTTTCAGTGCCATGCATGTTGATCAGATAAAGTATTTTAGGTACTAAGTAAGATATGGATGCCTCAGTGATGCACAATCGCATCAGCAAGTTTCCACTTACCTTGTAGTCCATTTTTTTAAAGATTTGTGTCCGGGAGTGGGACCTGCAGCATTGCTCACATTCCAATTTCCTCGCAGCCTTGTCAGGTGACAGAGGGGAAGATGAAAAAACTGCTTCTGTGCCGTAGTATGGAGGCATCGCAGAGTGAGAAGGAAGCAGAGCAGGCAGCATCCCAGGCATGGGGGACTCGGTCGGGAATGGGTCTCGGGAGGTGACAGACACGGAGCGGCGGTAGGGATAAGGAGAGCAGCCCCCGCTGTCATGGAGTGAGGGGGCAATAGGCACCAAAGAGTCTTCCATAGGGTTCCTTACCTACGAGGAGGCTGTCAGGGGAGGTAAGCTGGGGACTGTCAGTTGGAAAGTGCTGTGGGTCATCGCTTCTATTTGGACTGAGGCCAGGGGTGCTCTAACTGGCAAGCGGGTGATATTGCATGACAAAGAATGGCAGTGGTTGCAGATGATTTGTTCTGTGTGGGAGCTAAGATCACAAGAACGTGTGCGGTGGCCGGTCGGACTGGAATTCCGCCACTCTCGGAACTCCGTGAATCTTTCAGAGTTTTTAGACAACTCAGCGGAATTCCGCAGAGTAAAACTCCATGAGCTCCGCCCACCCCTTTCTCTTATAAGACACATCTCATTCCTGAGATATGCCCAGGCCCCTTATTTGTGACCTCTCACTGAATCAAAGAGTGCCCTTTGAAGTGTACAGGGTAGGCCTAATACTCTCCTCCACAGTGTGTGTCCCCCCCAGCTTAAAGGAATGCAGCAATCCACAAATATGTCAAGGGGGGATCTCTCTACCTCCTCTCTATTTTTCACCATGCAAGCCTGTGTCTCCCAAAATTGAACCCAGGGCCCTCCATCTATTGCACCATTCATTTGCGTCAGTAGTGTATGTATGTATGTATGTATTTGGTTGCGATGTACTTTTTAAGATCTTTGTGATCGATAATAAAGTTATGATGATGGAATTGCACAATTCACAGGCACACATACACTCAGTGCAGGTATACAGCATACACGCACTGCATGTTACTATATCCTCCATGTATTGTAGCACTCGCAGTCACACATACTTCCAGCACTTGCATTTAAAATGCACTGCCTGCCCAACCCTATATCCTTCATGTACTGTACCACCCATAGGCACACATAAGCCCAGCACATGCACTTATCATTCACGCACTGCATCCTTCATGTATTGCACCACTCAGAGGTACACTTACACCCAACACATGCATTTATCCTGCATGCACTGAACAGCACTACATCCTTCAAGTAATGTACCACTCCCAAGCACATGCCACCCCAGCACATGCATTAACCATGCACACACTACTCAGTACTGCATTATCTCTGTATTGCACATTTCCCCGCACACATACACCCAGCGTAGATACACCACTTGTGCGCTGCATAGCACTTCACAACAACCTGATGTAGGCCAAGGGTGACTTAAGCACTCAGCAGCAGAATATTAAAAAGTGAGTGAGCCTGTAGGGCTCACTCCAGTGACACAGGTTAAAAAGGACCTTTTCACTCCTACTGAGTACTACACGGTATGCTTCCACCACCATGCTCGTGCTGCTTAACTCCTGATGAAGGCGGTAGCTTTCTATTACTATGAGAGTAGCGCTTTGGGCACCCCTACCAGTACAACAAGACTGCAATTCGTGAGACAGGCCTATGTCATGGCGCACACGCATGATCCATGTTTGCCTATGACAACAAAAATCAGCACTGGGAATCCAGACATCAGTTCAGTTGGACACTCTGGGGCAGGGGTGCACATCTATTACCATGTAGAGGACTTTTCCATCCCAACAATGTGCCTCCTGGGTCATCTACAAGCTGGTGAAATAGGTACAATAAGCTTTGTCATGCTGCGGGCTGCTGGTTTGGATATCTCCAGTGCCTAATTTGTAAATAAAGAAGTGCCAGGGCCCAAGGCATTACTCAGGAGGCCACTGCAAGTTGCAATTCCAAATGGAACCACCATCACTGCCACATGCCAGTATAAATGCTTCCTACTAAACATCACACTCCTATAAATGTGGGAATTTGGACAATTCCAGGCCACCTAATTCATCAAATATGGCCTTAAACATCTAGAATAATTTTTTACATGTATATTTAATTGTTAAAATGATGTGCTCTGTACAAAAATAGACAGACAGTGCCACCATGTTGTGGACTCTCATAAGTAGGGGCCGATGTTAACAATAAGGTGCCAGTGCCGAGCAGCGCAAACACTAGCACAAATTAAGAAGTGGATATCTCCTGACCTCGCTTCATGGTGTTTATTACCCCCTATTCAGAAACATATGTGTTAGGGTATTGTTGTTTTGATTCTTTTTGGGCTCACTGATTGGTTGATTGATCAGTTTGGCAGAGGGTGAATCAATGGGGTTAACTAGTTGCTGTGCTCAGCATTGACAAACATTAAATGTATGATCTTGGTCGGCCTTAGACATACACAATACTTCAAGGATAGAACAACTGCAAATGAGAGAACATGCAGTCTAAATATTCTAGTAAACCAATCGCTCTGCTGTCTTGGAATAAAAGAGGATTAAATAATACCCCCAAAAACACAAGCCCCCACAGTTTGCTCCTAAATGGAGCGCTAACAGATATTTGCATCATAGGGCTCATATTGATATGTTATAACTATCATTATGTGCAAATCCATTGATCTTAAGGGTAGCAAAGTTATTTCTGAACCCAAATTGGAATTTTTTATTGTTCAAAGGCACAATATTTGGCAACCCCGTCGCATTGATCAATGTATACGGTCACAGTACTGATGCAAGTGGGCTCGTTGAAGCATGGAACGTATTATAGGGCGATAACTTCAACCTACAGATCAGCCCTATGCAAGACAGAACACATTACTCCCACAGTCATTCCCACTAGACTGTCAAAACTGTTAAAATATTGCAATGAGGTGTTGGGACTGGAAAATGTATGTAGAGCAACACATGATGATAAGCAGGCCTTCTCCTATTATTCTTTTATTATCTGTAGTATATGGCTAATTACCCAGGATATACTCATGGCTCAACAGATTCGTACTGCCCTACATGGGGTGTTGATGACTGAATATCTACAAGCCAATGCTGCTTCTGCAAGACTCTTGGGGGCCGATTCCGATCTCGGTCGGAGGCGCACCCAATACTATTCGGTCGGGAAAAAAGCCATGCGAAAGCCAGTTTCCCGACCGATCCGTACAGTACACCGAACGAGCAAGTACGATGCGCACAACAGCAAAAATCCCGGCCGAGCCGTACTCACCCAAACCAGGTCCTGTTCTCCGACCGAGGCGAATCCGGAAACGCCGAATCGAGTCGCACGGAAGGGAAAATGCAGCCCCGTCCGGCCGAACAAGTACGATGCGCTTTCCGTACGCGCCGAACCCGTCGCTACGCACGGCACGTCAAAGCATCCGGGAGAGGCGCACATAAGCTCCGAATCGCGCCACAACACGATCCACGGCTACGAGACGAACACAGCACCGACGAGGACGACGCGAAGCGACGAGGACGAAGCCAAGCGACGAGGACGACGCGAAGCAACGAGAAGGACGAACGACACGAACCAACCATGAATCCCTTCGTCCCGATCATACCAATATTCTACATCTACTACCGGAACAGGCACGGACGCGTACGGCGCAGAAGGTAAGTCAGACACCAACCACAAAACACATACAACACGTACACGACACATCACACACATACACTGGGAATCTGAATATACTTACACCAGCAACAGCAGCACCATAGGGGCGGGATGCCCATCACCAATGCCACATATGCACACAGGGGCCTGAATGCGCGCCACCACCCCAACCCAGGGGGGCTGGATGCCAACCACCACAACCACCCTCAACCAGGGGGGCAGGATGCCTACCACTACTACCACCCTCAACCAGGGGGGCAGGATGCCTACCACTACTACCACCCTCAACCAGGGGGGCAGGATGCCTACCACTACTACCACCCTCACCCAGGGGGGCAGGATGCCCACCACTACTACCACCCTTAGCCAGGGGGGCTGGATGCCTACCACTACTACCCCTCAACCAGGGGGGCAGGATGCCCACCACTACTACCACCCTTAGCCACGGGGGCTGGATGCCTACCACTACTACCACCCTCAACCAGGGGGGCAGGATGCCTACCACTACTACCACCCTTAGCCAGGGGGCAGGATGCCCACCACTACTACCACCCTTAGCCAGGGGGGCTGGATGCCTACCACCACCCTTAGCCAGGGGGGCTGGATGCCCACCACTACTACCACCCCTTAGCCAGGGGGTGCCAGATGCCCACCACTACCACCCTTAGCCAGGGGGCAGGATGCCCACCACTACTACCACCCTTAGCCAGGGTGGGCTGGATGCCTACCACCACCCTTAGCCAGGGGGCTGGATGCCTACCACCACCCTCACCCAGGGGGGCAGGATGCCCACCACTACTACCACCCTTAGCCAGGGGGCTGGATGCCTACCACCACCCTTAGCCAGGGGGGCTGGATGCCCACCACTACTACCACCCTTAGCCAGGGGGCAGGATGCCTACCACTACTACCACCCTCACCCAGGGGGCAGGATGCCCACCACTACTACCACCCTTAGCCAGGGGGGCTGGATGCCTACCACCACCCTTAGCCAGGGGGGCTGGATGCCTACCACCACCCTTAGCCAGGGGGGCTGGATGCCTACCACTACTACCACCCTCAACCAGGGGGGCAGGATGCCTACCACTACTACCACCCTCACCCAGGGGGGCAGGATGCCCACCACTACTACCACCCTTAGCCAGGGGGGCTGGATGCCTACCACCACCCTTAGCCAGGGGGGCTGGATGCCCACCACTACTACCACCCTTAGCCAGGGGGCTGGATGCCTACCACTACTACCACCCTCAACCAGGGGGGCAGGATGCCCACCACTACTACCACCCTTAGCCAGGGGGCTGGATGCCTACCACTACTACCACCCTCAACCAGGGGGGCAGGATGCCAACCACTACTACCACCCTTAGCCAGGGGGCAGGATGCCCACCACTACTACCACCCTTAGCCAGGGTGGGCTGGATGCCTACCACCACCCTTAGCCAGGGGGGCTGGATGCCTACCACCACCCTCACCCAGGGGGGCAGGATGCCCACCACTACTACCACCCTTAGCCAGGGGGGCTGGATGCCTACCACCACCCTTAGCCAGGGGGGCTGGATGCCCACCACTACTACCACCCTTAGCCAGGGGGGCAGGATGCCTACCACTACTCCCACCCTCACCCAGGGGGGCAGGATGCCCACCACTACTACCACCCTTAGCCAGGGGGGGCTGGATGCCTACCACCACCCTTAGCCGGGGGGCTGGATGCCTACCACCACCCTTAGCCAGGGGGCTGGATGCCTACCACTACTACCACCCTCAACCAGGGGGGCAGGATGCCTACCACTACTACCACCCTCACCCAGGGGGGCAGGATGCCCACCACTACTACCACCCTTAGCCAGGGGGGCTGGATGCCTACCACCACCCTTAGCCAGGGGGGCTGGATGCCCACCACTACTACCACCCTTAGCCAGGGGGCTGGATGCCTACCACTACTACCACCCTCAACCAGGGGGGCAGGATGCCCACCACTACTACCACCCTTAGCCAGGGGGGCTGGATGCCTACCACTACTACCACCCTCAACCAGGGGGGCAGGATGCCTACCACTACTACCACCCTTAGCCAGGGGGCAGGATGCCCACCACTACTACCACCCTTAGCCAGGGTGGGCTGGATGCCTACCACCACCCTTAGCCAGGGGGGCTGGATGCCTACCACCACCCTTAGCCAGGGGGCAGGATGCCCACCACTACTACCACCCTTAGCCAGGGGGGCTGGATGCCTACCACTACTACCACCCCCACTCATAGGATGGACAATGCATGACACAACAAGCACACCACAACCTAGGGAATGCAAGATTAAGACATCCCCCCACCACCATGACAAGCGTGTGAGCAGGCTGTGTCAAATGCCTACAACACCGAACATGACATTGAACATACAATGTGACCCCCTAGCACATGTGCCACACATATATGTGTGTGGCACCCACAATGCAAGCAGCCCATGACCATTGTGGCAATGGGGCCTAAACCCCCATCATCACAGTGACCAAAAGGCAAGTGTGGGGTCCATAGCTGAAGCACATTTTGACCATTGTGGCAATGGGGCCTAAACCCCCATCATCACAGTGACCAAAAGGTAAGTGTGGGGTCCATAGCTGAAGCACATTTTGACCATTGTGGCAATGGGGCCTAAACCCCCATCATCACAGTGACCAAAAGGTAAGTGTGGGGTCCATAGCTGAAGCACATTTTGACCATTGTGGCAATGGGGTCTAAACCCCCATCATCACAGTGACCAAAAGGTAAGTGTGGGGTCCATAGCTGAAGCACAGTTTGACCATTGTGGCAATGGGGTCTAAACCCCCATCATCACAGTGACCAAAAGGCAAGTGTGGGGTCCATAGCTGAAGCACATTTTGACCATTGTGGCAATGGGGTCTACACCCTCATCATCACAGTGACCAAAAGGTAATTGTTGACAAAGAAAGAGCTGCAACTGCCAAACTGCATGGATCATTCCTGGTCACAGAACCAAAAACTCATCTGTGGCAAAGTAGTGTATGTGTCCCATTGCAACATAAATTGGGGGAGCCAAATACTGCAGTGCAAATGAAACATTCCTTTGGCCATGTGCAGACAAACAACACCCATGGTGGCTGAGACCGTCAACAGTCATCAATGACACAATGACAGAAGTGACCATCAGAATGCAGAACCACATATTTGCACCAATGGGCACACAAATGCAGATACCCTGTGGAGACAGCAGATGTGAGGTGAACAGATACCATACCATGGCAGCAATGGGACACACAAACCATGATCACTGTGCTTTCCGATGACCTAGGAGTCCCAGGGACAGCAGGGGAAACACACCAAACAACATACAGCCAATGGCACACCCAAGATATGCCAATGCAGTGGTGCAGATGCACAAACACTAACAGGCAGACCAACACTGTCATCATACACAGCAGGTGAGGGGTGGGGGTGCCAGTGTCCCCAGGCAACAACACAACACATGAGGAGAGCTGAATACCAATCATACAGATGTGCATACACTGCCACACTAAGGTAACTCATGGATCCAAATCCCCTATGTGGGCAAGCAGGCATTGACAGGTGAGAGGGAGCACAAAACACACATGTCACACAGGCACGTAGGAACAACAACTGACACAGCAAGTCACAGACACACCACAGCACCACCCCCAGGGCCCCCGCAATGTGGTGACCCTGGGTTGAAGAAAATACCACTGTGATGACAAAGCTAAATGTCGTTCACACTGTGAACCACAGTCAGGTGTCCTGAGCAACTAACTACCATCACACCTACACAAGCACAAATCAATCAGCATGGCCAGTAAGCCAAGGCCAACATGGAGGCAGGGGACTAGCCGGGCAACAACTCTCATCTGCACACACTCAAGACCACACCCCTCGACCTCCAACAATGTGCAGCAGTGAAGTACACATGCACTGGTGACATTGCACATGCACCCATTACTATTCCAGGGTGGTGGGTGGGAACCAAGGTGTAGAAACACATCACACATGGACACTCAACAAGACTCCTGAATGTCTGACACACTGCACACTACGCTGTACATGGACATGACGGCAATACCACACCGACCAATGGGATCCCAGCCACAGTCACACACCAATGAAGAAGCCAAGGTCACCCACAAAGAACACACATAGACAACAACCAACATTGCAGCCCGGACCCTAAGGAGTGCCAGCAGTCACACACACAACGTGTCACAATCACTGAAAGATAACACAAACTGGAAATCACATGACAGGGGCAAACAACAAGTGCCAAAGGGAAACCTGACTGTGACCCATCTGCGTCAGCACACAAACTCTGCCCTGACAGCAAACACACCTATGGGTGACACCCTGATGACCAGTAATGTGCCATGCACCCACATCACAGAGAACACAGGGAGAAGACTTTGGGGGAACATAGCTCAAGTCAGCAAGCATCACAAACAGGTACAACACTAGGGATCACAGCATGCGCAGATGAATGGAAGTGAACACACAGACATGCACATACAACACACACCTTGGGCGCAGGCAATGTCACACGTGTACACACTGCCATGAGGGGACTCCACTCCTGTGTGAGGAAAGCTGTGCCATATGTTGCCTCAGTAGGGCCCCATCATGTCAGCTGAGCACTTGGTCACACAATCAACAATTAGCACCAAATGAGGGCTCCCATCACATCAGCCTGGTCATGGATGTGCCAACGGAATCTTCAGCACAGATCCAACACACTTGTATAGCAATGTTGCACTGACTACACGGATGAGTCCCTCCCCATTGATGCCCAAACCTGCATGTCCACTGGAGATGGCAACACGGTCAGGGAAGTAGACAAAAGCAACGATGGCAGGCACAACAGATGTGCAGGGGTGGAAGCCACAGATGTGAAATTGCCAATGTAAGTAGGAAACCCATTGCCAAATACTGAACACATGACACCCTCAGATGCTGCTATTGATGACATGGATACACCACATGATAGGACACATTCCCCCTGGACCACATGGGTTCCTGCACAGTAACACTTCATAATCATGAGACCAGATATCACCATCACTGCAGCAAGGGCATGGTTAGCTGCACCAACAACATGTACATCTGAAGCATGAGCACTAGAGAAAAGAAAGTTGCTTTATTCAGCATATGTGTTGAGGCCAAACGAAGTCCTGAAAAAGAGCAAAGGCCAATGGCCAGTCCATTGTCAAAGTTCAAACAGGGTGACACTGGCAGATGTCACCCTACGCATGCCTGCACAATACCAGGGACAATCCACTAGGAGGGGCAACCGGGGGGCAGGCCAGGCACCGCAGGGACAGGATCAGGGCTCACCAGGGGGAGTCAGGGAAGGGGTGGTGGGTGCTGGAGAGCCACTGACAACTGCAGTGGAGGTGTCTGACATGGTGTGTGCCGGCACAACTGGGGGCATGACACAGATGTCGTGGGTGCCGGCACAACTGCAGTGGACCCTGCAGATGGGGTGGACAGGTCCGCCACTGCAGTGCCCAAGTCAGACAGGGCGGTAGTGGACTCCACTGCAGTGCCTACCTCCAGGGGAGGAGAATGGGGAACAGGCAAGGTGGGTTGGACAGAGGGGGAGGACACCCTCACCACATCAGTGGCACAGACAAGCGCAGCGGGGGTGTGGTGCTGGGAGAGCAAGTGGCAGGGGGAGAAGGCCGGAGCATCTTGGGGATGGTATATCTGTGGGTGGGGGAACCTGGGGCAGGGTGTGGTGGGGGCACCTGTGCAGTGGGGGCCTGAGGGATGGAGGACGGAGACCTTGTGCCTGAGCTGCAGGGCGGTGGCGGGGTCTTGCTCTTAGCACTCCGGGGGGACTTGCGGGTGGGGGCCTCA
The DNA here is from genome assembly GCA_963921515.1 of Calotriton arnoldi. Lineage (NCBI taxonomy): Eukaryota > Metazoa > Chordata > Amphibia > Caudata > Salamandridae > Calotriton > Calotriton arnoldi. Next base: position 411,562 of record CAWUFW010003843.1, read on the forward strand.
GTCCGTCTGCGCCTGGGGGAGGGTGTCCGGGGGCGAGGGGCACTCTGCTCCGTGTGGGTGGGCTTCCTCTTCCCCCGGGATGCTGGAGCAGCTTCATCGGTGGGGAAGAGGCCGAGGTCACAGAGGAAGAGCTGCTGTGACTTTGGGGTTGCAGGTGAGGCAAGGGAGGGTGCTTTGGAGGGAGAGGGAACTGAGGACTGCGCAGTGCATGTGGATGCGTGTGTGTGTTCCAGGGCCCCATCCCCTGTGAGTCTGGCTTCAGTCCCCTGAATGTGCTTGCGTGTGCGTTTTGTCATTGGCGTGTGTGTCAGTGTGCTGGATGTGTGTGTGCTGGTGTGTGCCAGTGTGTGTGTGCCTGGGATGGGTAAGGTGCTGGGGAGTGTGGATGGAGCAGAGGCAGGAGGGGTGAGGGACCGTTTGAGGAGGGACACTGCTGCCGTCAGGGAGGAGTCCATGGACCTATTGCCCCTCTGTAGGTCAGACATGCCCGATGAGATGCCCTCCATGAACGACACCAGCTGAGTCAACAGCGCGGTGTGCGCATGGAGGACACTCAGCATGGCTGTCTGCCCTACATGGAGCTGGCGAAGGAGGTACACAGACTCCTCACTCAGGGCAGCAGGGGACACAGGGGCAGGGGGTGCGGTGCCTGGCCCAAAGGAGACACGCTCCCGGACATGGGAGCCTCCACGGACCTGGGGAATGGGAGCCGATGGGAGGGCGGTGGTGGTGCTGGTGGTGGCGGGGACAGCAACACTAGCTGGGGTGTGGTGGCTGCTGACACCCGCCTCCACAAGGGAGTCATCCTCCGAGTTGCTCTGGTCCTCAGCTGAGGTGGATGCTGCTGAGGACTCCTCGGTGTGGCTCCCCTCGCCCTCCGTGCCACTGGGTCCCTCCGACCACTCCTCGGCTGCTGACCCAGTCTGGCTCTCCGGCTCCTCCTGGTCCGTGGAGCTGTCCCCTTCCGTGGCCGTGGATGTATCTGCAAACAATGGGGAAACAGACAGACATCAGTCACCTGCACATAACGCACACACCACTGTGAGCACAGCACATCCCAGAGCAAGCCCTGGCATCATTAGTTGTACATTGCTAAAAGTGCACTAATTGAACAGGAGAAGTCAATTGTCAGTCTGATGCCAAGCATGGCACTCACATCCCACATGGCCTTGCACCCATCTGTCTGGTGTCTGTTGGATTGCAACACCCCAGTGTTGACACATGCACCAAGTACACAGTAGTTGGACAGTGCAGAGGACACGGTGTGGACACATCACAGCTCTTGCCACTGAGTCAGTACAGGTTTACGGATGTAAGGGATGCCCAGAGTCAAATAGGAAATGCATGTGATGCATACCAGCGACAGACACCATGATGCACCCATGTCCTGATAGCCAGCGCCACTATGGTGTGCATGTAGCACATGTCACTCCCCTGCAGGATCACCAATCAGTAGACACATGCCATGGCGGAGGCATGACTGCAAAGTCATACATCACTGTCTCAGTGATGTATGACTTTGCAGCCAGACAACAACACTCTGCACTGTGTCACAATAGTAGGTCATGGGGAATGCAAGTCCTGGAGCTGCACAAGTGCACATGTACATCCCCCCACAACACATCCTCTTAACCCTCATCTGTCCAGGTCATACCTATTGGACATATGGGAGACCTGTGACACTACCCTACATGTCAGAATACAGGCATTGTGTAAGCAATGGACCCACCCATGATGCCCACCACAGAGTCAGGGAAACAGATGCTGTCTCCCACCTTGAGTCAAGCAAACTGCAAGGACACAGTCCTAAGTGACAGAATTCCCTGCATGTAAGGGCCACACCTGGGTATCAGATGAGGAGTGGGCAGTGCACAATAGAGGGACATGGCTCCTGGACAACATGACTGCTGTACTGTGGCAGTTCAACCTGGCCCGAGGAGGGCACATAACATGTTAGACAGAGTACACAGTGCAGTCTTTGACTCACCCCCTCCTTGCTGCTCTCTGGCCTTCAGCTGCCCATCCAGGTCTGGAAAGACCACCGCCAGGATCCTGAGCATGTGGGGGGTCAGGGTCCGTGTTCCGCCCCTCCTGCGAGGAGGCGACAGCTTCAGCTGGACCCGTGCAATCCTCCGGGTCCAGCCCCGAAGGTCCTGCCACCTCTTTTGGCAGTTGCGGATCCGGCGCTGGTAGACCCCCACGGACCGGACAGCCCGGACGATGTCCTTCCAGATCTCATGCTTCCGATGGGCAGAAGCCTGTCAGGATGACAAAGTGATAAGGACATTACTACACATGCAACATATCCGTGCATGACACAGTTGCATATACATGTCGCAATCACAGGGGCACATGGTGTACCCAGGCAGTGCACGGCTGCCCATGGACAGTTTTCCAGAAGTCACTACATGGTATCATAGCATGGGGAGTAAAACCCTGTTCAGAAGCACTGTCACTGCACCATACCTGTCCAGTGCAAGTCACTACACACTATGGGGGGTGACAACTACTCAGTGAGCCTGCTAGCCAGTGGTGTGCTGACTCTCAGCCTTGCTAGTCAGAGAAAATGCACATTCAGAAAGGCAGTGCACAGAACACTCACCTGCTCCCCTGGTGTCCCATACAGCTTGCTGTACTGTGGAAGTAGGCTGTCCAGCAGGGCCTGGTTCTCTTCAAGGCTGAAGGCTGGGGCTCTCTCCACAGTACGTGCCATTGCAGGGTCCAGAGGGGCAGAGACAGCAGCAGTGCAGTGGCAGATGTCGTCCTGGAGCATGTAGTGCAGGCAAGTGGGCTCTCAGGGGAACATGCAGCAATATATATGTGCTGGAGAGGCAGATACTGTCCCTTGTGTCCAAAGTGATAGGTCCAAGTCGTTTGCATCTTTTGAATCTGGCCAATCCATGGAATAGCAGCACCAAAACACGCCCACAGCATCCTTCAAATCTTCAACTTCATGACATACATTATTTTGCAACATTGTTGTGGGTGACCAACTGAATTTCCAGCAACCGACTCGTTCGAATATTCAAAAACGCGTCCGTTGCCAGGCAAGCCCATTGTCAATGGGTGCGCACCGATCGGTCCATTGCTGTTCAACGCGCACAGGGGTACAACGCGTACCCGCACACATTGAAAGCAATGGGCCGGCCGGAGGCACCGATCGGTCCATTGCAGTTCAACGCGCACAGGGGTACAACGCGTACCCGCACACATTGAAAGCAATGGGCCGGCCGGAGGCACCGATCGGTCCATTGCAGTTCAACGCGCACAGGGGTACAACGCGTACCCGCACACATTGAATGCAATGGGCCGGCCGGAGGCACCGATCGGTCCATTGCAGTACAACGCATCACTGTACATGTGACTGGCATATGTCAGCATGCCTGTCTCAGATGGACATATGCCAGCCACAGATAGCTCCCAGGGAGTGAGGGGCACACCTACATCACGACAGCCTGTCCAAACCTTATCATAAGGCATGTAAGGCTGCATTTCCTATTGTGTGTATGTTGGTGTACATGTTGTCCTGTGGGTGTCACCTGTGGGCAGCCACCCCCAGGCTGTGCACGTGTTAATGGGGACAGGATCCTGGGTGTTACGTGTACGTGACCACTGTGATGTGCAACTGTTCATATCTGTGCATGTGCCATGGTCACATTTCACAGTGGTGTTTGTGTATGTCATGTCACATACCCCGTGAGTCCCATGTGGGACGGTATGTTTGAGCCAGGGTGTCCCAGTGGCACAATAGTGATGGCCCTCCACAGTCTTTGTGCATGTAGTGTTTACAATGTCTCTGATTTCATGTGCACAATGGGAGACAGTCTCCACATCCACGTTGTGTGTGCATGGACTCTGATGTTGTGCGTGTGTGTCACAGACGTCCATGGCTCTCCTGCCATGGCAAGTGTGGCCACTACCTGTGGGGGTCATGTTTGTTTTGTTGTGGTGTACACATGATACTCCAGGTGATGCCAGTGTCCATGTGGCATTACAGGGTCCCTGGGAATGTGCCTGTCGTTGAGCTGTGGTGTCTGGGGCACATCTGTCCTCACATGTCACTGGGGGGTGACTGTGACACAGCATCATGATATCCAATGGGCCAACCTGGGACAAATTGATGCCACCTGTAGGACCGTGTTGACAGATGTTGGCCATGTATGTACCATAAATGTCGTTCCGGTACTGCACACTTCATGTAGTTGTGCCTCATGATGATGTATGTTGGGATCTTGAGTGTGTTCAATGCCGCATATGTGGGGTGACTGACGATCTTGCTTACTTCTCCTCTGCACTGCAGGGCTCCTGCTGTCCATCGGCCATTCCCAGACCTGGCAACGATGGTGGAACGGGACAGCATCCGACGGTACCGCTTCACCAGGCAGCTGATTGAGGATTTGGCAGTGCAGTTGTCCCCACATTTGCAGCCTGGCCGGCCGTATCCTACAGCGCTGACCCCCAAGGTGAAGGTGATGGCAGCCCTACACTTCTTTGCCACCGGTACCTTCCAACATACTGTGGCGTCTGCTGGTGGGATGTCACAGACCATGTTCAGCCGTGTGCTCCGCGATGTTTTGGCGGCAATGTTGCTCTTCCTGAACCGGTACATCTATTTCCCTAGACTGCGACGACTCACTGACGTGAAGAGTGACTTTTATGCCCTGGGGAGGATGCCGCATGTCATTGGCTCCATTGATGGGACACATGTGGCTTTGGTACCACCACAGGCCCAGGAGCAGGCCTACAGGAACCGCAAGCACTACCACTCGGTCAATGCACTGGTGGTGTGTCTTGCAGACATGACCATCACACACGTGTGTGCCCGTTTCCCTGGTTCAGCACACGATGCCTTTGTGATGAGGAGTAGTCGCATCCCCAGGTTGATGGCACAGATGCAGAACCAGCGTGCCTGGCTTGTCGGTGTGTACTGACTTTGTGCCATTGTGTGTGATCTGATCTGTAGTATTCCGCCCACTTTTCCAAGTCAGCTGATGTGCACTTGTCTGTCCGTAGGTGACTCGGGATACCCCAACATGCCGTGGTTGCTGACACCCCTCAGGAACCCTGTGACACCTGCCCAGATGCGCTACAATGAGGCACATGGTCGGACCAGGAGAGTGATTGAGCGGACCTTTGGTCTCCTGAAGAGCCGCTTCCGCTGCCTGGACAAGACCGGAGGGTCCCTCCCATATGCCCCTGCGAAAGTGTGCAAGATTATCATCGTCTGCTGCATGCTTCACAACCTGGCAGTGCGGAAGGAGTTGCCTCTCATCCAGGATGACGATGACCAACATCCGCCACCTGTGGAGGATCCTGGCCTGGACCACGATGCCAGTGACGATGATGATGATGATGGTGATGGTGATGTCCGCACACAGCTCATCACCAACTTCTTTAGCTGAATGTGAGTATCCTGAGGTGTCATGTGAATGATGTGAGTTGGCATGATGTGTGGGTGGTGCTCTGGTGCTGTTGGAGTGTGTCCATGGGCTACTTGACAGGATGTGTGTTGCGATGTGTGGTGACAGGTGGGCTGTACTCCCCAACAGTGTTGACATGCTAACTTGGTTCTGGGTGGGTATCTTGTAACATGTATTGTGCATGAGTTTTGCTGTTCTGTCCTGTACTGCATTGCTTTTGACTGTGTGTCATTTCTGTCCTTCACAGGGTACTTTCAGATTCGTTTGGTGAACTGTGTCCACCGACGACGTGATTGCACATCCAGGCTGGTAGCTGTTGTGTCCCTACAGGTGATGTGCGCCACACCCATGGACTTCCTTCTGTCTACAGTTGTTGACTGTGTGCCCGCTACCAGGTGGGGTTACCTTGCATCTGTAGTGGTTACGGCATGTTGCTACTGTGTAATAAACCTGTGCTTCACTTAGTGATGTGCGTTGTCTGTGGTCACACATTTGACTGCCATTTGCTTACTGCACCTGTGGGCTACTTGACTACAACTGGGAATGGGTGTGGTGTCTGTGCATTGCACCGTCTTCCCTGGCAACATCAGTGTAGGCAATGAGTCAGATGGCCTAGGTGTGTATGTGTTGTGTAGCCCTGGTGGTGTGTCTCCCTCATATGTGTCACGTTGCCTGTACTCACATGCCTGTGTTGTCCTTGCTGTTGCAGTTCGCATACACTGTGTAATTTTGCAGTTCATCATCCCCATAACAGCACCCACGTTGGAATCACGACAGAGGCAAGTATGGTGTATTAGTGTGTTTATTGTGATAATAGTGCATAGGATGGATTGTGCTGTACATGAATCTTGCAATCCCAAGTTCCTAGATGAATAGAAAGTCCAGGTAGACAGGATCCCCAGTATCGGGGCCACTGTTGTCTGACACATTGTTCCAACTTATACTCCCCATGCAATGTGTGGGAGTAGTGTTGCCATCAACAGGGTGAACAGTCTGTGCACAAAGGCGAAAATCCAGAACAGGTTCAGGCTTCCTGGGAGTTGCGCTTGGCCATCAGCCTCTCACTTTCCCCTCCTCGGACGACCCCTCTTCTTGGGGGGGGCCCTCAAGTGCAGGCTGCTGCGGTGCAGGGGACTCTCCGCCAGAGTCCTCCTCCCTCCCTGTGGCAGTTGCAGTTTGTTCGGTACCAGATGTTGTTGGCACACAGGGAGGTGTGGACTGGTTGCTGTTCATCTGGCGGAGGCATTGTAAAATGTCCCTGTGCACCGCCGTCATCTCATGTAGTACATCCCACTTGGACTCCACGCGGGTCATGTGGGAGTCCACACGTGACATGTGGGAGTCCACACGTGACATGTGTGACTCCACTTGGGACATGTGGGAGTCCAAGCGGGCATGATGGGCAGCCTGCTGCTGTTTAATGTCTCTGAGGAGCCCCACTACCTGGCTGAGCTCTCCGGTGCTGGACTGGTACGCATCAGCTATGCGTACCAGTTGTGGGTCTTCATGCACACCAGCAACGTCTGCAAGCAGCGACCTCTGTCTCCCACCCCTCCCACCACCCCTGCTGACATGTGCAGTGTGTGCAGTTGCACGCACAGATAACCCTGGTCCACCTTGGGGGTTGGTGGTGGTGGTGGTGTCCATGGCCCCAGGTTGGTCCAGGGTCACTGCGCTGGTGTTGTTCCTTATTCTGTCCATGTCGGCAGGGATGGTATTCGTGGTGACAGTCGTTGGAGGGGTGGGTGCAGGGGGTGCAGCTGGTGGACCTGCTGGTGCTGCAGCTGGTGGTCCTGCTGGTGCAGCATGTTGACTTGCACCGGATGTGCCAGGTTGTTCTTCATCGTCCGAGGAGGACAGAGGCTGTACGACGCCAGTGAGCTCGGCATCCTCTTGAGCCTGGGACTGGGACTCCTCAGCGTCTGCTGCTGTGTCCCTATCATCACCTGTTTTTGGGAGACACAAACAATGTATGTCATGTTTCTGCAGGCATCAGTGGTTGACACACCTGACAGTTGTGACTGTGCCTCGGGGTGCGGGCCTGTACATTGTATTGTCCTAAGTTGTCACAGTCAGGGGTTGATATTGGTGTGGCACATTGTCCTGCATTATTTGGGCATTTCTATGTATTCTCTGGGGTGTGAACATGGTCTGCATTGATTGTGTTTGGTTGACAGCCAGACCTCCTTCCCACCCACCCACCCACCCAGTCAGTTATCCCACCATGGAACGTGCTTGCATTGCAGGGAGTGTAAGTTGTCTCTCAGGATGTCAGTCAGTGGTGTCCTGCTGTTTGTTGGTGCACAGTTGGCAGCAGGGCCTTGTGCTCCCCACAGCAGTAGCCAGTGTCAGCCATCTTGTGAGTCCTTCTCCACTCCCTGTGATGTGAGCATGGTTCAGGGTGGTGTTGATGGGACAGTTGTGGGGGTGAGCTATGTCTGTGACTACGTCTCCCATCATGCTATTGCCTCCACCCCCTTCCCAGCATGCCCATGCTTCCTTCCTTTTGACTCTGCTTCCCTGTGGGGTGGGCTGGCTGTGCTGACAGGATGGCTGGGAGTGTTGTCCTGGCAGTTGTTTGGCTAAGAGTCCCAAGAGTGTCCCTGTGCTTCACACAACATAACCCAGGGTGGTGGTGCTTTGTGGGATCTTGTGTTAGGATGGAGGGCATTGCATTCTACCAGGTGGGTACTGTGGAGTTTGTGTTGGGGGGGTGTGAGGGGAGGTGCTGGTGACTATAGTCAGTGCTGCAAGTCCCCCTTCCCACCCAGCCAGCCAGATAGCCCACCATGGAACGTGCTTGCATTGCAGGGAGTGGAAGTTGTCTCTCAGGATGTCAGTCAGTGGTGTCCTGCTGTTTGTTGGTGCACAGTTGGCAGCAGGGCCTTGTGCTCCCCACAGCAGTAGCCAGTGTCAGCCATCTTGTGAGTCCTTCTCCACTCCCTGTGATGTGAGCATGGTTCAGGGTGGTGTTGATGGGACAGTTGTGGGGGTGAGCTATGTCTGTGACTACGTCTCCCATCATGCTATTGCCTCCACCCCCTTCCCAGCATGCCCATGCTTCCTTCCTTTTGACTCTGCTTCCCTGTGGGGTGGGCTGGCTGTGCTGACAGGATGGCTGGGAGTGTTGTCCTGGCAGTTGTTTGGCTAAGAGTCCCAAGAGTGTCCCTGTGCTTCACACAACATAACCCAGGGTGGTGGTGCTTTGTGGGATCTTGTGTTAGGATGGAGGGCATTGCATTCTACCAGGTGGGTACTGTGGAGTTTGTGTTGGGGGGGTGTGAGGGGAGGTGCTGGTGACTATAGTCAGTGCTGCAAGTCCCCCTTCCCACCCAGCCAGCCAGATAGCCCACCATGGAACGTGCTTGCATTGCAGGGAGTGTAAGTTGTCTCTCAGGATGTCAGTCAGTGGTGTCCTGCTGTTTGTTGGTGCACAGTTGGCAGCAGGGCCTTGTGCTCCCCACAGCAGTAGCCAGTGTCAGCCATCTTGTGAGTCCTTCTCCACTCCCTGTGATGTGCGCATGGTTCATGGTGGTGTTGATGGGACAGTTTTGGGGCGGGCAATATGTGTGACTGCGACTCCCATGATGCTATTGGCTACACTGACTTGGCCAGCATACACAGAATTCCTTCCTTTGAGTGGTCTTCACTGTGTGTTGGTGTTGTTGTGGTGGCTACATGTGTGGATGTGTTTGTTAGTTCTATTTGTGCCACTGCCTAGCTGTAGTTGTAGTTGTGTTTGTACATGTGTTGGCACAGTTGGATGTGACTTTTTTGATGGCATGTGTTGTGTTTATCTGACTGACATACACATTTTGGGATGATTCTGTTCTAGTTGCTGTGTAATTGCTATGTGTGCATGGTTTGACTCTCCCCTTGACAGTGATGTGTGTGTTTTGTGGCAGTTTATTGTGTACATTTGTTGTGTACTCACCAGGCTCTGGGATGTTCTCTAGTCCATATACGCTCACTGGCGGAAGGATGGCCCGCACCTTCTCCTCCCAGGGCCTGAGGTATATTGGCTTGGCAGGAGGGCCACTGCCGGTCTGTTGGCTGTTGCTGTAGTCTATCTTCAGCAGGTCCCGTACCCTCCTGCGCACGTCATACCACCTGTTCTGGATGTCCGTCTTTGTGCGCCGACATGATGATTGTGCGTTCACCCTGTTGATGATCCTCTCCCACATCTTGGTTTTCTGCGACATGGGGGTCTGTTGGACCAGAGTGCCAAACAGCTGTGGCTCCACCCTGAGGATCTCGTCTACCAGGACTTCCAATTCACAATCTAGGAACTTGGGATTCTTCTTGGGGGGCATGGTGATGGGTGGTGATGGTGAGTGATGTGTGTGTTGGTGTGCAGGTGAGGGTGTGTGAGTGTGTGTTTTGCTGGGTGTATGTGAGGTAGGTATTTGTTGGTGTGCTGATGGTGTGTGGCTTGTGTGAGGGATGAGCTGTGGGTGTGTGGTTGCTTTCTCTTGGGTGCTGGCAGTGAAATGGCATTTGCAAAGGCTCATGGTAGTGATTTGTGTCCTTTATATAGGTGGAGTTGTGGGTGTGTCTTTGTTCTCTGTCCCCACCCCCCCAGTATTTATTGGCTTGGTAATTGCTTGTTTGGCCTTTTTTTGGTTGATTTTTCCTTTGTGCTGTTTGTGTATGTTGGAAACGTTCTTGTGACCGAGTCGGACCCTGCATTGGTCTCGTACGGTGTTTTCCGTTTCGTTCACGCTGTGTTTGTGCAGTTTTGTATGCTGCGTACGCGTCGGTCGCGGTGTATTGTATTGCTTCGGCTCGGTTTTGTATGCGTGTCGGTCGTACGGCTTGTCCTCCGTCCGACTCGGTCGTGTTTTCGCGCCTTGCATCGTACTTTGCGGGTTGGAGTTGGCGGGTACGATTCGGTCGGATTTGTTCCGGGTGCGTGTCGGTCGGTTGGATTCGCGTGTTTTTCCGGCCGGATTGCTATTTTCCGAGCGGCTCGGTCGGTCGGCTTGGTTTCCTGACGTGTCGGTCGGATTTATCGCGGCTTGCATCGTACTTGGCGTGTCGGGCGCCACTGGTACGTGTCGGTCGGTATTTTTTCCGGATCCGAGTCGGTCGGTGCTTTTTCCGGCCCGAATCGGAATCGACCCCTTGGTTTGTATAGAACCCAAACCTTACATGGAAGACAAACAGTTCCACCTTGACTGGAGTTACATAGCTAACAAGTGTACCTGGGGTTGGCTAATATTAATCATCAACACAGCCAAGGGTTTGAGTGATGAACTTCTGAAGGAGAGCCTTGATCAAGAGAAAGTGATTCAGGAAGATACTACTATCACTAACACCAATTAATAATTAGCCAGAATCCAGCAAGACATCGCTGAGTAGAAAACATTCACACTTAATCAGAAGATAAAGGGGCTAAGGAAAAACCTGGATAGGTTCTCTCATGAATGGGCTCTCCCCTATGTAGAGGATAAATCTTACCAAATTGGGCCAGCTGGTGGTTCATTGCACCAGGAGAAACCACCTAGGGGCGTCAAGAGACGCACACCACAAAACTGGATGTTTGACAACATAATTAGAGAGTAAGATTCTGCAACTGAACAGCCTTCCATATCCCCGTCCCACGGTGTCAATTTTGCTCCCCAAACCTGCGAAGCAGAAGATTTGGGGGATTTACTCCGGTCTTTTTTAGGCCAATGGCAGAGAGGCAGCAGGCAGGGGGGAAGGTCAAAAGGCCAAGGGAAGGGCCCCTAGGACCAACAATGGCAGAGATGTTCCCCATGGGTTAAAGGAGCAGAGCTCGGGGTTAGTCTTATTAACTATTGTCAATCTGTTTGATTATGAGCTCACCCAGACTGAAGAGTGGGTCCATAACAAAGAATTGGGACTTATCCCGACCCCAACACAAGAGCCCTTCAGGTTTCGGTTTGAGTTCCAGGTGCCATATGCAAAATTAGATGGAAAACACTTTCTGTGACAAACCTGAAGAAACTGGTTCCATATTTTCAACTAACCTTAGGAGAGCTTCTATCTTTGTCCCTTCATCATCTGACATGGGCCCGACATTGTGTTGTTTGAACAACGGGTCTTGGAACAGGTTTCTGTACTAGAACCATCGGCCCCAAAGTTTTCCAGAACACCTCACAGAAGAAGAAACTGGGCATAAAATCTTTACAGTACAACACAGAATTGTCACCAAGCCAGCTGATAAGGGTGGGGCTGTTGTTATGAATCTACATGGCTATTTGCCAGAAGTGAACAGGATGTTGAATGTGAGGTGCAGTTACATCCCCCTATAAAAGAATCCTATTCTGGAACTGAGAACTGAGTAGACAAGCATTTGCAATGCAATAGATCTCACATTTGCAAGAGTTTGAGCTAATGGCATTGTAAATGACAATGCCTTTTATTTAGGTGTTTTGAAAACCAGCAAGCGGTGCGTAAACATGCACTTTGTGCTTATAGTCCTTGCTTACGTAAAGCAAGGCTGGCAGTAAAAGAGGCGCAGTTACTGCAGGCCTTGCTTCTCGTAAGCAATGACTATAAGCATTGACAGTGAAGCTCTGCCTCGCGCACATTCTACTCACCATTTTGTAATCCTATTTTAACTTGTGATTGATTTTTAACCCAAGCGCATCTCCTCCCAATGGAATAGTTTTAAAAATTACATAAATTGTATGAATTTGTTTGCACTGTTATTGGCCTCAACCGATTCTGTAGGGGATCCTGCACTTCCCCTTGCAGGGACCATAGAGCACGAGCGGGACTCGTTCACCATAGAGTTTTGACTGAGGTTAGAGGTCGGCGGTCTAGTTGCCGACTCCACCTCTCATTTAAATGACCACTGCGGGCCGGGCGCAGAGGTAAGACCATTGACAGTGAAGCTCTGCCTTGCGCACATTCTACTCACCATTTTGTAATCCTATTTTAACTTGTGATTGATTTTTAACCCAGGCGCATCTCCTCCTAACAGAATAGTTTTAAAAATTGTGTAAATTGTATGAATTTGTTTGCACTGTTATTGGCCTCAATCGCTTCTGTAGGGGATCCTGCACTACCCCTTGCAGGGACCATAGAGCACGAGCGGAACTCGCTCACCATAGAGTTTTGACTGAGGTTAGAGGTCGGTGGTCTAGTTGCCGACTCCACCTCTCATTTAATTGACCACTGCGGGCTGGGTGCGCAGCAGACTTGCGCAGTGGGCGCGCCGCTGGCGCACAAAAGGTGCGCCAAAGGCAAGCCCGTCTGCGCCCATCCGCGCCCGACCGGAACCAGGGGCCAGGAATTCTGGTCCACGCAACGCAGGTACATATCGATACTCTAGGAAGCAGCTACTAGAAATTAGGCCACAGCCACATCAAACCTGTGCGTTCCATATAGGAATCGACAACTCACCCTCCCCCATGGCTCCCTGTCTCACTTGTGGTTATAGGATAATCACTAGCTCGACAAGTCAAGTGCGGGCAAATACCTATAAAGAAGGTAACTGGAAGATGGGACTGATAAATGCCCGCTCTATCGTAAAACACTTGTCAGACATCAGAATCATGCTAGAGGAAGAGCCTCTAGACATATTGTTCGTTACTGAAACCTGGCTCAACACCAGCTCAGGCCCTGATATTCATCTCGCCCTTCCCCTCGGCTATCAGCTATGTAGGCAAGACCGCACTGACAGAATTGGGGGTGGCATCGCTATCATTTTAAAAGATGAATACAAATGCACCTTATCCAACTTCGCGCTTCCTGATTGTGAAAGTGCCCAGTTTCGTATAGCCTTATCTCCCACCCACACATTCTCAGGAGTACTTATCTACAGGCCCCCAGGCACTGGCAACAGATTTTTAGAGGCATTACCCGATTATATATCCAGTCTCACAATGTAAAAGGCCCGACTCACAATTCTTGGTGATTTCAATCTTCATGTAGACAAACACGACTCCAATCACATTAGACAGCTGCAAGGCGACATGGAAGCATTGGAATTTACCCAACTCGTAACTTCGTCTACCCACGAGAAAGGCCATATTCTGGATCTCATTTTTTCTAATGACCCGCAGCTTACATTCTCTAAACCTTCGCCAGTACCTTGGTCAGACCACTCTTTAATCATCTTCACTTTACCCAAGCCGCTGCAAGCGCAAAAATCCCTAGTACAAAGCATCACTAAGAGAAGTTGGTCTAAAGTGGACCCTAAAACATGTCAGACCACCCTCAAGAAAAATTCCCCTATTCTCTCCGGGAATATAGACGCGAAATACCAGCAGTGGGAACACTGGATTACCCAATCTGCCAACATCTGCGCACCGAAAAGAACTTTTACCAGCAAACCTTACTCCAAAATCACCCCATGGTATAATGAGCAGCTCCTTGCACTGAAAAAGCAATGCAAAAAATTAGAGAGAGGCTGGAGGAAAAACTTTGACCCCTCCCTTAAATCTGACTACAAGTTGTTAATCAGATTATACCATAATGAAATGAAGACAGTCCAATCCAAATTCTAAGAAGAAAAAATAGCCCAGGCAGCAAACTCTCCTAAGGAACTGTTTAAAGTAGTAAAAGCCTTGACCAACCCACACGAAAATACCAATGCCCCCCTTACTTCTATTAAAAGATGCAATGACATTGCAGCCTATTTCTCTAACAAGGTGACAGAACTATACGATCAGTTCCCAAAAAACAGGGAACCTATCACTGCAATAATGGTTAAATCGCCCCCTACCTCTTCACTAGCTTATTTCCCTAGATTAGAGGAAGAGAAGGTCCGACATCTAATCAGGACAACCAAATCTGGCTCCCCGTTGGACCCTGCGCCCCCACGTCTTCTAGTGGATGCTGTGGATATTCTTTTACCCTCGGTGACCGAACTTCTCAGTCTTTCCCTAGATTCGGCTGTAGTTCCAAAAGTTTGGAAGCACGCTATCATCAAGCCACTCCAAAAGAAACCTAATCTCAATCCTACTATCTTGAATAATCTTCGTCCCATTTCCCTTCTACCATACCTGGGCAAACTCCTGGAGAAGCATGTCAACCACTGTCTGTCTAACTTCCTGGAGTCTAATGGCACCTTCCATCCTACCCAGATGGGTTTTCGAGCCACATATAGTACTGAGTCAGCTCTACTGACAGTCACTGAGGAGCTAAAATCTACACTTGATGAGGGTCGGTCTGCCGCCATCTCCTGCTGGACCTCAGTGCCGCCTTTGACACTGTAGATCACGCTACCTTAAAAGTGAGAATAGGGGAAGTGGGAATTCGGGGAAAAGCCTTGGAGTGGCTGGCCTCCTTCCTGGAGAACAGATCCTTCCAGGTGATGGAAGGGGACTGCGTCTCAGAGCACCTCCCTACCACATGTGGCGTCCCGCAGGGCTCGTCCCTCAGTCCGACTTTGTTTAATGTTTATGTCCGTCAGCTGGCTGAGGTGGTGCAGGAACATGGAATATCGGCGGTGTCATACGCCAATGACACCCAGCTAGTGGTGTCTTTTTCTAACGGTTCAGAAACTAGCAATAACCAACTACCCGCTTGTCTGGAGAAAGTGGTGAGCTGGATGTCCAACAGCTGTTTGAAGCTGAACGGTGGGAAAACGGAGCTCATGTTGCTTGGAGACCCGGGCATCCACTCACCCCTGATACATTGGCCCAAATGTATGGGAGATCCTCCTATCCCTAAACCCGCTATAAAAAACCTTGGAATTTGGCTTGAAGACTCCCTAACCCTGGATTGTCAATTCAGAAAACTCTCAGGGACATGTTTTGCCCTGCTTAAAATGTTAAGGAAAATCATTGATGTAACCCCTGAGCACCTGAGGAAAACGGTGATACAATCCCTCCTCATTTCACGTCTGGACTATGGAAACTCGCTTTATCTGGGTTCACCTAAGTATGTCATTAGGAGGCTGCAAGTGGTACAGAATGCGGCTGCCAGACTCTTGTTAAAAATCCCCAACCGCATCTCTGCTAAGGAAGCACTTAAACAGCTCCATTGGCTGCCTATCGAGGCTAGAGTTAAGTTTAAAACCCTTTGCATATCTCGTAAAGCTATTAATAACTCTGGGCCCGAAAAACTGAGGAACCTGATATCTAGGTACATCCCATCTAGACATCTCAGATCTTCACAGCAACAGCTCCTTAACTTAAGACAACCAGAATTAAAAGAGCCAGATGGGGCGGTAGATCTTTCGCACATCTGACACCCAAGCTGTGGAATGCCCTTCCACTGGAAATCCGTGCAGCGCCAAACGAAACTGCTTTCAGGAAAAATTTGAAAACCTGGCTTTTCCCACAATAATTAGGCGATGGCTCAGCTCTTCACTGTCAGAATTCTCCTTAGCGCTGGGAAGCCTTCGGGCAGCCATGCGCTCTACAAATCCAACAAATAAAATAAATAAATAAATAAGTACAAAGTGCGTGTTTATGCACTGTTTGCAGGTTTTCAAACACATAAATAAAAGACATTGTCATTTACAATGCCAATAGCTCAAACGCTAACAAACGCAAGACCTATTGCATTGCAAATGCTTGTTGAGCTCTGAGATGGAGGCAACAGCAGCCATAGGAAGGCAGGGACAGTGACGCCAGATCATGCATTTCAAAAGCAGGAGGGAGGAGGAGGCAGCTGCAGTCAAAGCATACCTCGATCTTTGAATGCACAGTAAATGCGGCAAGAAAGAGCAATATTTACAGCCCTGTTTACAACAGAGCTCTATAAACCACGAGCACTGGTCTCAACTGCTCCAGCTTAAAGAAAGAAGTAGTCCTCACAAGCTCTGAGTAACAACACATCTAACAGGGGCAGTCCTTGAAAATGGGCGATGCTTTTAAAGCCCATATCCTGAATACAGCATGTCTCGCAGAGACAGCGCAAGCGCTGCCTTGGCGAGACCTAAAAAACACTTGATTATGAAGAAGGAGAGAGATTTCCTGCTAAATACCGAGCCTCAAACTCCAGCTTTTTATGTGCTTCCAAACTTTCATCAACCTCAGCACCCTCCCCCTGGAAGACCTATTGTTTCTGGCATTAAGTCAATCCTGGAGCCGTTGTCTCAATTTGCAGATTTCTTCCTTTGGGAAAGTGTCATCAATCAACCTGCGTATCTTCGACACCTTGGCTCTTCTGCATCTTCTACAGGATTTGGAGTTTGATCCCACAGACAATTTGTGGTAATGCTGGACATCGAATCATTCTACACGAAGATTCTGCAAGATGCAACATTGGTGGCCACAGCCAGGGCTTTAGCAGCTCAGGAGTGGTTTTAAGATACTCCACAATCTTTTGTGTTCCAATGTATTAAGCTGGCATTGACCCAGAATATTTTTAATTCAAAGACAATATATCTTTGCAGGTTTCTGGGACTTTTATGGGTATGGGACCTAGCCTGGCTTGCATCTATGCAAAAAGAACACTTGATGGACAGAATGCTGCGCAATGTCAAACATTCACCCCAGTACAGGGATCTGGGCCTAAATCCATCGTTTTGTTGCTCCCTATGCCATTCCAGTTCAGACCCAGCCATATGCAAATCAATCTTGACCCTGTTTCCCATGGGAACAGTCCAGCCCGAACTGCCAGGCCAGGTCCTCCCTGGACTGGAAACAAGCATCCTGGGACCGGTTTCGGGGCATCACCCCTCATCAGCCAGGCTAACTTGACTACAGTGGCATGGAGAGCATGGGACCCTTGTCTGGACATACCCATCCCACTCGGGGTGACAAATGCAAAAAGAACAATTGACGGAAAGAATGCGGCACAATGTCAAACATTCACCCCAGTACAGAGATCTGGGCCTAAACCCATCGTTTGTTGCGCCCCATCTCATTTGTGTGTCTTTTGCTTTCTCGCCCTAAGTGTGCCGGGTATGCCTAGACATGGGTCCCGGGCTCACTGTGCCACTGGATTCAAGCTAGCCTGTCTTATGCGGGGTGAAACCAGGAAACCGGTCTTAGGATGCTTGTTTCCGGTCCAGGGAGGACCTGGCTTGGGAGTTCGGGCTGGACTGTTCCCATGAGGGACGGGGTCAAGACTGATTTGCATATGGCTGGGTCTAAACTGCAGTGGCATGGTGAGCAAAAGAACGATGGATTTAACCCAGATCTCTTGACTGGGGGTGAATGTTTTGATTTGTTCTGCATTCCGCCCATCATTTGTGTGTCTTTGGCTTGCATCTATGCCATCATGTTTGAGACCAAGCTCAACTATCATGAGTCCAATCCTTATAGTGCCAATATGACTCTTTGAAAACAATATATAGATGATGTGCTGTGTATCTGGTCCAGACACGAGGAAGATTTGCTAGCATGTCTATGGTGGCTGAATAGTTTTGCCCACATCTCCACTTCACTTGGAATATCAGTTGGTATAACATATTTCTATTACATGTCTGTGATTGCTTTTTAATAAGGCAATCGTTTTTTTAAATGCAAAGGAAAGTGGGATGCATTTAAAAAGAAAAAGTGAAACTTTGCAGTTTCGTTTTTTAAGAGTAGGCAGTGGTCCATGGGACCACTGCCTGCTTATAAAATGTTTTTTATTTACATTCTCAAAGGGAAAGGGTCCCTTGGGGACCCCTTCTCATTTGCGAATGGAGTTACCACCTGTAGGTGATAAAATGCGAATGTTTTGCGACTGTATTTTGGTCGCAAAACATTCTTGCATACCACTGCAATTCGGTATTAGGAAGGGATGCCCTAAGCACGCCCCTTCCTAATACCGAATTGGTATGTATTTGCAATTCCTCAATGTCCCTACTAAATTTAGATAAAATTATGGTACATGTGATCGCTAACCAACTCTCTCCTTCAGTGTGTGGCTTGGTCCTTCCAGAACAGACAGGGTTTGTCCTAGACAGTATACCAATACAGAATATCCGCATACTTTTTGCAATCATACATAAAATAAAACTGATATTCCCACAATGTTGATATATTTCGTCGATGAGACAGCATGTGATTCCCTTAAATGATCCTTTATAAATATGCTTGGCAAACGATTTGATTAACCTAATGTATCTATTGTACTCTTCCCAGGTTGCTAATGTCAGAATTAACTGTCACGTATCTAATCTTATTCCCGTTAACAGAGGCACAAGGTAGGAATGCCCCAAAACTGTTTTTGTATGCAATATTAGAACGCCTAGCATGCCATCTTAGAGAATACCTCTCTGAGAAGGCACTATTTTTCACTAACAGAATTTATTTATGTTTACTGACGATATACTGCTTTTTTATCAAACATCCCCAATCAGTCTTCTACCAACCAGTAATTCAAGACATAATCCTAACAGGACTGTGCTGGGGCATTGAAATAAATTGGAATAAATATGTTTCTATTGACACCCTGCACCAATCTAGTGGATTTGGAATACTCTGCACTGACATAGTCAGATATCTTGGAATTAAAGTTTATAGTTCTAAGGAAATAGTTCTCAGGTACAACGTTGGGCCTTTGGTGAGCAAACACTCAAACCAAGACAACAAATGTGTTTTACCTTACCACAGGTAGCCAAGATGAGTTTAGTAAGATTCTTTATTAACTTCTTGTTGCAGGATAGTAATGATGTACAAATGTCCATTAGTCTGGTGTTCCTTATTCTCCAGCCCCACCAGGAGCAGCCTACCTGCTGCTCAGCCCATCTTCCAACTGTCACCACTCATCCACACAGGCACCCAAGCATTCCAAGCATCACAGTCACACCAACATTCCACTGGCAACACTCACACTGGCTGAGCAGCAGGGAGATAGCTAAGCTGGGAAACATATACTAAATAATCAGGATATAACATATCCCCCTCCTTTTAAATGAAAAAAGAAAAAAACAATATAACAAGGGAAGAACTATAAACAAGCATATACATAAGCAGAAAAAAAGTTCAAGGCTCAGGAAAGCAACCTAAAATACAACTTCGCAAGAATCTGAACACTACGTAACCTGAAAGGAAAGGTAAATATTGACAAGCAACAATAAAACATTGACAGGCAATATAACCCATCCTCCCCAATGAACAGTTTTTGAAAAATGCGTTAAATGTAGCAAAGGGTGGACCACACCCTTAGACAAACACGCATGACCAAAACTGTCGAAAGGGGTAAAACAATGTGAATGGGACACGACCCATGAGACCTACCCTGTGCGAGGGTGTAAAACTAAAGTACACGTGTAACACCAGGTGACTTACACACCATATGTACAGAACGTGAAGCAAGAGGCGACTTACACAACCAACAACAATACGTGTGGTCCATGGCAGCTACACACTAGACAAACAAGAAGTGAAGCGCATGACGACTAACACACCGACAAGACGAGGCATGTAGCGCATGGCGACTTACACAACGAACTGAAAAGACGTGCAGCGCATGGCGACTTACACACCAACAAGACGAGACATGTAGCGCATGGCGACTTACACACAACACAGACTAAACGTGTAGCGCATGACGACTTACACACAGAACAGACCAAACATGTAGCGAATGACGACTTAAACAGTCAACTCCACACAATATGTAACGTAGTGTAACTACAACACATAGACCCACCAAGAAACCAGAACCACCCTCATGTAAGAGGGTGTAATGTGACTACCACCCACTTAAAGTCAAGTGCCACCCTTGTGTAAGAAAACATAAACTGTGGCATCACTAAAAGAGTATGCTAGAGAAGAACATTAAAACCATATGACCCTTAAGTCATGCAACATTCTTTCCTTTGCCATTAGTATGTTTTTAAACTGTAACAAGAACACCGGTGAGCGACCCCTCACCCGAGAATTACTTGACTAGAACCTCCCTTGCGTAAGGGTACCTATGCTTCCAACTAAACTAAACCCATGTTGCATATATGTCGACTTGCTGTAACACCATAAACATTAACATAAGACAAGCAAACACTTTTCCTTTGACTTTTGTTTTTAACCACACTGTAACCAATGTTTGACGAAGCAAGTCTTCCTGTGAGCGATGTCTCACAAATATGCCAAGGCACACTGTTTTTACTTTTACATGAAAAACTTTACTCTATTGTTCATCAGTGTCAAGAAGCTAATCCGTGGAATATGATGTGCAGGACAGAGATGATGCTGACACAGAACACAGTGTCCCAGAAGTAGCGAAAGTAACTTTACTGAAAACCGAAGACAGACAAAAATGCTAAAATGTACCTTCTTTTTTTTAAGGAAATTCTTCTGCCAATCCGGCCGGTGAAATACCTTAGCTGCAGGGCCACCTACCAGGCGCAACAGGAATATCCACAAATACGAGACCCAAACCACAGTGTCTGCCATGCACAAAGATTGCGCTTCAAATCAGAAAGACAAAGTGACCGCAACACAGCTCACAGTCCTGAGCTCTCCCGCGCTGCACAAAACCTTACTTCAATGCCGCTTGCCATTACTCAACTCCGAGCTTTGTCACAAGTTACAATACGTCGATGATGTCTTCGTCAGCAACGTCTCCACAGCCTTGCGTGCTGCCACCAAACAAAGATGGCGTCACGCTGTGACGACTGCGCCGGGTGGCTTGCGGTGCCGGCGAGCACCAAACAGCATCGCTGAGCCAGACATGACGAAGGTGCAGCGTATCGTCACAGAAGATCCTGGAGGTGGATCACGCAGCTACAAGATGCAGGTAAAGTTGCGCGTGCTGCGATAGACACGCGCTCTTTATTCAAACTGCAGGAAAGCAGTTAAACTGCCAAATGTCCAGGGGGCAGCCAGGGACAATAATAAAATCAAAAATAGGCTTACCCCCAAAAGTCCGCACTTGCACACTGAATGTGGACTCTTTTCTTTAAAATAAAACACATGTTAAGTAGATAGCCGGCACACCGACTGTGCTCCAAATGACCCACACAACAGACCGGCTTCATTGGAAGCAACAACGAGCGAAATTATTCACAGCTGGGACACTCGTGAGACCCAGTGCTTCAGATATCCATGCATCTCCAAAGCTCCAAAATGAACACAACCACATTAAACCTGTGTGGCGCTACCAAAGTCCTCGCACTGAGACCATGTCCAAACTGCTCCAAATCAATGCAAATTGAATCCACATTCCATTTCTGTGCAACCACCAATTTCCTTCATATCTGATGCATAATAGTGGCAAACACGCTAGGATGTGGAACTAGTGAGTCTCAGACCAGACATCCACTAGCATAAAAGTCCTTTTAAAAATGCCTATGAAGCATGTCCAGGCTGGGCTGTCCGTTGACAAAGACACTGGTGGGGCTGGCTTGCCTGTAGCACCACACTTGACGCTTAACTCCTTGTTACACTTGGTTTCTTTAGTTTCTGCCTGTTTAAACCATAGACAGAGCCTTTAAATCCAGAAGTACGCTTGAGTCCAGGTCCAGGTCCAGGTCGTCGCCAAAAATATGTTGTACCATACCACAGGTAGCCAAGATGAGTTTAGTCAGATTCTTTAATAACTTCTTGTTGCAGGATAGTAATTATGTACAAATGTCCATTAGTCTGGTGTTCCTTATTCTCCAGCCCCACCAGGAGCAGCCTACCTGCTGCTCAGCCCATCTTCCAACTGTCACCACTCATCCACACAGGCACCCAAGCATTCCAAGAATCACAGTCACACCAACATTCCACTGTCAACACTCACACTGGCTGAGCAGCAGGGAGATAGCTAAGCTGGGAAACATATACTAAATAATCAGGATATGACAAAATGGATATGCTTACCCCTATTGTTACCAGGAAAAATCTCCCTGATTAGAATGGTCATAACTTCTAAATTCCTTTACCTTTTCACAAACATACCAATTCCACTCGCAATTGTGTTTTTTAACTAACCTGCAAACAATTCTGACTGTTAAATTAGTCCGGGAAGCCAGTGCGGCTAAAGTGGGATATTATGACCTTATCTTTTAACAAAGGGGGATTTGCAACACTCAATCTTTCCTGTTATTTTCTCACTGCCCAAACACACTTTGCAATATACTGGTTTTATCTGCCACTCCTTATGTCTATTATTATTGTCAAAGCTTACTTGATTAATAAGGTCACTCTGTGAACTACACTATTTACACAACTACCTTATCCCAAAGATTGCTGCCCTACATTTGCCTCCACCAACAAGGCATGTTATGTTTTTGGTAAACAATCAGGTTATACTCCGTTATACTCACCTGAAATTCTTCTACTAGACAAACCCACAATTCCCTGACCCCTGAATGCTCATTAATTGAGAGGCTAGCCGAAAAAGGGATGTCATGTGTGACACATGAACCATGGCAAGACCTTTTTTCTCAGGAAAAGTGCTAGCAAAAGGGAAAAACAAGTCCACTAGACACCTTTGCTTATTTTACGCTAAGACCTACCATTAGGTCCAACTGTTTATTCTCTCCTGAAGAACATATGTATTCATACCCCTGACTAGAGTAATCTAAGTGAGAGAGATCAGGGGTTAAGTAGCCAAGCTATGAAATATATTCAACACCACCAGGATAGACACATTGATTTCAGGAAAGTGACACTGGAAGACAGATGTGGGGAACCAGTAGATGGATGGAAAATGTGCATTTTGTTGTTCTCAGATAGCCACCAAAACAATAAAATAGAGGTGCAACTGCTATATTTTAAATTTTAATTAGGTTATACTTTACACTAACCTCACTCCATAAACTAGATCCAAATGCTGATTACACTTGCTGTAGATGAAATCCCCAAATACATTTTTTTTTCCTTTGCATGTAATGTTCTGGTATTCCAGACTATTGGAAAGAAATCCTATCAAAGATATCTAAGATTATAGATTTTAATGTTCAGACCATTTCACTAGTAGCCCTTTTGGGATATGTGGCAGAAATCCCTAAACTGATGGGGAGACTAGTTGATATCTTACTTCTATCAACAAAGCGCCGTGTGACACTGCCCTGTTTAAGGGGTTTGAGCCCAGTCACTAAAGGTTGGCTGTAACTTGATGTTAATGGAAAAAGATCTAACTTGATGTACTATGACTACTGAACCATACACCATACAACAGCCTAAAGTGGTTAGAACACTCAGTATATGAGACCCATTTCATATATACGTACACAATATGATGGACTCGTCAATACAACAATGAATGAACATTTAAGAGAGAATGCCTATAAGTAAGAAGATGGCATATAGACATGGGGGATATGAATGATCATACGCAATCATCTCTAACAGATACAATGAGGTTAGGATGTACCCGTATATTGAGGTTTGTCAATTACTGTCTAGATGTACAAGCTATAGGACTGATATTAAGACTATGTATTTGTGGCTGTAGGAAGCTGGCTTTTTATGTGGTAGTGCCAATGTAAGGGCACACCATGCAAAGGACAGACAAATCTTATTGGTTTACAGGGATTTAATTGATAATCCTCAAGTGCTCTTATTGTGATAGTGTGGTGAGCATTTTAGGCTTATCAGAGGGTAGTGTTCAGCATTTGTTGTACACATAGTTTTAGACATCAAGAACTTTGGGATCATGTAAGTACTTTAGATTTTATAGATTTTTACAGGTAAAACAGTAGAGAATCACAGCTGTCAGATTTGAGGCATGAGCCTCTGTTATATTCCCGAGTTAGGCCCATGTAGTGAGGCAGCTTATTCCTAGGAAATAACATTTCAGCGGCGACCTTTTGCACACATTTGCATGCACGACAATGTTGGATTAGTTTCTCTGAAACTACTTTGTTTTCACATCCAGCTTCCCACAACATTATCACGATGCCTTGAACATCATGTACCAGGCCTCTCTACGCACTAGGTACAAAAGTCGTCCTATCTTCATCCACGAGGCGACAGCGCTATCCACATATCCATAACATCACCAATCTAGTGCACACATCGCGAAGGCTGCTTTTATTATAAATAATAGGCATCCCAATAGATTGGTAGAGGAGGCACTTCTGCTGACGCCAAAGGTACCTGCATGCTGAGAAATCACCACGCACTGGTCTGACATTTTGCGAGGGTTGTCCAACTCGAGACCAAGATGGAGTCCTTCACTCTCTCCCATCAGGTAATGGGGTTGGATTGTCTCTAGGGGGGATTCTTGGCTCTACACCTACACACACTCTAGGTACACTTAGAGTAGGGTCTGCATCGTAGGAGTACGTTAGATTACCATTTTGCATAGATGCCTGCATATATTCATTGCTTAGCACCATGGTAGAAATGTATCTATAATTTACTCTTTTGGTGCTTGTAATGTCCTTTATTTGCTTCTGTCTCCTAATTAGCAGCATACATATCTTATGCAAGAATAACGTTGGTTCAATAAATATTATTGAAAACGTCCATCTGTGTATTCTCTGTATATTTCTCTGAGAACAAGTGAGCACGAGTGACTGAGCATAAGATTCTGTGATTTTTCCATGATTCCTGAGGAATCAGGGTTGTCATGTTCAGTGGTTGCTAGAAACTGTTCGCTCCCTGGCAGGTTAGGGGGGCTTACAGTGGCACTGTGAGCTAGCTGGTCTATAGGCCAACATATCCAGCGGGATGTCCGGAATCAGTCTAGGCACTAAGCCTTTAGTTTATATTGTCCAAACAATGCGCAGATCCTACGAATTAGTAGGAACTACACGACATGGTGCCGCCAACGTTGGTTAACAAAGAACACAAACAGGAGAACGCCCGTTGACCCAGTTGAGACCCGTGTAAATATGTTTAACAAAATAACAATATCTCACTGGTAATCATTGAGTTAGACAAGTACATTAGGAAAACAATTAAATGTGCAAGAGGGGATAATAAGGGAGACCACGATAATTAGTGAAAACAACTGGTATATTTAGAATGAAAGTAGTTATATCAGCACTGCATTGCATTATATGCATAGGTAACCCAATTGTAGGTGTGCACATACGTGCTCGTGAAAAAGGTGAACGGCGCAAGTGACACGTGACAAAGTGGGGAAAATAGCGTGAAAAGGCGCCAAAAACAAATTGGTTGTTGGTCAAAAAACAGTCAGTAGGTAATTTATCAAGAACAATTCGGCTGTTTAAGTACACCACAATAACGCCCACAAGTGCGCTGGATGGTCGACGGCGTTTCGACCTGTACAATTTCAGGTCATCATCAGGACCAGGTTTCACGAATAAGGTAAGTGCTGTGAAGGTTGCAAGGAGCCTTTTATGATTGGAGTAAATCAAGTCAATGGGAAGGCATCCGGGCACGGTCATGTTGGACACTAGAGGTCCATGTAGAACGCAAGGAATGTGTGTATGGGTAAAGACCTGCGGTTGCTTGAGGGGCTGAACAATTGGCAGGGTGAGTATGGGATGAATCCAAGGAGTCTAAAAAGTTAGAGAGCCAAAGCTGCAGCTTCAACGGAACCGATCCGTGTCGAATCAGTAGACAAACTGATGCAGTTGATCCAGTCTTGGGGAATCAATCCAGGAAAGGTGCCCAGCAAGAGTCTGGGTCCGGAAAGGATTGAATCGTGCTATACGCAGTGTAGACGGTCGTAATCATGCTGCCCACGTTGGTTAGGCACTTATTTAACGATCAAATCTGAGTAGTTCAGTCGTACTTTGTCAGATACCCCTACTCACATTAAAACGACGTCCCTAGTGGGAAAAGGGAATCCGCCTCAGCTGAGTAGATACATCCTATGTATTGGCTGTAGGTTTTATCAAGCTTAAAGGATTAAAGAATATTCCCATATTGTACAAACAGAATCTCAATAAATTCATTTTCATAAAAAACATTTTTTACTTTTACAATGTCCGAACGTTGAGACAGTGTTGAAGTACAAGAAGCTACTCTAAATATTTCAGAAAATTGCAGACAGGCAGTTACTATGAAACTATAACAACATGGCCTCCCGGCAACGGATGGAGAGGTTACCTTCATGAGTGAGGCACACAAAGCATTCAGGACAGAGGTATTTTATCTTGGGTTACATTCCCTGCTGCAGATGCACGCAGAAAACTATTTCACACTTACATTGAACATGAGACACCAAATGAATACTTTTCATACGTGGACATAGAAGTCCCGTTAACTTACCAAGAGCACATAAATTTGTTTGAAGGCGCCTTCCCCCACACAGTAGAAGATGTGAGACTCGGTCCACTCAGTAAAGAAGAAGCGACCTGGTTGGTCTTAGCTGCGTATACACCACACCCGACATTCATAGGTTTGGAGCAGCAGAAATGCACACACTATACGAAGATTTAGTGAAAATTTACAGAAATATTACACAGTACATAATGTGAACACTTATAGTTCAAATACACACAATACCCTAGTATTCACTAGGGGAGGGAACAAGAGGCTACGGGGTAATCAGGGTGAGCTGGCCTCCAAGTAATACAGGTACACACACCAAGAAGCTACCCTGAATAAGTGTCTGATTCTAAGAAAACGAAGGCGCACTACGCCTTCTTCTGTGTGGTGTTGGGCATATAAAAAAAATGGAAGGACTGTCCTCACACACCACCGGGTGTCATGCTTCATCATCGGCAGTCCTCGCTCTCTAAAAACTGCGTTTGATAGAGAGCGGTCCTTCACCTGGAGACAGGGAGGCACTTCTACAACTAAGTGGGGGCCCGTGCAAGAAGGTGATTTAAAAATTAATGCAAACTCCACATGGAATTTTATTTAAGTAGGGTTTGCTTAATATTAAAAATTAGGGTGGGGACACAGGGGTTTAGTACCCCATCCCCATCAGTGTCGTCAACATGTTTCTGCCGTCGTGGTCAGGAGGGTCCATGGCATTCATCAGGACGTGATAATAGGGCTCCTATCTAGTCTCTAACAGACTAAGATAAATCCATCTTGGTAGGTTGACCTTTGTCAAACTCTACTTTGAGACTTCGTAACCCCAAGTTAGGGTTTGGGATGTCCCATGGGAAGGGAGGAAATGAGGGACCCCTGTTGTCACACTTGCCTCAAGGTGCGTCCCTCGTGGTGCTCCTATGATCTGTCCTCGCCACTTCCCAGTGGGGAAGAGGCGAGGACAGATGGGACATCCCTACCCCTAACTTGGGGTCAAAGTCCGAGCTGATTTCAAAAATTGCAAGTTTCGATGATCTGTGTACACCGTTACCTTATGCAGGGCTCCCATTAAATAGTGTCTCCACTCCAGAAAGGCTTCCTTTACTGCTAAAAGCGCCTTGTCAGCGATTGAGTAGTTCTGTTCTCGTGAAGTAAGTTTTCTGGAGTAAAAGGCCACTGGGTGCAACTGACCAGTCATCTTATGGCGTTGCAAAAGGATACCTCCAATCGCTAAGTCTGACGCATCTGCTTCGACAAAATAAGGTTCCTCTGGATTTGGATGCAGTAAAATGGGAGCTGTGATGAAGGATTCTTTTAAAGGTTGGAAGGCGGAGTCTACTTCTTGGCTCCAGTCGAATTTGACTCCTTTCTTCAGTAATCGAGTGATTGGGCTGACTCTTTGCGAAAAATTGGCAATAAATCTTCTATAGAAATTCGCAAATCCAAGAAAACTTTGGATCTCTTTGACGCTTTGTGGAGGGGGCCAATCTTGCACTGCTTTTACCTTTGCTGTGTCCATACTGACTCCTTCCGGAGACAAAATGAATCCCAGGAACTCCACCTTCTTGACATGAAAAGCGTATTTCTCCAGCTTAACATAAAGATTATTATCCAATAATCTTTTCAATATCGCTTTGACGTGCAACACATGTTCTTGTTCGTTGTTTGAATAAATCAGGATGTCATCGATATAAACCACAGCTATCCGATCCAAGTACTCCAGCAGGACATCATTTACAAAATGTTGGAAAGCTGCTGGAGCGTTGCAGAGTCCATGTGGCATTACTTGGTATTCAAACAAGCCAAAACGAGGTCTGAAGGCGGTCTTCCACTCATCTCCTTGAGCTACGCGAATTAAGTGGTACGCACCTCTCAAATCTAGTTTGGTGTAAACTGTGGCTGTCTTGACTTGATCCAAAAGCACAGACACCAAAGGTAGAGGGTACCGATTTTTTGTGGTTGCTTGATTAATTGCCCGATAGTCGATACAAGTGCGTAGCTCTCCATTCTTCCTAGGAATGAAAAACAAAGGAGACGAGACTGGGGCCTGGGAAGGGCAGATGAACCCGTTGGCCAAGTATTGATCCAGGTATTCCTTGAGATAACTATTTTCTGCCTCTGTTAGGGCATATATCCGACTGCATGGTAACACTGCCCCTGGCTCCAACTCTATCTTGCAATCGTATGGTCATTGTGGGGGCAGTTTCGCAGCTTCTTTTTTGTCAAATATCCTGCTTAAATCTTGGTATTCCATGGGGATTTCTTTGGTTTCCACTGCACAGAGGGTGGTTGTCATTGTCGCTAAACATGCTGCTGGAGATCTCTGGTATTTCTCTGTATTTTCATGAAAACAATTTTCTTTACATTAAGCTGAATCCATAACTACTGTTCTACGACTCCAGTCAATCCGAGGGTTATGCTCTGTCAGCCAAGGCAATCCAAAAATCAATTGAAATTGTGGAACATCTATGAGATTAAAAATTATTTGTTATCGGTGACCATTTAGTCCTTCCAACCGTATTGATTCTGTTTCGTGGGTAATAGGACCAGAGGAAAGGTTGGTACCATCCACTGCTCTTACGGCCTCCAGAACAGTCTTTTTAACAAATGTTACTCCTATCTTCTGCGCATATCGGATATCGTAAAAATTTCCCATAGCTCCGGAGTCGATCATAACCGAGACCCCGGGAATTTCGATGCTCTGAAACTTGACAGTGAAAGGTATGATTAAATGCGGCACTGCTGACTGTAGAGTATTGGCCACGTGCTGTGTAGCGAGAGTTGACTTAGAATCCGCTTCCATCAGGGCAACTTCCTCTACTGATGGAGCTTGCCTTTTCCCGACTGCCCAATTTTTGGCTTCTTTGGGCACTCTCTGACAAAGTGTCCGGAGGTTCTGCAATACAAACATAGCTGGTTTTGCCTTCGCTTCTCCTTTTCTTCCTTGGAAAGAGGCCCCCGAATAGAACCAATCTGCATGGGCTCTTCGGTAGAAACGCCTTCCAAGACCTTATTACTTTAATTTCTTACTCTATCGAATCTAGACGGAAGGGGGCGGAAATCCTGTCTTTTCTCTGATCTTCACTCGCTTAAATGATGATCGATTTGCAACACCAGGTCTATTAATTCAGATATTTCATCGGGTCTTTTAGGAACTTGTGCTAGGGCATCCTTCAACTCATCTTTGAGTCCTCGGTAGAATATTGCTGCTCTTTTTGTTTCTGGCCAATTAGTCTAAACGATGAGTTTGTTAAAGTGAGCAATATAAGCCACCAGATCTCGATTTCCTTGCCGGAGCTCCAGCAATTCATTATCTGTAGCTTGAGTTGCATTTCGCCGATCAAAGATGCGCAAAAATTCAGCCTTAAAATCTGGGAAATTATAAAGGATTGGGTCGTTTCTAGTGACAATTGGCATAGACCATGAACCTGCATCTCCGGTTAAATAAGACAATATAAATGCCACCTTGGATTGGTCTTCAGAGAAGATAACTGGTCGACATGAAAAATGCAATGAGCATTGAGTTAAGAATATTTGAGCCTTGTGTGGGTCTCCGCAAAATCGTTCTGGTTGCGCCAAGGGAATTATGGGAGAGATTGCATGAATGACCTGAGTGGATAGCCCAGAGGTTTGTGAAGTGGTAGTAATATCTTGACCACCCTTACCAAAAGACCCTGTACCCGAAACTAGTTTCTCCATCTTTTGTCTAAAATGAAGGGACTCTTGCCCTGACCTCTTCAACTCATCTCTTAATGCCTTGTTTTCTGCTAATGTTTCATTTAATTGCTTTTGCATGCTTTCTAAAATAGTGGTCAAAGTCTTTAAATCTATTCCTTCTGCCATTCTGCTCAGGTGGAATTATAACCCCTATTAAGGGGTGGCACTTCAATCTGTCAAGGCCTGATGTTAATTCCACGGAAGCAGAAGAGATGTCCTCAATTCCCCAACACTACTAGTAGAGACAGAGGGGTCGATTCCGATCCCGGTCGGAGGCGCACCGAACACCATTCGCCCGGGAAAAAAACCAGGCGAATGCGTGTTTCCCGACCGATTCGTTCATACGTCCGAACGAGCAAGTACGATGCGCATAACTGCCCAGATCCCGACCCAGTCGCACTCACCCAATCCAGCTCCTGTTCTCCGACCGAGCCTGATCCGGAAATGCAGAATCGAGTCGCACGGAAGCCAAAATGCAGCCCCGTCCGGCCGGACTAGTACGATGCGCACTCCGTACGCGCCGAACCCGTCGCTACGCACGGCACGTCAAAGCATCCGGGAGAGGCGCACATAAGCTCCGATTCGCGCCACAAGACGATCCACGGCTACGAGACGAACACGCCAGCCACGAGGACGAGGCGAAGCAACGACAAAGACGAACGAGACGAACCAACCATGAATCCAATCGCGCAGATCCTACCAATACTCTACATCTATTACCGGAACTGGTACGGACGCGTACGGCGCAGAAGGTAAGTCAGACACCCACCACACAAACAAACCACACGTACCCGACATACAACACACACACATAGGGATGCAGAAATTACTTACACCAGCAACAGCAGCACCATAGGGGCGGGATGGCTATCACCAATGCCATATACACACATAGGGGCCTGGATGCCAACCACTAACACCACCTCTACCCATGGGGGGCTGGATACCTACCACCCCTACTCAGGGGGTCTGGATGCCTACCACTACTACCACCCCTACTCAGGGGGGGCTCTGGATGCCTGTCACCACTACCACCCCTACCCATGGGGGGCCGGATGCCTACCACTACTACCACCCCTACCCATGGGGGGCTGGATGCCTACCACTACCACCACCCCTACCCATGGGGGGCTGGATGCCTACCACTACCACCACCCCTACCCATGGGGGGCTGGATGCCTGTCACTACTACCACCCCTACTCATGGGGGGCTGGATGCCTACCACTACTACCACCCCTACCCATGGGGGGCTGGATGCCTACCACTACCACCACCCCTACTCAGGGGGGGCTGGATGCCTGTCACTACTACCACCCCTACCCATGAGGGGCTGGATGCCTACCACTACCACCACCCCTACTCGGGGGGCTGGATGCCTACCACCACCACCACCCCTACTCAGGGGGCTGGATGCCTGTCACTACTACCACCCCTACCCATGGGGGGCTGGATGCCTACCACTACCACCACCCCTACTCAGGGGGGGCTGGATGCCTACCACTACCACCACCCCTACTCAGGGGGGGCTGGATGCCTGTCACTACTACCACCCCTACCCATGGGGTCTGGATGCCTACCACTACCACCACCCCTACCCATGGGGGGCTGGATGCCTACCACTACCACCACCCCTACTCAGGGGGGGCTGGATGCCTGTCACTACTACCACTCCTACCCATGGGGGGCTGGATGCCTACCACTACTACCACCCCTACCCATGGGGGGCTGGATGCCTACCACTACCACCACCCCTACTCAGGGGGGGCTGGATGCCTGTCACTACTACCACCCCTACCCATGGGGGGCTGGATGCCTACCACTACCACCACCCCTACTCAGGGGGGGCTGGATGCCTACCACCCCTACCCATGGGGGGCTGGATGCCTGTCACTACTACCACCCCTACCCGTGGGGGGCTGGATGCCTACCACTACCACCACCCCTACTCAGGGGGGGCTGGATGCCTACCACTACTACCACCCCTACCCATGGGGGGCTGGATGCCTACCACTACTACCACCCCTACCCATGGGGGGCCAGATGCCTACCACCCACACCACCCCTACTCATAGGATGGGTAATGCATGACACAACCAGCATACTCCAACATAAGGAATGTAAGACAAAAACAGCCTCCCAACACCATGACAAGCGTGTGTAGACTGTGTCAAATGCCTACAACACTGAACATGACATTGAACATACAATGTGACCCCCTATCACATGTGTCACACATAAATGTGTGTGGCCTTCACAATACAAGCAGACCATGACCACTGTGGCAATGGGGTCCAAGCCCCCATCATCACAGTGACCAAAAGGTAAGTGTGGGGTCCATAGCTGAAGCACATTTTGAACATTGTGGCAATGGGGACTAAACCCCCATCATCACAGTGACCAAAAGGCAAGTGTGGGCTCCATAGCTGAAGCACATTCTGAACATTGTGGCAATGGGGTCTAAACCCCCATCATCACAGTGACCAAAAGGTAAGTGTGGGGTCCATAGCTGAAGCACATTTTGAACATTGTGGCAATGGGGACTAAACCCCCATCATCACAGTGACCAAAAGGCAAGTGGGCTCCATAGCTGAAGCACATTTTGAACATTGTGGCAATGGGGACTAAACCCCCATCATCACAGTGACCAAAAGGCAAGTGTGGGCTCCATAGCTGAAGCACATTCTGAACATTGTGGCAATGGGGTCTAAACCCCCATCATCACAGTGATCAAAAGGTAAGTGTTGACATTGAAAAAGCTGCAACTGCCAAACTGCATGGATGATTCCTGGTCATAAAACAACAAACACATCAGTGGCAAAGTAGTGGTTGTGTCCCATAGCAACATAGATTGGGTGAGGCAAACAGTGCAGTGCAAAGAAGACATACCTTTGGCCATGTGCAGACAAACATCACCCATGGGGGCTGACACTGTCAACATTCATCAATGACACAATGACAGAAGTGACCATCATAATGCAGACCCACATATTTGCACCAATGGGCACACAAATGGAGATATCCTGTGGAGACTGTAGATGTGAGGTGAACAGATACCATACCATGGCAGCAATGGGACACACAAACCATGATCATCGTGCTGACTGATGACCTAGGAGTCCCAGGGACGGCAGGGGGAACCCACTAAACAACATACAGCCAATGGCACACCGAAGATATGCCAATGCAGTGGTGCAGATGCACAAACACAAACAGGCAGCCCCACACTGCACATCAAACACAACAGGTGAGGGGGGTGTGCCAGTGTCCCCAGGCAACCACACAACACATGAGGAGGCCTGAATACCAATTACACAGATGCGCATACAGTGCCACACAAAAGTAACTCATGGATCCAAATCCCCTATGTGGGCAATCAGGCATTGTTAGATGAGAGGGAGCACAAATCACACATGTCACACAAGCATGTAGGAACAGCAACTAACACAGCAAGACACAGACACACCACAGCACTACCCCCAGGGTCCCCACAATGTGGTGACCCTGGGCTGCATGAGAATCCCACTGTGATGACAAAGCTAGATGTCGTTCACACTGTGAACCACAGTCATGTGTCCTGAGCAACAAACTACCATCACACCTACACAAGCACAAATCAATCAGCACGGCCAGTCAGCCAAGGCCAACATGGAGGCAGGGGCATAGCCGGCCAACAACTCTCATCTGCACACACTCAACACCACACACCTCGACCTCCAACAATGTGCAGCAGTGAAGATCACATGCACTGGTGACATTGCACATGCACCCATGACAATCCCAGGGGTGGCGGTGGCAACTAAGGTGCAGAAACCCATCACACATGGCCAGTCAACAAGACTCCTGAATGTCTGACACACTGCACAGTACGCTGTACATGGACATGACAGCAATACCACACCAACCAATGGGATCCCGGCCACAGTCACACACCAATGAAGAAGCCAAGGTCACCCACAAAGAACACACATAGACAACTTCCAACATTGCAGCCCTGACCCTGAGGAGTGCCAGCAGTCACACACACAACGTGTCACAATCACTGAAAGATAACACAAACTGGAAATTACATGACAGGTGTAAACAACAAGTGCCAAGGGGAATCCTGACTGTGTCCCATCTGCGTTTGCCCACAAACTCAGCCCTGACAGCAAACACACCTATGGGTGACACCCTGATGACCAGTAATGTGCCATGCACCCACATCCCAGAGAACCCAGGGAGAAGACTTTGGGGGAACATAGGTCAACTCAGCAAGCATCACAAACAGGAACATCACTAGGGATCCCAGCATGCCCAGCAACATGGAAGTGAACACACACAGACATGCTCACACAACACACACCTTGGGCTCAGGCAATGTCACAGAATTACACACTGCCATGAGGGGACCCCACTCCTGGCTGAGGAAAGCTGGCCCATACGTTGCCTCAGTAGGGCTCCATCATGTCAACAGAACACTTGGTCACACAGTCAACAATTAGCACCAAATGAAGGCTCCCGTCATATCAGCCTGGTCATGGGACTGTCACCGAAATCATCAGCACAGTTCCAACACACATGTATAGCAAGTTGCACTGATAACACAGATGAGTCCTTCCCCATTGATGCCCAAACTTGCATGTCCAGTGGAGATGGCCACACGGTCAGGGAAGTAGACTAATTGAACAATGGCAAGCACAACAGATGTGCAGGGCTGTAAGCCACAGATGTTATATTGCCAATAAAACCTCGGAATTCCCATTGCCAAATCTTGGAAACATGACACCCTCATATGCTGCAAAGGATGACATGGATACACTACAGGATAGGACACATTCCCCGTGGACCACATGGGTTCCTGCACAGTAACACTTCATTTTCATGAGACCAAAAATCAGCATCACTGCAGCAAGGGCACGGTTAGCATCATCAACAACATGTACATCAGAAGCAAAACAACTAGAGAACATAAAGTTGCTTTATTCAGCATTTGGGTGA
This sequence comes from Calotriton arnoldi, assembly GCA_963921515.1. NCBI lineage: Eukaryota > Metazoa > Chordata > Amphibia > Caudata > Salamandridae > Calotriton > Calotriton arnoldi. The sequence continues at coordinate 446,646 of CAWUFW010003843.1, forward strand.
GAGAAGTGAAAGAAAATATATAACAAAGGCCAATGGCCAGTCCATAATATTAGTCCAAACAGGGTGACAGTGCCAGATGTCACCCTTCGCATGCCTGCACTGCTACACACTAGGGACATCCCCCTCTGAGGGGTATACGGGGGGCAGGCCAGGCACCGCAGGGACAGGATCAGGGCTCACCAGAAGGAGGCAGGGAAGGGGTGGTGGGTGCTGGAGAGTCACTGACAACTACAGTGGAGGCGTCTGACATGGTGTGTGCCGGCACAACTGGGGGGCATGACTCAGATGGTGTGGGTGCTGGCACGACTGCAGTGGGCCGTGCAGATGGAGTGGACAGGTTCCCCACTGCAGTGCCCAAGTCAGACGGGGTGGTAGTGGACTCCACTGCAGTGCCTATCTCCAGGGGAGGAGAATGGGGTTCAGGTAAGGTGGGCAGGACAGAGGGGGTGGACACCGTCTCCACACCAGTGGCACAGACATGCACAGCGGGGTGTGTGGTGCTGGAAGAGCAAGTGGCAGGGGAGAAGGCCGGATCATTTTGGGGATGGTGTATCTGTGGGTGGGGGAACCTGGGGCAGGGTGTGGTGGGGGCACCTGTGGAGTGGGGGCCTGAGGGATGGAGGAAGGAGACTTGGTGGTTGAGCTGCAGGGCGGCAGCGGGGTCTTGCTCTTCCGGGTCCGGGGGGACTTGCGGATGGGGGCCTCAGTCTGTCTGCGCCTGGGGGAGGGTGTCCGGGGGCGAGGGGCACTCCCCTCTGTGTGGGTGGACTTCCTCTTCCCCCGGTATGCTGGATCAGCTGGATCGGAGGGGAAGAGGCCAAGGTCACAGAGGAAGACCCGCTGTGTATGTGGGGTTGCAGGTGAGGCAAGGGAAGGGGCCTTGGAGGGAGAGGTATCGGAGGACTGCGGAGTGACTGTGGATGCGTGTGTGTGTGCCTGGGCCCCATCCCCTGTGAGTGTGGTTTCAGTCCCCTGACTGTGCGTGCGTGTGCGTCTGGATTTTGGCGTGTGTGTCTGTGTGCTGCTTGTGTCTGTGCTGGTGTGTGCCTGTGCCGGTGTGTCTGTGCTTGGGACAGGTAGGGTGCTGGGGAGTGTGGATGGGGCAGAGGTAGGAGGTGTGAGGGACTGTCGGAGGAGGGACACTGCTGCCGTCAGGGAGGAGTCCATGGACCTATTGCTCCTCTGTAGGGCAGACATGCCCGATGAGATGCCCTCCATGAACGACACCAGCTGAGTCAACAGAGTGGTGTGGGCATGGAGGACACTCAGCATTGCTGTCTGCCCTACATGGAGCTGGCGAAGGAGGTACACAGACTCCTCACTCGGCAGCAGAGGACACAGGGGCAGGGGGTGCGGTGCCTGGCACGAAGGAGACATGCTCCCAAACACGGGAGTCTCCACGGACCTCTGGAATGGGAGCCGATGGGAGGGCGGTGGTGGTGGTGGTGGTGGTGGTGGGGACAGCAACACTAGCTGGGGTGTGGTGGCTGCTGACACCCGCCTCCACAAGGGAGTCATCCTCCGAGCTGCTGTGGTCCTCAGCTGAGGTGGATGCTGCTGAGGACTCCTCGGTGTGGCTCCCCTCGCCCTCCGTGCCACTGGGTCCCTCCGACCACTCCTCGGCTGCTGACCCAGTCTGGCTCTGCGGCTCCTCCTGGTCCGTGGAGCTGTCCCCTCCTGTGGCCGTGGATGTATCTGCAAACAATAGGGAAACAGACAAACATCAGTCACCTGCACCGACCGCACACACCACAGTAAGTACAGCACATTACAGACCAAGCCCTGGCATCCTTAGTTGAACACTGCCAAAAGTGCCCAAACAGAGTAGGAGAAGCCAATTGACAGTCTGATGGTCAACCATGGCACTCACATCCCTCCTGGCCTTGCACCCATCTGTCTGGTGTCTGTGGGATGGCAATACCCCAGTGTGGACACATGCACCACCTACACAGTAGTTGGACAGTGCAGAGAACACGGTGAAGTATGTGAACATGCACACATCACAACTCTTGCCACTGAGTCAGTACAGATGTCCGGATAAAGGGATGGCCAGAGTCAATTTTGAAATGCATGTGATGCATACCAGCACCAGACACCATGATGCACCCATGTCCTGATAGTCATTGCCACAATGGGGTGCATGTAGCACATGTCACTCCCCTGCAGGATCACTCATTGGAAGTTTCATGCCATGGCACAGGCATGCCTGCTAAGTCATACATCACTGTCTCCAGTCACATGGAAAGGGCAGCCAGACAACAGCAGTCTGCACTGTGTCACAATCCTAGGTCATGGGGAATGCAAGTCCTGGAGCTGAACAAGTGCACATGTCCATCCCCCACACACTACATCATCTGAACTCTTATTTGTCCATGTCATACCAATTGGACATATGGGAGACCTGTAACACAACCCTCGGAACCTGAGCACCTCACAATCTGCTGTGAATGGGAAACAGCTGCCTGAACTTCACATTCGCATACCCCAGTCTGCACGGTCAAGTGATCAAACACCTATGTGTCACACAAGTATCGTCTCCTATGGTCACGTCTCCGGTGGCATGCTGAGCCCCAACCGAGAAACACCCCAGTAGTCTTGACAACGAAGCCACAGCACAATGACACAGAGGCAGACACCTGAGGGGACATATCACTGAGTACAACGTGTCAGCTGATACACAGGAGTGGGAGTACAGAGTGTATTGTATGGCCTGGAGTAGGCATGACTGTCCTGCCCCACGTGAATGAGGGATGAGCCCTGGACAGTAGGCAGGTGGCTAAGTATGTGTGACACACTTGATATACATACTCCTGAGGCCCAAACATTGTTCCCACCCGCAGCATGGGTGTGTGCCAAATACCCCAGGCACATGTGGTGGATCAGCTCAGCAATTGGACCACATATCAAAGTAACACGCAGATTACATGTCAGAACACAGGCATTGTGTAAGCAATGGACCCACCCATGATGCCCACCACAGAGTTAGGGGAACAAATGCTGTCCCCCACCTTGAGCTAAGCAAAATGCAAGGACACAGTACCCAAGTGACACAATTCCCTGACTGTAAGGGCCACACCTGGGTATCAGATGGGGAGTGGGCAGTGCACAATTGAGGGACATGGGTCCTGGACCACATGACTGATGTACTGTGGAAGTTTAACCAGCCCAGAGGAGGGCACATAGCATGGCAGACAAAGTTCACAATGCAGTCATGGACTCACCCCCTCCTTGCTGCTGTCTGGCCTTCAGCCGCCCATCCAGATCAGGGAAGACCACCGCCAGGATCCTGAGCATGTGGGGGTCAGGGTCCGGTGTCCGCCCCTCCTGCGAGGAGGCGACAGCTTCAGCTGGACCCGTGCGATCCTCCGGGTCCAGCCCCGAAGGTCCTGCCACCTCTTCTGGCAGTTGCGGATCCGGCGCTTGTAGTCCCCCACGGATCTCACTGCCCGGACGATGGTCAGCCATATCTTCTGCTTCTGGTGGGCATCAACCTGTGAGGATGACAAAGTGAAAAGCCCATTACTACACATGCAACATTTCCGTGCATCACACATTTGGATATACATGTCAAAATCACAGGGGCACATGATGTACACAGGCAGTGCAACGATGGCTATGAACAGTTTGCCAGCAGTTACTACATGGTATCATTGCCTGGGAAGTAAAACCTCGTTTAAATGCACTGTTACTGCACTATACCTGTTCAGTGCATGTAACTACACACTATGGGGGATGACAACTACTCAGTGAGCCTACTAGCCAGTGGCGTGCAGACTGTAGGTCTTGCTAGTCAGACAACATGCACATTTAGTCAGGCAGTGGACAGCACACTCACCTGCTCCCCTGGTTTCCCATACAGCTTGCTGTACTGTGGAAGGAGGCTGTCCAGCAGGGCCTGGTTCTCCTCAGTGCTGAAGGCTGGGGCTCTCTCCACAGTACGTGCCATTGCAGGAGCCAGAGGATGCAGATACAGCAGCAGTGGTGGTGGCAGATGTCGTCCTGGAGCATGTAGTGCAGGCAAGTGAGCTCTCAGGGGAACAGCCAGCATTATATGTGTGCTGCTGAGGCAGATACTGTCCCATGTGTCCAAAGTGATAGGTCCAAGTCGTTTGCATCTTCTGAATCTGGCCAATCCATGGATTTGCACCACTTACACACGCCCACAGCATCCTTCAAAAGTTCAACTTCATGACACCCATGAATTTGCAACATTGTTGTGGGTGGCCAACTGAATTTACAGCATCAGACTTGTTGAAGGTTTGAAAACGCGTCCGTTGCCATGCCAGGCCATAGCCAATGCGTGCGCACCGATCGGTCCATTGCTGTACAACGCGTACCCGCTCACATCGTATGCAATGGCCAATGCGTGCGCACCGATCGGTCCATTGCTGTACAACGCGTCCCTGTACAAGTCACTGGCATATGTCACCATGCCTGTCACAGGTGAACGTATGCCAGCCACATTTACTTCCCAGGGAGTGAGGGGCACACCTACAACACCACAGCCTGTCCACACTGTATCCTAAGGCATGTAAGGCTGCATCACCTGTTCCGTGTATGGGGGTTAACATGTGGTTTTGTGGGTGGCACTTGGGGGCAGCCACTCCCAGGCTGTGCACGTGTTCATGGGGACAGTATCCTTGGTGTGTTGTGCACATGAACACTGTGGTGTGCAACTGTTCATTTCAGAGCATGTGGCATGGTCACATTGCACGGTTGTGTATGTGTATGTCATGTCACATACCCCCTGAGTCCCATGTGGGACGGTATGTACGTCACAAGGTGACCCATTGCCAAAATTGTGATGGCCCTCCACAGTCTGTGTGCATGTTGTGTTTACAATGTCTCTGATTCCATGTGCACAATGGGAGACAGTCTCCACATCCACGATGTTTGTGCATGGACTTTGATGTTGTGCGTGCGTGTGTGTGTCACAGACGGCCATGTCTGTCCTGCCGAGGCAACAGGGACCACTACCTGTGGGGGTCATGGTTGTTTAGCTGTGGTGTATTCATGATGCACCATGTCATGCCAGTGTCCATGTGGCAATACAGGGTCCCTGGGTATCTACCTGTCGATGAGCTGTGATGCCTGGGGCACATCTGTCCTCACATGTCACTGTGGTGTGTGTTTGGAACGTGACAGCAGTGCATGGGTACTGTGACACAGCCTAATGATATCCCATAGCACAACCTGGGACTTGTTGAGGACACATGTTGAACTGTGATGTTAGTTGTTAGCCATGTAGGTGACATACATGTCCTTACGGAACGGCACACGCATCATGTACTTGTGTCTCGTAATGATGTATCATGTGATATTGAGTCTGGTCTATGCCACATATGTGGGGTGACTGACAATCTTTCTTCCTTCACCTATGCACTGCAGGGCACCAGCTGTCCATCGGCCATTCCCTGACCTTGCAACAGTGGTTGAACGGGACTGCATCCAACGGTACCGCTTCACCAGGCCACTGATTGAGGAATTGACGGTGCGGTTGACCCCACATTTGCAACCTGGCCGGACATACCCTACAGCGCTGACCCCCAAGGTGAAAGTGATGGCAGCCCTACACTTCTTTGCCACCGGTACCTTTCAACACACTGTGGCGTCTGCTGGTGGGATGTCACAGACCATGTTCAGCCGTGTGCTCCGCGATGTTTTGGAGGCAATGTTGGGATACCTGAACCAGTACATCTATTTCCCTAAACGTCAACAACTCACTGACGTCAAGAGTGACTTCTATGCCCTGGGGAGGATGCCACATGTCATTGGCTCCATTGATGGGACACATGTGGCTTTGATACCACCACAGGCACATGAGCAGGCATACAGGAACCGCAAACATTACCATTCGGTCAATGCACTGGTGGTATGTCTTGCAGATATGAGCATCTCACACGTGTGTGCCCGTTTCCCCGGTTCTGCACACGATGCCTACGTGATGAGGAGTAGTCGCATCCCGAGGATGATGTCACAGATGCGGAACCAGCGTGCCTGGCTTGTCGGTGTGTACTGACTTTGTACCATTGTGTGTGTTCTGCAATGTAGTATTCCACCCTCTTTTCCAACTCAGCTAATGTGCAATTGTCCGTATGTAGGTGACTCCGGATACCCCAACATGCCGTGGTTGCTGACGCCCCTCAGGAACCCTGTGACACCAGCCCAGATGCGCTACAATGAGGCACATGGTCGGACCAGGAGAGTGATTGAGCGGACATTTGGTCTCCTGAAGAGCCGCTTCCACTGCCTGGACAAGACAGGAGGGGCCCTCCCATATGCCCCAGCAAAGGTGTGCAAGATTGTCATCGTCTGCTGCATGCTACACAACCTGGCAGTGCGGAAGGAGTTGCCTCTCATCCTGGATGACGATGACCAACATCCGCCACCTGTGGAGGATCCTGGCCTGGACCACGATGCCAGTGATGATGATGATGATGAGGGTGATGTCCGCACACAGCTCATCACCAACTTCTTCAGCTGAATGTGAGTATCCGGAGATGTCATGTCAATGATGTGAGTTTGCATGATATGTGTTGGTGGTGCTCTGGTGCTGTTTGAGTGTGTCCATGTGCTACATGACTGTATGCGTGCAGCGATGTGTCCTCACAGGTAGTCTGTACTCCCCAACAGTGTTGACATGCTAACTTGGTTCTGGGTGGGTATCTTGTGACATGTATTGGGCATGAGTATTGCAGTTCTGTCCTGTTCTTCAGTGCTTTTGACTGTGTGTCATTTCTGTCCTTCACAGGGTACTTTCAGGGTTGTTTGGTCAACTGTGATCCCCCGACACCGTGAATCAACTTCCAGGGTGGTAGCTGTCGTTTCCCTACAGGTGATGTGCGCCACACCCATGGACTTCCTTTCTTCTACACTTGTTGACTGTGTGCCCACTGCCAGGTGGGATTACCTTGCATCTGTAGTGGTTACAACATGTTGCAAATGTGTAATAAACCTGTGCTTCACTTTGTGATGTGCGTTGTCTGTGGTCACACATCTGACTGACATTTGCTTACTGCACCAGTGGGCTAGTTAACACAGACTGTGAATAGGTGTTGTGTCTGTGCATTGCACCGTATTTCCTGGCAACATCAGTGTAGGCGATGAGTCAGATGGCCCTGGTGTGTATGTGTTGTGTAGCCCTGGTGGTGTGTCTCCCTCATATGTGTCACGTCGCCATGACTCACATGCCGGTGTTGTACTTGCTGTAGCAGTTAGCATGCACAGTGTCATTTCGCAGATCATCATCTCCATGACAGAAACAACGTTGGAATCACAACAGAGGCAAGTATGGTGTATTAGTGAGTTTATTGACATACATGTGTGAGTATAGTGCACAGGATGGTGGGTGCTGTACATTGTGATTGTAATCCAAAGTTCCTAGATGATTTGGAAGTCCTGGTAGCAGAAATGTCCAGAGTAAAGTCCACAGTCATCTGATACATTGGTCCAACTTGAACTCCCCATGTCATGTGGGAGAGTTGTGTTGCATTCGACAGGGTGAACAGTTTGCGCACAAAGGTGATTTTCCAGAACAGGTGTTGGCTTCCTGGGGGTTGTGCATGGCCATCGGCCTCTCAGTCGCCCTTCCTCGGACGACCCCTCTTCTTTGGGGGGGACCCTCAAGTGCAGGCTGCTGCGGTGCAGGGGACTCTCCGCCAGAGTCATCCTCCCTCCCTGTGGCAGTTGCAGTTGTTGCAGCACCAGATGTTGTGGGCACACAGGGAGGTGTTGACATGTTGGTGCAAATCTGGCGGAGGCATTGTAATATGTCCCTATGCACCGCCGTCAGTTCTTGCAATGTGTCCCACTTGGACTCCATGCGGGACATGTGTAAGTCCAAGCGGGCATGATGGGCAGCCTGCTGCTGTTGAATGTCCCTGAGGATCCCCACTACCTGGCTGACCTCTCCGGTGCTAGTCTGGTACGCATCAGCTATGCGTACCAGTTGTGGGTCATCATGCAGTCCAGACCCCTCTGCAAGCAGCGACCTATGTCTACCACCCCTCCCACCACCCCTGGCGACACGTGCAGGACCTGCGGTGGCATGCACAGGTGACCCTGGGCCCCCTTGGGGGTTGTTGCTGGTGTTGGTGTCCGTAGCTCCACGTTGGGCCGGGGTCCGTGTGCTGTTGGTGGTGGTGGTCCTTGGTCTGTCCGTGTCGGCAGGGGTGGTCTGTATGTTGGCAGTTGTTGGAGGGGTGGGTGCAGGGGGTGCAGCTGGTGGTCCTGCTGGTGCTGCATGATGACTCACTCCGGAGGTGCCAGGTAGGTCTTCGTCATCCGAGGTGGGCAGAGGCTGTTCCACACCAGTGAGCTCAGTATCCCCCGGAGCCTGGGATAGGGACTCCTCAGTGTCTGCTGCTGTGTCCCCATCATCACCTGTTTTTGGAAGAGACACACAATGTATGTTATGTTTCTACAGGCATCAATGGTTCAAACACCTGACAGTTGTGACTGTACCTCTGGATGCGGGCCTGTACATTGCATTGTCCTAAGTTGTCACAGTCAGCTGTTGATATTGGTGTAGCGCATTGTCCTGACAACATGAAGCATTTCAATGTGAATGTTGAGGTGTGTGCATGGCCAGCATTGGTGGTATTTGGTTGACATCCGGACATCCTTCTCCCTCCAGCCCAGTTATCCCACCATGAAGCATGCCACCCTTGCAGTGGGTGCAGGTTGACTCTCAGGATGTCAGTCAGTGGTGTCCTGCTGTTGGCTGGTGGCCAGTTCCCAGCATGGCCTTGTGCTCCCACAACAGAGCACCAGTGTCAGACATCTTTGAAGTGGCTTTTGACTCCCTGTGAGGTGTGCATGCTTCAGTGTGAGCTTGCTGGGCCATGTGGGTGGGGGATGTTGAGCTGTGACTACCACTCCCATCATGCTATTGCCTACACCCCCTTCCCAGCATGCCCATACTTCCTTCCTTTTGAGTGGACTTCACTGTGTGTGAGTGTGACAGCAATGGCAAGATGGCTGACAGTGGTGGTCCTGCTGTTTGTTGGTGCCCAGTTCCCAGCATGGCCTTGTGCTCCCCACAGCTGAGGCCACTGTCAGACATCTTTGATGTGGCTTTTGACTCCCTGTGAGGTGTGCATGCTTCAGTGTGAGCTTGCTGGGCCATGTGGGTGGGGGATGTTGAGCTGTGACTACCACTCCCATCATGCTATTGCCTCCACCCCCTTCCCAGCTTGCCCATACTTCCTTCCTTCTGACTCTGCTTCCCTGTGGGGTAGTGTGCCTGTGCTGAATGGATGGCTGACAGTGTTGTCCTGGCGTTTGTTTGGCTACAAGTCCCATGTGTGTCACTGTGCTTCCCACAGCATAACCCAGGGTGGTGGTTCTTTGTGGGATAATTAATTTTAGTGTGAGGCAATGCATTTTCCCAGGTGAGTTGTGTGTAGTTTGTGTTAGGGGTGTGTGTGAGAAGAGCTGCTGGTAACTATGGTCAGAGCTGTCAGTCCTCCTTCCCACCCAGCCAGATATCCCACCATGGAACGTGCTTCCATTGCAGGCAGTGCAAGTTGTCTTTCAGGATGTCAGTCAATGGTGTCCTGCTGTTGGTTGATGCACAGTTGCCAGCAGGGCCTTGTGCTCCCCACAGCAGTAGCCAGTGTCAGCCATCTTGTCAGTTGTTTTCCACTCCCTGTGATGTGAGCATGGTTCAGAGTGGTGTTGATGGGCGTATTGTGAGGGTGGGCAATATCTGTGACTACAACTCCCATGATGCTATTGGCTACACTGACTTGACCAGCATACACAGAATTCCTTCCTTTCTGTGGGATTCCCGTGTGGTGGTGTTCTAGTGGTGGCTACATATCTGACAGTGTTTGTTGGTTGGATTTGTGCCACTGCCTAGCTTTATTTGTTGTAGGGTTTGTACATGTCATGACACAGTTACATATCACTATGAGATGGCATGTATTGTGTTTATCTGACTGACATACACATCTTGGGATGATTCTGGTTTTGGTGCTGTGGATTTGCTAAGGGTGCATGGTTTGACTATCCCCTTGACAGTGATGTGTGTATGTTGTCACATGATATTGGGTATATTTGTTGTGTACTCACCAGGCTCTGGGATGTTTGATAGTCCATATACGCTCACTGGTGGTAGGATGGCCCGCACCTTCTCCTCCCAGGGCCTGAGGTATACTGGTTTGGCAGGAGGGCCACTGCCAGTGTGTTTGCTCAAGATGTAATCCTTCTTCAGTAGGTCCCTGACCCTCCTGCGCACGTCATACCACCTGTTCTGGATGTCTTCCTTTGTGCGCAAACATGGTGATTGTGCGTTCACCCTGTCGACGATCCTCTCCCACATCTTGGTTTTCTGCGACATGGGGGTCTGTTGGACCAGTGTACCAAACAGCTGTGGCTCTACCCTGAGGATCTCATCTACCAGGACTTACAATTCACTATCTAGGAACTTTGGATTCTTCTTTGGGGGCATGGTGATGGGTGGTGGTGGTGAGTGATGTGTGTGTTGGTGTGCAAGTTAGGGTGTGTGAGTGTGTGTTTTGCTGGGTGTATGTGAGGGTGCTATTTGTTGAGGTGCTGATGGTGTGTGGCTTGTGTGATGGATGAGCTGTGAGTGTGTGTGTGGTTGCTGTCTGTTGGTGTTCTGTGCTGGCAGGTCATTTGAATTTGCAAAGGATCATGGTAGGGATTTGTGTCCTTTATATGGGTGGAGTTGTGGGTGTGTCTTTGTTCCCTGTTTCCCCCAGTATTTATTGGCTTTGTAATTGCTTGTTTGGCCTTTTTTTTTGTGTTTTTCCCTTTGTACTTTTTGTGCATGTAGGAGACGTTCTTCTGACCGAGTCGGAACCTGCAGTTGTCTCGTGCAAGCTTCTCCGAGTCGTTCACGCTGTGTTTGTGCTGTTTCATGTGCGGCGTACGCGTCGGTCGCGGAGTATTGGGTTGCTTCGGCTCGCTGTTTTGTATCCGTGTCGTTCGTACGGCTTGTACTCCGTGCGACTCGGTCGGGTTTTCCACGCGTTGCATCGTACTGCGCGGGTCGGACTTCGTGGGTACGTTTCGTTCGGGTTCATTCCTGGTGCGTGTCGGTCGGTTCGATTCGCGTGGTTTTCCGGCCGGATAGCTGTTTTCCGCGCGGTTTGGTCGTTCGGCTTGTGTTCCGTACGAGTCGGTCGGATTTTGCACGCATTTCATCGTACTTGGCGGGTCGGGCTGCACCGGTACGTGTTGGTCGGAATAGATTCCCGATCCGAGTCGGTCGCTACGTTTTCCGGCCCGAATCGGAATCGGCCCCAGAGTGTTTAAATCTCCCTCAAGTAGCAACGAGGGGGAAAGGGGAAATGGGAAAAACAGAGACTCCTCAAGAATTCATCTACACCACGGTGTGGCTTCTATTGTGGAAACAGGCTTCGGTGGCAGCGCCTAAAATACACGTTAAGACTATTAATAGGGACAGATCACTTAAAATTTTAATATCATACAGTACTATTCACTTTCTCATTTGTTAGACTTACAATTCCATTACCTGTTCTCTAATGAGGAATTGCTTCTCTCTTTCAGCTGTATGGTAAATAATTTGGTAGTTTAATTAATTGGATTAAAGTCTTGTTTACTTCTCTGTGTCAGACTGACTTTTGTAGTTTTATTGATGCTATATACATATATATATATATATATTTATATAGAGTTGTTTGAGTATGAGAAGACGTATTCCTGGTAATGACTGAACTTGCTCTTTAACACTGTTCATAAGCTCTTATGATTCCTTTTATTATACAGTTTCTGTTCGAGTTGTTTGGGCTATTATGCTATTTCTCTTAAATAACTCTGAAGGCTCCCAATACTTGCACTCGCTTTCTCTCAGTTTTAGAATTTTATTAGTGTGCTCAGTTCCTTCGCAACACCAACACAGTTCACTATTTTCTCTTCACGGCGTGTCAAAGACACTACTCACGACCTGCTGCTCAATTCAAGGTTCTGTAGTCACAGCTTTTCATCAGGATTCTCACAGGACATGCGCGGTAGCCGAGATTCTGTTCAACTCCTCTCCTATCTTCACAGAATCAGCATGCTGAGGAGACACTAATTCCCCTCAGATGAGTGCGCTGATGAGACACCTCCGCTCTCCTCAGGATTGCAGTTGAAGTGCACCATGTTTTGCATACGAGCGCACCTCGACTTGATTGAGCCTGAAACACTAGACCGTCTGGAACTCCTTACAAATATCTTGGCGGCCATCTTGAAATTCTCGCGATGCATGCCATGGATGTCTCTGAATAATATGCTGATCAAGAGCTTGTTTCCCGGGTGTCTTCGTTTCCACATGGGGTAATGGCGAACCAGAAGGTATTTAGCTTTCTTGACTCTACAGGTAGACTCGATTATGTTACAATGCCATTGATTCTTGACATTTACACAGATTAACGCTTCAGATAGAAGGGGACATACAAAGGGAAGTGAAGGGTGTCTTTTGGGAGGACCTGACACATGGTTACGACCTTCTTTTGGCTGAAAAGGATTGGCCACCTGAGTTCCTAATAGATTGCCCAATGGGGGAAGAAGTAATTTTACCTGCTTTCTCTGACCTTGTAGCAGAATCAGTTAAAATGTATATGTGCAGGAGTGGGTGTCTCCTTTAGCCTCTGCTCTATACCGCAATCATGTTGGGTGGGATGATGAGTCTCCTCATCAGGAGATCCCATTAAAAACGATCCCTCAACTGCAGAGACAGTACCCAATTAAACATGAAGCAAAGAAACAAGTCAGAGAAATCTTATATCAACTTGAGTACCAGGGTGTAATAGAGACTTGCACCTCAACTCTTAATAATGCTTTGTTTCCCGTAATGAAACCCGACAATTCATATCGTTTAGTCTTAGATTACAGACATTTGAATGCATCCACACGCACATTTGCAGTACAGAATGCACACAGTGCCGCACTGATGAATAACATCGTGCGGAAAAAATACAAAACAACATTAGACATCTCAAATGATTTTTTCTGCCAGAATATAGCATTTGCAAGCAGATATTTGACAGCATTTTCAGCGCTAGGGTCTCAGAGTAAATTTTGTCATTTACCACAAGGGTATAAGAATAGCCCTGGGCTGTTTTCAGCCAGAGTAACTGAATTACTTCGAAGTATTGATGAGGAGGTGGTGTCCTATGTTGATGATATTTATCTGACGGACGATGAATTAATGGAACATTTGGCTAGAGTAAACAACATATTAGTGGGGTTTGCTTACCTGGGCTACAAATGTAATTTAAAAAAATCTAAAATAGCCCACCTCAGTGTTTTGTTTCTGGGATACAAGTTATAAAGTGAAGGCAAAAGCCTGGAGACACATTTTAAAAAAAAATGTTCATTGCTCAAGCCTCCAACAACTCTGAAGAGACTACAATCCATTTTGGGATTTTTTAATTTTGGCAGAACTTACATTTTGGATTACGCAGAAAGGGTAAAACCATTCATTGTACGACTTAATTAGAGCTGACTTTTCAGTGCAACATTGGACACAGGAACATACTGATATTTTACGTTCTGTACAAGCTGACATACTAGCTTCCAGACATTTGCACACACATGTCAACACAATTAACCTGGTGATCTGTGTAGTCGCTGGACCTACCGGGTATGCTTACATCACTTTCAATGAAGGTAATATGGTACCTATAGCATACAAATCACATCTATACACAAACACTGAAATGCGTTTTGCATCCCCTGAGAAAATTCTCATAGCTGTGCAGACTTCTGTAATGAGAGAGAGAGAGAGCCCTGGCTCAGGGAAAACGCATAATTGTCGTTACCCAAGTACCGACTCTAGAGGCGGTTACTAAAGCAAGCATTCTGAATGCTAAAGCTCATCCAAGATGGATTCAATCGGCTAATTCCCTCATTGCAACAGATGTAGATTACAGATTTGATGCTACATTACAAACATGAGCATTCCTGCAGTACGAATAAAAATATCCTCTGCCGAATGAAATTATGCCTTTAGATTGGTATGAATGTATCATTTATACTGATGGATCTGCTCAACCTGCCATAGGATCGAAAGAGCAATATTCCGCGGCATGCGCAATTGTAAAAGGGCGTATGCGAGACGGAAAGTTTCTTCCCGGAATAACACACACACAGTCCCTAGGAGACTGCACAGCACAATTGGCAGAACTAAACGCCCTGATACTGGCTCTACAAAATATGGATCACAGTGTGTGATTCATTTTACTGTGTCCAGTCTTACAATTAATACCTTCACTATTGGGGCCAAAATGGGTTTTGAGATTCGAAGGGTTGTACAATCAAGCACAAGATGCTTTAGGAACAAGTGGTAGAGCTGAAAGAAGGCCTGCCACTGGCTCATGTAATTCATACATTAAGTGATCGGTGTGTTGGCGTTCACGTTAAAGAGAATTAAATGGCGGCTGAAGCCGCCAAGACAACAGTGCAAACTGGTGCTGTTGCTGCAATTACTCATTCTAGCATGAGAATAGACGAACAACTATGATAGCTGTCAATGCCGCACGCAATGGCTCACCACCACTGAAAGGCTTTCCACTCAAGTACTCCTACAAGTTAGATGCACAAAATATTAAGTATGCTCAAATTCCAGGAGTGGGGGATAGAGTAATACCAAACACTGATCGCAGATTGGGATTGATACTAGCTGCACATGAGTGTCTGGGTTTAGCACATGCAGGAATTACTGCCATAACCAGACCAAGGACTTTGACCTCAAATGCGACATCTGCCAGCAGTTGAAGGGCTTCACCGTAGCATGTCTACCGCAAACACCTTTATTGATCTCAGACAAACCTCTTGCATGTATCTATTTGGATCACTGTGGCCCCTTACACTCTGACAGGGCTTACAAGTACATCTTGGTGGCAGTGGATTCATGCTCCAGATTTCTATGGGTTTGGCCCCAGTGCTCGGCTGACGCCCGAACTGTTATAAAGGATTTGCGAGTCTTTATTGGGACATACGCAATTGGCACATTACATTCCGACCAGGGCCCGGCGTTTAGCTCTCAGACTTACAAAGAAGCCATGGGAAGTTTGGGTGTGGCCTTGCGGTACTCCTCCCCCTCCCATCCCGAGGGAAATTCAGTTGTTGAGAGGAAGAACTGGGACTTTAAGCAATCTTTAACAACTAGAGTACTAGGCTTGTGTGGCAGTTGGGTCAATCACCTATACGGGGTCCAGAGGGCACTTAATAACATGCCAAGAAAATCCCTGGGTGGTCGTACATCCTATGAGATCCTGTTTGGGGTGAGAATGTGGGTACCAGAACTCGATAGTGTCAGCGCAGTGGCCGCTGAAACTCCATTTGACCTCAATGATCTTTTGGATGTTTTACAGGACTTAAAAGAATACAGAGCTTTACAAAGCAACGTCCAAGTGAAACGCACCGCCACTGGAGAAGTGAAAGCAGTATCAGCAAGACCTGCCTGGGTCCCAAAGATTGAGGATCTGGTCAGAGAAAAAATACAGGACAAGAAAAAATTTGGCCCATTTTACAGAGCGCCTGTACCTGTCCTGGCTGTTGAAGGTACCAGAACTGTACTCCTTCCGCCTCTTGCCGGTTGCCGAGACAAAAGTTTGTCTCCATCAATCTCATCAAACCACAATATGTGGCCGATTCTCAACAGTACGCCACACGGGCTCCTGGGTAGCCGACGATCTCCTCTCGCTACCATACAGGAAGTTCAGATAGAAGCTTTAATATCGACTGAAGACTACACTTTCCAAAGAGAGGCTATTGACGAAAATGAGATGATGATTCTCCCCATTGAAACAACTACAACTGTACAGTCAACAAGTACAGAAATTGCAATTCGAAAAATTGACGACGTCTATGTCAACATGCCAAAGATCAAGTCATCTCCCAGTTCTACAAAACCTGCTGAGCTGCCAAAAATAGACCGGATGGCGTCTGGCTACTTCGTGCATTATGACGACTTTTTATCGGATCCAAGTGAACCTGAACTGCCAACACCGCCACTCTCTTTCAAGCTACGAGTTTATTCTCTCTATCTTTGGCTGCAAAAGACATACGTTGTTGCTCCCTGGATACATCTCCGGGTTACAATTGGATTACTTTTCCTGATACGCTGGATTGGGCATTATCTCCCAGAATGCTCTGCAGTCCGACATGTGAACTTGGTACTAAAACCACATGCATCATCGCACCGTGAACTGAGGGACCTATCCCTGGTGAACATTACAGCTGTTCCAGTTCCTGATGGAATAATTTGGGACAGGGTATTGTATGATGTCTATGGTCCTTCTGAACTTTAACAAATCCTATATTTGTTTAAGATTTCTTTAAATGATATCATCAACTCTAGTACATTCTCTGATGATTGGGACATTGAAACTGTGCATAATTTGGTTTCAGACCTAGAGCAATCAGCAGCATTTTCTAATGATGAATTGTGTGATGGTACAAGTAATTTTGGAGACATGTTCTGTTACCAACATTATGGTCACCATTTTCTACACAAAGCTAGTATCCCACGTGCTGTTTACAATTACACCCAATGGGAACACTGCGCAACACCACCAAAAGATAGTTCAAATACATTTGCTAGCAAATTTGCATATTTTTCTGGTTTTGACACATCAGACCCAGCCTCTTATTACTATAGGCTTGCACCTACACTTGCAAAGAAGAATATGCTCACAAACACCAAGCTAATTTACTTTGCTTCCTTTATTTTCCCAACTGTCTATACAGGGTTTTGAATTTTGGAAGGACACAATTGACACAAAATCTGTCTGGGGAACAAAAGATTTGCAGGTTCAGGGAAAAGAAGTGTTATTTACATCATACCTCATTCCACATCAAATGATTTTCCTGAATAAAACAGTGCAACAGACTTTCTGTCTTGGTTTAGCTAAGGCAAAAGATTTGAACATACCCCACATTCCCACATTTTCACGCTTTGAACATTAGCAACAGTACACAAAGTATAGTGAGGATACATTAGATGCCATGCTCCGCAATGGATCATACAATGCATCAGACCCCGATCAGCAAGGTTGGGGGGTTTGGCCTCTAGACACAGATAGATGTCAGTCTAGATTCCTGGGTAAGTTTAAGATCAACATGCCTGACCTACACTATGTACAAACAGAACACACAGGGGTGGTGACATCATGTAGTGTTGGGAAGTTATGCCTAGATTGGCTAAAGACTTCAACACTTTCCCAAGTGAAACAACACTTGTGATGACCTGGATCTCAGGGATTTTTTGCTAGGTCCCAGAAACCCACGTCAAACGTGCTTCTTGTATGGAATATACAACGAGCTATGGAAGATGTCTCAGCAGGAAGTTGCAGAGAGATTGCGCGAGAACGACAGGGTAAATATGGAAAAGGCTTTGGCTGTGGTTGACAACGGTATGACCACGTTATCATCCAGAAGTTATTCACTGGGCAACATTGTGTCTTCTGCAATTGACATAATACAGCACTACATGTCTATTTTACAACACGGATAGTCACAGTTACGTTCCATTGTAATGCTGAGCTGGACGTTGCAAACACTACATTCTGGCCACGTGCCGTGGCGTTACATCAACACTACCAGTCTGTTTTCTGAATACTATCTGACGGACAAACAGATAACTATGGCACGCAGAGATGCAAAATACACCATGATGCACATTGAAAAATTAGACCAATTACCTTTTACCGTGGCAGAGACACCATCAACAGACTGGATTATCCATGGTTATATCACCCTACCGGTTACGACTTTCCAATTCCAATATTATCTCCAATACCAACAGGTAGGCAGATATGAAGCGCCAGGGGAAGTTTATGTGCACGAGTATTGGGAGTTACCATTTTGGTTTAAGTGCAGGAAAGGGGACACAGATGTTTTTCTTAGTGGTTCCGACTGTGAGGATGCTCTAAGCGGTTCTTTAGTTTGCAAGGACATTTCTCTTCACAGGGCATGTAATACTTCTGTTGTGAACTTTCATGTTATCTGAAGGGTTCCCCAGCTGCTGTGATACATCCATTTTTCAAACTGCTCTCAATTGGGAGCTACTTGATGCTGAATGATCAAGGTTGCTGTGGAATCGAACCGGGCATCGCTTATCTGGTGACGGTTAAATCCTTAGTCACTTGTTGTTCACAAGTACTGTTTCCACCTGCCCTCAAAATTAGGGAGGCAGCGCTGTGGCCTTCGATAAGTGTTTCAAACATACGTTTTGATTCCCTTAGCAGACTGAAAGCCATGCTTTTTCAACAAGATGTGGCCTTAACCTCGGCCAGAGAGATGTTTCATCTCTAGGTTGCAAGGTCCTCGTCGGAGATACAGACACTACTCCACACTAACTTCCTGCTGCATTTTGGGGAGCTAGTTCATCGTATCTTTAACATTTCTGATACGAGAGGAATAGTGTATTTTTCTAAATGTATCGGCTCTGGACTGGTTAGCACCTTTCAGACAATCTTCGGAGTTATTCCATCATTCATACACTCCATGCTGAGAAGTGTTTTTGGAGGGCTCCCTCTTGTCCTGCTAATTTTGGCGGGAATACTGATTTTATTTTTTAAGATCCGCAATGGATGTCCCAGTTTGATTCGGAATGGAGACAGCACTTCTTGTGCTACGATGCCGTGAGTGCATGGTTCACACGTTTGGCACACTTCAACTTCAAGAACTGGATGAGCACTGGTTCTAGTCCTTCAGGCCTGTTTGGCTTCACTGCATACAACCTGTATTCTACTGCCTGCTTTGCACCAACAAATGCGTATTGGACATATGCCTAGGATCACAACTGGTTGCGCCATTGGACACTGATGTACTGCTGGACCCATCAACGGCCCATGGGTATTGTTGTCCCCAGCGTCTTCCGTTGCTGATGAATGCATTTCTTGAGCCTCCCTGGGGTGCTTCGGCTCCTAGTGACTTGGACAACGGCTCTACAATACGCATACAGGATGCAGTCTCTCCCTCAGCGGCTGCTGTGGGAAATGGATGGAATCACCTTTGCTCCATTAATCTGCTTTGTAGTGCGCCTCTGGGATCGTTGTCTGGACAACAACAATGTTGTGTCTGCCACCCGGAACACATGAAATAATTGGACTTTTCCGTGTGGGAACAGTCCAGCTTGTTTTATAAACTAAATTCGAGCCAAAACATTTTTGTTTTATTTTTCTTTTCTAGGCACAATGGCTTTCGGAGTGCTTAGAATTTCAAATGGTATACTGACTTTAAAGGTTTTATGAATATTTTAGAGGGAAGCTTGCTTTCAGACATTAAGAGTAGTTTTTACCTTTTATTTCATTTTATGATAAGATGATATACTGGCTTTTTAGCTGACTTTAATATATCCCCCTTAGGATGTGGAGTAGGAGTTATATTCCCGAGTTAGGCCCATGTAGAGAGGCAGCTTATTCCTAGGAAATAACATTTCAGTGGCGACCTTTTGCACACATTTGCATGCACGACAATATTGGATTAGTTTCTCTGAAACTACTTTGTTTTCACATCCAGCTTCGCACAACATTTTCACGATGCCTTGAACATCATGTACCAGGCCTCTCTACGCACTAGGTACAAAGGTCATCCTATCTTCATCCACGAGGCGACAGCGCTATTCACATATCAATAATATCACCAATCTAGCGCGCACATCGCGAAGGCTGCTTTTATTATAAATAATAGGCATCCCAATAGATTGGTAGAGGAGGCACTTCTGCTGACACCGACGGTCCCTGCATGCTGAGAAATCAGCACGCACCCGTCGGACATTCTGCGAGGGGTGTCCAACTCGAGACCAAGACGGGGTCCTTCACTCTCTCCCATCAGGTAATGGGGTTGGATCCTCCCTAGGGGGGATTCTTGGCTCTACACCTACACACACTCTAGGTACACTTAGAGTAGGGTCTGCATCATAGGAGTACGTTAGATTACCATTTTGCATAGATGCCTGCATATATTCATTGCTTAGCACCATGGTAGAAATGTATCTATTATTTACACTTTTGGTGCTTGTAATGTCCTTTATTTGCTTCTGTCTCCTAATCATTGCACAGATGTACAGTAAATAGATCAGGAATGTACAATGTGGTGTGCAGATTAACACAAGCAATGCAGGGCCAAGCATGGGGGCCTTGTGTTGCTTTGTAATGTGATTTAATTAATGCGTGACCCGAGGGTAAGACAATACAATAATACATCTGGCCCTTCGCTATATATCGTGCCATGGTATACTGCGGTAACGGTCGGGTATACTGTGGTACATGCCAGTGACAAGGCAGTATATAATTGCTTAATGGTTGCCTTTACACAATTGAAAGGTAGGCATATTTTTTTTAATACACTTGACCTGTGCTCTGGGTTAGGGCGTTAAATATAGGTAAGCGCTCAAGGGAAGGCCCCGGGGCCCGACAGAGTACCTGCGGATGCTTTTAAGTCTTAAACCTCTCTATGGGCTTCGATCTTAACCCAGATTTTCAATGCAGCTGCTAATAGCTATTTCCCGATGACGTGGGCTGAAAGTGTGGTCATTCCCATTTTTAAGACAGGGGACAGAGGCGATGCCAGGTGCTATCGGCCCTTATCACTTCTAGACTATTCAGTGAAAACCATGGGTACAGTAATACTTGCAAGGCTGGAAAACTGGGCCCAACAAAATGTTATTCTGATGGAATCACAATCTGGGTTCAGGAAGGAAATGGGCACAGTGGAACACAGGATTAACTTGCACCTCATTATTAGTAAATATACCTTGGCAAGGGGGAGGCACATATATTTGTGTTTTGCAGACCTGTCTAGTACCTTTGATCTCGTAAACCATGCCAAATGATGGCAGGTTTTACTAGGTATGGGCGCCTCTAGAGATATAGTCTGTCACCTTTACCAACTGTATGCCTCCTTAACCGCCTCTGTGCACTATGGCAACAATGGGGAACTTTCTGGTGACCCGCGGGGTTAGGCAGGTATTTGTGCTTGCACCACTATTATTCTTACTATATATAAATAGGGTGGACTGTTTTCTGCAGAATGTGAAAGCCGAAGTTTTTAAGAGCGGGCTCTTGCCCTACCCCCATTTTGCTCTATGCAGACAATGTGGTGCTCATATCCAGGACAGCAAACGGCCTGCAGAGACTGATGGAAAATTTGAAAATTTGTACATTTTATGGCGAGCAGGGATCTAAAATTTAACTTAACCAAGACATACACTATGGTTTGTGGGAAAAAGTGGAAATTAGGGAAGAGCCACTATGTCTAGGGCCAAAAATTTGAAGAGTTAAAAATCTTTAGCTTTTTCATTACAATTCAATACATTGATGAAATGGCATGGTATCTGGTCAAAGCAGGGTACTAAGTTTACCAGGGAGATCATCAAGGATTGCTTGGGTATGGACCATTATGATAAAATACCTTGGCTTCAGTTCATAAATACCCTATTGTACAAACTAGGGGAAGATTTGAACCCCTTAAAACCTCATAGTATCCTGCAATTTAGCAAAAAGGAAATTAAATCCATCCTGGTAAGTAAAAGGAATATGTGTAGAGAATGCCGGGAAAAATTCAAACCTACAATAAATATGTACTGTATGGGCCAATACGATCAGGGGATACAAGGCTACCTGGTAGGCGCGAGAAAAAACTATGATAGATTTTTGTTGACCAGATTGCGCCTAGAATTGATTCATCAATTAGTGGTCTTTTCAAAAACAGATCTAACCAAGATGCCTGTGTGACAGAAAGGCAACAAAGTCGAAGACTCATTTTATGTTATTTTGTAAATTTTACTGTGATATTATATCTTCTATTCTACAACCCCTTTTCCTGTCACATGGTGTTATTTACCATCAGCAGGCCCTCACATTTTTAAAATCTCTAAGAAATGAACATATGTGTTGTGCATTCCTCGTTTATATAAAAATGGCTCTTCGTAGGTCGAAAATCACTATCTCATTTGGACGGTTTACGCTACAAAGAAAACTGAAAAAGCCATAGAGATATGTCAATTCCAGGAAGGGGGCTGGCCGATTTATATTTTATTATTGCTTCTTTTTAAATAGTGCTAAAATGTTTTTGTTGGTTTTTAATAGGAACATTTTTCTGTTAATATATATAAATAACCCTTTGGAAATATTAAAAAAATTGGAATATGTAATTTGCACTATTTGCTGACCATCCCCTGAATACTGATCATAATATTTTCAATTCTATATTTATTGTGTATGGTTTCTTTTATATCTTTGGGTGATATACGACATTTTTGTATACCCTGGGGAAAACTATGCCTCTACTCTCCCCACCATGTAACTCCCTCCCTCTTCTACCTCAGAACGTTGCATTCACATATTCTACTGTATATTATTTGTTTACATCCTTTATATTTTGTTACTTTGTATTTTTATTTATGATTATGTAACCCGAGTAATTGCTGCTATTTTAGCTACATACCTCACTATATACCGTTTACTCTTTTTTACAGTTATTTTGCATTTCTCTTTATTCTTTATGTTCTTCGACTTATTTGGTTGTGCTTACTCTGTAAAGCTCTCTGACACCTTTGGGTCATATTCGCGCCTATATAAACGCCTCAAATAAATAAATCAATAAATATGATCTTTGTCTTTTTTATGGATTTGAACATAAATCCGAATCAAGGGGCCTATTAGGATATCTGGCGGATCGCCACCGCCGAGCCGGCGGTGGCGATCCGCCCGCCAAATATCCTTTTTCACCCCGCCATATTAGCATGGCGAGGGGCACCGCGGCGGACAGAAAGACCGTCCGCCGCTTTTCCGCCGGTCGAACTGTCGACCGGGTGGAATAGGGTCACAATATGGTGGCGGTGTCTGCAAGACACCGCCATCCATATCATGATGTATGCGGTGACATGCCTTTCCGTGGCGGAGACTCCGCCATGGAAAGGCATGCGGAGAATGCCTTCGGGGGCCCATTGCGGGCCCCCGGAGGGGTGGGGAGGTGGATGCCTGCACTTGGGGGTACCCCCCTTCATTGGCATGCACAAGGTGGCAGGCACCGCGCGGTGCCTGTCACGTTGTGCATGCCAATGCACGACATGCATATATTGCATTGTGGCGGGTGCTGCTTTCAGCACCGCCCGCCGCAATGCAACATATGCGGGATGCCACCGCCACCATGGTGGTGGCATCCTAATTGTCATTGCGGGACCGCCGCACCTCTTGCGGGCGGTCCCGTTTGCCGTTGCGGTGGCGGGCGGCCATCGTAATAGACCCCTAAGATCTTGATGATGATGATGTAAGTGGTAGGTTTTATTATTATTGCCAACTTATTAACACTTTATTAAATTGTTAACAGATTGGGAAATTAATTTATATATTTTTATATATTTTTTAAAACATTTACGGAGTACCGTGCTAACACCTAAGAAGTATCCTTTTTTTAAAGAGATGTACCTTATTCTAAAATTGTTTTTAATTTGCACAGTAATGTCCCGGAATTTCTGCGATACTCCATACACTTTTTTACTATAGTATTGAATATGTAAAAAATAAAAAAATACACTGTAGTATACTATATTTGAAAAATATAGTATATTGCAGTGTTTTTGCACTTTTTTACATAAATCATTTTTCATTTAGTACTGTGAAACCTCCTTGGAAGTACTGCAGTACTCCGTGACATTTAAAAAAAATATATAGAAACTTTATATAATTTTTCCTACACATTACCACTTTCATTAAGTGGTAATAGGTAGGGGAGAATTATAAAACCTGATACTTACCTATATCTAAGCCCCTAAACCAGAACAAGGGTAAAGTGGCCTTAAAACAACATGGCTGCCTTTAAGTTTTGTAAAGGCAGTCATTAGCCAATAACATAGGGGCTGATTAGGATGTCCGTGGGACTGTAACCAACAGGCCATTGGTAGTGGTCCCACTGACATCCAGCAGAGTGGTCTGACCACCACATTATGATGCGGTTGGTCGGATTGCATCACTGGGAGGAACCGACCGATGCTTCCGACGGGCTCCTTGAGCCCGAAGATCAGATCATAGTCCCTACAATAGGGCCTGCTCTGGGATTATGATGTCCCTTTCCAATAGCCTTTCCATAGCGGTCTGACCGCCCGAGAAAGGCTCTCAGAAAGGGACTTTGGGGGCCCCTTGCAGGGCCCCCGTCCCCCCTGGGCCTCCGCTATGAGGCCTTGGGGGGCATCTGTGATGCCCCCCAAACATCCATGCCCCGTGTGCCAGGCACCATGTGGTGCCTGGCACTTGGTGCAGGGATGTTTATAAACATGCCTTTTGCCATTGGGGCTTCTGCTGTGGCCCTTTTCCAGGCCGCAGCACAAGCCTCAATGGCAAAAGGCATATTTACGGATCGTAATTTGGCGGGTGGGACAGCCGACTACCTGTCGTCCCGATCCCGCAAAGATGGATGTCAGACACTCGTCCGACCGCCATCATAATCAGGCCCCTAGTGCCTTGACATCACTAGCTGACGTGCTACTTTCACAAAATACTGCTATATTACTGCACCAACAGCTATAACTAAATTAAAATATCTTATAATTCAAAAACACTTACCTGTACTCCCCAAAAGAATCATCTACATGCCAGAGTCTATATTCCTGCCAAATTTCATACAATTCAGTTCAGCTGTTTTCATGCTATGCATGAGTACAAAGTCTATGAAAAATGCATTTGCGCCAAAATACTTAAAAATTAAAAAGGATATTTATAAAATGTAATAAATTACATTTAACATATTAACAATAACTGAAAAATTAAAATAACAAACATACATACATACATGTATACATATAAACATGTATCAAATTTAATTATATAATACGTCATATAAAAAAAACATTTAAATATATAACAAAATACAAAATTTTAAACATATTTAAATTTTATTAGAAATGCACGTATTATAGATACATAAAATCAAATCTAATGGAAAAAAAATCATAATTCAGCAATCAATTTAAAAATGTAAAACAAATGAAAAATATTTAAAATAAATACGCTTCCCTACCTACCAAAAAAGTAAACAAAGTTTTAAAAAATTATTAATACTAATTTTATTTTTTTAGTTTGTGTTAAAACAAAGGAAATAAAAATGTAAACAGATAATATAAACTAATTTTAAAATTTTGACTAAAACTGTGCTGATCAAGTAAATAACCATTTATTAAAAACAAGAAATATTTATGATAGCAATACATTAAATAATTTACATAATTAATTAACATCTAATCTTTCAATTAACCTTATTAGCATAAAACATTTATTATATATGAAAAACAATAATTAATATTTTCAATACCGTCCCACCCTAATCCCCTACAAACCCAAAAACCTGCTACTAAGTTGCAAATTACTAATTAAACTGTAGGAAATCTAAATATAAAAAATAGAAATCTCAAACTATGCTAACAACATTAAAATAATTTATCAATTGAATAATTATAATAAACAAATGAATTATTCAATTAACATAACAATAATTAAAATAAAAAGCAATAATGTATATTTAAAGTAAATTCCCACCTCAATCGCCTATAAAATCAACTTCTGCAACTGAATCGACAATTATTTATTAAGTGTAAAAAAAATTGTTACACTGTAGAAATTATAAGGTATGATAAATAAAATAAATAATAAATATCATAATAAAATTAACTCGAAAATAAATATAAAAACATTATATATTTTTGGGGAAAAATCGGTAATTAATACAACTATATTAAAGTAAATTGAATTATATACAACCGTATTTTAAAAAACAATATTATATAACAAAAACAAATTATATTCTTACCTTCAATATTCTGTCCCATGATATTCTTGACATGTTTTAACACTGTGGAGCTTATTATGATGTTGGTCGGAGTTGCCTCGGACTGACACCGTCTCGGACTCTGGACCGACCTCCGGTCGGCGGTTCTGACCGCCTGATTACGATGCGACTGAACACTGTTCGGTCGCATACTCACTTTTCTCTCTGGGAACTTGTGTCACGGCTGTAAACCGGCGGTAATACAGGCTCCTATCGAGAGATGGGGGTGCATGTAAAACCCAGCACCCTGTGGCAGGCACCCCATGGTGACTGCCACGCAGTGCAGGGTTTTACAGGGGGGTACCCTAGGTATGATCTTGACCACCAACCATAGACCGCGGAGGCAAGGGAGTCACTTTCCGACAGCATTTCCGTGTCGGAAAGCCGGCACGGAAAGGCTGTGGGAAACCGACATCATGATCACGACGGCGGACACGCCATCCATAGGGGATTACGGTGCTGTTCCGAACGGCTGGAAGACTCCGAGAGCCGTTGGAACTGAGTAGCAATGACCGGCATGTTCACGTTCCAACCACCGACATCGTAATTGGGCAGCCAGACCCCAAACTGACCATGTAAGTCAGAAAACCTCCAACCGCGGTCGGAAAGCTTCCGACTAGCGTTTGGAGGCTTTCTGACCGACATCGTAATCGGCCCCTATATTGTTGCACCACAATATTTTTTAAACAATATTTTGGTCATTCCCCGACCGGCTAATAGTTCTGTATGGAAAACTTTTGTTCCTGTGTCTGTTAATCACTTACTACGTAATGGAGGCATAGAATGGTTTCTTGGCTGTGTGCATCATTGTCTCTTGTGGACTAACTGGTCTATTCAGCATTAGCATATCATCTAGGTTACCTCAAACCACTAGGGGCTGGCGAACTGAGGAGTGTATTCCAGTCCACACTTTGCTCAATGCCAAAAATGTATAGGTATGTCATCCTGAACATGCATACTGTAAACATCAGCACAAGGGGGTTAATATTTGGCCCGTGACCATCCATTTCAGTCCTTTGTGAGAATTAGGGCTTCATAGTTTCCCAGCAACCACAATCAAATTTAAATTATTTTGGTAACTCATGCCAAATGATCAAAGTACAATTTCAATTGTATTTACACAAGGAACCGACCATAACTTTGAACGAGCCCTGAATATTGACTTTATATAAAATGGCATTGTTCAAGGAACAAATTCTACCAACCATTTAATTGTTCAATGATTTTATAAAGACTGATTTGGTCACAAAGTATAACTGAATGTGCCACATTAAGACACAGGGGTCGATTACGAGTTTGGCAGTCCTACAGTGGACAGTGCAACGCTCCGTCCGCTGTAGGACCTCCAAACCAGTGGTGCGACCACCTGCCAGATTAGGACTTTAATCCTGGTCTGGCGGATGGTCGTGCGGCGGTCTCACAGCGGCAGTCTGTTAGGCTCATAGAAGAGAATGCAGACCACCGCTCTCAGAGCACCAAATGCACCTTCCTGCATGGTGTGGCATACATGCCACACCGTGTAGAAACAGGGAGTAGAAATCCAGGGGGGCACTCCATGTGCTCCCCGCATGCACCCCTGGGCCCTGAGGTGGCAGGGGGCCTTATTAGGGCTTGCTTAGTTGCCTCACTGCCACCCTTTTCATGGCAGGCTCACCCCCATGAAAAGGGTGGTGGTGAGGCAACTAGGAATCTGCTCCGCAGTGCGGCTGCGGCACCGCCAGCATATTTCAGCCTCTGACCGCTGCGCGAACGCGGCAGGGTCCTGGATCCCTGTCGGTCACAGCAGTCCGACTGCCGCAGACGTAATACTGCGGGCGGTCCCGCAGTGCGACGGTGGTCGGACTGCCAACACGGGTTTGGCAGTCCTATGTACCACCAAACTTGTAATCAGGCCCACACTAACTAAAACAATGGGGTACGAGTGACTGTAGTACAAAAAACAGGAAAAATGATTTCCAACTAGCCATTTACACATGGATAACACTCAAGGTTTTATATTGCAACTTAATAAGTTAGGTCACAATGTTGCAGGGAGAGATTCCAAAAATAAAAATAAAAATCTCTCCTTTTATCATCCCACAATTTGACTCTCATTAAAGTGGACCAGGAGAAAAGAAGTGTCTTTTCTTACATACTTGACTGAAGCAGGCACAGTATATCATACCAGTTTTTTTGACCCGGATGAATGTGTGAGACCTGCATCAGCTACAAAAATTGCAGAATCAAGTCAACTAGAAAAGAAGGGCGAAATCAATGCTTATGTTTTTATTTTTCTGCAAACGGTTGTGATTAAAGCTATGTTGCCCACCCACACAAAATTCTAACTGATTTCTGGGGTTGTTAGTATGCTCTTCCCCACATTCAAGTAACAGGGTCTGTATTATTTTTGAGGTGGGAACATCAGAGCTGGTGATGATAAAAAAAAAAGCAATACAGGAGAGATATAACAGATTCCCTAGATTTCCATACACCAATGACTACTCTATCCTTTAACACTGTGCTAGTTGCTTTGGAACTACATTCTGAAATAAATCAGAGAGATGAAGAAATAAAGTCTGGTTCCCCAAAGTCATGCTGAGTTTAGCTCCATCATAATAATTGGTGAACATTTTCTGAAACTCTTGATACTAGAAGGAGCTCTGCCATCAAGATTACCCAAGGTCATTGCATTACTCTCTGTTATAAGACTTTGGTAGTTCATACACTAATACCGTTATTTATGGTCTATCTCTCCCTTGCATTACAGAATTCCCCACCCAATAACTTGGCCATCTAATCTGGCCCATGCTCGATTCCAGACAGAATTTTCAAGAGGCAAGATACAATCATTCATTGCAACAGAGCCACATATACACAACTTGGTAATGATCAGGGGTTGTATGATGTGTCTTAATAATCAGGGGTTATTTGATGTTACAACTCATGCCTTTATCATGCATGCATTTACCACGCAGTCTTTACTACACAAATACCATTACCATGTGCGTCCTTATGACACATCTTTATCACAAACATACACAGAATTACATTATATTAACCATTACCATGCATACCATTACCACGCAGACTTTTAACCCACAAACCTTCACCACTCAACTTTTTAATATAAAAAATGCTAATAAATATTGATAAAAAACCGATATCTAAATAGGCAATTTAATCATAATGTAACATATCTTTTTTTTAATTTTTATGAAAAAATAACTTTTGTGGAATATTACACGTTAGTTCGCATGCGTTTACAACGCATGTCATTACAACACGGTTGTTACAACGACCGCGTTGTTACATTGCATACCAACGACTTGCTGTAGGGGGGGCGCTGGATGTTGGAATAGTATAATTTACTATTCCAACTCCAGTCTGTGCAACAGTAGGGAAGGTGTTGGATTTTAAATCCAACACCTTTTGCCCCCTACAGCAAGTCGTTGTTCCGACTTGCGTTGTAATGGTATGCGATGTAACAACGCGGTCGTTGTAACGACCGCGTTGTAATGGCATGCGTTGTCTCACATGCATAGTAAACGATGTTTACCACTTTTGTGAAGCGCATCTCCACGCAACAGAACACAAGGCAACACATCGCAAGTCATTGCATTGCATCGCAATCCTGCACAATTTTTTTTGAAGATGATACCACCACGCAAGACAATGTAAACAGCGCAACACTATAAAAAATGTAAACATTATTACATATCAACTCAACACAACAGAAAAAATTGCAACCCTTCACATATGTTTAAGGGGTGGGTGGCGAACTCCACCCTGCCAGCAGAGTTTGCAGGGTTTTGCCAACTCCGCGCTCCACTGGGAACGCGGAGTTCAGCAAAAACTCCGACTCCGCGGCGTGGCGGAGTTTGCCCCTGCCACCCACCCCGTGGAGAGAGTTAAGGGGAGAGGAGGATCAGCACTTACCTGTGTCTGGCGTTCTCGACTGTGCCCAGGCTGTCTTCCTCTGTCATTCTGTCCTGGTCTCCTTGGTGGAAAAGCAAACCCCCTACACTGTACGTGTTTGGAGTACTGCGCATGCGCACGCATCCGCCGTCCTCCCAATGCATACAGCGTAGGGGGATTGCTTTTCCACCGAGGAGACCAATGAGGAGACCAACAGAGGAGGACAGCCCCGGCATGGCAGATAAGTGCTGCAAAGCAGGTGGCAGTCTGGGGATCAGGAACCCTCCAGGTCTGCCGCCTGCATGTAGGGCGGAGAGGGGCGGAATTCCACTGAGTTTTAGGCAACTCCGTGGAATTCCACGTAGTGGCACTCCGCCAACTCTGCCCACCCCTGATATGTTTCCAAAAATAAATATATAACAAATCAACCCATGATAACATTGTGCAAACATGTTCTACAATAGTAAAACACTATGGGCCTTATTATGACTTTGGCGATGTGGCAGAGGGCCACCACGCCAGTGCCCCACTGCCACACCGCCAAAGACATATTGAGACTGGCAGCCGGATTCCGACTGGAATCCAGGTCGGGCTGACCCGCGGTGGTGCAGTGCTATGGTTCATACATGAGCCTTAGCAAGGCACCGCAATGGGAACACCATTGCACGTTCCTGCAGGGCATGTACTGTCAAGTCCATGCCCTGCAAGAACTGGGGGTGCATGCATACAGGGGTGCACACCATGTGCCACCCTGCATGCATCCCCTGGCACAGAGGCAACAGGGAGCCCCCTTTGTTTCCTCACTGCCACACTTTTAATAGCAGGCTCACCGCCATGAAAACTGTGGGAGTGAGGAAACTCCTAATATGCTTGGCGGTGCCGCAGCATCACCGCTAGAATATTAGGGGCCTCAGACCGCTGCAAGACCGCCAGGGACTGTGGATCCCTGGCGGCAGCAGCGGTCCCATGGTAGTCCAACCACCCTACTTGTAATAGGGCGGTCGAACCACCAGTGAAGCGGTAGCCGCACTGCCACCATGGGTTTGGCGGTCAATCGGACCGCCAAATTCATAATAAGGCCCTAAGTATATATAAAAGTTCTGACTTTCTTCTATTTCTATATAACTAAACACTCTGTCCTCAACCAAGATGGCAGGAAAACTCTGCGAAGGTCAAATACACATTAAGTTTCAACTCAAAAATTGTAACTTTAGTCAAATTTTGTTTCAGAAAATAAATGTTGGGCCTTATTATGAGTTTGGCAGTCCATACCCATAGTGGCAGTGCGACTTCCACCACTTGATAGTCCATGCCCTGCAGGAACGTGATTCACCAACAAATGTAAAAATTGCCTAATAAATCCTGCACTGACCCTGCATAAAACTACAGCAGTGGCAGCTGGTTGCTATGTCACTGCAATTTGGGGTCACACAAATGTGTAGGTGTTTCAAAAAGTGGAAAACTCTTTCTTGAGGTGATTACTATACTGAGGCTGAATTGGGAATTACCTCTGTCGCTGATCATATAGCCTCCCACCCTGTTGGCCAGTGAATACAAGTCTGGATTACTCCTACCCACATAGAGTTCCAGGAGATGCTTGAAGGACATCCTGAAAAGCCAGAATTGCAGCAGTTTGCTTTGGTTTAGACATGTAGAGTGCACTCTCAAGACAATAGACGGCTTAGATCTATGACACACCCCAGAAAATATGAACAAAGCCACATTACCAATAGTGAAAAAGCAATACTGGGCACATATTTTGCAAAAGCAAGAGGCCACTAAAGGTGCTCTACAGACTAAATACCTGACAGTGAAATCCAAAACCCGATGGGAGCCATTCCTAGATCTGGTATCGCCACCTGAGAAAAGGGCTGTATATCTCAGATTCAGACTAGGAACACTACAGGTTCAAGCTTATACCAAATCCTGGACCAAGATTGCCGGACCAAGAGCTGGCACATGTTGCTGCCCTTTGGGTGGCCAAGCAACTGTGATGCACTTCATGCTGCTTTGTGTCACAACACTATCCCCAGAAGGTTTTATCTTCATCCCGTTTTTAAAATACGGCACGAGGAGTTGTAAAGATGCCCTGACACTTTGTTATAGAACAGACTGGCCGGAAATTTATCAGGCTATAGCATCCTAAATATGCGCTGCTTGGAGGGAAAGACAACCAATCAAGAGGCAGAGTGGCGAGAGTAACAATTACAGCATCAGTGAGTCAAGCCAGTTTACCTGTTATTTTGTTTGGAACATTTGGTTACTAATGGTCTAACCTGCACTTGCACTTGATTCGCAATAGCAATGACAGAGGCTTAGTGTGATTACTTAGGTCATCCTAGGTTTTCATTTTCATGTGAATGATTGATCAGCATTTATAACTACCTTGCAAGGCTGCCTATGGTAGTATATGCCCATCTCTGGCATTGATATACCTTATCCTAGGCTCTGCCTTACATGGATGCACTTTAGTTGCCATAGCACAGATAAAGCCATTGAGATGGACTAATATTTTTAAATCATCAGGTGTCTTAACTGTTAATCATCATCAATATACTTTATTTCGGCCTACAAGACCATTAAAGTACAACACATTAAAATACAATATACATATATACAATTCATTAAAACTATGTTCTTCCATTATGCATTTCAGTTCATCTGTATACCACTTTTGTGCTTATAGGCAGTATTGATTTAGAGAAGGCTGTTATATGTTTCCCTGGCTCGTTGGTCTTCTCAGAGGGGTGTAGTTTGAGTTACTAGGAAAACTAAATAGAGAGGTTATTCCCAACCCGTCCCGTGGTCATTCCTTTGGGGAACATCTGTTATCTCAATTGTGCAAAATCGCAATTATTTAAAACTTCCAACTTGGAATAAAATATTCATACTAAAGATCAGTAAAATATCAATTCAATGTATCTATCAAATCTTAAAATTGTACACTTCATTTACGGACATTGTGGTAAATTAAATTTACTTATTACCTCATTTCTGAATTTCTATGCTTAATAAATCATAATTTCTTGTCAATGCAAAGCGAGGAGTCCGTGGTGCTCAAATGAAGGAGGAGAAGACCAATAACTCGAGTTAAAGGGAGCGCTTCCAGCACCAAGCGGGCACAGGAGCAATCTCTCAAGTCCCTCTCTTTAAGTGGGGGTCTTTATTTTCAACAGCAGAATATTTATACAGTCTTGGTCACGAGGCAAAATAGAGGAACAAACAGGTCGTGGCAGATAGAGGAACAAAGATTCAGCAAGAGGAGCAGAGTGTGAAGAAATGGGGGCGTGTCTTAGGCTTCGTGAGGGGACTTGCGATGTGAAATAGTCTGACAGTTGGAAGGGGAAGGCTTCCTCATTTGAGGGTTTGTGCTCGTGCTTCATGTCAGAAACATGAACCATCTCTGCGGGGGAGCAGGAACTCATGTACTGGTTTCCCGGACTTGGCAGAAACCACAGAGACAGATGGTGAAAATGAGGAAAACCAGGTGCAGGGGTGTCGTGCTCGTGCTCGGGGTCTTGGGACACCAAAGGGTGAATTAAAAACAAAATGGTGTCGGCTTTTAATGTGGGCAATTATTAATCGCGCAAAGGGGATCGCGCAAAGGGGCATAATTAGATCGCGCAGAGGGCAGCGAAGGGGCATAATTATAGATTTTATTTCCACATTCCCTCCTTGCCCCAGAGTGTACCTACATTATATCTCAATTTGCATGAGATCATTTATACATTCTTGTAACATGATTCTTTCCCTTTCTCTCTGCTGGACAAGTGGTTTAGGAATGCATTTTGCAGCGCATAGACCGCATAGGGCAGGACCACATTGGATGCAAAGGCAGCATCCAGTTATTATCAGGAATATTATGCCTGCTGCTGACAGCAGTTGCCATCCCCAGGACGATATTATCTTCCAGAACCAGTCAGACCACGTCCAAGTGCCAGGTTCTTGATGTAAACTTACGGCTATCTTGTGTAATTTTGTTATGGCCGTGTATACAGATGGGGAATTATCAGGAATAAATATACAGCAGCTAGAGCCTATAATTTTACAGGCTCCGCCTCTGTCAGCCAAGATGATGTCAAGGACAAGGCGATTTTGGAGAGTAACCAATCGTATGGCAGACTGCTCCTGGGTTAAGCTCCCCAGGGCAGACGCCGTCTGGTTTACTACAGCCTCTAAGGTCCTTGTCAACCTGCGTATAAGCTTGCTGTTCTGTACAGGGCCAACAAAGAAGAAGAACCCTTTGTTAAAATCTGTATACTGTTCCCATGAGGTTTCCGTTTGGTCAACCAAGGAGGTATCGATCGTTCTTTTATGTCTGACATGGGGCACTAGGAGGTCTCTGTGGTAAGTGGATGGGGCCACAAAGACAGGGGGTAACAGGAATGCTATATAGCAAGTTCCCCCAGTTCAAGGGCAGCTGCACATAGGCCGTTTGGCCACAGATGAAATAAGTATGGCGAGATGCTAGAAATGAGGACTTTCCTCTGTCTTCAAAACTTATAGTGGTATGACAGTCACTGTGTCCTAATGGAACAGAGCCATTTTTCTGGATGCACAGGTGTCCTTTTACTGGTGAGACCGAGATGGAAGGGGAACCAGCATTCTTTTTAGGTTTGGTATTTAACATCTTGTAGGACATGGTCATGTTCCCTTGCTTGTATTCTTCACTTTCTAGGACTGTACCGGTCGCCTGAGGATCTCCCTCCTTATTAGGGTAACAGGCAGTATTGAGTACCTTGTTTAAATCCCCCAAGGCCACCCATTCTTGCATGAATTATTTCCGTCAGGGCAGGAGGTGGGGGTAGTAGCGTCAGCTGTTATTAGGGCGAACCAGGCTTCACAAGTTCCATTATAAGAGAATGGGAAAGAAAAAGAGGCATCCCTCCCTTTTTCTGATGAGGTGGGATGCGGCCACATATCCAACAATTGGTGCTATTACTGGCTTGCTGAGTGTGGTGTAGCATCTGTATGAAGGTATTGTTTCGCAAGGCTAGTCTATGGGCTTGTTCATGAGGGGGTAGGTCGTGATAGGTGTGTTCCTGAGTGCTGTTGGGTGTATGAGAGGTGTGTTGTGTTGGGGGAAAAACAGTGTGGAGAATCCAACCAAGACACGTCATAACTGCCATGAGGAAAAATAATACTGTCAAACATATAATAGGACCATTATGTCTTTTTCTAGAGTTCATTTTTTTTTTTCTCCCACATAGTCAAGGTGTTAAAATCCATTCCCATGCTCCAACCGCTTCACCACTGGACCGACGCCCAATGGACTTAATTAGCCAGAGTCCGAATGGCAGACCTTAACTTTGATTTGTAATCCTGTTGTGGGGTTAGTTCCAAAGGCAATAAAGATTGTTCAGTCACAATGTCAGTGGGATTGGCAGGGCCATCAGCAACAGTGTCTTTTTGTCCAAAATGTTTCCGGCAGTGGCTTGCGTGGAGCCAGCCCTTCCTGCCCTCGACCTTCACTGCTGTCCGTGTTGTTAGTAGTACGAGTCTTGGCTTCTTCCACCTGGGCTGGAGGGGACTGGTCCGGTCGAAGTTCCTCACGAGGACCCAGTCCCCGGGTCGGATGGCGTGTTCTTCCGGGTTGGTTTTGTCAGGGAAGGTGGCAGCAACCTGAGAACGACAAGATTGGAGTGCAGACATCAAGGAAGCCAGGTAGTCAGTCAGCATAGTACTGTCAACATCAGTTATTCTTTTAGGCCTTGGCGTACCCCACATATTTGGTGGTCTGCCAAAGACCACTTCATATGGAGATAAGCCAGTTCTGGAATGGGCTACCATACGCATGTAGAAGAGGGCAACCGGTAAGGCTACCATCCAGTCCACGCCTTTGTCAGTGCATATCTTGGCCAATTTTGTCTTCAAAGTTTGGTTGTGCCTTTCTACTAGACCTGCTGCATGAGGATGTCTTACACAGTGAAACTTCCAAGTGTACCCTAACAGAAGAGACACTTGCTTCATGAGTTCAGAGGAAAAAGGTTGGCCGTTATCTGAGTAGATGACACGGGGCAACCCATACCTCGGAAAAAACTCTCTAACTAATTGTTTAGCAGTTGTCGTTGCAGTGTAATCTGGGACGGGATAGGCTTCTGTCCATCTGGTCAGAGCACACACTACAACTAGCACATACTTGTGACCTCTACATCTCTCCATCTGGATATAGTCCATCTGGAGAACTTCAAATGGATGGTCAGGGGGTTGGAATCCTCCCTGTTCCACCTTTGTGCCTTTTCCTGGGTTGAACTGATTACAAATCATGCACGTTTTAACTTTTTGTTTGGCTGCAGCTCTCAAATGTTTGTTGTGCCATATATTCTGTATGCTGTCTAACATTGCTTTTTCTCCCAGATGTGCTGGTCCATGTATGGTGTTTACCATAACTTGTACCATGGCATCCGGTAGAAACCATACTGCTCTTTCAGGTGTCATCCAGCCTTGATCTGTAAGGACCCCTCCTTTTTCCTTCCATTCTAGCAGTTCCTGTGGTGTGGCGTGACTTTGGACATCCTGGATGTCAGAAAAGGGGTCTCGTATTGTATATTGGCGGTGTGGTATACTTAATTCTGTGTTTGCTGCTAACTTGGCTGCACTGTCTGCAGAATCATTTCCTTTTGATATTTCATCTGTTCCTTTTGTGTGCGCTTTACATTTTAGCACTGCGATTTTCTCTGGTAACTGACTGGCCTCTAAGAGGGCAGTGATGAGTGTAGCATGCTGTATTCTGAACCCATGTGATGTGAGAAATCCTCTCTCTTTCCATAATGTACCGAAGTTGTGTACAACTCCAAAGGCATATTGTGAATCAGTGTAGATGTTAACTGACTTTCCTTTTGCTAAGTGACATGCTCGTGTTAGGGCTATGAGTTCTGCTGCCTGTGCCGACAGTATCTCTATCTTGTGTGCTTCTAAAGTGTCTGTACCATTTGTGACGGCATAGGCTGCTGCTAATTCTCCTGTGGGGAGTCTCATACATGAACCATCAACAAAGAGTGTCATTTCTGCCTTAGCAAGGGGAGTATCTTGTAAATCTGGTCTTGGTTTGGTCACTAAATCAATTATGTCAATACAATCGTGAATTTCTTCAGTAGGAGAGGTCAGTGGCAACAGTGTTGCTGGGTTTAAAATGTTGCAGCGTCTAATCTCAATGTGTGGCTGAAAAAGTGTCATCTCATATCCGGTGAGTCTGGCTATTGTCAGATGCTGTGTTTGTGTTCTGTTTAACAGAAGTTCTACAGCGTGTGGGACCTGAACTATCAGATGATGTCCCAATACAATAGAATCGCTTTGTCTAATAGCTTGTGCAGTAGCTGCTACTGATTTTAGACATGCAGGCAATGCTTGTGCTACTGGATCTAATGTGCTTGAAAAATAACCACATGGTTTATGTTTGTCTGCTTGAAGTTGGGTCAGAACTGATAGTGCTGTACCTGAGTTTTCTGTTACAAATAATGTAAAATCTTTGGTGTAATTAGGTGTTGCCAGCACTGGGGCTTGACACATAGCTTTTTAAGAGACTGAAAGGCTTGCGTGTGTTCATCTGTCCAGGGTAATTGTGGAGTAGCGCCAGCTTCGAGTGTTGTCAGCTGCACTAACGGTTTGGAAATGAGTGCAAATTGTGGGATCCACTGTCTACAATATGAGGTGAGACCAACAAAGGCTCGAACTTGTTTCTGTGTTGTTGGTTGTGGTATTTGTTGTATGAGTTGGATGCGTTCCTGTGTAAGCTGCCTACCCTCCTTTGACAGCAAGTGCCCTAAGTATGCCACTTGCTGTAAACAAAATTGGAGCTTACCAGGGGAAACTTTATGGCCATTTGCAGCTAGGAATTCTAGTACTAGTAGTGATGCTTCAGCACATGCTGCGTCAGATCTGGCCGTAATGAGGATATCATCAACATATTGTAGTATGGCTGTATCCATGGGCATTTGAACAGTATCTAGTTGTCTTTTTAATGCTTGGCTATATACGCTTGGACTCTCTGTGAAACCTTGAGGAGCTCTTGTGAATTGGAAACTTCGTCCTTGTAAGGAGAAGCCAAAAGGTATTGACTGTCTGGGTGAATAGGTATGCTAAAGAATGCGTTTTTCAAGTCAATGACTGAAAAATGCGTTGCTTCCGCATCTATGGCTGTGAGTAGGGTGGAGATGTCTGGAACCACAGGGTGTTGTGGAACGACACATTTATTGAGCTCTCTCAAATCCACCACTAGTCTGTAGACAGGTGGTGTTCCTGGTTCCACTTTTTTATGAACTGGTAAAACAGGGGAATTGCAAATGTTAGAAGTTGTTTCCTTAATCACACCTGACTGTATTAGGTCCTGAATAATTAACATTAATGCTTGTTCAGCCTGAGGTGGAATTTTGTATTGCCTTATGCGTGGTAGTTGGGCTCCCTCTTTCAGTGTAACCTTGTGAGGTGTTATTTCCATACATCCTACTGTGGTGGAATCAGTGGCCCACAGGGTGTGTGGCAAATCTTTCAAACGCTCATCTAATTCTCTACTTGTGTAGTGGCCCTTGAAATCTCGCAGAAATAGTCTGACATCTGTAGGTGAGCAAACAATGACAGCTCCTAATTCTTTCAATGTTTTTATACCAAGCAAGTTTTCTGGACATGATTTTGTCAATATAAGATCTGTAGTTGTCATGAGGGGACCAACCTGCAAGGGCAGTGGCTTTGACGTGACGTTTGTCACAGGTTGTCCCGAGAAACCCAGAGAAATACTTTTGAACCCGAGAGAGGAGCCTCTGGGACCTCTTGATGGCTTATTGTTGTTTTACTGGCCCCAGTGTCTAGTAGAAACTTCCTATCCTCCCCAAGAAGTCGGACCTCTATAAATGGACCTGTCTGATCTACTGGAATGGGGATTAGGGGCAGTTTGTCATCTTCTCTCTCTGGGCAACATCATGAGAAATCTGGGTAATATTCAGTGTAGGCGCTGTCTATAATATTCATTTGGGCCATTTGTGTTGTCAGTGGAACTGAAGGTGTTGAACTGTCTAGGGAATCATTCTGTTTTGGCTGATATGGGCGTGGCTGGGTCTTACCAGTAGCCAAATTGTGCTTTAAGACAGGGCAATCTTTAACGAAGTGTCCCATCTTTTGCAATAATTACAAGTGCTTTTTATATTTGTCTGGCTACTTGGTGTCTGTTGACGCTGGGGTGCAGTTTGGGCTACTAATGCTTTCATCTTTGTGTCTTTCATGTGTTTCTTATCATTTTCTTCTTCATCCCTAATGCGATTCTGGTGATATTGTAGCATTTGTAACACCTGTGGAGGTGTATGTGCTTGCCAGGTACTTTCTACTTTTAGTACTCTGTCCTTAATGGCTGGCAAGGCGTTATCTACTAATTTGGAAACAAACAGATGCGGGTAAGCTTCACTTGTTGGCGTAAGGCCGCTATTTACTGCAAAACACTTTTCAAGTCTAGTGTAATAATCTCCTATGTCTTCACCATGTTTCTGTTTGCAGGAGGAAATGGCATCCCAGTCCTCCTTTTTCACTGTTAGTAACTGTGGTAGCACCTTTAAAATAGTGCCAGGAAGTGCTTTTAGTTTGTCTCCTATACCTTGACCTGCTACTCTAGTATTTTCGTCATTCTGAAGTTCAGTCCATTTAATGTGTTCACCTGCTACTTCCCAATCTTTTTCTCTTAGTTTGTCATATATACCTGATGGCAACAATAATTTCAGAATTGCTGTGATATCAGAAAGAGTATATGTTCCCATCATTAATACATCTCCTAATTCCTTAAAGAATCCAGCAGGATCCTTTGAGTGGGAGGGAACCATCTCTTTCATCCTTAGTAACTCAAGTTTTGTCAAGGGTACATAAATGAAGACGCGTTGTAGCGCGCCATTCGTGTCAGCTCTGGGGTGGACCTCTCTCATGGGGAACTGGCGTGTTTGAGGAAGTCTATTAGTTGATCCACACGTATTATGGGGAGATCTATATCCAGTCACTTTCTGGTATTTCTGTCTAAAATCTATAAATGTGTTAAGAAAAACTGAACTATTGTGGAGGAACATGTTATCAGCGCAGTCAGACAGAAAATCTTCGAGTCTTGGATCATGTTTAAAATGAGTGTCATTGAGTGTGATGAGATGTTGTACCATGTAGAGACTTGCTAATCTTTGATGTGAGCGTGGTAATGCTAGAAAAAGCTGGGCTATGAGATCATTGTCATATATCTTATATTGAGAGACCCATAGGGTCACAGTTCTGGCTATTTCCTCCTCCTCCGGTGTAAGCGGAGGTTCCTGGTCTAACCAGTAGTCTAATGCATTGGATGTATTTTCAAATAACTCATCTGGAGATGACCGTTCAGAGTGACCTTGGAGGAATGTAGGCGGGGTGTTCGTGAATTAGGGGCGGAAGAACGAACGGGTAGGACTTTTTCAGTAGGTTCAGTAATTTCCTCCTCAAGTTTCTTATTCTCTTCATTTGTTTGCAAGTTTTGCAGAATACGGGTCACATTACGGGTGAACCTGTCTAGTGCATCATTTATAAGTTCTAGACTAGTGTGGTCGGATGCGGAATCTAATAAGTCAAAAAGTGAAACTGGTACATTTCTTTCCTCTGCTTGTATGTGTTTTATGAAACAGCAAAGGAGGAACCTATACATGTGCATTTTTACAGGGTGTGATCTTCTTGTAGTCATAGCGTTAATGGCTCGTGAGTTCTCTCCAGTACGAAGAAACTCAGAGGCCGCTTGAAGAAACGTGTCAATTGCTGGTAGATGTCTTATTTCTTCCCAGGAGTCATGAAGTATTTTACTTATTCGGCCCGCCTCCCCTGTGTTGCTCGGAGTCGGGTCATAGGGGCAGTCGGGAATTGTTTTACCTGGGTCTGGACCTACGGCACCCCCTTCTGGAGTGAGAGGTGGTGCGTTATGTTGTGAAAGGGGTGGCGGAGGCAGAGGGTGTTGAATGACTGGAACTTCATAGGGTGGTGGAGTATCTAAGAGAAAATTAGTAAAAGTATCCTCTGGTGGTGGGGCTGTAGGCTGTGCTGATGCAATGTTAAGGTTTTCAGGTGCAGATGGCAATACAGGATAAAAACCAGTAGAAATGGCTGATTGTTCCCTTTTATTCCTTTCACTAACTACTTCTTTCCCTATTTCTTGTAACTGTTCTTTCTTGGCCTGCTCTGACATTCTCTTACCCTTTTCAACTTTATGCAATTCCTTCTGTTGCCTCCTATGGGCTTCTTTTCTCCATAATTCTACTGAGTCACTCTGTGACTGGCGGACTCTCTTTTTCTTCCATAACTGTTCCTCTAATTTCATAATACACTCCGTATCAAAACTACCATTTTCAGGCCATCTATATCTGAGTTCTAGGTCTTTAGTATATTCTACCCATAGATCACAATAAATAAGTGCACCGACACCATGTTTTGCATACATGAAGTGTCCTGGAGTATCCCGAGGAGGAAGGGGAATTTCCTTCTCAAGAATACTCCTTTTGGTTGCCATCTTACGTATTTTCGAGAAAATAGGCATGATGGCAAGACTTTCAAAGATTTTAGAAGTGAGAAAAACATAAACAGAACAAATATCTTTACCGTACCCACGAAAGAGGTGAGTCCGTCTTTTATACTAGTTTAGTAGTCCTCACAAAATAAGTGAGAAACCCACAAAAAACATGTATCTTTACCGTGCCCACAAGGTAGTGAGTCCGTCTTTTATACTAGTTTTAGTAGTCCTCACCAAAGATAGGTGAGAAACCAAAAAACGTGTATCATTACCGCCCCACAAAAGCTGTGGGTTCGTTTTTATACTTTTCAGCAGTACTCACCGAAAAGTAACTGGAAGGCCTCTTGAAGATTTTGGGAAAACGCGGCGCGCAGTTTCAAGGTGGGATTTGTAGAACCTCGGACTCGTCTGCTTCGCAGGTTGGGCTTTGGTTCAGGACGTTCCGCTATTTCCTCACCGCCTCGTGTGGATGCTGGGCCGCAGTCGGTCCCCCTCTTCGCCTCGAGGGAGTTAGCGGGAATTCCCCGCGTTGTGCACTTTTGAAGTCCGTCAACGGTCAGGAGGGGACAGTACCGGGTCCAATATCGCCTGCGCGTGGGGGAAAGGGAAAGTCCCTGTTCGGGTGCCAATTACTGTGGTAAATTAAATTTACTTATTACCTCATTTCTGAATTTCTATGCTTAATAAATCATAATTTCTTGTCAATGCAAAGCGAGGAGTCCGTGGTGCTCAAATGAAGGAGGAGAAGACCAATAACTCGAGTTAAAGGGAGCGCTTCCAGCACCAAGCGGGCACAGGAGCAATCTCTCAAGTCCCTCTCTTTAAGTGGGGGTCTTTATTTTCAACAGCAGAATATTTATACAGTCTTGGTCACGAGGCAAAATAGAGGAACAAACAGGTCGTGGCAGATAGAGGAACAAAGATTCAGCAAGAGGAGCAGAGTGTGAAGAAATGGGGCGTGTCTTAGGCTTCGTGAGGGGACTTGCGATGTGAAATAGTCTGACAGTTGGAAGGGGAAGGCTTCCTCATTTGGGGGTTTGAGCTCGTGCTTCATGTCAGAAACATGAACCATCTCTGCGGGGGAGCAGGAACTCATGTACTGGTTTCCCGGACTTGGCAGAAACCACAGAGACAGATGGTGAAAATGAGGAAAACCAGGTGCAGGGGTGTCGTGCTCGTGCTCGGGGTCTTGGGACACCAAAGGGTGAATTAAAAACAAAATGGTGTCGGCTTTTAATGTGGGCAATTATTAATCGCGCAAAGGGGATCGCGCAAAGGGGCATAATTAGATCGCGCAGAGGGCAGCGAAGGGGCATAATTATAGATTTTATTTCCACATTTAAACTTCCAACTTGGAATAAAATATTCATACAAAAGATCAGTAAAATATCAATTCAATGTATCTATCAAATCTTAAAATTGTACACTTCATTTACGGACATAAGAAATCAATAAAACTCCTATTATCAAAGTGGTGCAATATTTACACAAATGAACATGATTTCCCTTTTATGCCCCTTATTTCTTAATAAAGGGGCTTTCATACCTCCGTTGCAGTTCTACTTTGGTTACTGCAACGCCCCTATAGCCCCGCCAGTCAGTCCTTTGTTCGGTTAAATTTACTAATTGCTTCGGGTCTACAATAATAATTTAAAGTGGTGTCAAAACACCACTTCTCTAACCCAGACCCACGTCATTACTAAAAAATAAGGATTCCTCGAACACAACTCGTGTGCAGACTATAATCTTTGCCCCTTCTTTTTCCTGATGAAGTTTATGGCCAATAGGAAACGGATAACACCAAATACTATTAGGCGGGAATTGTCTGTTTTTAAAATTCTCAACATATCCTCCATTCTCCTAACATTAAAATACCTGCCTAGAGGTTTTATCCACTTTATTCTAGGGCCATAATATGCAGGACAGAAGAACAAAACATGTGGCAAATCTTCTGCAACCCCCATTTGACATAAAATACAATGGGCCTCCCTATCCTCAAGCGAAGTAGAAGACCATTTAGCAACAAAGGTATTTAGTTGCAGTATTCCATATCTGAATTTCAAATATAGGCTCTTTGCTTGTTGTGGTTCTACCTCATCAAGGAACAGCTCAAAGCTAGGGGACATCTTGTGCTGGAGGAATTGAACAGTGAGCCTACCTTGTGTCCCACTCCTAATCTCCCTATCTCTAATAAAATCCCAATATATAGACTTAAACTCCGATTTAGATTCACGGGTCAATAGCCCCGGGTTCGACCAATATCGGCTCAGTCCCAAATTAGTGAGCCACCCTCGGATGTGTTTTAGCCAGGGAAACGTGAGAAAGGTATCGAGT
This sequence comes from Calotriton arnoldi, assembly GCA_963921515.1. Taxonomy (NCBI): domain Eukaryota; kingdom Metazoa; phylum Chordata; class Amphibia; order Caudata; family Salamandridae; genus Calotriton; species Calotriton arnoldi. Next base: position 490,165 of record CAWUFW010003843.1, read on the forward strand.
GCCTGCAGTTCAGCTAATGACTCTCTATATACAATTAGCTCTGGAGTTATCCAGATTCTTATCAAGAACATCAGAGATCTCCAAACTGCAAGAGACTCCAAACGTTTGATGTCCAGATCGTATGTCAGAGGGATCAGCGGAGTATTTTGGGGGAGGGCAACAAACATCCTCAATATTTTATTCTCCATGATGCCTAAGGTCTTAAGGTTTCCACTGCCCCAAATCTCTGCTCCATACAACGCTGCGGCTTGTGCTCTTGCTTTATAGACTTCCAGTGCCGGTGTAATAGCCTTAGAGGAAGTCGCCGCCAACTTCTTGACGATAGGGATGGCATTTTGCGTTAGTATGGCTTTTGACTTCTCCGTCTGAGTAGACCAAGAAAGTCTAGAGTCTATGGTAACCCCTGGATATACAAAATTAGGTACCCGTTCCAGTTCAATGCCATTCCAAAAGATTTTACTTTTTAAACTTTTATGAGGCCTTATCGTCATGTATTTAGTTTTTGCTGGATTCACCTCTAGGCCTTTCCCTTTACAGTAATTGTTAAAACTGTGGAGTAAGTTCTGGAGGCCGTTAGGTGTCTGGGACAACAAGATGGTATCGTCCGCAAAAGTTAGAGCGCAGATGTGATTGCCCCCTAATTTTGGAGAGTCATGTGCACAATTTTGAAGATGTTCTACTAAGTCATTTACATATAGGAGGAACAGTGTTGGGGCCAGGACGCCCTGGCGCACTCCCCTCCTAACTGGAATTTCTCTGTGAGCTCGCCATTTTTGCCCCATCGCACCTTGGCATAATTGTCTTGATGTAGCCTAATGATTTGGGTTAAGATCTCCTCGGGGACACCCTGATGGCTCAAATTTTCCCACAACTGGGCTCTAGGGATGGAATCGAAAGCCGCCTTTAAATCTATAAAGGCGACATATAAATGGCTAGATTTTAATCTAGTGTATTTCCATCCCAGGATAAAGAGTCTGAATACTTGATCAATTGTACTGATCTTCTGTCTAAATCCCGCCTGGCATGGTGACAATATGTTCTCTACGGTTATCCATTCTATGAGCCTATTTAAAATTTGTTTGGCATAAATCTTTTGTAAAACGTCTATCAAGCTTATAGGCCTGTAATTTGCCGGGTCGTCCCTTTTGCCCATTTTATAAATGGAGATTATTTCTGCTCCCTTCCAGGAGGGCGGCACCGGCTGTCCCCTGGCTATAGCATTTGATAGTTCGTTAATATATGGTACCCAAACTTCCTCACTATGCTTAAAAAGGTCCCCTGGTAATCTATCGGGGCCCGGAGATTGGCTGTTTGGCCATAGTCCCCTGTGGTTTTCCCCAGGATGACTGGCTAGGTCCAGATTTTCCTCACTACAATATAGTTTTGAGAAATGGTTCTGCCAGGTTATGGGATCCAGAAAGTGGTCAGAGGGTGTAAGGCCTCATTAGCCTCCAAAACAAGGCTTGGTCCCCCTTCTTTGCAGCTACAATAAGTTCTTCCCATGTGTTATCTTCCCACTTCCTTTGGGCTGCCTTTTGGATTTTCTTATAATTAGATCTTTCCTTCCTAATCTCAGGCAGGTTCTTGTTTTTGATGGCCTCAATTAAGCGGGATTTTGCTATCTTACAATCCCTATTGAACCAAATACATGATGTATGTACCTCCCGAGTTAATACGTTCTTTTTTGACTGAGGTTTCGTTAAATATACTTGGATTTCCTTTACCAATTTCTGATGGATATCTGTAATCTTAGTTATTACAGGATACTGGACTAGGTAAGAACCTACCAGTTCGCTGAAGGTATTATAAATACCAATTAGGGGCTCTACCCGATCTAAAACAACAGGTCATCTAACTGCCCTTCTGTTGTTAGCTATTAATGGATGCATTGCTTCGGATAGTGGGTGGAGTTCTTCTGTTGCATGAGTGGGAAAATAAATTCCATCCAGTGATAGACATAAAGGGAAATGATCACTTTCTGTTCGTGTATCAACTTTGAAATCTTTAGCATAAGCCCAATGTGAGGTAGAAATAAGTATATAATCTATCCTAGAGCCTGTAGTTCCCCTAGAAAAGGTATTTGCGCAGGCAAGGTCTGAGGTAAAACGACCATTACAAGCTCTAAGGCCCTTCTCGACCGTAAAGTGGAGCATCTGCAGGGCGGAGGTGTTACCCCTTATTGTGCTCTTTGTTTGGAGGAGTGGGATCCCTCTGATTTGATCTTCCTCTTCTGTGACTACTTCCAGTCCCCCCATGGGTTCATAACAACAGTTAAAATCACCCCCTATAATAGTGATGTTTTTTGTGTCGATAGGCTCTAGCACCTCCTTGAAGTGTTCAAGCAGCTGCGATTCTCTAGAACTAACCCTCGGTCTTATATATATATTAAAAAGATTCATCTCAGTGGTATTAACAAACTTGAGGTTCAAGCCTAAGATGTCCTGCGAGTATGTGGGAAGAGTTCTTATTGTGGCATTTAAGCTAGTTTTTACCCATACTGTCAGGCCACCTGATGCCCTTCCTTTTTTCGCTTGCAATGCCTCAATACTAAAGGTTCTATATTCTAGATTATGATATTGTTCCCTAGCCAATGTTTCCTGGCATAGGCAGAGGTCAAAATCCTCCACATAGCTTTGCCAATCTGGTTCCTTCATTTTTTGCTTAAGACCTGCTATATTCCAGGAAATTACTTTAATAACTTTTGGATTCTGAGGTGTGTTATAGATCTGCGTCTCGTGTAATACAAGACTTCTAGACTCCTCTTCTATTATAATAGTATTATCTTCCCCAATTTTGGGCTGAGCTGCATAGCGCTCGATGGAAGAACCCAACTGTTGGTGGAAGTTGCAGATGGGACTAACCGGGTTCAAGCAATGCTCTATGGGCAATCTCTTATCCACATTCTGTTCCTCCTCTGATGGTAATAGTCAATCTACAGAACTTAAGTCCCCATCATCCCCATCATCCTGATTATCTTGATGTACATTTATATCGCTAGTTGGATCAGTAATGTTTAATCTAATGCCAATGTTATAGTCAGAGTTATTAAATGGGCGGAGGTTCATATCAACTAGACTATCCGCAATGTACTTTGACTGGAACATTAGCTTTATATCATCTAGTACTCCCCTCTCTGGTGAATCCTTTCAGCTCTGACAATATCTGATCTTACAACAGAAAGACATTGGCGCTTATATCTGATCCAGTAGATCGATTTATTTATCAAGGAGTCCTCATCTTCTCTGGTACCAGATTTTAGTTTTGGGACGTTGGTTAAAAAGACATAGTAAGAGATGGCCTTGCCTTTCAATTGATTCTGTGTGGGTGGGTATACATTCTGTGGTTGGGGCTGCTTCCCCCCTCCCATCCATATCTCAAACTATGTCCAGTCCCATGGGGATGTGATGGATTCCACTTATTTATACTGTCACTATGGGACTCCCACTGCACTCTGCTACGGCCATCGGAGTTGAGGGTGCTACTAAACTCAGCTAAATTACCTGAGCATAATCTACGTGTATACGGTCTAGAAGGCTGAGAAGGTGGTCTTAATGGGGCAATATTCTGGGCAACTGGGGTCTTTGATGGCTTCTTACCCCACTCCTCGGATGAATTTGGTAGACCCTTGTTTGCCCTTTTGAGGGGGTCCCGTTTTTCCCCAGAATGCCCAAAAGTTTTTAAAGAGCTAGCTTTTTCTCTCAGAGTTACTGGAGAGCTTAGAGTTATGTCAGATAGTCTTCTCTTAACTTCAGCAAGCTCCTCTAATATTAGGTTCTGCTTCTGTCTCAAATCTCTCAGTACCTCTATGATATTCTCAGGATCAGTCTGGGTCCCTATTTCTTTCTTATCAGAGAGTACCTGTGCTGAAGGTTCTGTCCGCACCTCTATACTGCCACTGGGATCATCAATAACAGTAGCTAGTACTGAGTATCTGTTGGAGCAGTCTAAATTAATGGTGCCAAATGTTAAGGGATTACTCCCTTCTTGATCTTCTTGGGCCGATTTTGCTTGCCTCAGCAAGACCGTTTGGTTAGGAGTACCTTACGTGTCCGAAGAAGAGTCTTGGGCACAATGCACAGTTAAGCAGGGGCGAGGTTGCTTAAGGTTTTGCTTGTTTGAGGTAGATTTAGCTTGTTTGTTAAAAAATGTAATTTTCTTTGGACCTTTGAGACTAGTTTCATCCCCTTTTCCTAGCATAGTTGCAACTTCCTCAATCAGCTCGTCGATAGCTGCTAAAGTACAATTATCGGCGGCCGAGATCACCGGTTTGCTAATCTTCGCCATTTTTTTCCTTCCAGCGACTAGCTCAGGTGCCTTTCTTTTCCCCATATTTTCCCAGCAAACCGCTCAAATTTGCTGGGAAAGTGTTTAGATTATGATAAACAGGGATACCTAGAGCACCAACAGTGAGCCGATTAACAACAGATGGCGTAAAAAGGACTTAAATTTCCAAATATTCGAAACCTATATAAAAACAAAACAAGAAGAACCATGGACGTAGTTAATTTGCTCAGCCTTACTTGGCTGCTCAGGGAATAACATAAATGAGGGTGTATTCTTTAAGATAATAGTCCGATCAGGTTACAATGTCCTTTGCAGAGACTCTGCTTGAACTCAAGTTTAGTCCAGAGGTAGTCCAAAAAATGTTCAGCAATTAATATTAGATAAAGTCCGTGAAACAATAGATAAATTACAGTGGGGCTAGAGACTTTTCCAGGGTCCTCATCGACACCTAAAATACGTAAAATAGAATTAGTCTTACCCCAGTTCGACGAGGAGCATTAGTCAGATCATATTCAATGGAGCATCCAAGGGGAATGGCCCTGCCCTGGCTCTGTCTGGCTCTGACGGGCAAGGACGGGCCCGCCCTTGGCCCGGGCTTAGCGCTGCGGGAGGCTGCGGGAGGCTGGCGGTGATTATATCGCGCCTCCTGGCGCGCTGCACAGCGTCAGAGCAGGCGACAAGGCAAGGGTTACTGGGAAATATAGTTCAGGAGAGCCGTTCCCCTCACGGCAGGTAGGAGCAAAATTCTACGACGTTGGCCGTTACCCTCACGGCGGCGATATAGTGATGTTGTCCCCCTCACTGCTGCCCAGGAGGAGATCTGCTGCTTTTGGCGTCCCACGAAATTCTATGACGTTGGCCGTTACCCTCACGGCGGCGATATAGTGATGTTGTCAACCTCACTGCTGCCCAGGAGGAGATCTGCTGCTTTTGGCCTAATCACACATAGCACTTTACTTGCTCTATGCACAGTTATCTCTACCAGCCCGTTCACTCAGGCAGACACGCTGTTTTTATTCTGGCTCTTTTCTATACCGGAGTTGCACCTCTGATTCAATTTATTTCATGCTGCTATTTTGTTACTGCGTTCTTTCTAGAAATGCTGCACTTTAATAGCTCTGAGGTGAATGACGATAGCCATAATAATTCCTTGGATTAGCCATCTATGTTAACTAGCAAAGCTAAGTAGACCAACTGGGGTATGTTTTGTTTTAATGTGTTACATGTTTTCAGGTAATCTGTAATTTGAAAATTTAATGCACATTTATTGTATGGCTTATTATAAAGCTGAAACAAATAAAATGAAATGAAATGACTGGTGGAGGGGCAGATTTCCTATTCCAACTTTGCCAAGTGTTAACTCAGGGAAGGTGCTGGACAGTGGCTGGGGGCAGATTTACTATTCCATCTACCCCAAGTGTTACCTCAGGGAAGGTGCTGGACAGTTACTGCGGGACAGATTTACTATTCTAACTCTGCCTAGTGCCACTTCATGAATTGTGCTAAATAGTGTAAAATAAGCATAGCTATGATTTTTTTTGTAGATCAGAAAATCAAACAACCAAACTTCCAAAAAGAAGATCTTTGTACACGGTAAAAGGTGTTCTCAAGTCATCAAACTATCAGCAGCGGTTCCTCCATGGACCTGGAAGAGCGTCACGCCCCCACACTGCTGAGCAGAAAGCGTTAAAAATTAAATGCCAAAATTATTATATTACCATTTTCTTTTTTGCTCTCTCCCAGCGAATGTAGTGCAAGGGCAGGGTGAGGCCAGTGTGTCACTGCTGCCAATGATTGCAGCAGTGAGAAGTGTCCACTTAAGTTTACATTGCGCATGTTGGTTTAGACGGCTACCTTGCTATGGCCAAACCAACATGCGCAATTCAAACCTCTCCAACCCGGCTGCTTTGGATAGCTTGGTTGAAGAGCAGGCACAGCCCTACAGTGCCTTTATGTGCCTATAGCATGCCAGCTCCAGCCAATCAAGACACTTCACTCATGCTGCTTAACAGCATGACAACAGCATCTTGATTGGATGAGAGTGTGAGCTTCACACTCTGAGGACATGCTGCAGAAAAACGAGGACGTGTGCTGCAGAACATAAAGTGGCAGTGTAAGGTAAGTGATTTTTTTATGTGTATATTTATATTATTGTGTATATTATTATGTGTATTTTTATGTGTTTTGCGCTCATCCGATGTGAGTTGCCACCAACCGCCACTGCAAACTATACCAAAAGAAAAGTTTCAAAATAATCAGAGATCATTCAGAAATACCTAAAAGTCAATAAATATTCCTTAAAATTCATTCCAATCTTGGATACGCTACAAAGAAACAAAGACTACAACAGATATCAAGACCTCTACCAAAGCAAGATACAACCCTAACAACAAACGTTCAAGGAGCAAATCAAAAGGTAAACTTTTTAACACAGAATATAACAGAACAACATTAACCACATTCTTTTTTGAGAACAGGAAACTAACATAGACTTATTTCCCTCAGTTTCAACAGTGCAAATTAACAACTTTTTCTCCACGGACTCCATCATTAAACCTTCAACTTTTTTATTGCTCTGGACGACTAGTCAAAAAGAAGAAAATGATACTAAACATTATAGCATCACAGTCATAATTTTGTTTCTGTTTCTTTTGCAGATCGTTTAAAAATGCAAATTGCCAGACAAGCAAATTACATTAAATCAAAACACAGTAACAGACTTTTAAAACGTTATATTTATTATATTTATTGTAAGGAGAAAGTAAATGTGCCCAGGAGTCATTGGAGGTGTGTTGAATATTTCTCATCCCATTGTAAAGGCAGAGAAGTTACTCTTGGTGACGCAGTGGAAAAAACACAGAACATACCCACTATGCCTCTGCAATGGAGAGTGAAGTAAGAGAAAGTATTCAACAAATAAAGACACTTGCAGCCACCTCCAATAAACTCTGTGGCTCCATTTTTAGGGAGGTAGCCCAGAACATCCCCATGTGTGTTGCCAGTAGTATGCCCACAATCCCAAAGTTAAGAAGACTGTTTCAACAATAAAAACAGGTGAGTAATCCTAAGAAAGAAACTCTTCAATCCTACTCTGACATAAACATCCACCCTGAACTAACTGTTTTGTTTAATAATGAACCTTTTTTACTCTATGATAATGAAAACCCTTTGAAATGGATACTAATCTTTAGTACAATACATAACACAGCAACTCTAGAGAATAGTGACATTTGGATGATGGATGGCATTTGTAAATCAACTCCTCATCCATTCTCCCAAATTTATACTATTCATGCTAACATTAACAACACTACCATCCCATTAGTTTATGGTTTACTTCCTGACAAACAATTCTCAACATACACTGAATTTTTATCAGTTATAAAATCGAAAACAATCAATAAAAATAACTGCATTGTGTTTTGTGCCTCCTGAATGTGAAGATGACTTCTACATTTCAATTATACAATCAGAATATTTTTCAGAAAAAGAGGAAAATTGGTTTCACTTCTAAAATACTTCAAAGACACTGGGCATCTAAGCAGGTCGGATCACGGAAGAAACCAAGATTTCCTATTTAACTGTGAAACTGTCACTCGACCTGCTTAGAGGGAGGTGTAAAAAACAATAATGCCATAGAGGGTTGGCACAATTCTTTCAACAACTCAATAGAAAAAAGTCACTCCAACCTCTTTCATTTCCTGGAAATCAAAAAAGAAGAACAAAGTTTCCAGGAAATGAGAATGGCACACTTATTGTAAGCTAGTCTGATTCCCTGGATATCCCAAAAAGTAAAGAAATGTCAGAAAAACTATTGGCAAAGATTAATCAATTTACATTGATGGGAGCTTCAGACTACCTTCACAATATTGCATACATTTTATACAATTACTGACAACTAATACCTTCTATATTACTCTCCTGATTTGACTGTATAAACTAATTTAATTTGCATTTTTAAATTATTTCTTTAAATTAAAAATTGTATTTTATTCCTACCTATAGTCGTCTTCTTTCTTCAACTCTTGGTGATATTTTAAGAAACCTCTCACCAAGAGACTCAAGTAATCCAACAATCCAAAGAGTTTGCTACAAATGAAAACAACAAAAAAAGACCCGGAAAAAGTCAATTTTTCCACATTGATCTTCTTTGACAATCCACAAATAACTCAATCCCAAAACCAGATATATATATAACATTCTAATATATTTATTAATACATTTAAAAAACATTACTATTAAAAATATGTAAAACCAAACACTCACCCATACTTACATATGCTTACCATAGTGCATGATAAAGGCATATGTGGTAAAGGCACGCATGGTAAAGGAATTTGTGGTAAAGGCATATGCGTGGTAAAGACATGCGTGGTAAAGACTGCATGCTAACAGCATAGCGTGGTAAAGACTGTGTGGTAAAGGATCTTCCCTTAATCAGGTATGCCACATACACGTTTAGGCATGCCCTACCCGCAGATGTAGGATTTAAACTGTGAAAACACTGGTCCATAGCAAGACTTGACTACACAATTTCCTTCTTCTTTCATCTCCCACCTTACATCCTCAAGGATGGACGATGGAGAATGCTGCTGCCAAATGGCTGCTACACCTTTGCCCCAGGGAGAACGTCTTCCTACCCATAGACATTCTCTACCACCTATCTTTTGGGCATTCAAGGCCACCTGCATAACAAATAGACACAGAGCATATTGCGGCCAAACTCTACAGTTTCTCCAAAAGAGGTTGACAAAATAAAAACTTCTAACCTTAGGAATGTTCATACTCGTCACGAAATCACCTTTCCCCTAAGTGGGTGTGTGAGTGGCTGTAAAGGTCTGTCATTGGGTATGTGAGTGGCTGTATGGGTTTGTGAATGAGCTTGTGAGTGATTTTCTGGGTGTGTGAATGCCAGTGTGAGTGGTTGTATGGGTGTGTGAATGGGTGTGTGTGTCTGGGCCTGTGAATGGGTGTGTGACTAGTTGTATGGGTTGTTGAGTGGGTGTGTGAGAGCCTATGTGGTATGTGAGTGGGTCTGTGAGAGCCTGCATTGGTCTATCAGTAGGTGTGTGAATGCCTGCATAGGTCTGTGAGTGGCTGCCTGTGTGGGTCTGTAATTCGGTGTGAGAGTACCAGTGTGGGTGTCCAAAGTGGGTCTGAAAGTGTTTTTTTTTTCAAAGTGCATCAAGATTTGGGGATCAACTGCGGATTTACACTGGGGGCTGCACTGAGCCTGGGGGGGGTTTGGGGGGTTGGCCCAAGGATTCCTGAAATGGGAAAATAAATATATAAACTCAATTTTGTACCCAACAATTTTGTCCCTCTCACACTCCTCTAACACATCCATGGAGCCTGGGTACCTCTACCCTGACACCCCTTTAATCATTTTCCAGAGAAATTTGATGTCCACGGGACTATTTCCTGATACTTAAAATGGTGGCCGCAAACTTCCAGTCAGGTTGTGGTCAGTCAATCACAGCATTGCTGGTGACCCGTGACTTTGCGGAATTACACCGGGGGATCCACGGAGGGTCCGCGTCCCTAGATATCCAATTTTGTTTTTCCTTTAACAACTCTGCAACTACTGCATGGATTTATACCCAATCACAAAAAGTGCTCTTTCTGGACCAAGAGCTATCTCTCCTTGCCAAATTTGGTGTAATTCCATCCAGTAGTTCGGGCTGTAGTCTTGTTCAAAATCCCTAAGGGAAATTGCATGGGAAATGCACATTTTTTTACCCCACCTTTTCTCGGCTCCCGCTTGACAGAGCACTCCGAAGCTTTCCATGCAGAAGTAGACATAACATGCTGCTTTTTTCAGAAATTCTGTGAAGATTCGTTAAACAGCACCAACATTATAAGCAAGTCACTATGGAAACTAGGTCCTAACTATAACTACCTACTGGCGATTGCCAGTAGGTAATATATATATGTATATATGCGATGGGCACGTGCTTCGCCCCCAGTTACGCGAATTTATTCATGGGCTGGTGGGAGAAGCACGTGGCCGGGGCAGGAAACAATGAGCAATGGTTGGACAAGGTTGTGTTGTGGGCTTGTTACATAGACGACCTCTTCATTATTTGGAAGGGGTCGCAGGAAGAGGCCAATGATTATGTTTCGGCCCTCAACAACAACAATTGTAACTTGAAGTTCACTGAATGTATTAGTGACATCCAGGTACCATATTTAGACCTATTGGTCTATATCAAGGATAATACCCTGCAAACTACACTGTATAGGAAGCCTACGGCTGGAAACAGCACCTTACATGCGGGCAGTTTCCATCCTAAAAATGGGATTAGTGGGGTCACTGACCATGCCATGAATGATGTAATATGTGACATCATGAGCAGTGCATTGCGGGGGCGCGAGTTATAGTTAACTGAACTAACTAGAACGGTGGAATTTCTATGGTTTTGTACGAGTGAAATGTCCAGCTAACTATAACGTCCCTGAAACCTATGGTTTTTTTCAGTGAATTTCTAAGGTTTTTTAAATGCTAATTTCTAACTATAACGTCTGTAAAACCTATGGTTTTTTCAGTGAATTTCAAAGGTTTTTTAAATGCTAATTTCTAACTATAACGTCTGTAAAACCTATGGTTTTTTCAGTGAATTTGATTTTTTTTTTTTTAATATTAAACTACTATTCTGCTATCTGTCATTAGTACTGTTTTTTCTGACTTTTCCACTACAGAAAAGAAAATAAACTGTAAAACTGTTGTGTAATGTAATATATTTCACAAATTACACTGTTACTTATCAAATAATACAACATAATATAACATTTTCAAAACATATTTTTCTCCCTTTTTCTGCTGTTATCAGATTCTACTTAACTTCACTATTCACAGTGATGTCAGTGTAGTATCATCATAAACAGCTGGGGAAAAAAAACAATCAACTAGATTGTTAAAAAAAAACAAATGACTAACTCTTACAACCACAATAACAAATCAACACAAATAACACATCCAATACTATTTCCAATTTTTAAATTTTACCTTTACTGTGTAGTTTCTGTTGCCATTTTTCCTCAAGGCCAAATAATGTGTGGAATTTTTTTTTTTAAATCATCCAGTATCAATTCCTTAAAGCATCTTCCCATTTTCCCTCTAGGCCGAATAATGTATCTAAAATTTTTGTTTCAGAAATATCAAGTATGAGTTGGATAATTCATAAGGCAATCTCGGTTTAATTTCCAAGTGTGTATCGTTGCAGTGACTCCAACCATTTTTGCATTTCAAATATACAGTATAATGTCCACATGTGGTAGTAGCTCCAGCATGGAAAACAATAGCCAGTGTTGTGAAAGTTCTTCCAGAAATAGATACTTGACTAGCAACAAATTTTTATTTTCGTTTCCACTTTTCTTCCATTTGGTCTACAGCGTTGTAGCATTAAAATTACATATTTTCCATATCTTTCTAGGCATAATGTAGATAACATTTCTGATTGACAACGAGAACATTTCATATCATGATTTGCTTCTTTTACTAATTTCGGAAAAGGTACAGATTTGCAGTCAGGTATTGTTAAATATAGAAATCGTTCTCTGTCAACTATAGTACTAGAAGTTAATGAACACTGTTCACATTTGTGATCCCATTTGTAACTGAGTCCAAATAAACTCTCAATCTGGATTCCTTCATCTTCTAATACTCCAAGCATAACCATCAGAAACTCTTGTGCATCTTGTTGTATATTAGGACTGAACGTTAAAGATCCAGTACATGTATCCAAGAGTTGTCGAATACCAGAAGCAGTATGGATCTTACTTCTGTCAGTTCTCAATTGTTCAAATAAAGTATAAAGTGCAGAACATAATCTTTTTTCCTGACTTTCCATAATTTCACCATAAAGATCTTCTAGATAAAATATAACGTTTAGAATAACATTACCATAGCAGTTGACACCAGAAGCATTTTCTAATTGGTATCCCACAACATCATCACTTGTTTGTATTTTCTGTTTCTTTGCATCTTTTCTTTTCTCTTGAATTTTTTTCTGCTTTTCAACCACACTTGATTCATCAACATGTTTGCGTTTTGAACACACAGCACGTTTTTCATAAATAGGATATTCACCTAAAGTTGGTGCATAAAGTCTTCTTAAACGATTATATTCTCTTACACAATTTACATCAGCACTAACCTTGTTTTCATCGAAATCAATTAAATACAAACCAGACAATGTTCTAACTCGAGATAATGCAACGTATGCCATTCCCTCTTTAAACACAGTTCTTCCAACATTTACTAAAGCATTATCTACACTTAAACCTTGAGATTTATGAATGGTTATTGCATATGCTAAACAGAAAGGAAACTGTTTTCTACGAACATACAAGTCTTTTACCAGCAAAAAACGTACAGCACAACGCCCAATTTGTTTCACCTCTGCAATCTGATCAAATTTAATTTTCAAGAATTCAATTGCATTTCTGTTTTGATATTTTACAAATTCAACAACTTTCCCTATTGCTCCATTCACTAAACCTTGTTCTATATTCAAATTACGCCTCAAAATTACCCGACAGTTTATACATACATCTAAAAAAAATTCTAAGCCAGCAGTTTTTGATACAGACTTTTCCAAAGAATCCAATTTAGTCTGTAGTTTATTTGAAAGAAGAATTGTTATTCCTTGATGCTCGATTTTATCAATAGCTTCAATGTGAACTATTTCTTGATTTTCCAATTTCAGAAGCTCTTGATTAAATGTATAACACTCTTCCAGTGTAGGCATTAAGCAAAGTATAGACTTTTTTCTGCAATGTTCTTGTACAGTACTGCTGCTGGTGTGTTTTCAGTTGTAAACAAGTTCTTTAGTAGACGACTTTGTAAAGCTTGTTTACCATGTTTGCTTAGAACACCAATTCTTACATCTTTCAGAATATTTCCATAATCTTCATCACTTGCTTGTCGCATATTCTGAGTGAGTTCTTTATATTCAAAATTTAACCAGAGATTCACATTTCCAATACTTCCCAAAGATTTCCTAGTGTCTTCATGTAGAAGAGTTTTAAAGACTGGTTCTCCTTTTACAGGAGTTAGTTGTAGCAGATCTCCAAATACAATTAAATGTTTTCCTCCAAAGAGAACGTCGTAATCTGTTTTTAATACCTGTTGCATTCTTAAATGCACGAAAGCAAGCATTAAGTTTGAGACCATGCTCACCTCATCAATAATTAAAAGTTTCATCTTCTTCAGCACTCTTGACACTTCATAAGAAGCTTCTCCAGACAACTTCTGATATTCTAATTTATTATCATGCTCAACTGGTAACATTAGTAATCTATGCAAAGTAATTCCTTTAACATTGTGCGCAGCTAATCCAGTTGGAGCTGTTACTACACAAGATAAATGTGAACCAGTAGTTTTTTTAAGATAACTGGTCAAAACTTTAATTAAAAAACTTTTACCCGTTCCAGCTTGACCACTGATGTACATCAGAATAGGTTTAAATGATGAACATACACATTCTTTTTTTTCATGCAACAAACCATGTTCTATCTGTTCTCTCACTTGTACATATATTTCTTTCTGTTCAATATTTACTTGTTCTTCTAACTTTTCCAATGTAATATTCTCCTCTTGTGCTTGTTGCATTGCAATTTCCACTTCATGCATAGCAATCGCTGCTTCATTTTCCACTATTGGTTGTCCAAGTGGATCTTGACTACATGGACCAGAACTTTGACTATCTTGAGAACTTTCATTTGCAACTTCAGCTGTAATAGTCTTTTCCTGTTCAACTTCATCATTCAACATTTTTAAATATGTAGGGAAAATTGAACATGCAATGCTATCTTTACATGCATTAAAAGAATCTTCGTAGCAGTCGAAATCTCCAAGTAATTCACTTTCGCTACGCCATGGTTTGAACAGTTGGAGAAGTGCTAAATAGTAAAATTCTCGCTTGTCTGGAGTTTCACAACTGAGTTTCTTGTGGTTGATAAGGTTACCTTTTGTGTGTTTTACTAAACATCCATGACATCCAAGTACTGCATATTTTCCTTGTTTTAAATTCTGTTTAACATTTCTTTTGAAGCTGTAATGTTGAAGTACTTCATACAGACATAGCTGTTCCAGATGTCGACTCCTTTTCGGATAGTATGTATCCAACATATTAGTTTTAAGAATTTCTGTACTGTCTGGTTCATTTGCTGCTAAGTATTCAATTTCTTCTAATGATTTCAACACTCTATTTCGTGAGCAGGCAAGACCTAAACTTACCCAAATGATCCCTCGTGATTTTGAATATAAACTTGAAGAGGACAAGCGGTCTGAACATTCATACGATCCAATTTCTCTGTGGGAAAGCATTTTCAAAGTAAAGCTGTACAATTTTTTGCTAAGGCTTTTCTCTTGTGCAATTTCTTCCCACATTTGTTTCATCTCGGTTTTTCTGATTTCGTTATATATGATGTAACGTAGCGTGCAACAGCAATTGAGTTGTCTGCAACATACTGGATGTCCATATTTGCATTCCACATTTTTAAAATAACCGGATTGTAGTCATTAATATACTTTGACAGTTCTGTTCTTTTCAAGTTGTAGGTATTCTTTGGAGATTTGCGAGTTATTGTGTGCCTTACAGAAGAAAAAAAAGAATTTACTCTTCCTTTAGAAATTACTGGACGTGGAAATCCAAACCGACACTTGGTATAAAATTTTCCTTTAGACTTGTATTTTCGTCGGCAGTACTTTCCACAACGGTGACTTTGGAAACGTAAAACTTGCTGTCTCAAGCTTCTATCTCCTCCTTCTCTTGGAATCTCACATGTCACATACTGTTCAATGAAAGACAATACTATTTCATCTGAATCAGTTCCAAATTTAGGTGCATCCTTGATCCACAATAGCATATGTATAAGAGGAGCACCTCTCGCTTGGTACTCCTTTCTCCAAAAGAAATCGGTAATTTCTCCAGGAGGTGGATTCTTTTTATTGCAGATGAAAGACATCATAGCTTGAAACCTATGATTAAAATATCTGCACACATTTACAGGATCCAAAGAACACAGTTCTCTAGGTGTCTTCATTTCAACATTCTTTATATTGGAATTTGCTTCTCGTAGAAATTCAAGCAAATCTTCCCATGCATACTCTGCACAGCTAAGGGGTCGATTCCGATTCGGGCCGGAAAAAGCACCGACCGACTCGGATCCGGAAATAATACCGACCGACACGTACCTGTGGCGCCCGACACGCCAAGTACGATGCAAGGCGTGAAAAATCCGACCGACACGTACCGAACCCAAGTCGACCGACCGAGCCGCACGGAAAACAGCAATCCGGCCGGAAAAACACGCGAATCCAACCGACCGACACGCACCCGGAACAAATCCGACCGAAACGTACACGCGAACTCCAAACCGCTAAGTACGATGCAAGGCGCGAAAACCACGAGCCGAGTCGGACGGAGGCCAAGCCGCACGACCGACACGCATACAAAACCGAGCCGAAGCAACACAAAACACCGCGACCGACGCGTACGCAGCACAGAAAACTGCACAAACACAGCGTGAACAGAAACGGAGAACACCGTACGAGACAAATGCAGGGTCCGACTCGGTCACAAGAACGTTTCCAACATACACAGACAGTACAAAGGAAAATTCACCCAAAAAAGGCCAAACAAGCAATTACCAAGCCAATAAATACTGGGGGGTGGGGACAGAGAACAAAGACACACCCACAACTCCACCCATATAAAGGACACAAATCACAACCATGAGCCTTTGCAAATGCCATTCCACTGCCAGCACCCAAGAGAAAGCAACCACACACCCACAGCTCATCCCTCACACAAGCCACACACCATCAGCACACCAACAAATACCTATCTCACATACACCCAGCAAAACACACACTCACACACCCTCACCTGCACACCAACACACACATCACTCACCATCACCACCCATCACCATGCCCCCAAGAAGAATCCCAAGTTCCTAGATTGTGAATTGGAAGTCATGGTAGACGAGATCCTCAGGGTAGAGCCACAGCTGTTTGGCACACTGGTCCAACAGACCCCCATCTCCCAGAAAACCAAGATGTGGGAGAGGATCATCAACAGGGTGAACGCACAATCACCATGTCGGCGCACAAAGAGCGACATCCAGAACAGGTGGTATGACGTGCGCAGGAGGGTACGGGATCTGCTCAAGAAGGACTACATCAACAGCCAATACACCGGCAGTGGCCCTCCTGCCAAGCCAATATACCTCAGGCCCTGGGAGGAGAAGGTGCGGGCCATCCTTCCGCCAGTGAGCGTATATGGACTAGAGGACATCCCAGAGCCTGGTGAGTACACAACAAATGTACACAATATACTGCCACAAAACACACACATCACTGTCAAGGGGAGAGTCAAACCATGCACTCATAGCAATTACACAGCAACCAGAACAGAATCATCCCAAAATGTGTATGTCAGTCAGATAAACACAACACATGCCATCAAAAAGTCACATCCAACTGTGCCAACACATGTACAAACACAACTACAACTACAGCTAGGCAGTGGCACAAATAGAACTAACAAACACATCCAGACATGTAGCCACCACAACAACACCAACACACAGTGAAGACCACTCAAAGGAAGGAATTCTGTGTATGCTGGCCAAGTCAGTGTAGCCAATAGCATCATGGGTGTCGCAGTCACACATATTGCCCCCCCACAACTGTCCCATCAACACCACCATGAACCATGCGCACATCACAGGGAGTGGAGAAGGACTCACAAGATGGCTGACACTGGCTACTGCTGTGGGGAGCACAAGGCCCTGCTGGCAACTGTGCACCAACAAACAGCAGGACACCACTGACTGACATCCTGAGAGACAACTTCCACTCCCTGCAATGCAAGCACGTTCCATGGTGGGATATCTGGCTGGCTGGGTGGGAAGGAGGACTTGCAGCACTGACCATAGTCACAAGCACCTCCCCTCACACACACCCCAACACAAACTCCACAGAACCCACCTGGTAGAATGCAATGCCCCCCCATCCTAACACAAGATCCCACAAAGAACCACCACCCTGGGCTATGTTGTGTGAAGCACAGGGACACTCTTGGGACTTCTAGCCAAACAACTGCCAGGACAACACTCCCAGCCATCCTGTCAGCACAGCCAGCCCACCCCACAGGGAAGCAGAGTCAAAAGGAAGGAAGCATGGGCATGCTGGGAAGGGGGATGGAGGCAATAGCATGATGGGAGTCGTAGTCACAGCTCTACATCCCCCACCACATGGCCCAGCAAGCTCACACTCACGCATGCACATCCCACAGAGAGTGGAAAGGGCCATCAAAGATGTCTGACACTGTTGCTGTGTCGTGGGGAGCACAAGGGCATGCTGGGTACTGCACACCAACCAACAGCAGGACACCACTGTCAGCCATCTTGCCATTGCTCTCACACCCACACACACTGAACTCCCCACAAAAGCAAGTAAGTATGGGAATGCTGGGAAGTGGGGTGGAGGCAATAGCATGATGGGAGTCGTAGTCACAGACATAGCTCACCCCCACAACTGTCCCATCAACACCACCCTGAACCATGCTCACATCACAGGGAGTGGAGAAGGACTCACAAGATGGCTGACACTGGCTACTGCTGTGGGGAGCACAAGGCCCTGCTGGCAACTGTGCACCAACAAACAGCAGGACACCACTGACTGACATCCTGAGAGACAACTTCCACTCCCTGCAACGCAAGCACGTTCCATGGTGGGATAACTGACTGGCTGGGTGGGTGGGAAGGAGGGCCGTCTGTCAACCAAACACAACCAATGCAGACCATGTTCACACCCCAAAAAATACATAGAAATGCCCAAATAATGCAGGACAATGTGCCACACCAATATCAACCCCTGACTGTGACGACTTAGGACAATGCAATGTACAGGCCCGCACCCAGAGGCACAGTCACAACTGTCATGTGTGTCAACCATTGATGCCTGCAGAAACATAACATACATTGTTTGTGTCTCCCAAAAACAGGTGATGATGGGGACACAGCAGCAGACGCTGAGGAGTCCCAGTCCCAGGCTCAGGAGGATGCGGAGCTCACTGGCGTCGTACAGCCTCTGTCCTCCTCGGACGATGAAGACCAACCTGGCACATCCGGTGCAAGTCAACATGCAGCACCAGCAGGACCACCAGCTGCAGCACCAGCAGGACCACCAGCTGCACCCCTGCACCCACCCCTCCAACGACTGTCACCACAAATACCATCCCTGCCGACATGGACAGAACAAGGAGCAACACCAGCACAGGGACCCTGGACCAACCTGGGGCCATGGACACCACCACCACCACCAACCCCCAAGGTGGACCAGGGTTATCTGTGTGTGCCACTGCACACACTGCACATGTCAGCAGGGGTGGTGGGAGGGGTGGGAGACAGAGGTCGCTGCTTGCAGACGTTGCTGGTGTGCATGATGACCCACAACTGGTACGCATAGCTGATGCGTACCAGTCCAGCACCGGAGACCTCAGCCAGGTAGTGGGGCTCCTCAGAGACATGAAACAGCAGCAGGCTGCCCATCATGCCCGCTTGGACTCCCACATGTCCCACGTGGAGTCACACATGTCCCGCGTGGACTCACACATGTCCCGCGTGGAGTCCAAGTGGGATGCACTGCATGAGATGACGGCGGTGCACAGGGACATTTTACAATGCCTCCGCCAGATGAACAGCAACCAGTCCACACCTCCCTGTGTGCCAACAACATCTGGTGCCGAACCAACTGCAACTGCCACAGGGAGGGCGGATGACTCTGGCGGAGAGTCCCCTGCACCAGCCTGTACTTGAGGGCCCCCCCCCCCCAAGAAGAGGGGTCGTCCGAGGAGGGGAAAGTGAGAGGCCGATGGCCAAGCGCAACTCCCAGGAAGCCTGAACCTGTTCTGGATGTTCGCCTTTGTGCACAGACTGTTCACCCTGTTGACGGCAACACTACTCCCACACATTGCATGGGGAGTACAAGTTGGACCAATGTGTCAGACAACTGTGGCCCCGATACTGGGGATCCTGTCTACCAGGACTTTCAATTCACCTAGGAACTTCGGATTGCAAGATTTATGTACAGCACTACCCATCCTATGCACTATTAACACAAATGTATCACAATAAACACACTAATACACCATACTTGCCTCTGTCGTGATTCCAACGTGGGTGCTGTTATGGGGATGATGAACTGCAAAATTACACTGTGTATGCGAACTGCAACAGCAAGGACAACACAGGCATGTGAGTAAAGGCAACGTGACACATATGAGGGAGACACACCACCAGGGCTACACAACACATACACACCTAGGCCATCTGACTCATTGCCTACACTGATGTTGCCAGGGAAGACGGTGCAATGCACAGACACCACACCCATTCCCAGTTGTAGTCAAGTAGCCCACAGGTGCAGTAAGCAAATGGCACTCAAATGTGTGACCACAGACAACGCATATCACAAAGTGAAGCACAGGTTTAATACACAGTTGCAACATGTCGTAACCACTACAGATGCAAGGTAATCCCACCTGGCAGCGGGCACACAGTCAACAACTGTAGACGGAAGGAAGTCCATGGGTGTGGCGCACATCACCTGTAGGGACACAACAGCTACCAGCCTGGAAGTGCAATCACGTCGTCGGTGGACACAGTTGACCAAACGAATCTGAAAGTACCCTGTGAAGGACTGAAATGACACACAGTCAAAAGCAATGGAGTACAGGACAGAACAGCAAAACTCATGCACAATACATGTTACAAGATACCCACCCAGAACCAAGTTAGCATGTCAACACTGTTGGGGAGTACAGCCCACCTGTTAGCACACATCGCAACACACATCCAGTCAAGTAGCCCATGGACACACTCCAACATGCACCAGAGCACCACCCACACATCATGCCAACTCACATCATTGACATGACACCTCAGGATACTCACATTCAGCTGAAGAAGTTGGTGATGAGCTGTGTGCGGACATCACCATCATCATCATCATCATCATCGTCACTGGCATCGTGGTCCAGGCCATGATCCTCCACAGGTGGCGGATGTTGGTCATTGTCATCCTGGATGAGAGGCAACTCCTTCCGCACTGCCAGGTTGTGGAGCATGCAGCAGACGATGATAATCTTGCACACTTTCGCATGGGCATATGGGAGGGACCCTCCGGTCTTGTCCAGGCAGCGGAAGCGGCTCTTCAGGAGACCAAATGTCCGCTCAATCACTCTCCTGGTCCGACCATGTGCCTCATTGTAGCGCATCTGGGCTGGTGTCACAGGGTTCCTGAGGGTGTCAGCAACCACGGCATGTTGGGGTATCCCGAGTCACCTACGGACAGACAAGTGCACATTAGCTGACTTGGAAAAGTGGGCGGAATACTACAGATCAGATCACACACAATGGCACAAAGTCAGTACACACCGACAAGCCAGGCACGCTGGTTCTGCATCTGTGCCATCATCCTGGGGATGCGACTACTCCTCATCACAAAGGCATCGTGATCTGAACCAGGGAAACGGGCACACACGTGTGTGATGGTCATATCTGCAAGACACACCACCAGTGCATTGACCGAGTGGTAGTGCTTGCGGTTCCTGTAGGCCTGCTCCTGGGCCTGTGGTGGTACCAAAGCCACATGTGTCCCATCAATGGAGCCAATGACATGCGGCATCCTCCCCAGGGCATAAAAGGCACTCTTCACGTCAGTGAGTCGTCGCAGTCTAGGGAAATTGATGTACCGGTTCAGGAACAGCAACATTGCCGCCAAAACATCGCGGAGCACACGGCTCAACATGGTCTGTGACATCCCACCAGCAGTCGCCACAGTATGTTGGAAGGTACCGGTGGCAAAGAAGTGTAGGGCTGCCATCACCTTCACCTTGGGGGTCAGCGCTGTAGGATACGGCCGGCCAGGCTGCAAATGTGGGGACAACTGCACTGCCAAATCCTCAATCAGCTGCCTGGTGAAGCGGTACCGTCGGATGCTGTCCCGTTCCACCATCGTTGCCAGGTCTGGGAATGGTCGATGGACAGCAGGAGCCCTGCAGTGCAGAGGAGAAGTAAGCAAGATTGTCAGTCACCCCACATATGCGGCATTGAACACACTCAATATCCCAACATACATCATTATGAGGCACAACTACATGAAGTGTGCAGTTCCGGAAGGACATGTATGGTACATACATGGCCAACATCTGTCAACACGGTCCAACAGGTGGCATCAATTAGTCCCAGGTTGGCCCATTGGATATCATGAGGCCGTGTCACAGTTCCCATCTCCTGCTGCCGTGTCACAATAACCCCCACAGTGACATGTGAGGACAGATGTGCCCCAGGCACCACAGCTCAACGACAGGTACATTCCCAGGGACCCTGTATTGCCACATGGACACTGGCATTACATGGAGTATCATGTATACACCACAGCAAAACAACCATGACCCCCACAGGTAGTGGCCCCACTTGCCACGGCAGGACAGACATGGACGTCTGTGACACACACACGCACAACATCAAAGTCCATGCACACACAACCTGGATGTGGAGACTGTCTCCCATTGTGCACATGAAATCAGAGACATTGTAAACACTACATGCACAAAGACTGTGGAGGACCATCACTATTGTGCCACTGGGACACCCTGGCTCAAACATACCGTCCCACATGGGACTCACGGGGTATGTGACATGACATACACATACACCACCGTGAAATGTGACCATGGCACATGCACAGATATGAACAGTTGCACATCACAGTGGTCATGTACACGTAACACCCAGGATCCTGTCCCCATGAACACGTGCACAGCCTGGGGGTGGCTGCCCACAGGTGACACGCACAGGACAACATGTACACCAACATACACACAATAGGAAATGCAGCCTTACATGCCTTATGATAAAGTTTGGACAGGCTGTCGTGATGTAGGTGTGCCCCTCACTCCCTGGGAGCTATCTGTGGCTGGCATATGTCCATCTGAGACAGGCATGCTGACATATGCCAGTCACATGTACAGTGATGCGTTGTACTGCAATGGACCGACCGGTGCCCCGGCCGGCCATTGCATTCAATGTGTGCGGGTACGCGTTGTACCCCTGTATGCGTTGAACTGCAATGGACCGATCGGTGCCTCCGGCCGGCCCATTGCATTCAATGTGTCGGTGCAGCGTTGTACCCCTGTACGCGTTGTACCCCTGTACGCGTTGAACTGCAATGGACCGATCGGTGCCTCCGGCCGGCCCATTGCATTCAATGTGTCGAGTGCGCGTTGTACCCCTGCAGCGTTGTACCCCTGTACGCGTTGTACCCTGTACGCGTTGAACTGCAATGGACCGATCGGTGCCTCCAGCCGGCCCATTGCATTCAATGTGTGCGAGTACGCGTTGTACCCCTGTACGCGTTGTACTGCAATGGACCGATCGGTGCCTCCGGCGGCCCATTGCATTCAATGTGTCGTGGTGCGCATTATACCCCTATGCGCGTTGTACCGCAATGGACCGATCGGTGCCTCCGGCCGGCCCATTGCATTCAATGTGTCGCGGTGCAGCGTTAGTACCCCTGTACGCGTTGTACTGCAATGGACCGATCGGTGCCCCGGCCGGCCCATTGCATTCAATGTCTGCGAGTGCAGCGTTGTACCCTATGCAGCGTTGTACCGCAATGGACCGATCGGTGCCCCGGCGGCCCATTGCATTCAATGTGTGCGGGTATGCGTTATACCCCTGTACGGCGTTGTACTGCAATGGACCGATCGGTGCCTCCGGCCGGCCCATTGCATTCAATGTGTGCGGTACGCGTTATACCTGTATGCGTTGTACCCCTGTGCGCGTTGAACTGCAATGGACCGATCGGTGCCTCCGGCCGGCCCATTGCATTCAATGTGTGCGGGTACGCGTTATACCCCTGTACGCGTTGTACTGCAATGGACCGATCGGTGCCCCGGCCGGCCCATTGCATTCAATGTGTGCGGGTACGCGTTGTACCCCTGTACGCGTTGTACTGCAATGGACCGATCGGTGCCTCCGGCCGGCCCATTGCATTGAATGTGCGGGTACGCGTTGTACCCTGTACGCGTTGTACCCCTGTGCGCGTTGAACTGCAATGGACCGATCGGTGCCTCCGGCCGGCCCATTGCATTCAATGTGTGCGGGTACGCGTTGTACCCCTGTACGCGTTGTACTGCAATGGACCGATCGGTGCCTCCGGCCGGCCCATTGCATTCAATGTGTGCAGGTACGCGTTGTACCCCTGTACGCGTTGTACCGCAATGCACCGATCGGTGCCTCCGGCCGGCCCATTGCATTCAATGTGTGCGGGTACGCGTTGTACCCCTGTACGCGTTGTACTGCAATGGACCGATCGGTGCCTCCGGCCGGCCCATTGCATTCAATGTGTGCGGGTACAGCGTTAGTACCCCTGTACGCGTTGTACCGCAATGGACCGATCGGTGCGCACCCATTGACAATGGGCTTGCCTGGCAACGGACGCGTTTCGAATTTCGAGCGAGTCGGTTGCTGGAAAATCAGTTGGTCACCCACAACAATGTTGCAAAATCATGTATGTCATGAAGTTGAAGATTTGAAGGATGCTGTGGGCGTGTTTTGGTGCTGCTATTCCATGGATTGGCCAGATTCAGAAGATGCAAACGACTTGGACCTATCACTTTGGACACAAGGGACAGTATCTGCCTCTCCAGCACATATATATTGCTGGCTGTTCCCCTGAGAGCTCACTTGCCTGCACTACATGCTCCAGGACGACATCTGCCACTGCACTGCTGCTGTCTCTGCCCCTCTGGACCCTGCAATGGCACGTACTGTGGAGAGAGCCCCAGCCTTCAGCCTTGAAGAGAACCAGGCCCTGCTGGACAGCCTACTTCCACAGTACAGCAAGCTGTATGGGACACCAGGGGAGCAGGTGAGTGTTCTGTGCACTGCCTTTCTGAATGTGCATTTTGTCTGACTAGCAAGGCTGGAAGTCTGCACGCCACTGGCTAGCAGGCTCACTGAGTAGTTGTCACCCCCCATAGTGTGTAGTGACATGCACTGGACAGGTATGGTGCAGTGACAGTGCATTTGAACAAGGTTTTACTTCCCATGCAATGATACCATGTAGTGACGTCTGGCAAACTGTCCATGGGCAGCTTTGCACTGCCTGTGTACATCATGTGCCCCTGTGATTGAGACATGTATATACAACTGTGTCATGCACGGATATGTTGCATGTGTAGTAATGGCCTTTTCACTTTGTCATCCTGACAGGTCAATGCCCATCGGAAGCAGGAGATCTGGAAGGACATCGTCCGGGCCGTCCGGTCCGTGGGGGTCTACAAGCGCCGGATCCGCAACTGCCAGAAGAGGTGGCAGGACCTTCGGGGCTGGACCCGGAGGATTGCACGGGTCCAGCTGAAGCTGTCGCCTCCTCGCAGGAGGGCGGAACACGGACCCTGACCCCCACATGCTCCAGATCCTGGCGGTGGTGTTTCCAGACCTGGATGGGCAGCTGAAGGCCAGACAGCAGCAAGGAGGGGGTGAGTCAAAGACTGCACTGTGAACTCTGTATTACATGCTTTGTGCCCTCCTCTGGCCTGGTTCAACTGCCACAGTGCAGCAGTCATGTTGTCCAGGAGCCATGTCCCTCTATTGTGCACTGCCCACTGCTCATCTGATACCCAGGTGTGGCCCTTACATTCAGGGAATTGTGTCACTTGGGACTGTGTCCTTGCAGTTTGCTTCACTAAAGGTGGGGGACAGCATCTGTTTCCCTAACTCTGTTGTGGGCATCATGGGTGGGTCCATTGTTCACACAACGCCTGTGTTCGGACATGTGATCTGCGTGTTGCTTTGATATGCGGTCCACTTGCTGAGCTGAGCCACCACATGTGCCTGGGGTATGTGGCACACGCCCATGCAGCGGGTGGGAACAATGTTTGGGCCCCAGGAGTGTGCAGATTACGTGTGTCACACATACATAGCCAGCTATCCACTGTCCAGGGCACATCCCTCATTCATGTGGAGCAGGACAGTCATGCCTACTCCAGGCCATGCAATGCACTCTGTACTCCCACTCCCGTGTATCAGCTGACACATTGTGCACAGTGATTTGACCCCTCAGGTGTCTGCCTCTGTGTCAGTGTGCTGTGGATTAGTTGCCAGGACTGCTGGGGTGTTTCTTGGTAGGGGCTCAGCATGCCCCTGGAGATGTGACCATAGGAGACGATACTTGTGTGTCACATAGGTGTTTGATCAGCTGCCCGTGCAGACTGGGGTATGCGAATGTGAAGTTCAGGCAGCTGTTCCCCATTCACAGAAAATTGTGAGGGGCTCAGGTTCAGAGGGTAGTGTCACAGGTCTCCCATATGTCCAATAGGTATGACCTGGACAGATGAGGGTTAAGATGATGTGTTGTGTGGGGGATGTACATGTGCACTTGTGCAGCTCCAGGACTTGCATTCCCCATGACCTACTATTGTGACACAGTGCATAGTGTTGTTGTCTGGCTGCCAAGTCATACATCACTGAGACAGTGATGTATGACTTAGCAGTCATGCCTCTGCCATGGCATGTGTCAACTTATTGGTGGTCCTGCAGGGGAGTGACATGTGCTACATGCACACCATTGTGGCGATGGCTATCAGGACATGGGTGCATCATGGTGTCTGTCGCTGGTATGCATCACATGCATTTCCTATTTGACTCTGGGCATCCCTATCATCCGGAAACCTGTACGACTCAGTGGCAAGAGCTGTGATGTGTGCATGTCCACATGCCACACCGTGTCCTCTGCACTGTCCAACTACTGTGTACTTGGTGCATGTGTCCACACTGGGGTGTTGCAATCCAACAGACACCAGACAGATGGGTGCAAGGCCATGTGGGATGTGAGTGCCATGCTTGGCATCAGACTGACAATTGGCTTCTCCTGTTCAGTTAGGGCACTTTTAGCAATGTACAACTAATGATGCCAGGGCTTGCTCTGTAATGTGCTGTGCTCACAGTGGTGTGTGCGTTTGGTGCAGGTGACTGATGTCTGTCTGTTTCCCCATTGTTTGCAGATACATCCACAGCCACGGAAGGGGACAGCTCCACGGACCAGGAGGAGCCAGAGAGCCAGACTGGGTCAGCAGCCGAGGAGTGGTCGGAGGGACCCAGTGGCACGGAGGGCGAGGGGAGCCACACCGAGGAGTCCTCAGCACCATCCACCTCAGCTGAGGACCAGAGCAACTCGGAGGATGACTCCCTTGTGGATGCGGGTGTCAGCAGCCACCACACCCCAGCTAGTGTTGCTGTCCCCGCCACCACCAGCACCACCACCGCCCTCCCATCGGCTCCCATTCCCCAGGTCTGTGGAGGCTCCCATGTTCGGGAGCGTGTCTCCTTTGGGCCAGGCACCGCACCCCCTGCCCCTGTGTCCCCTGCTGCCCTGAGTGAGGAGTCTGTGTACCTCCTTCACCAGCTCCATGTAGGGCAGTCAGCCATGCTGAGTGTCCTCCATTCGCACACCGCACTGTTGACTCAGCTGGTGTCGTTCATGGAGGGCATCTCATCGGGCATGTCTGACCTACAGAGGGGCAATAGGTCCATGGACTCCTCCCTGACGGCAGCAGTGTCCCTCCTCAGACAGTCCCTCACCCCTCCTGCCTCTGCTCCATCCACACTCCCCAGCACCTTACCCGTCCCAAGCACACACACACCGGCACAGGCACACACCAGCACACACACGTCCAGCACACAGACACACACGCCACAAACAAAACGCACATGCACGCACAGTCAGGGGACTGAAACCAGACTCACAGGGGATGGGGCCCTGGTACACACACACGCATCCACGGGCACTGCGCAGTCCTCAGTTGCCTCTCCCTCCAAAGCACCCTCCCTTGCCTCACCTGCAACCCCAAAGACCCAGCGCCTCTTCCTCAGTGACCTCGGCCTCTTCCCCTCCGATCCAGCTGCTCCAGCATCCAGGGTGAAGAGGAAGCCCCCACATGGAGCAGAGTGCCCCTCGGCCCCGGACACCCTCCCCCAGGCGCAGACAGACTGAGGCCCCCACCCGCAAGTCCCCCGGAGTGGTAAGAGCAAGACCCTGCCGCCGCCCTGCAGCTCAAGCACCAGGTCTCCTTCCTCCATCCCTCAGGCCCCCACTCCACAGGTGCCCCCACCACACCCTACCCCAGGTTCCCCCACCCACAGATATACCATCCCCAAGAGGCTCCGGCCTTCTCCCCCTGCCACTTGCTCTCCCGGCACCACACCCCCGCTGCGCTTGTCTGTGCCACTGATGTGGTGAGGGTGTCCTCCCCCTCTGTCCAGCCCACCTTGCCTGTTCCCCATTCTCCTCCCCTGGTGGTAGGCACTGCAGTGGAGTCCACTACCACCCTGTCTGACTTGGGCACTGCAGTGGCGGACCTGTCCACTCCATCTGCAGGGTCCACTGCAGTTGTGCCGGCACCCACAACATCTGAGCCATGCCCCCAGTTGTGCCGGCACACACCATGTCAGACACCTCCACTGCAGTTGTCAGTGGCTCTCCAGCACCCACCACCCCTTCCCTGCTTCCTCCTGGTGAGCCCTGATCCTGTCCCTGCGGTGCCTGGCCTACCCCCGGTTGCCCCTCCTAGTGGATTGTCCCTGGTTTTGTGCAGGCATGTGTAGGGTGGCATCTGCCACTGTCACCCACTTGTGACTTTGTTGATGGACTGGCCATTGGCCTTTGTTTATGTTCTACCAGACTTCTACTTTTAATGCCACATATGCTGAATAAAGCAACTTTCTGTTCTCTAGTGCTTTTGCTTCTGATGTACATGATGTTGATGATGCTAACCATGCCCTTGCTGCAGTCATGGTGATATTTGGTCTCATGATAATGAAGTGTTACTGTGCAGGAACCCATGTGGTCCAGGGGGAATGTGTCCTATCCTGTGGGTTATCCATGTCATCCATAGCAGCATCTGAGGGTGTCATGTGTTCAGTATTTGGCAATGGGATTTCCTACTTAGATTGGCAATTTCACATCTGTGGCTTCCACCCCTGCACATCTGTTGTGCCTGCCATTGTTCAATTCGTCTACTTTCCTGACCGTGTGGCCATCTCCAGTGGACATGCAGGTTTGGGCATCAATGGGGAAGGACTCATCTGTGTTGTCAGTGCAACATTGCTATACAAGTGTGTTGGATCTGTGCTGATGATTCCGTTGGCACTTCCATGACCAGGCTGATGTGACGGGAGCCCTCATTTGGTGCTAATTGTTAATTGTGTGACCAAGTGCTCAGCTGACATGATGGGGCCCTACTGAGGCAACATATGGCACAGCTTTCCTCACACAGGAGTGGAGTCCCCTCATGGCAGTTTGTACTCCTGTGACATTGCCTGCGCCCAAGGTGTGTGTTGTATGTGCACGTCTGTGTGTTCACTTCCGTTTAGCTGTGCATGCTGTGATCCCTAGTGTTGTACCTGTTTGTGATGCTAGCTGAGTTGAGCTATGTTCCCCCAAAGTCTTCTCCCTGGGTTCTCTGTGAAGTGGGTGCATGGCACATTACTGGTCATCAGGGTGTCACCCATAGGTGTGTTTGCTGTCAGGGCTGAGTTTGTGTGCAGACGCAGATGGGTCACAGTCAGGTTTCCCCTTGGCACTTGTTGTTTGCCCCTGTCATGTGATTTCCAGTTTGTGTTATCTTTCAGTGATTGTGACACGTTGTGTGTGTGACTGCTGGCACTCCTCAGGGTCCGGGCTGCAATGTTGGTTGTTGTCTATGTGTGTTCTTTGTGGGTGACCTTGGCTTCTTCATTGTTGTGTGACTGTGGCTGGGATCCCATTGGTTGGTGTGGTATTGCCGTCATGTCCATGTACAGCGTAGTGTGCAGTGTGTCAGACATTCAGGAGTCTTGTTGAGTGTCCATGTGTGATGTGTTTCTGCACCTTGGTTCCCACCCACCACCCTGGAATAGTCATGGGTGCATGTGCAATGTCACCAGTGCATGTGTGCTTCACTGCTGCACATTGTTGGAGGTCGAGGGGTGTGGTGTTGAGTGTGTGCAGATGAGAGTTGTTGCCCGGCTAGGCCCCTGCCTCCATGTTGGCCTTGGCTTACTGGCCATGCTGTTTGATTTGTGCTAGTGTAGGTGTGATGGTAGTTAGTTGCTCAGTACACATGACTGTGGTTCACAGTGTGAACCACATTTAGCTTTGTCATCACAGTGGGATTGTAATGCAGCCCAGGGTCACCACATTGTGGGGGCCCTGGGGGTGGTGCTGTGGTGTGTCTGTGTCTTGCTGTGTCAGTTGCTGTCCCTACGTGCCTGTGTGACATGTGTGATTTGTGCTCCCTCTCATCTGACAATGCCTGCTTGCCCACATAGGGGATTTGGATCCATGAGTTACCTTTGT
This sequence comes from Calotriton arnoldi, assembly GCA_963921515.1. Lineage (NCBI taxonomy): Eukaryota > Metazoa > Chordata > Amphibia > Caudata > Salamandridae > Calotriton > Calotriton arnoldi. Next base: position 519,869 of record CAWUFW010003843.1, read on the forward strand.
GTGGCACTGTATGCACATCTGTATGATTGGTATTCAGGTCTCCTCATGTGTTGTGTGGTTGCCTGGGGACACTGGCACCCCCCTCACATGTTGTGTATGATGTGCAGTGTGGGTCTGCCTGTTTGTGTTTGTGCACCTGCACCACTGCATTGGCATATCTTGGGTGTGCCATTGGCTGTATGTAGTTTGGTGGGTTTCCCCTGCTGTCCCTGGGACTCCTAGGTCATCGGTCAGCACAATGATCATGGTTTGTGTGTCCCATTGCTGCCATGGTATGGTATCTGTTCACCTCACATCTGCAGTCTCCACAGGGTATCTGCATGTGTGTGCCCATTGGTGCAAATATGTGGGTCTGCATTCTGATGGTCACTTCTGTCATTGTGTCATTGATGATTGTTGACGGTGTCAGCCCCCATGGGTGTTGTTTGTCTGCACATGGCCAAAGGTATGTCTTATTTGCACTGCAGGATTTGGCTCCCCCAATTTATGTTGCAATGGGACACATACACTACTTTGCCACTGATGTGTTTGTTGTTCTGTGACCAGGAATCATCCATGCAGTTTGGCAGTTGCACCTCTTTCTTTGTCAACACTTACCTTTTGGTCACTGTGATGATGGGGGTTTGGACCCCATTGCCACATTGTTCAAAGTGTGCTTCAGCTATGGACCCCACACTTACATTTTGGTCACTGTGATGATGGGGGTTTGGACCCCATTGCCACAATGTTCGAAATGTGCTTCAGCTATGGACCCCACACTTACATTTTGGTCACTGTGATGATGGGGGTTTGGACCCCATTGCCACAATGTTCAAAATGTGCTTCAGCTATGGACCCCACACTTACCTTTTGGTCACTGTGATGATGGGGTTTGGACCCCATTGCCACATTGTTCAAAGTGTGCTTCAGCTATGGACCCCACACTTACATTTTGGTCACTGTGATGATGGGGGTTTGGACCGCATTGCCACACTGTTCGAAATGTGCTTCAGCTATGGACCCCACACTTACATTTTGGTCACTGTGATGATGGGGGTTTGGACCCCATTGCCACAATGTTCAAAATGTGCTTCAGCTATGGACCCCACACTTACCTTTTGGTCACTGTGATGATGGGGGTTTGGACCCCATTGCCACATTGTTCAAAGTGTGCTTCAGCTATGGACCCCACACTTACATTTTGGTCACTGTGATGATGGGGGTTTGGACCCCATTGCCACAATGTTCGAAATGTGCTTCAGCTATGGACCCCACACTTACATTTTGGTCACTGTGATGATGGGGGTTTGGAACCCATTGCCACAATGGTCATGGCCTGCTTGCATTGTGGGTGCCACACACATATATGTGTGGCACATGTGCTAGGGGGTCACATTGTATGTTCAAAGTCATGTTCGGTGTTGTAGGCATTTGACACAGTCTACACACGCTTGTCATGGTGTTGGGGGGATGTCTTCTTCTTGCATTCCCTAGGTTGTGGTGTGCTGGTTGTGTCATGCATTGTCCATCCTATGAGTGGGGGTGGTAGTAGTGGTAGGCATCCAGCCCCCCCTGGCTAAGGGTGGTAGTAGTGGTAGGCATACTGCCCCCCTGGGTGAGGGTGGTAGTGGTGGTAGGCATCCAGCCCCCCTGGCTAAGGGTGGTGGTAGGCATCCAGCCCCCCTGGGTGAGGGTGGTAGTAGTGGTAGGCATCCTGCCCCCCTGGGTGAGGGTGGTAGTGGTGGTAGGCATCCAGCCCCCCTGGCTAAGGGTGGTGGTAGGCATCCAGCCCCCCTGGGTGAGGGTGGTAGTAGTGGTAGGCATCCTGCCCCCCTGGGTGAGGGTGGTAGTGGTGGTAGGCATCCAGCCCCCCCTGGCTAAGGGTGGTGGTAGGCATCCTGCCCCCCTGGCTAAGGGTGGTAGTAGTGGTAGGCATCCTGCCCCCCTGGCTAAGGGTGGTAGTAGTGGTAGGCATCCTGCCCCCCCTGGCTGAGGGTGGTAGTAGTGGTAGGCACCCTGCCCCCCCTGGGTAAGGGTGGTAGTAGTGGTAGGCATCCAGCCCCCCCTGGCTAAGGGTGGTAGTAGTGGTAGGCATCCTGCCCCCCTGGGTAAGGGTGGTGGTAGGCATCCTGCCCCCCCTGGGTAAGGGTGGTAGTAGTGGTAGGCATCCTGCCCCCCTGGCTAAGGGTGGTGGTAGGCATCCTGCCCCCCCTGGGTAAGGGTGGTAGTAGTGGTAGGCATCCTGCCCCCCCTGGCTAAGGGTGGTAGTAGTGGTAGGCATCCTGCCCCCCCTGGGTAAGGGTGGTGGTAGGCATCCTGCCCCCCTGGGTAAGGGTGGTAGTAGTGGTAGGCATCCTGCCCCCCTGGCTGAGGGTGGTAGTAGTGGTAGGCATCCTGCCCCCTGGGTAAGGGTGGTAGTAGTGGTAGGCATCCTGCCCCCCTGGCTAAGGGTGGTAGTAGTGGTAGGCATCCTGCCCCCTGGGTAAGGGTGGTAGTAGTGGTAGGCATCCAGCCCCCCTGGCTAAGGGTGGTAGTAGTGGTAGGCATCCTGCCCCCTGGGTAAGGGTGGTGGTAGGCATCCTGCCCCCCCTGGGTAAGGGTGGTAGTAGTGGTAGGCATCCTGCCTCCCCTGGCTAAGGGTGGTAGTAGTGGTAGGCATCCTGCCCCCCCTGGGAAGGGTGGTAGTAGTGGCAGGCATCCAGCCCCCCCTGGCTAAGGGTGGTAGTAGTGGTAGGCATCCTGCCCCCCCTGGGTAAGGGTGGTGGTAGGCATCCTGCCCCCCCTGGGTAAGGGTGGTAGTAGTGGTAGGCATCCTGCCCCCCTGGCTGAGGGTGGTAGTAGTGGTAGGCATCCTGCCCCCCTGGGTAAGGGTGGTAGTAGTGGTAGGCATCCTGCCCCCCTGGGTAAGGGTGGTAATAGTGGTAGGCATCCAGCCCCCCTGGGTAAGGGTGGTAGTAGTGGTAGGCATCCTGCCCCCCTGGGTAAGGGTGGTAGTAGTGGTAGGCATCCTGCCCCCGGGTAAGGGTGGTAGTAGTGGTAGGCATCCTGCCCCCCTGGGTAAGGGTGGTAGTAGTGGTAGGCATCCTGCCCCCCTGGCTAAGGGTGGTAGTAGTGGTAGGCATCCTGCCCCCTGGGTAAGGGTGGTAGTAGTGGTAGGCATCCAGCCCCCCTGGCTAAGGGTGGTAGTAGTGGTAGGCATCCTGCCCCCCTGGGTAAGGGTGGTGGTAGGCATCCTGCCCCCCCTGGGTAAGGGTGGTAGTAGTGGTAGGCATCCTGCCCCCCCTGGCTGAGGGTGGTAGTAGTAGTAGGCATCCTGCCCCCCCTGGGTAAGGGTGGTAGTAGTGGTAGGCATCCAGCCCCCCCTGGCTAAGGGTGGTAGTAGTGGTAGGCATCCTGCCCCCCCCTGGGTAAGGGTGGTAGTAGTGGTAGGCATCCTGCCCCCCTGGCTAAGGGTGGTAGTAGTGGTAGGCATCCTGCCCCCCTGGGTAAGGGTGGTAGTAGTGGTAGGCATCCAGCCCCCCCTGGCTAAGGGTGGTAGTAGTGGTAGGCATCCTGCCCCCCCCTGGGTAAGGGTGGTGGTAGGCATCCTGCCCCCCCTGGGTAAGGGTGGTAGTAGTGGTAGGCATCCTGTCCCCCCTGGGTGAGGGTGGTAGTAGTGGTAGGCATCCAGCCCCCCCTGGCTAAGGGTGGTAGTAGTGGTAGGCATCCTGCCCCCCCTGGGTAAGGGTGGTAGTAGTGGTAGGCATCCTGCCCCCCCTGGGTGAGGGTGGTAGTAGTGGTAGGCATCCTGCCCCCCCTGGCTAAGGGTGGTGGTAGGCATCCTGCCCCCCCTGGCTAAGGGTGGTGGTAGGCATCCAGCCCCCCCTGGGTGAGGGTGGTAGTAGTGGTAGGCATCCAGCCCCCCCTGGGTAGGGGTGGTGGTGCGCATTCAGGCCCCTGTGTGCATATGTGGCATTGGTGATGGGCATCTCGCCCCTATGGTGCTGCTGTTGCTGGTGTAAGTATATTCTGCATCCCTCTGTGTGTGTGTGATGTGTCGTGTACGTGTTGTATGTGTTTTGTGGTTGGTGTCTGGCTTACCTTCTGCGCCGTACGCGTCCGTGCCTGTTCCGGTAGTAAATGTAGAATATTGGTATGATCGGGACGAAGGGATTCATGGTTGGTTCGTGTTGTTCGTCCTTCTCGTTGCTTCGCGTCGTCCTCGTCGCTTCGCCTCGTCCTTGTCGCTTCGCGTCGTCCTCGTCGCTGGCGTGTTCGTCGGAGCCGTGGATCGTGTTGTGGCGCGAATCGGAGCTTATGTGCGCCTCTCCCGGATGCTTTGACGTGCCGTGCGTAGCGACGGGTTCGGCGCGTACGGAAAGCGCATCGTACTCGTTCGGCCGGACGGAGCTGCATTTTCCCTTCCGTGCGACTCGATTCAGCGTTTCCGGATTCGCCTCGGTCGGGGAACAGGACCTGGTTTGGGTGAGTACGGCTCGGCCGGATTATTTGCTGTCGTGCGCATCGTACTTACTCGTTCGGTGTGCTGTACGGATCGGTCGGGAAACAGGCTTTCGCATGGCTTTTTTCCCGACCGAATGGTGTTGGGTGCGCCTCCGACCGAGATCGGAATCGGCCCCATAGTGTCACAAACCATGTTGGTGTACCTAAGTTCCGTAACATACACTTCAGTTCTCCATGACGACGATACCAATACTCATTTGTTCCTCGTTGACATGCCATCAAATTAATTAACTGTGCTTCTAAATTTTCATCTGTTTGTTGAACTTTCTCCACAAATTCTTTCGCTGAAAGAAGTGATTGATGAACTCCAGTTTTCAGTATGTGGTTCACTGCATAGGACAGAGAAGACAGATCACTTTCAAACAAAAAGTGAAATATATATGGTATACACTGCCGGAATCTAGGATCTTCAGAGTATAATCTTGTTGAGCGATATTCTGAAGCTGGAATACGTACAGGTCGGTCATCATATCGTCCACCTTCTCCAATAGGAAACAGCTGTGGAAAACAACGAGCTTCTAAGCTTTTCTCCCATACACTCATTGGAGTTCCCTTAGCTTTTTTCATTTGGAATAACTCAATACTGTTTCCTATTACTTCTTTTGAATGTAGAGGACATATTGTGTAATGTTCATAAATCTCTTCACTCCTTGACTTGTCCACTTTCTCTATTTGACCACTTGAAATTTCAGATTCATCTTCCAAACTTATTACCCGTTGTTCCACATTTACACTTTTATAATAAATATTATTCTCCACAAGATATAACGTAGCCTTTTGAAGTTTTTTAACATCCACAAATTCTTGCCATATTTTCCGACTCTTTGTTGGTACTCCATTTACTAGAATGACTACTGCTTCATTTTCATCTTTGTCTCCACCAACAATTTCAATATTTTTCTTAAAATCCAAAGGTAAGTACACTACTCTTCCTTTCAGCCCTCTTTGTAAGTCTGTTGGTGGCAGTTTACCTGTTTTAGGCTCCATGCGAATTATAGTTTGAAATGGATGAACAGATTGAATTAGAACTGACTCATATGTATTCAAATCTGCCAGTTCCTCCGGAATAGCTACTAATTCTAACTTATTATATACTGCTCTAGCGGGCATTTTGTTCTCTTCTAAGTTGTTATAACAATATTTACAAATACGTTGATCACTGCCTAACTCAAATTGACCTTCCACTAACAAGTAAGTTACAAATTCTTTCCATTTATCATTATTCTTCTTTTCAGATTTCATTTTTTTTTTTTTGAAGACATATGTTACACAAGTATAAATCATTTCCAGAGATTTTACAGTGACCGGCCGTCCCCCACCCAGATTTCAAATACAAATCAACATTCCTAGTTTGAATTTTATAATTAGTACGTCGACAACAAACACAAACATAGTTTGGAATTTCAGAGCACACTATGTTAAACTTTACAATTTCTTCTTCAAACTGATCAATCATAATCACTTTCCCATCGTCTTCAACATCTGTAATTGTCAAACTTTCACTTTCTATACACTGCTCTTCTGAACCAAAATATCGGAACTGAATATCATCACACTTTTTTGTACATCTGATAAAGAACCGTGTAAAAGAGCTGTATTTAGTTCACCTAAACATAATGCAGGACTTTTTACATAGTACAGTTTCCTTACAAACTTCCGCATTTCTGAATGGTGTACTGCTAACATCCTTATGTGATGAAAAACACTTTTACACACTTTTCTTGAAAGACAAGCCAGAGAATGCCCATGTTTCTCAGTATATTTTCTTACATTACAAGGATCTAGTGTTTGTAACAACCTAATCTTCTGTTTTACACTTTTCTGTGTATATTCTCGTAACAAATTTCGCATTATATCAATAGATTCCTGTTGAATACTACAAATACTGCTACAACCCCACTTATACACAGGAGCCTGTGTGCGTTTCCCTTGCACTTCTTCAGCTATTAACTGTTCTGCACTAATAGTAACCATTTCCTCTTTTGCAACAGGACAACCATTCTGAACTTCGTAGCAACGACCTCCAGTATCAACTGCAAATGGTAAACTATTTTCTTGGAAGTAACTCTCTTCATTAAAAAAGGTTCACTATTAGATGTATGTTTCCATTTTCCACTGAAGATTTTACAAAAGTTGCTTCTGTTCACACGTCTTTTTTTTTACTTTTGTCTTTCAGAATCTTCATTGTTTTATCCAACACTTTCATCCTCTTCAAAATGAAAATGAATATTTTTTGTTTTAACTTAAAAGCAGTATCCACTATGCTTTCAACACGCTGTTTCTGTTTCAATTGCAGCACTTTCTTTTTATATTTGCGGCATCCTTTTATTAAATTCTGAATTACTCTATTTCGAAAAACTCTTTGACGAATTTCTTGAAATTGTTTTTGTCTACGGGTAACAAATACTCTTTCCTTATCATGTTTTTTTCTTGCAATTTGAAGTCGAAGTCTGCTTTTCCTTACTTGAAATTTTTTTATTTTTCCTTTGTGTGATGTTATTTTCATTAAATGTTTGTAGTACTTTTTTTAGAAATTGTCTAGTGTTTTCCAGAAGAAACTATTTTTGTAGTACTCTGATTTTCTTCTAATCCACATTTTTGACTTTTTTTTAAGTAGATTGCCTTTTTGTTTTTCCTTTTTTTTTCAGTTCTTCTAGGCATTTTCAATTTTTAATCCAAACAAAATAATTTTCTGCGAATGAAAAAAAGTTTCAATTATTTGTTATATCTGTTCAATATGTCAAAATAATCACATGCAATTATATAAGTTCCAGTGGCGGCTTGCAGAGGAAATGCTGCATGGTACTGGAGCGGAATAAGGGAACAGTAGGGTGGCAGGTAGTGCCATCCGACATACAGCACGTATTTATTGAATTATTTAGATTCACCTTCCCATTTTATATGTAACTCCACTACCTCCACCGACATGGAGATGGAGTGGGGGGAAAGATTAAGGGACATATTCACAAGGAGCCATCGCCGAATTAACGGCACTTTATCGCAGCCAAACTCGTGATAAATTTACCCCCCCATTCACAAGCCAGTGTTAACAGCCCACACCACCAGTATACTCGCGATAGCAGCCTCAAAAAACATCGCCACAGAGGACCCTCGCAAATAGCTCTAATGAGATGCAGAGTAGGCGTTCCTTGACAAAAGCCGAGACAACAGCACACCTCAACATTCACAACGACCAGCCACATCCGCGATAAAAACACAAAACCGGCGATAAGGCGCGTTAGCACCAGGAAATTTACACCTGCTCTGACCTGGTGTAAAGTTGGACGGCAGCCAGCACCACAAAGGGAGCACAGCCCAGGGCCACATCCGAAGGGCAACAGATGCCATGGAGCAACTCATCATGCGGCCCGGACACCCAACAGGGCCACAACACCCACCGCCAACACCCCACGACCCCATCCCACACCCGGAACACCTCCCCCGGCACCACCCCCAACACCGGACTAAGAAATTGCACACCAACACCACCAACCCCAAAACAAACATCTTGCCTGATGTCGCACAAGCAGCAAAATAAATATACATGCTTGACCAGAAAATGGAGGATAAGTCATACAGCAATGCAACCACCAACACAAAACACCACACAAACAAAAGCAGAAACAACCCCTAGGATGAGTCCTAGCTGCTCCCACTGGACAATCCGTAGCACACAGCCCGGTAGACCAAATCCAAGACAAGATGGTGTGCCATGCGTGCAACAAACGAAACAGAGGGAGAGAGCGAGGGAGAGAGACGGAGTGAGATAGCACAAGCAGCGCAAGGACACACGGGCACCTGGCTCCACATGCCAACATAAATGTGTGTGCATCGCCATCCGTACACCATGAGCCCAAGCCTGTGTCCCAATCTTAGCGCCAAAGCCACATCACATTCCCAAAACGAAAGTAGTAGTGAGACAAACATCAGGGATGAAAGCACCATTGTCCCAATGCAGAAGCCGGGAGGACACCTGCACCTCTGACCTTGGTCCCGAACGCGCCTGGAACACCCTGATAGAGATACAATGGCAGATGGGGACGACTCCCACACCACGCATTCCGCAAATAAACGATCCGACTTATCCACAGCCCACACATAGAAGCCCCTGCCTGTGGTACCCCCACATGGGAAGGCCTTGACACCCACGGAAACAGCAACCCATGTCCCACAGCGTTGCACACACATTCAAATTATTGCTCAGAGCTGTGGCATATCCTCCACACAACAGCCGCAGTCCAGAAGAGTGCCTGTTCACGAGACGCACCAACGCAATGGCAGGCCATACCGGGCACATGCACAACACCCGTCACGTGGAACAGTACTGTGCACGTATGCTGCATTTACTGGGCGCACTGCCACTGGCAGTGCTTCGGATCAGTTACAGGCTCAGCTTCCGCATTGCCCACGTCACCTGCGTCCAGCCCTGGTTCCACTGCCGAACATGCACATTCGAGTGTCCCATGGATCTCTGCCTATCCAACACAACTGTTGATGAATTGGACTATGACTTGTGTTTGTGCCCCCTGTTGGATCACGAACAGGAGTGTAACCGAGACAGCCGTGCATGGGATGCCTTGACATACTGCGTATGTATTGGTAGTTGTGCATGGGAGATGGCACAATTTCTCGTCTGCAGTGACCACATCGAGCGCTCCCCTATTGGGCTGTGTTGCGGATCGGTGACACAGCGTGGGCTGAGCACACCTGCCCGGACCACCTAATGGATTGGCTCACCCTGGTGTTCCTTGAACACGACAACGACGTACTATTGGAACACATTGCACATGAAGCTGCACGGGCATTCATGGACGAGTAACTACGTACCTGCAGCCACATCCTATTGCCACCCACAGCACATGGCCCAACAACTTGTTGCACAGTGGGGATTGCTCACATATCCCACCAAAACAGAGGACACGTCTCCCTGCGGTCGGGCTCTGGATGCATGTGTGTGGAATGACGCGTGTGCACACACACCTGTCCAAGGCGACGCAGGTCCATGGTCCGAGCAACACAGCGTCGTTTGGCAACGTTGCCAATTGGGACACACTGCTGGTAGAGAGCACACACATGGTGATGTAGCACGACATGCGAACCTGTCGGACCCTCACACCTGATCACTGTCGGCAGAGCAGACAATTGCCGCAACCCGGAGGCAGAGCACCATGCAGACCCCACATACAGTCAGTCGTGCCCCCTCACACGGGGCACTGTGCAGACGCCAAACAACACATGACTCGTCCAGCAAGGCAAGGTGGGCTGTGAGCGTTGTCATATGTGATCAATCTTGTCCATTTGACCCCCAACATCATCTGCCCCTCGACATGTACCCATGCTGCGTGTAAGTGTCTTAACCATGTCCGTGCCTGTTGTGGCCGTTGCCTCGTCCGTACTGACACGCACATGCCAATAAAGCCTATGCCACTCCACTGGTGTCTAACTGTGAGGTGTGTTGTAAAGATTGTCCACTCGTGTGCCACAATGAGCCTCGTCCCAACACAGGGAAGAACTGACTGTCGCATGTGCAATGGGGGTGTATCCCTTTGGCAAGCTCCGCCTCTGTGAGCCAGACATTGTTTTTGCATAGGTGCTGGACGACATCTGATGGAGCCCCATCACCTACGCAGTCTGATGTGTCAGGGGCACACAGCCATGCAGCCATCACCCTGCCATACACACCGGACACAGAACCCGTATGAGGGGAGTTTTGTACCACATTGCCTTCATTGCTGATGTTCTGTGACTGCTATGTGTGTGGGCTGCATTGTGGGTGAATTGCCCCTGCAGCTCTGATTTCGTATAGCCTTCTCCCCTTGAGACAGGGTGCCTTTGGATTGTGTGCTTTTTGGGGCCTGTTTTGCTTTTGACTTGGGTGATGTGTGCTCGCGGACTTATTTTGTGGCCTGGTGCATTGTTGGTCTGCTGCGTGTATTGTAAGGCATGGGTTGTGGTTGCACGCGGACACGTCGGAGTGTGACCTGCTCCTTTGAGGATGTGATCCGCACTTGGCTCCGTCCATGTCGCTTCGTGGGCCATGTCATTTTCTTTGCGCAGCTGCTATGCTATCCGAAATGCAGTGTTACTTACATAGTCAGTGTGGGTCACGGATCTGCTGGTTTGCTGGATTCAGCATATGTGCAAGGGTAGGTAGTGATATTGGTGATAGGGGGGGCACTCTGTGCACATTGTGGATGGGGGCCTACTTGGCGTTTGGATGTGTGCTGCAGTGTGCCAAGGCATTCAGGGACATGTTCCAGGGTCATTGTGGGTGTACTGTGTGCTGGCAAAAACAACACAAGAGTGGAGCCAAAGAAAAATAACAAAGGCCAAGAGAGTCACTCAAGAGTATAAAAAGAACCCTCACTCACCAACCTGGTTGGTGACATGCTTCATCATTGGGTTCCCACCAGCGAGGCCGAATGCCTCTCTGGTGTGCTACAACGCCTGGTTACAGCGGAGCAGGTTGATTGTGACAGTGACAGTGCAAGGAAGTGAAGTGAATAGTTAAAATTGAATTTACCAAACCACACTAATTATTTATTAGTGGCAAGGTAAGTCAAGGCTAAAAAACGTGAAGTGGACGGTAAACTGGGTAAATTGCCCAGTCACATCACTGGTGTAAAAAAGACATGGTCTACATGTTTCAGCCTCATAGATGCAACTTAGCGAGGCTTTCTTCAGGACCAAAAAGCCACGGCGGTATGTACACTCTAAGCTACACCCTAACCTGTGGCAGAAAAGTGTAACCGCATAACTTACGGTTTACAGGAACACTCCAGAATTGCTGAAAGCATTAATTCTCTGTAAAGTAAAAAACACATACATAATAACAATATACAGAGTACATATAAAGCCAAACATACACCCAGTCGTGATATTTGGGCTACTCTCTGTGCCATGGTTCAAGATTAATAATTGTTTAATCAATTGCCAACCTCCTATATTTTCAATAGGATCACATTGCATCTCAACTGATTCTGTGGGAGAGCAAACATAGAGATCATCTAAATATAATGATTGCACACAGGAAACATTATTCAACCGGTGCTGTAGCGTTTTGTCGCAATAAATTTTATATACGGTGTGAACCTGACTTAAAAACGCAAAAGAGCGTGGTAGAAGAATTAGGACCCTAAGGAGAACGTAAAGGCTAGTAATAAAAAGAAAAGGAAATTATTCTTACAGGTAACGTGGTAAAATATCACGTCATGGACCCAGGCGGGGAGCGAGGACTTGTAGTCACGCTCTGTAACATAAAGAGTCACATGAATACTCGCACGTATACCAAGAAATTTATTACATGCTTTGTTCATGGACACAAATGAGTACTCACTACTCCAAAGTCCGACGCTCGCAGAAACACCTAAGTTCACCCGGCAGCAGGATCCCGATGGTAAGGTATTCCCGCAAACGCCGATATTTAAAAGCAGTGTTTCCGCGTCACGTGAGCCCAAATCTGTGACGCCTGCAAAATGACGTGGCCACGCTCATTGCAAGCACACAAGCACGTTCAAGAAAACAACTAGAACGTTGCTTCAAAAGAACGACCCATTATTGATGAGCAAAAACTTTATCAGTGTACCACCAAGTGACTAATACGAACACTTGATAGTAACCGAAATTAAAATAAGGTAAATGCCTGAAACGGAAAGGGCAGAGGATGTCTATTAGAAAACCTCCAACAGGAGATTTATTTTTTGAGTTATAGAGATCGAATCTAAACAGCATTGTTTCCTAGAAACTCAGAGAAGTCGAATCTCTAAAATAGACAAACCTGCCAACTTAGTACAGTCATCGATTCAGTATGGCCCCCAAGGAATATTATCATTAAGGCCATGCCTATGTGTGTCAAGGTGGTACACCCACCGTTGTCCCTTTTCAAACAAAGCCTTCTGGATGTTATTGCTATGTTTGATTTGTTCCACAACAGTCCAATGTAAGTTATGCGGTTACACTTTTCTGCCACAGGTTAGGGTGTACCTTAGAGTGTACATACCGCCGTGGCTTTTTGGTCCTGAAGAAAGCCTCGCTAAGTTGCATCTATGAGGCTGAAACATGTAGACCATGTCTTTTTTACACCAGTGATGTGACTGGGCAATTTACCCAGTTTACCGTCCACTTCACGTTTTTTAGCCTTGACTTACCTTGCCACTAATAAATAATTAGTGTGGTTTGGTAAATTCAATTTTAACTATTCACTTCACTTCCTTGCACTGTCACTGTCACAATCAACCTGCTCCGCTGTAACCAGGCGTTGTAGCACACCAGAGAGGCATTCGGCCTCTCTGGTGGGAACCCAATGATGAAGCATGTCACCAACCAGGTTGGTGAGTGAGGGTTCTTTTTATACTCTTGAGTGACTCTCTTGGCCTTTGTTATTTTTCTTTGGCTCCACTCTTGTGTTGTTTTTGCTATATTTCTAGGGGGTTTAAGAGTGGCTCCGTTATTCTACCCTCCCTCCCTTTTTGGTTATCAATGTACTGTGTGCTGCACAAATTAACGCCGTATCTGATTTACAAAACTACATACTCGTTTAAACATAACAAACTATACTGCTTATTTGTTACCTCTATACCTTACTCCTAAAACCATGTAATCTTTCAAACATATGTTACGTCACATTTGACCATTGAAACTGATTACGACCTTTTCTTTACACTACAGATCCCATGAACATGCTAATAAAGGTATAAGTGCTATTTTCATACTAAATAAAGCTCTCTTACTTAATTTTTATAAACACTACTGTTTGGTGCACAAAATGGGGATGACACATGAGGAGAGGAAACGGAGGTGTAATACCTAAACTTTTATTGTACCGTTCCTTTAATATACGTATATTGAGGGTTTTAAGTGGGATGAAAAAAAATGCGGGTGTCTAAAAGGGGTAGCAGTGTTCAGCAAGTCCTGCGTATATTCAGCACAGAGACACACCGTAACAATTTTCATCACTTATAATCACAGTTAGTTTACTAGTGTGAAAAAATCGTAAAGAAAATTTACTAAGAACATTTTTAATTGTTTTTTGTCTCTCACACATTTATAAAATATCTCTTGTAAAGAAACGCCCCTCTCCACCTTTATTTCGTACGAACGAGCAAAAAATAATACCTTTACCAGCATCTAGTCACTAACTACTAACACTGTGCAATGTACCCAATTGTAAAGCAGAAATAGTGTTTAGATTATGTCTTAAAGTATCATCAAATGATTCAAACCATGCATACATACACAAAGCAACATGCACGTTTACTTTGTCCATTTACTCTCTATGTAATCTGTGCACATTCTGAACGGGTTCGCAGTATATCACCTGTTTTCACTTATACTCAAATGTACCTTACAGTAAAAAAAAATGACATCACAACCTATGCATATGTAATATTTCCTGCATAATACAGTGCATTTCTATACCATTAAAACTGATTGCAACATTCTTTATATAGTACAATACGGGAGCCGCATCGCCGCCGACCAGTGACCTGTGGGGGACTCCAAGTCCCAGTGAGCCCTGCTGTACGCGCCTGGAGGCGCCAACATCACTGCTGTGCGCCCAGGGGGGCATATTTAACGCATCGCGGCACCCGCTTCGCGGGAGCCGCATCGCCGCCGACCAGTGACCTATGGGGGACTCCAAGTCCCAGTGAGCCCTGCTGTACGCGCCTGGAGGCGCCAACATCACTGCTGTGTGCCCAGGGGGGCATATTTAATGCATTGCGGCACCCGCTTCGCGGGAGCCGCATCGCCGCCGACCAGTGACCTGTGGGGGACTCCAAGTCCCAGTGAGCCCTGCTGTACGCGCCTGGAGGCGCCAACATCACTGCTGTGCGCCCGGGGGGCATATTTAACGCATCGCGGCACCCGCTTCGCGGGACGCACGCGGGCGCGCGCCGGGCCAAGCCCGGGCCAAGGGCGGGCCGTCCTTGCCCGTCCGTGCCAGGAAGAGGCAGGGCAGGGCCACCCCTCGAACGTTTAGGGTCGTGTCTCTAAACAAGATTGGACCTAAAGGTACTGTGATTCACCTACCCGAGTGACCAACTGCACACAATTGGTTGGAGGCCACGTGTGTTACTAATTATAGGTGACTTTAAACAAATTGCTATTTTGCACATTAATATCTTGCTACTAGCATTTTAGAGGTCCCTGTAGCTTGTGTACCAAGTTTTATTTCTTTTAACTTTTTGCACTTTTGTACTTTAAACTTGGTGCTTTGCTCGTATTCCTAACAGAATTTTTAATAGTTTTAAATTGTATATGTATAGTTTGTGAAATATGGTTATTTAATCATTTATTTAATATTTGAGGACAATTGGAACCCAGTGGTAGCATTTGCACTTTTGCATATTTGCACTTTTGCACTTTCGCACATTTGCACTTTTGCACTTTTGCTCTTCAGATCTTCTTTAGATCTTGACTTTACGTTAGGAGAATATTGCACTTTATATATTTTTTGTGGTTAAGTTAGCAAATAGGCTGTGCACTGGTGGATCTCCCTCGGGGATCTTTGAGTCTCAGACCCACAGTTGTAGTAGTAGGTAATCAACTGACCTGCACTATGGGGAAAAGGAAGCAAGTGGCGAGTCAGATATTGAAAACACCAAGTAAGCACAGGAAAGTTAATATGACTCTGCTAAATTACCTAACAGGGGCAGTTGGTGACATCGAAAGGCAGATAAGTTCTGTGGAAGAAACACTAAATATTAATACTGTGGATCTACCGTTAGTATTACAAAAAATAACAGATAGCACCATGCCAAGGGATGTAGTGGCTGCTGTGAAAGATCTTCCGAAAGTGCAACGTAAAAATGGCTGTATTCAGGAAATCTCCGATGTTATTCCTTTTGGGGAATTGGATAATGATCATTCACCCCCCCCCAAAAAAAAATCTTGTAAATTGCAAATTTTAAGTAAACCTGATAAAACTGTTGAAGGCACATATATAACCCAACCGACTCCTACTCCTACTCCTAGACAAATTACAATTCACCCAAGAAAGTTACAGGGAAAATTGCAGGGAGCCAAAAATAAAACACAGAGGGATACAGGTAGTGTAGGTGTACCGAGGGGGAGGAAAAGTAGCAATGTATCTTTAAGTGAGCCAGTAAATCTGCCCTCGGTCATTAAGGACCTAAAGGAGTTTGTTACAAATTCTATTAGTACTCTTGCGGGCAGATTGGACAAAATAGAAGTAGGTTTGGAGAAAGTCCTAGCAGCCCAGAATAAGGCCGCACAAGAAAGGGTTGTAGAAACTCAGAAGTTACTGGGTACGTCTATATGCCCCGAGAAGGGTGTTTTAAAAACAATTCCCCGATCAGTAAAGGGTCCCCAAGGAGCAATTGAACAGGGGCGAGTCACATGAACCTCATCCGATTATAACAGCAAGCACGGAAAATAGGCCCCCATTAGGGAGTAGGGAGCACAGACTAAACGAGACGGGAGGGACTGGCCACAAAAGAGCTGAAAGACAGATAGGAGGGGAAAGTACTAGTAAAATAATTAACAATTCCCCCGGGGTGACGCAAAATGCAACAATACTTAGCCTGCCACCGGCTGCTGCACCGTATACTGTTATTTTAGCCAATGTTCCCTCTCTTCCTGTGCCAGAAACGGAAACTTGGCATGCCCTAAGAAATAAAACAATACACTGGCTGGGCAACCGGATAGGTCTGACCAGAGCACTTTTCGGGGAATTTAAGGAGGAGAATTAATTGGATAGGAAATAACAGAAAACTTTTTGAAGGCGACTGCATTGTCCTTTCGTTAGGATCACCTGCGTTGGTAAGGGAAATTCTACTGAGAATACAAAATTCGACCGCTATTAATACTAGTATTCAAGTATATCCATTGGACTTTTTTTACCAGCCATCGTGCCCAAATAAACCTGAAAATCACGGGCTCTATAGACAGGCCTTGGATGGTCCACTATACAATTTAGCAATGTCAAACAGATTTGGGCCGCTAACCACTTTGGATGAAAATGATTGACTATCAATCTGCCGGAACTCGTCAGGAATTGAAACCGGAAACGATCACGGTGCTGAAATCCCATGTGCATCTACCCTGTGTGGCACAACTCATGATGAGCCAGAAGATGAGGGGGAAAATAACCCTAATAGTGAGGATTCCATTAAGGCAGATTACACTGAAATAACCGACCAAGCAACGGGACTATGTAGAATCCTGTTTTGGAATATAGCGGGCCTAAGGAATAAAGTAAATGATCCGGTCTGGTTGAATTTTATAAGCAATTATGATATATTGTGCTTACAAGAGACATGGGGTATCGATGAAATACACATTAATGGATTTAAGACATTCCATACACCAGCTATCGAATCAGCGAGTGGCAGATCTAAGGGGGGAATATGTGTATATGTCTCAAACCTGCTAGGGGCTCACAACGTCGAGATGGTTAGATCTGAAATGTATTACCAAATTGTTTTAATACATACGGTAGCAAATTGTACATTGGTTCTGATCAATTTTTATAATAATGTGGAAAAGGGGCAATTGGGGGTTATATTAGGGAAGCTCAGCGACGACATTAGTAATTTAAAACTAAAAAGCGAGACTGAAATTATCCCTATCTGGGGAGGGGATTTTAACGTTGGTCTGTGCCCATTGGCTGAAATAGGGAAATGTGGACTAACTTTGGAAGACGATGACCCTCCGTTTAATTTTTTCCATTCAGATAAAGGTGAACTGTTTAATGAGATTATGTATAAGCATGATTTTGGTTTTTCAAATTGCTTATGTTCTCCAAGAGTGGAGTTTGGTCATACATTTATAGGTAGAGGAGCTGAATCAACTATAGATTTTATTATTATACCAAATCGACATGCATGTTATGTAAAAGGGTATAATATTCACCAAAATGTGATGAGTGACCATTTAGCTATAAGTGTGAAAATAGCAATTCCAAATTGTTTAGCAAGGAAAACTTGTAATACATTAGCATGGGTGCAAAATATAGAGTTGGGAAGAATAAACGGCTATGCGATTCGCTGGGCGAGCCGGAACCCAATAAAATTAAGCAAAGAAATAGTCACAAAGGCATTAGATCCAATTTTAATATGTTTAAGTGATAATCCATCGCATGAAAACGTTTTAAAAGCTTTTTCTTTCGTTACTGAAATCGTAAAAAATACGTTGCAAGCGGAAAATAAAGGTACACGTAACTCCAGACAGGGATGGTTTGATAATAATTGAACAAAAAGTTATTCTAACCTAAAGAGTGCCCTACATAGATCAACTAGGGATAAAGAGGTGATTAGGTCCTGTAGAAAGCTTTATAATGAAGCTAGGAAAAACAGGATAACCGAGTTAAAAGAAAAGGCCTAGAAGAATCTTAGTGAAGCCTCATTAAGTAGGGACAGCTCTAAATTCTGGCTAGCCGTGAATGCCCCTTTCCTCAATCACAGATTAGATGTACCATCAATTGAAGTAGCGATAGCGGAAAAAACGTGGGTGGACTTTTTTTCAAGTGTGTACTCGGGGGCCACTGAGGAAGCAGTCCATAGCCAAGATACTGAGTGGACCTACCAGAATTTTACGCCAATTGATTTTGATATTTCTTTGCATGACGTAATCATGGCCATAAATACAAGCAAGAGTGGCAAGGCCGCGGGCCCGGATGGGGTACCAATTGATCTCTTTAAGTCAAACTTTGAGATGTGGGGCCCCATTCTTACTCGGGTTCTAAAAGCATGTTGTGAAAAGGGATTTATAAGCACATGGTCAGAATCAATCATAGTCCCTATTTTTAAGAAGGGGGAGCGGGAAAATCCTGCCTGCTACCGCCCAATATCTTTGTTAGATTCGCTTATGAAAGTAGCGGGCAGGATTGTTTTAGATCGGTTGCAGGTGTGGGCGGATGATGAAAGTATTTTAAGTGACGTACAATACGGTTTTAGATCTGGTTTAGGAGTCAACGAGCAAATTCTTAACCTCAGTATTTTAATTGGAAAATATACGCAGGCAAAAACAGGAAAATTTTACTTGGCATTTGTTGATCTCACAGCCGCATTTGACTGCGTAATTCATAATAAGCTGTGGGGCGTTCTTAGTGATTTAAAAGTGGATCCTGTTTTAATCCAGTTTTTAAGGCAGCTATATTGTGGTGCTACTGCAAAAGTCCGTTATGGACTTAAGGGAGAGTGTACTGTGCCATTTAAAGTGGAGAGGGGCGTGAGGCAAGGGTGTGTTTTGGCACCACTCCTGTTCACGCTATATACAAATGCTTTGGAGCAGGAGTTGGTGTCACATGTTAGGGATTCACCACATGTTAATAACCGCCCTATATGCTCTCTCCTCTATGCCGATGATGCAGTACTTATGGCTCATACTCAGATCGGTTTACAGAGGGCTCTCACCTTTTATGCTAGCTTTATGGATAATCTTGGATTAAAAATGAACGTTAAGAAAAGCTTTATCATGTCATGTGGGAGAGGGAAAAATAAGAATAGAAGTTACAATGCGGGGGGAGTAGGGTGGAAACTGTTAACTCTTTTTGTTACCTGGGGGTCCTTTTTAATCGAACTGGCTCCTGGGCAAAAGCAATTAAGGCTAGGAGCCTTTTGTTTATGAAATCCACCGCAGCCTTAATAAATTTTACAAAAAAAATGGGGAGAAGGCCTCCAGAAATTCTTCTAAAAATGTATCAAGCCAAATGTGTGAGTATAGCTGTTTTTGGGGCAGGCATTTGGGGCTTTCAAGATTGTACATCGATTCAATACATAGAAAACGCTTTTTAAAATTCATTTTAGCGGTCCCAGTCAGTGCCCCTGTTTTTAACTGTCACAGTGATCTAGGTGTATCATATATTTCTGATCTAATCAAGGTACAACCGGTGCTGCTCTGGCACAGAATATGGATCTCTGATAGCACTGGCTTAAACAGGGAAATAATAACTGATGCGATGAGACTAGATAATGCTTCCAAGATCCCATGGCTAAAATATGTAAAGAATTTTATGCAGGATATTGGACATCCAGAGTTTTACTTTTTACCTGAAAAAATGAATGCTATCACCAGGAAGGATTTAAAAAAAATCTGTATGACCCACCTGGAAGAAAACCGGTTAACCTTGGAAATGAGTAAACCTACGGTGGTTCAGCATCAAATAATAATTGCAACTTATGCTATCCAACCATATCTGACATGTATTTTGGGGGGTTACGATAGATATCTACTAACAAGATTCCGTTTTGGAATCTTTCATCGTTTAATTAGTTTTCCTGATTTAAACAACTGGTCGAGGGAACTCTGTTGTTGCCCTTGTGACAATATTTCTCCACAAACAACAATACATGTAATTTTATTCTGTAAATTTTATATTAATGAAAGGCGAAGATGGGTAACACCTTTACTAAAACAAGGAGGATGGAGACACTGTCGCCCTGCTTTTTTATATTTACAGATGTTAGGAAATATTTACTGTACTGGTTCCATGGTGGGTTTCCTAAAAAGTGTGCTTAGAACTAGGAAATCTCTTTGTATTTAATTGTCAGATATTAATCATATTAGAATGACTGTGTTGGGAGCTGGGATACAATATGCACAGTAATATAAGTCTTGTTTTGTTGCTTCTGGAACCATCTATTGTTCAAATGAACTTGTAAGAACTTTTTAGGAACTGGTTTGTATCTTATGTATTTTAACAAATCTCATATACCAGATATTAGATGAAATGTTTTTGTGCCTGCTTTTATGATTTTAATGTTTAAAATCGAATAAAGCTCGTTTTGATTGATTGATTGATAGTACAAATTCTACCAATATGTCAATAAACCTATAAGTGCTATTTTTATAATACAAAAAGCTGTATTAGATTATTTTTATAAACAGTACTGCTGGGGGCACAAAATGGTGGTGCAAGGTAGACAGAGTAAATTAAGGTGTAATTCCAAACTTTTTATGTATCGTCCATTTACTATACGTATATTAACAGCTTTAACTGGGATGAAAAAATTGGCGGCTCTCTTAAAGGGGTGGCGGAGCCTACTACTGATAACACCCGGACCACTTAAACGCCTGCGTATATTCAGCAGAGGAACACACCGTGAGAATTACTATCACTAATAATCACATTTACTTTACCACTATGAACAAAATCGTACAAAAAATATACAAAGAACATTTTCATTTATTTTTTATCTCTCACATATGTAAAAAAAATGACTTCTGAAGAAACGCTCCCTAACAACTTAGATTTCCTAAGAACACCCAAATGCAAAGCCTTGCAGTACCACACCAGCCTTGACTGACATTGAAATCTACCTCTCAGTGTAAAAAATGAGACCACAAACTGTGCACATAACATTTCTTCTTTTTTTCCATCTCTGTTAACTTAATAACACATGAATTTTCTACTGTCACCCCTTCTCCACTATTTCTAGACTGAGCATAATTTCCAAACGTGCGACATTCTGTTTATCTCGCCGGAATAGATATACAAATCGAAATTAACGCTACATCGAATTTCCAAACCCATACAGGGCTATATTCACAAGAATGGCGATAACATTATCGCCGCTTTAGCGGCAGGAAAGTGCCGCTAAAGCGGCGATAATGTTCTCGCTCGTCTTGAGAATATGGCCCACAGTCTTTACAGATAACAACTTACACTTTTTCTTTGTGAAAACTCCTAAACATATATAAAGTACTTGTTTAACAACTAGTTACACATTATGCATATTTTAGAACCAATAAAACACCAGACTTTACTAACACTATGGGGCCGATTCCGATCTCGGCCGGTAGTGCTCCGAATCGGATTTACCGGATCCGATTCGGAACCCTGTTTCCCGACCGAATCGTACGCGGGTCCGGCCGAGCGAGTACGATGCAAGCTCCCGCGAAATCGCCGACCGACTCGTACGCGGCTTCAACACGCTCCGACCGACTCGCACGGACACGACTCGCACCGCGCTATGGAGACGTTTCCCGGCCGGGTAAGTACGATGCGCGCCGCGAGCAGTCCGACCGACTCGCGCCGTCCGGCTCGAAAGAGCTGTCGGAGCCGGACTTTGGGGATCCGCGTCGGACCCCCCTGTACGCGTAGGCGCGCAAGTCGCACACAGGGGGGACCCATGGGTCCCCCCTACCTGTGCATGTACGCCGCGATGCGCATGGACACGTACCCGCTGTAGGGGGCGCCCTTGTTCGCCTCGCACCCATTGAGTCAATGGGAGCCCGCGTACGCGTTGTACGACCGGCTCCCATTGACTTCAATGGGAGTCCGACCGAATCGAGTCCGATAGCATGCGAAGGCATCGTACTCGTCCGGTCGGACTGCTAGGGTCCGATTCAGTCGGAATTCTCTCCGGGTCCGGCTCGGTCGGAGAGATTTCCGGCCGGAATCGGAATCGGCCCCTATGTTATTTAGAAATAAAAAATACTTTCGAAGTTAAAAATATCGTCTCAAATACTTAACCACTACTACAAAACACATAACACACCTTCTTAATTTCTAATTTACCTTCGTAGTTGGTATGCAGACTTCAAATGTCACAAACGCATGCAATTCTTTTCTTGTCACACAGTACATGTAATGCACCGCTTTCATCAAGAATGGAACCAGTAATGGCACAATTTCCCTGTTGCTCCACACATAAATACATGTAAAGAACAAATCAGAATAGTTCCTTTTTTTTTCGATTGCAAAACCTCTCTTTATTGGTTATTTTTGAACTTTCCATATAAACAGTTTTTTTAAGGACACATACAGGTGAAAAGTTCAACGTATTGTATCAACACTTTCTAGAACATTCTACGAAACGTGCAGGTTAAAAGTTCATCATTTTTTAAACCAACTGATATTTTTTTTGCAACATTTTCTCCAACATTTAACGGCACATGGAGGTCAAAAGTTCACCATTCTTTCAAGTTTGAACTGCACCTTCCAAATACAATTAGCAGGTGTGCTTGAGCTGAGCAAATTTCATCCTATAATATGTACTCCATGTATAAACTGCTTTTTTATTAACTAATCACAAAGATGCTTTTCATCAAAACTAATATACACCCTACTTTTTAGGACACAATACATTGCATCTCCCAATCGGTTAACGTTTTGTATGTAAAAAAAAAAGTAGTTCCCCATGTTTAAACATATCTCTTATTCTACGAACGGACTGCATGAGCTACAGACATTTATCCATATCTTCTAGCCATACCTTCAAAATGCTAGTGTGGATGGTAGGACACAGCTATGTTTTCTGGTGCAAGAGGTATGCAGAACAGAGACGTATTGACTTAGACCTAGGTTTACAAAATGTGCACATTAAATGGTTTGCACAGAGAGGATTCAAGTGACACCAATTGCTCCCTTTGGTTAAAACCTGTTTGCATCTCCAACACCCTGATCTCATGATTGTGCACTGTGGTGGTAACAACCTAGGCACATTGACTGGGCTAGGTTTGGAAATGCTTATGAAGGACACCTTTGGACAAATGATGTTACTTTTGCCTCAAACTGTCTTTGTATATTCCAATATATGCCAAAGACAAAAGTGGAAATGGTCAAACCAATGTTGTCATAAGATTGAAAAATCTAGGAAGAATGTCAACAAAGCTGTGTCTGCATACCTCAGAGACCATAGAATGGGGTCGATTTACAACAACAACATACGTTTTGATATGGCTGATATCTACAGAAGTGATGGAGTACACTTCACAGATGAGGGAAACCGAGTTTTCCTGATTAACCTGAAGCTGTGCATTCGCACTTACATGTAGCTCCAACTAATAAACACAAGGGCTCTTTTTAGAGCCGCCTTATATTCACAATTTCGGCTCGCAGAGTGTCAGCTGCGGTTCGGCTAGCAGAGGGACACCTGCGGGCCGTCGGGCAGGCTCGCAGAGGAAGAGCTGCGGCCCATGGGCTCAGCTCGCAGAGGGAGACCTACGAGCCGTTGGCTCGCAAAAGCACAGCACCGTACTGACTCGCAGAGGGAGAGCTGTGGCCTGACTCGCAGAGGGAGACCAACGAACCAACAGGCCTGCTAGCAGACACACAGCTATCTGTTAACGGGCTGGCTCGCAGAGATACAGCTGCGAGCCCTCCGAGCTGCAACCCGACGGGCTAACTCGCAGAGGGAGAGTAACGGGCCGACGGGCCTGCTAGCACAGACACAGCTACGAGCTAACGAGGTGGCTCACAGAGGTAGAGCTGCGGGCCCGACGGCTCGCAGACACAGAGCTGCGAGCCAACGGACTGGCTTCTAAAGGCATAGCCGCGAGCTGATGATGTGGGGAGAGGGAGTGTAAAAGGAGTATCTCGCACAGACAGACCTGCAGGATATTTTCAGTATTGCCTCGCAGAGGTAGAATTATGGATCCGATGCCTTTTAGAGGAAGAGATGCGAGCTGACGGACTGAGTCACAAAATGGCTCACAGCTCGCAGTCGCAGAGCTGCGAGCCGACGGACTGGCTTCTAAAGGCATAGCCGCAAGCTGGTGATGTGGGGAGAGGGACCGTGAAAGGGGTATGTCGCACAGACAGCGCTGCAGTATATTTTTAGTGTTGCCTCGCAGAGGTAGAACTACGGACCTGATACCTTGTAGAGGGAGAGTTGTGAGCTGACGGACTGAATCACAAAATGGCTGCCAACACTTCCTAGTTTCAACAGTTCGCAGCCAATGAGCCGCAAGCTCGTGCTCGTGACGCTTCAGCCAATCAGAAGTCAGAATTCTTAAATATCAATATCTGGAAAATTTGATATTTCTCTAAAACTACTGAACGGATTTACCCGATTTAAACAAAAGCGTGCTTTCTGGACCAAGACCTTTCTCTGTGCCAAATTTGGCGTAATTCCGTTCAGCAGTTTGACCTGTAGCCTTGTCTAAAGTTTCCTATGGAAATTGCATGGAGAAAACACGTTTTGGGACCCCCCTTTTTTCTTATCCCCCCCCCTTGACAAATCCCCCCCAAACTTTTAGGATAGGAGCTGACCTGAAAAGAGGAACTTTTTGGAAAATTTCGTAAAGATTCGTCAAACGACGCCAAAGTTATAAGCACATCAAAAAATGCTTTTCCTATGGAAACGTGGTCCTAGCTCGCAGAGATACAGCTGCGAGCCCTCCGAGCTGCAACCCGACGGGCTAACTCGCAGAGGGAGAGTAACGGGCCGACGGGCCTGCTAGCACAGACACAGCTACGAGCTAACGAGGTGGCTCACAGAGGTAGAGCTACTGGCCCGACGGCTCGCAGACACAGAGCTGTGAGCCGACGGACTGGCTTCTAAAGGCATAGCCGCGAGCTGATGATGTGGGGAGAGGGAGCGTAAAAGGAGTATCTCTCACAGACAGATCTGCAGGATATTTTCAGTATTGCCTCGCAGAGGTAGAATTACGCATCCGATGCCTTTTAGAGGGAGAGATGCGAGCTGACGGACTGAGTCACAAAATGGCTCACAGCTCGCAGTCGCAGGGCTGCGAGCCGACGGACTGGCTTCTAAAGGCATAGCCGCGAGCTGGTGATGTGGGGAGAGGGACCGTGAAAGGGGTATCTCGCAGAGACAGAGCTGCGGTATATTTTTTGTGTTGCCTCGCAGAGGTAGAACTACGGACCTGATGCCTTGTAGAGGGAGAGTTGTGAGCTGACAGACTTAATCACAAAATGGCTGCCAACACTTCCTAGTTTCAACAGTTCGCAGCCAATGAGCCGCAAGCTCGTGCTCGTAACGCTTCAGCCAATCAGATGTCAGAATTCTTAAATATCAATATGTGGAAAATTTGATATTTCTCTAAAACGACTGAATGGATTTACCCGATTTAAACAAAAGTGTGCTTTCTGGACCAAGACCTTTCTTTGTGCCAAATTTGGCGTAATTCCGTTCAGCAGTTTGACCTGTAGCCTTGTCTAAAGTTTCCTATGGAAATTGCATGGAGAAAACACGTTTTGGGACCCCCCTTTTTTCTTAGCCCTCCCCCTTGACGAATCCCCCCCAAACTTGTAGGATAGGAGATAACCTGAAAAGAGGAACTTTTTGGAAAATTTCGTAAAGATTCGTCAAACGACGCCAAAGTTATAAGCACATCAAAAAATGCTTTTCCTATGTAAACGTGGTCCGAACTATAACTACCTACTGGCGACCGCCAGTAGGTATATATATATATATATATATATATATATATATATATATATATATATATTATCTACTGGCGGTCGCCAGTAGATAGTTATAGTTAGGACCTATTTTCCATAGGAAATCCGCAACATTCTATTTGAAATAACTCTTGCGTCGGTTGACGAATCTTTACGAAATTTTCAAACTTTATGGCCCGCTCCGGTCCGCTCCTACCTTGAAAGTTTCGGGGTGATTCGTCAGCGAGGGCCGAGAAAAAGGGGGGTCCCAAAACGTGTTTTCCCCATTCATTTTCCCTTAGGAAACTTTAGCCACGGCTACAGCCCGAACTGCTGAACGGAATTACACAAAATTTGGCAAAGAGGTAGTTCTTGGTTCAGAAAGAACCCTTTTGTTAAATGGTGTAAATCCGTTCAGTAGTTGCGGAGAAATTAAAAGAATAAGAGTCAAAAATCAATTTCCCATAGGAAACTTTATGCAAGGCTACAGCCCGAACTGCTGAACGGAATTACACCAAAATTGGCAAAGAGGTAGTTCTTGGTTCAGAAAGAACCCTTTTTGTTAAATGGTGTAAATCCGTTCAGTAGTTGCTGAGAAAATCAAAAGTAAAAACACATATATATCTGGGCGGAGCCTAACCACACATGTCATCGTGAGATCTGATTGGCTGTCAGCACTTCATCCTGGAATTGCTGGCAGCCACCTTGGGACCAATATAAATGATAGTACCCCATTGAAATGCATTGTAGTGAATCGAAGATTTTGAGGGTTACCAAAAGGAGAACTATAAAGGGTGATAACAGACTTTAGTTACATTAGAATTCATTTGTTGATGGTACCATACTAATTTCAGGAATTGTGGTGTGTTCTAAGGTGATTTTACCCTGTGAAAAACCTTCTGCTGGGATATCATGAATCATGTTTGAGAGAAAACTATTTTCACATGCTTGTCCCATACAGTTTTGGAAGGTGCTCCAGAAGCTAAAATGAGAGCATATTTTCTGTAAATTCACATTATCTTTCTCAGTCATGTGAGAATGAAGTCTGACATTCTCAGTAAAACATGTACATCCAACAATGGCAGAGACTGTCAGTTGATTCCTTTGTGTTCTACTGCAGTTTCCAGAGTGTTCTAAAGAACAACTAGAGTGCTAACAGCCTTACTTATGACAAAAGTATGGCACACCTGAAGCCATCTTGATTGGAATAAACTGGTAACACTTAAAACATTTAATTTAAAAAGGAACAAAATGATGGGGTTCATTTTGTCATAGAAATTATGGTTAGTGCTGTAGAAAGAAAAATTAGGACATGTTTCAAGTGTGATCTCAAATATCTTCCTGTTATATTTCAACAGGAGCAGCCTGTCAGTTGATGCCTTTGTGTTCTACTGCAGCTTCCCAGAGTGTTCTAAAGAACAACTAGAGCGCTAACAGTCTTACTTATGACAAAAGTATGGCACACCTGAAGCCATCTTGATTGGAATAAACTGGTAACACTTAAAACATTTAATTTAAAAAGGAACAAAATGAGGGGTTCATTTTGCCATAGAAATTATGGTTAGTGCTGTAGAAAGAAAAATTAGGACATGTTTTAAGTGAGATCTCAAATATCTTCCTGTTATATTTCAACAGGAGCAGCCTGTCAGTTGATGCCTTTGTGTTCTACTGCAGCTTCCCAGAGTGTCCTAAAGAACAACTAGAGTGCTAACAGCCTTACTTATGACAAAAGTATGGCACACCTGAAGCCATCTTGATTGGAATAAACTGGTAACACTTAAAACATTTAATTTAAAAAGGAACAAAATGAGGGGGTTCATTTTGCCATAGAAATTATGGTTAGTGCTGCAAAAAGAAAATTTAGGGCATGTTTTAAGTGAGATCTCAAATCCTCTTCTATTTCATTAGAAAATTCTGACATGCAGACTGAAACAATCACTTTCAATACCAGCAGTAGACTTCCAGTTAACTCCTTGGTGAGCAGTAGCTTTACTACAGTGATCTAATGAACAACTAGAGTGCTAACATTCTGAATTTATGGCAAATGTGTGACACATCTGAATGCCTTCTTGATGGAATCAAAGTAAAAAACTGAAAGCATTTCCTACTGAGGAGACTGTAGTAAATGAGGAAATTAGGAAACTTCATAACAAATAAGTCTCCCAAGATGGCCACCAGAGAAAAAAGAGCCCAAATGTAGCACAAATATCACCCAGAGGTAGCCCACGTATAGCCCAATGACAGAAGTGTGCAAAACACTTTTTATTTTTTGTTTTTTTGCAGTTTTATATAGTGCAGACTGGTCAGGTATTGGAGTGCTTTACATGAGCATTGGTTACATCACACAAGGACAAATTCATGTTGGTTGACCCCTACACTACCCAAACACCATTGCACTACCCTAAACCCTAAAACACTACCCCCAGCACGACCCCCTTCACTACCCAAACACAACTGCACTACCCTAAACTCAAAAACACTACCCCCAGCACGACCCCCTATACTACCCAAACACCACTGCACTACCCTAAACCCTAAATCTACCCCCTACACTACACAAATTCCACTGCACTACCCTAAACCCTAAAACACTAGAACCCAGCACGACCCCCTACAGTACACAAACACCACTGCACTACCCTAAACCCTAAAACACTACCCCCTACACTACACAAACACCATTGCACTACCCTAAACCCTAAAACACTACCCCCAGCATGACCCCCTACACTACACAAACACCACTGCACTACCCTAAACCCTAAAACACTACCCCAGCACGACCCCCTACACTACCCAAACACCACTGCACTACCCTAAAACACTACCCCCAGCACGACTCCCTACACTACACAAACACCACTGGACTACCCTAAACCCTAAAACACTACCCCCAGCACGACTCCCTACACTACCTAAACACCACTGCACTACACTAAACCCTAAATCTACCCCCAGCATGACCTCCCACACTACACAAACACCACTGCACTACCCTAAACCCTAAAACACTACCCCCAGCACGACCCCCTACACTACCCAAACACCACTGCACTACCCTAAACCCTAAAACACTAACCCCAGCATGACCCCCTACACTACCCAAACACCACTGCACTACCCTATACCCTAAAACACAACCCCGTACACTACACAAACACAACTGCACTACCCTAAACCCTAAAACACTACCCACAGCATGACCCCCTACACTACACAAACACCACTGCACTACCCTAAACCCTAAAACACTACCCCCTACACTACACAAACACCACTGCCCTACCCTAAACCCTAAAACACAACCCCCAGCATGACCCCCTACACTACACAAAAACCACCACTGCACTACCCTAAACCCCCTACACTACCCAAACACCACTGCACTACCCTAAACCTTAAAACACTACCCCAGCACTACCCCCTACACTACACAAACACCACTGCACTACCCTAAACCCTAAAACACTACCCCAGCACTACCCCCTACACTACCCAAACACCACTGCACTAACATAAACCCTAAAACACTACCCCCAGCACAACCCCCTACACTACACAAACACCACTGCACTACCCTAAACCCTAAAACACTACCCCCAGCACGACTCCCTACACTACCCAAACACCACTGCACTACCCTAAACCCTAAATCTACCCCCAGCATGACCCCCTACACTACCCAAACACCACTGCACTATCCTAAACCATAAAACACTACCCCCAGCATGACCCCCTACACTACACAAACACCACTGCACTACCCTAAACCCTAAAACACTACCACCAGCATGACCCCCTACACTACTCAAACACCACTGCACTACCCTAAACCCTAAAACACTAACCCAGCACGACCCCCTACACTACCCATACACCACTGCACTACCCTAAAGCCTAAAACACTACCCCCAGCACGACCCCCTACACTACTGCACTACCCTAAACCCTAAAACACTACCCCCAGCACGACCCCCTACACTATCCAAACACCACTGCACTACCCTAAACCCTAAAACACTACCCCCAGCACGACCCCCTACACCACCCAAACACCACTGCACTACCCTAAACCCTAGAAAAGAAACCCCCACCCCATGCCCAATCCCCTTACCTCTCACTCCTCGTGGTTCCTCTCTCCTCGTGGTTCCTGCTTCACGTCGTCTCTGAGGGGCGGTGCACGTCGTTGTGAGGAAACGGAACAGCCTCTGTTTCCTTACAATGACATGGATCGTCTACATGTTTTTAGAACGCATGGTCATTTACCATACATACCTTTACAACAAAATTCGTTGTAAAGGCATGCGTGGTAAATGAACATGCGTTCTAAAAATGCGTAGTAATGACTTCGTGATGTACAACGCATGCGTGGTAATGCATGCGTTGTAATGGTATCGCAAAGTAAAAAAGTCGTTGTAGCGGCTGTTTACCGATCGAAGCTGGCCCCTGTTCTTCAGTGAGACGTTTATTTGATTAATTAGGAGGAAGGAATGTGTTTTTTTTACCGAAAAGTGCATTCCCGGCTGTTGTATTGTGAAAGTGTCTGCGTGGCCTGGTTTCACTTCCGGTGAGAGAGTGGAAGAGTCTGTTTGGATCTAAAGGAGTTCTGTTGTTGGACGGGGCCGGCTCGACATGTCATCAGAAAACATAGCTAATGGAAAGCGTCCTCCCTGAAGTGTGGAGCAGTGCCATGAGAGGTCAACGAGTGTGCGTCCCACCGCAGTATGACCGTACCGCGTGACCCATGTGCCACCTCCAGGGTACGGGAGGCAGAAGCGGCATTGCAGGTCCTCTTGAAGACCGTTGTAGCACTAATTCTACATTTTGGTACTTGGGCATTTTAACTTCGTTGTTCCTGCCAGATACAAAGAGAAGATCCTGTGTTATTCAGTGCCCTCGTTACCTTTTTTGTGGGTTGTGGTGCTTGTCACTTCGCTGCCCCGCCGGTGCACACGACTGGGCACCCCACCTCGTGTGCCATCTGCAGGGCCTCTGCCCTCGGATCACTGGTTTCGGTTTCTGGAGTGGCAACATAAACAGTTGCTCCCAAAGGACTAGCCTGAACACTTAGGTGAATATCCCCTGCACCAGCATTCCACGGAAATTCTTTCCTAGCTCTCCCACGTCAACGAGGACGTCATAATAGCACGGCTCCGCTCGCGACACCGTATGACGTCATCGGAGCCATAAGAGAACCTCGTCGGCGTGCTGACGTCAGTTCCACCCATTTTTTCCGTGCCACCGAGGCAAACAGGGGACCGAGACATTTTCACATGTATACATAGTATAATAAATATATATATATTCACTGAAAAAACCATAGGTTTCAGGCACGTTATAGTTAGAAATTAGCATTTAAAAAACCTTAGAAATTCACTGAAAAAACCATAGGTTTCAGGCACGTTATAGTTAGAAATTAGCATTTAAAAAACCTTAGAAATTCACTGAAAAAACCATAGGTTTCAGGGGTGTTATAGTTAGTTGGACATTTCACTCGTACAAAACCATAGAAATTCCCCCGTTATAGTTAGTTCAGCTAACTATAACTTGCGCGCCCGCAATGCACTGCTGATGACGTCACATATTACATCACTCATGACATGGTCAGTGACATCACTCATGACATCACTGATGACATCTCAAATGACATCACTGATGACATCACTGATGACATCATCCAGTGAATGTGTGTTTTTCTGAAAATTAAATATGTTTTATATATGTATATCTCAAGGTCGATGGAAGAATAAATGGGTATATAAGTGTCTAAATGGATGATTTTGTTTTGTAAAATTGATTGTATAACTGACTAAGTGTATCTTAGTGAATACATGGGTTAGTGAGTAATGTTTAAATATGAAAATATCTGTATCAGTCTCTCACTTTGTGTATAAGTGGCTGCATGGGTTGGTGAGTAGCTACATGAGTGTCTATATGGGTTATTAGTTGGTTTTTTGAGTATCAGTATGAGTGTCTGAGTGTCTGTATGGTTCGGTGGGGGTATTACTTAGTGCATAGATGCATGAATGAGAGACTCACTGTTTGTATGTGTTGAAGACAGCATGTGTGCAGGACTGTATAGGTGGATGAGTATGTGTATGGGTGTGTTAGTGAGTGAATGACTGTCTCAATAGTGTCTTTATGAGTAACTACATATGTTTTAAACTAGTATATGTGAGTATTGGTGTATATAAGTGAGTATATGTGAGAGTGAGAGATTGGAAGAGTTCCTGTACAAATAAGTAGGTGTTTCTATAAGTGATTGTTTAAGAGAGTAAGTATGTGTAAGTTTCTGTAGAAGTAAGTGTGGTAGTGTGTGTATAACTGTATATGCAAGTAAATGGATGTTTGATACTTTGTT
Organism: Calotriton arnoldi; assembly: GCA_963921515.1. Lineage (NCBI taxonomy): Eukaryota > Metazoa > Chordata > Amphibia > Caudata > Salamandridae > Calotriton > Calotriton arnoldi. Next base: position 551,803 of record CAWUFW010003843.1, read on the forward strand.
TGCATGTGTGACTATGTGTGTGAGTAACTCTATGGATGAGTGGCGGTGTGTAACAGGATGTATAGGTGTATGAGTACATATGATGAGTGAGTACATGTATGAGTGACTGTATAGGGACTGTTGGTGAATGAGTGGATGTGTGTGTAGATCTTGGAATTACTGAATAGGTGTGTTGTAATGGTATTGGTATGTCCATTGTTTTGAAAATGTTAGTTTGTATTTTTGAGTGTGTGTATCAAAGGTTATATTAGGGTGAGAGGAGGTCTGCCACTCTATCACAAGGATGATGTCATCAGTGATGTCATTTGAGATGTCATCAGTGATGTCATGAGTGATGTCACTGACCATGTCATGAGTGATGTAATATATGACGTCATCAGCAGTGCATTGCGGGCGCGCGAGTTATAGTTAGCTGAACTAACTATAACGGGGGAATTTCTATGGTTTTGTACGAGTGAAATGTCCAACTAACTATAACACCCCTGAAACCTATGGTTTTTTCAGTGAATATATATATATATATATATATATATATATATATTCCTCCCCCCCCACCCTATGATTAAGGTGCAGTGCACCGAAACGCGTCAGGGACTGTGATTGATTGGAAATGCTGATGCCGGTTCCATTAATAAAAGCTCGTTTGAACTTTCCTCTGCAGGAGTGGCGTCCTTGAAGCTCCGGGGCTTGTTGGAGGAATATGGACACGGCGGCTCCAGCCGTGAAGGATTGCACCGCCTGGGAGATTGTGTGACAGGTCTGCGGGGCTGTAAAGGAAATGACAGCCTAATCGCGGCACAGAGGAATCATGATTAGGAACCGGACAACATTTCTGAGGCCCACTGGAGGGCTCTAAAACATTGTATGAGACATTGGGGGCAATACATTTTTGGCAACGACACTGACCCTACCAATGGGGAAATATTAACACTACAGCGCCCAGCATGCAACGCACTGGAGTGTGCATGCTACTAAAAGGGAAAATAGGTTGTAGCGCGTTCAGGTCCCGCCTTTTCCCCCGCCCTATGATTAAGGTGCAGTGCACCGAAACGCGTCAGGGACTGTGATTGATTGGAAATGCTGATGCCGGTTCCATTAATAAAAGCTCGTTTGAACTTTCCTCTGCAGGAGTGGCGTCCTTGAAGCTCTGGGGCTTTTTGGAGGGATATGTCTGTGTATATATATATATATATATATATATATATATATATATATATATATATATATATATATATATATACACACACACACACTCAAATATTTATACTTACCTTAAACAGACTTTCCATGCATAATAAAGTCATGGGTGGTAAAGGTATATGCGTGGTAAAAATGCGTCAGTAGCTGATGGTCTGCTATAAAGAAACACATACCTTAGCTAAAAGTTCTCATGTTTTCTAGAAGTGTGCAGATCAAAACAGTGCTGAGTGCTCCTGCCATAAGGCACGCTGTCTAGATCTGCACACTTCTAAAAGGTGAAATTTCTGGCATCGGATTCACAGATTTCCCGCAGATCTGATAAACCCCAGTGGGACCATTAACTCTCCTTACCAGCCCCATTGGGAATTACGAAACACTTTGTTAATGAGGCCCTTGAGGCATATCGTGCTTTCCATAATGCTAAAAGAGTTTGGAAAATATATTCAGTCCGTGGAATGACAACTAACCGACCGCAGTGTGCACTTTCCTCTATGGCTGTTCTTCACTTTCTTCACAATTCAAAAGCCCTGGCATTAGAGCACGCCTGCACAAGTGAAGTTAAATGCCAAAGCTCTCTTATCTATGCCTATAATAATGGGTGTGACAGAACTGCAGGAACTCACGCATTTAAAAGGCATTTTCCCCCTTCGGAATGTACTGAGAAAATATGCCTCAGAGTAGCTGTGCAAGGCAATAACATGGTGATGCCTAACTAGTGGCTAACTTATTAAGAACTGCGGTTTTATAAATTCAAAGGGTTTGTCTCTTAATGTTGCCATAAACAGTATGCCCCTACGCATTCTCCATAACTCTAGAATGGTTCACAGTTTTCTAGACACAGTGAGACAGCTAAAGTTGTCAAATATGGACGTGGCACTACAAAAACAATTTGTGCGTTGGCGTTTCTGCAGTATCGATTAGAGGGCTGGAACAGAGAGTGGAACTCAATAATTTAATTTGTTCCTGGAAGTGGATGAAACATTAATTTGCAGCTGCTTCGATTGTGTAAAATTCTGCTCTGTTGTAAGACCAGCGGGTTGATGTAGTAAGTAACCAAGTGTTTACGAGTAGTAGCACTCAGAAATGGGCATGCATACATCTACTCACTGTGTCTCCAGTCTCGTATATGTGTAATAATAAGCCTCTGCCCAATAACTGTATATTTTATTAATATGGCACCTTGTATGTGTTGTTATGTATTTTGCTTATTTATTGGGGTGCGGGATAATAGTCTGCAATCGTAATATAGGACTTTGGGGCTTTGAGACTATGTGCTGGAGGATGCTTTTATGTATTGTCAGTTTATTGCACTAGCACTTTTATGGTTTAATGACCGCAATAAAGTATTTGAATTGAATTGAGAACAATAAGCCCCTTGTGTGGATTTTTCCAAACAAGTAAACCTACTATTGAGGAGTACATTGGTGAGTGGCAAGGGCGAGTGACTGCAAAAAATGGGATCAACGGCTCCAAAATGGGAAAATCAAGAAGGGCAGAGTCGACATGCGAATACAAGAAACGTCTACAAAAGTGTAGGTGAGGTGAAATTAATACATTTGACACCACATCTACTCAAGTAGTACTATTGGCCAACGAGGCTCGAAACTATTCCAGCACAACCTTGAAGCAAATCACACAACCACACCGGGCACAGGTACTGTAATGGAACCATATAGAAACCAATGGTAACAGAAATAGCACCAGCTGGAGGAAATGAAAATTGGAAATCAAAATGAAATAAACATTGCGCACACCCACACACAGCACAATAAGACGAAAAGAGTACATATAAATGTCAGAACACCTTTCAGAGGGTCATGGGCATGCAGGCACTACTGTATCCAACCGTGGGTGTTCAGCCTTTTACTTCTGAAGCCCTGGGGCCCGACCTACTATGGGCAGTGAGCAACTGGGTCAAGTAGTACCCCTTCGGCACTTGACTCTCAGTGGTAGCGTGGGTCGAACAGTCCAAGGCTTCTTGTGGGGGGGTTGCGGGGGTAGATGCAAGGTTTACATGGGCACAAGACTTAAGACACATGCAGCAACCACAATAAATTAATGTCCAGCCAAATGTTTGCTTTTATGAGAAAAGTAGTATGTATATAGAACACAACATGAAATACAGCACACCGCAAATAATATATGCAGTCTTCAGAAGGCTTGCACCCTAGCGTTGGCCAAGTAATATCCTGAATCTCTCTTCTCTGTCTAAGAACTGTGATTATTCCCCATTTATGTGAGGCAACATTCAGGCTATGCTCCGCTTGTGAGTACAAGTCTTAGAAGTCCCACAGTGAATTTTTTGGACACTGGTGGCATAGCGGCATTCCCCAAATGTACACGGTGGCATTAAGCTACTTAACGTGGCTTAATGCCACCTTCTAAGTATATCCCCTTTCTGCCGCAGTCCTCTGAAGCAAAGGTGCGTGCAATGGGTGTTGCAGTGGGAGTTCCACCACAACACCCATTGCTTTTTGATGCTGCCCCAGATTTACAAGGCTGGGGCAGTGCCAAAAACAAAGAGCAGGAAATAGCTGGTCCATTCTGCACTACTCTCAGAAAGAGCAAATGGCCATTATTGATTGTTTATGTGCAAGAAGGTGTTCCTTCCTGCACCTAAACAATCGCCCCTGCTGCGCAGGCACCCTTGCAACATGGCGGCAGGGTGCCTGCGCTGGCGCTAGGCAGCTTTTTTAGCACCAGCGCTAGGGGAAACACAGGGGTGCACCGTATTCTTGTGAATACGGCGCATCCCTGTGTCTTAAAAATGTTGGAATGCGGCGTTGACAAATTTGGTGTAACACCGTGCCAGAGGACCCGCAGCCCTGTCATCAGTCTTATCCAGTCTCACTAGAATTGTAATATGGAAGGCTCGGGTGTGTGTCAGTGGCCCAGTGGTGAGCAGAAATCTGGATACTGTGGGCGAGATGGCAATTGTTCATTTTGTTCCTCAGATTGTGTGGTAAGTCTTTCTCAGTCTGGCAGCAGGGCTCGGGTGCATCTGGGTTCGGGTGGTTGAGTCAATGCTCTGATTCTATGGGTTGCAATTGCTATGCTTCACTTTCACACACTGTTCCGTGGCCACGGCCCTCTCTCTTCACCGAGGCCCCACTGGCATTAGGGGGTCCGGACCAGCAGCACCAGGGCAATGTCCCCTCCATTGTCACAACACTTTACAGGGGGATGGTGCCCTCAGTCACAGCGAAGCATCAGGCCGACAGCCCTTACTCTTCACAGTGGCCCCCACCTGACATAAACAACAGCACACCGGACAATGGCCTGCCGGGTCACAACACTGAACAGCGCGACATCAGTCTTCATTCACAGTGCTGGACCAGGGCAATGGCCTTTACTTTTCACCACCGACCCCAACCTGCATAAGTGTGTCACAAACAGTGGCATATTGGCAGATGGTCCGATCAGTGCGCCAGTCCTGATATAGACCAGAATCTCACAGTCCTTTTCGGGGATCTACTCGATAGGATACCCACTGGACCTTGCTCCCTCCTGGCTCTCTCCTCCTCCTCCTCACAGGTTCCTCTGGTCTCAGCAGGCTGGCAGATGCTGGTGCTCCAGGGCAAGTGGTATTGATTCTCCTTGGTGATGTCTTGTCACCCAGCAGGAAGATTAGCAGACCTTGGTCCCCAGTCCTGGTCACAATGGGCAGACGTTGTACTGAGCTTCTCCACACTGATGTACAGCTAAGATTGACAATTTTAGGAGGCTCAAGCTCCCTTTTTATAATCTATTTCCAGAGAAACGTGATTGTATGTCCTAGTCTTTGAAGTTCGTGCTGTGGGGAATGCCCACTTTGAAGTATCCACTCCTCTGTCGTTTGTCCAGGAGGCAATATGTCACAGCAGGACTGACTACAATCCAGAATCCAGAGGCCTCCATGTACTGTACCACACACAGGCACACAAACATTATTACAGCATGCACATGTAACCACACTTCCGCTGTACAGTGCAACATACCAACATGATGTAGGCATAGGTCAAGGGCGAGTTAAGTACACAGCAGCTGAACTTTAAATCAGTGTGCCAGTAGGTCTCACTCCAGTGACACCAAAAAAAAGGTTGGTTTAATCTACTGATCACAATTACAACAAGCATTGTTAAATACATTAGGTTTCGCCTTTGGGATTCATAATTAGTTAAGAGGTGTGAGAGCAGTGTATGAGTGCAGGGAGAATGGTGTGAATGCTCTCTATGCAGGGTGAGTGGTGCATCAATGAAGGTTGATAAGTGTCTGAGTGCAGGTTGAAAGTGCCTTAATGTGTGGTGATTGATGTGTGTTTAGAGCAGAATGAGAATTGTGTGAGTGAACAGGGTGAGACATGTTGCACTGTGCAAGGTAAGAGGTGTGCGATTATACGGTGAGAGGTATGTAAAATGTTATGACTGGTTTATTGAGAAAGGCAATATATTGTGCTGGTGCTATAAACTGGGGAGATTAGGTAAAGGGCGGAGGAGAAAGAAAAAAACCATTACCCCAGACAAGTTCACTTGAAATGGGCGTACCTATGGGAAGAGTAGGTAAAGGGTGGAAGAAAAACCAAACAAGGCAAAACTTAAAAAATGCGTGCTGACACAAGGACACCAAATAAAAGACATCGGACAGCCTAAAAAACATGCAGCCAACAAAAGTATTCCGTTTTTAAAACATTTCTGATCCACGAGAATTGACAGTGGGGGGCGGAAGTGTCTATTGTGTACACTTTATCGAAATAAAGACACATACAACTAAAAAGCAGAGAGCGCTTAACACAGCAGTCTTAGTAAACTCAAGCCCCGTATTAGCCAGCCAATGTACTCTATTCATGCAGCCAGCTTTATTTACAACATATCAAGCTCCCCCAACCATATGCCAAGCACTCACTTTCTCTATGGCACACACCTGTAAAAGATGACCAGGGGAAGTGGACAACTGCATTCTTGCCTTGGTAGTCGGTACCTGCTCTCATGCGGCAGGTAATTGCGAGAATTAGTGAGCCATTGGGAAGCTCCTAATCCGCGGTACTGGCGACGATCAGCCGATTCTGAGCACTAGTGCCACACTAATGTTGTGTAACTCAGGGCCTTGTTGGGCATCAAGCAGTGGCACAGCCAATAGGTTTCGCCTATGTGAATTCTATTGACTTTGTCAATGTTTTTTTAACATATTGTGAAGTAGTTGAGCTGCTGTGCAATATAACTTGAAGTTAATATGGCTTAAAAACATTTATAAATCCAAACAGTAGAGCTATTTGGCGTTATCAATTTTTTTTTTGCCATGTTGCCAGCATGGTTGAAAGTAAAAAAAATAAAAGTGCTTTGATTCAGTCAGCATTGATGGCATCATAGCACTCATTTTAAATATTACTTTCAGCCATGCTGCTGGACAACATAGCTGAAAAATTGCAATGCCAATTGATCTTGCGCAACCTATGGGCTTTGCCAGTGTTTTTTTACTTATATTTTTGGAACTGCACAAAATAAAGCACCACGCTTTCATCTTTGAAAACCTTAATAAACAAATGAACGAGAGGGTTGATTGGTCCTGGGTTTGCCGCACACATTACATAGGAAGCAACAATGACAGGAAAGCAACAACAAACAAAACAAAATGTACCTTAAGCTGAGCATGAGCAGCGGATGGACTTCAAATTAAGACACTGATCAGTACTTGGTCCATGCTGCATCCAAGAGACAGAGAGAAAAAGGTGAGTGCAGCATGTGCTGACCAATTAGAAGCAATCAAATTAGAGTGACAATGAAGCCAACTGATAGTAAGTAATGGATGGGCTCTAACCCATTATTCTCTTTTTTTTAAAGTATCAAATGATCATGCACTCTCTCAGACAAGACGTAAAAGAGAGACAATCAGGGAACAAGAAAGGACTTGGCAACAAATCACTTAAAACTAGCACATTGCAACAAGCCAAGGCAATAAATTCAATTAATAACATCGACTACTGTTAAGCAGAGCAAGGTTTCTTTACATTAATGCAATTGCTGATTCTATCAAGAATCAATTTGAGAATAGCTTCGACCATGTGACTTTCTAAAGCCAGCCTACCTCCACTGAAAGATGTGCCTAAGCACCAAGCCATTCACTAGCAACTAAAGGTTTGACCATATCACAGTGGTGCTTGAATCCTTTGGCTGGCTGCTGATGTAAAGCAGCTGCATTCTGAGACCAAAACAGGCAAAAACACAGAGCAATATACCTAGCTAGTATCAACAAGCATTTGCAATGCAATAGGTCTCGCATTTGCGAAAGTTTGAGCTATTGGCATTGTAAATGACAATGCCTTTTATTTATGTGTTTTGAAAACCTGCAATTGCTGTGTAAACATGCACTTGGTACTTACAGTCCTTGCTTATGAGAAGCAAGGCTGGCAGTAAAAGAGGCGCAGTTGCTGCCAGCCTTGTTTCTAGTAATGCGAGACCTATTGAATTGCAAATTCTTTTTGGCAGCAGTATTAAGAAGCATTTGCAATGCAATAGGTCTCACATTTCTAAAAGTTAGATCTATTGGCGTTGTAAATGCTAATGGTTTTTATTTAGGTTATTTTGTTTGCCGTGGTGGAGGGACGTAAATAAATGTCCTCGAAAAAAAAATATTGTAAGTGAAATGCACCTAAATCTGCAATCCTGCTTCGTGACAAAAAACAACTTGTGTCTACACCATCTTCTCTTATTAACTAACGAAGTAAAAGCACACAATTTACTCACAGAGTTCGGATAAACGGAACGTAGTCAGTCTATTGCTGAAATGGAATTAGTTCAAAACAAACGTGACATGCGCGTTTAAAAGGTGCTGGTTAGTCAATCGAAAACACGTGATTTGCCCACCATATGTGATGAAACTAAACAAAACACTTCGGATATATTGTACAACCCAAATATTGACAAAGCCTAAATACACCATATGTTGTAAGCGATGCGTGCAACAAATAATTAGGTTTTTAAAAATAAACAACACACAGGAATTAAATAGGAATAAAAGAATAAATACAATGACAAAACCAATGCCGCACAGACCAGGTTATTGACCCCGGTCTGGGTAGTTACACACCTTGGACTCTGGCATCAGGTGGACGGTGCGAGATACAGGGCAGCTGACTGCATATGGCAGCAGGAGAGTAAGGCACTGGAGCTGACTACAGGCGCTTCAGCCGGAGGCTACGTGGGGACCCTGAGGGAATGAGTGCAGCGGCACTGTCAGTGGGAGCACTGCCAAATGTAGGCTACGGGTCTGCCGGTGCATGGGGCTGCACTGAGGCGGGCAGTGACCATGACAGGTAAGTGCACCCGCTCTGCTATTCAGCTCTAGTGTGTTAGTTATTCCTTATGTCCTCCTCTGAGCTCCTGGCTATGCAGCGCTACTGTTTTCAATCGCTGCAAGTTTCTGAGTTGGCAATATGCGCGTTAATGTCAGGCGAACTGTTTGTGGATCCCACGATGTGAGAGCCAGAGCTGGGAGTACGGCGGACCGAGTCTGCACGGCACGCCCAGCAGCTTGATGCAGCGGCGGCTGCCCGGGAGTAGAGTGGGGTGCGGCCATAGAAATAAGTAATAGGCACTTACACGCATACACACATAAACAAGAATTTGTAAATGCATTGTGTTTGATAAAGTGATGAAGGGCCTACCACAGCGAGGCATTCCCTCCATGCTTTATGAAATGGACAGAGTCGGAGGAATTTGTAAATTGCGCTCTGCTGGCTGCTAAAGTGAGGGTCAGTCGAGCTGTGTTATACTGCAGCCTGCTGCTGTCTCCTGAGCCCCAGCTGCCTCCTTTGTAATCCTCCGCTGCGGCACCAATATATGGCATGAACAACAACACCAGAGCTAAGTAAAAACGCCAGCACGCACTGGAATGGATTATGGTGGTGATATCAACGCGCGGTGAGAAAGCGCTTGGCATGATGGGATATGTAGTCCCTGCAACTCCTGCTATTCGGGCACTTAGAGCAGTTCAAAGGAAAAAAGGACTACATATTCCGGGATTCAGCGGAACATCCATTGCATTCCAAAAGAGGACAAAAACAGTAGTTAGGCGCCGCTCCTTCCGGACTAAACGGAAGTCAGTCTCAAATAAAGAGCCTGTAAAAACCAAGCTAACACGAGCTATGGCAACGTTCAACAAATAGCAAGCGGCAGCAGAAACTACCGCCAATAGGCGGAGTTTCACCCAACACATACAGATTACTTGATGCCTCGCCTTATGCGAGACCTAAAAAATATTAATAAATTCAAACTGCCAGAAAGTAAGTCGGAAGGGTTCCAAGAATGACAAGGGGCTAGTGTAAGGCTGCAAGCATCTCAACACCAGCAGCGCGCGAAGCTTGGCCTTTCAGTTAGAGCTTTACTATGCAGGTCACATCATGTGCCACTGCATGCAGGGACAAATGTGCTCCCCTACAACACCCACAAGGTGCTCCTCCTGACGGACCTCCATGAAAAATGTGTAGGGCAGGCAGCACAGGGTTGACACTCTGAGCTTTTAACACAGGCAGGCGAAGGCTGAGTAGAATGACAGATCAACTAGTCCTTCCGCGGCAGCAGCACCGTGGAAAGAAGCTGCAGTGATGCTTTAAGTTGATGTATGTGGCTCCGAAATGCAAATCCTCTCGTTTTATCCCCCCCCCCCCTCCTGTGGTCACAAAAGGCTATTTAGAATCATTTCTGGAAAAAAAGGGAAACAGCGTCAAAACTCATGACCACAGCAAAGCAGCGATAGTTGTGGCCGTACTGCGGAGCCAAGAAGGGCCTTGACGTTTTGTGGAGGGAAAGGGCCTTACTTGTGTTCCTTCCTCAATTGTAGGGCAGCCGACACTGCCTACCTCCCTGCACAGCAAGTACATGTTATTTTAAAAAGCGCCTCTCAGCTTTGTTTTTTGTGGCGTTGTAGGGTCGTGGCACTGTCAGCCACACCATCTTGTGAGGAGAACAAGTATACTACATTGTCCAGAGAGGTTAGGGTGACTTCCACTTTTTCACGACCCCAGCCATATTTTTCTGGCCTTTGTAAATGTCAACATTTAACTATGTCTGAATTAGAGAACTCATTTGAGCTTTTTGTCTGACGCCCAATGGATGGTTCCACCTGGCCGCTCACCCAGCCGTGACAGATGAATACACCGGGACACCGGGGCCAGCGTCTTCCTAGGGCCTGCCCCAGGCACTGTTCTGAACTGCTTACACTCTGAGGATGTTTACTTTGCAAAAATTGTCTCACTCTATACGTCCGGAGTCAGAGCGAGTGGGATGTAATTTCAGACCTGGAATTACTGGATGCATTCCCAGTAGGTTAGTACTGCGCGAATCATTATTTTCAGTCCCCTTACTGATCTGTAACGTGTGTGTCTGTGTCACGTAGTTGGACGATAAAACGTTGTTGCATTTGCATCTGCCACTTAGAGGGTTTCCCGAGGGCTAGTTTCAGCATGTTTTTATTAAAAATCCAAAAGTACTGTCAGACTGAATAGGTTAATGAACAAATGTGCACTTTGTGCGCACCATTCTTAGGTCAGGATCCATTGCTGGAACTATAGTTTCAAACTAGTCACAGACAGCAACAACAAATACGAATCCAAAACAAGCTTCTAGTTACAAACTTCAAGTCTTTCAAATTCTAGAACGATGCCACGTAAAAGTCCTTAGTTGGGTCATTGTGACCAAAGGCAGCAAGTGTAGTCTAAATACTAAAACCAAACACCAAAAATATTACTGTCGTAAATCATGATTCACCTCCAGGCATAAACAGGATAAAATAAGAGAGAAACAAGAACCTAACAACAAGAAAGTGAACGAGTGGTGTGCGCTCGATGGAGAAAAAAATACGAGACTGCTCTGTCTCAGAGTCTGGTCGGGCTGCTTGCTCGGCGGTTTAATGGCGTGGATTCAGCTGGCGAGGAGTGAAAGATTGCACAGGGCCGCTTGTTAAGAGACTTTCATGCGTATCTGTCAATGCTGTTTTGCTTTTTAAGTACAAATAAAAATGCTTTGTAAAAATGTATTTCATGTCGGTACATGGAATGCATTTTTAGGAAGCTTTTTCATTTGTACTTAAAAAACGAAACAGCAACTCATTCCTGTTTCAACACAAATGCCAGTCCACGGCCACAACAGCTGCGAGGAGCAGGGCAGGCACAGATAGCAGTGCCCCCTGCTCTGAGGCCTGGCTCTGCTGTGAGGCGGCTGGAGCCCCGTGACTGATTGGGAGGGGGGAGAAAGTGGAGCCAGGAAATATACAATAAAAACTCTGCCCGGCTTGGGTATTTTTGAGCCACAAAGGAGCCCGCTTTTCTGTCGCTAACACCCATGATGAATCCCCGATTGTCAAAAACGGCAAAAAAAAGTGCGCTTAAGGTCTCTGTCACAAAATGCGATTTAATGAGCTCTCTTTTTTTCTGGCAGGGAGAGGCATGTGAACGAACACACGGTGCCCGCGTCGCACCCGGAGACAATGCAACGAAAACGGGGCACGGACGGTGCCCAAGTGGGGGTGCGCTGCTCAGACTAAAAATGCGCACTTCGAAGACTCGGGGCGCAGCAGGAAAGCACACTTTCATCTGTGCCTGGAAGCGGAATGAACGAAAGGGAAACCTCTGAAGGTGGGCTCGGAGCGGAAATCCCGACCACCGAGCTTGGGGTTGCACGCTTCATTCGGTTTTAAGTTATCGAAAACTATGGGCAGGGTTAACAACAAAAGACACACGGGTCGCAAACCTGTTACACAAACACTCTAGATATGTTTTTTATTGAACTGACGACCGACGTGCAGATGCGACCGCCTTTCAACTGAAATTAATTTTAGCTGCCAAGGTTTCAGATTGCTATGTGTGACATTTTTATAATGTCAGTGTAATTATGAGTGACATTCCAACAACTATGGGGCCGATTCCGATCTCGGCCGGTAGTGCTCCGAATCGGATTCGGATTTACCGGATCCGATTCGGAGCCCTGTTTCCCGACCGAATCGTACGCGGGTCCGGCCGAGCGAATACGATGCAAGCTCCCGCGAAATCGCCGACCGACTCGTACGCGGCTTCAACACGCTCCGAGCGACTCGCACGGACACGACTCGCACCGCGCTATGGAGACGTTTCCCGGCCGGGTAAGTACGATGCGCGCCGCGAGCAGTCTGACTGACTCGCGCCTTCCGGCTCGAAAGAGCTGTCGGAGCCGGACTTTGGGGATCCGCGTCGGACCCCCCTGTACGCGTAGGCACGCGAGTTGCACACAGGGGGGACCCATTGGTCCCCCCCTACCTGTGCATGTATGCCGCGATGCGCATGGATGCGTACCCGCTGTAGGGGGCGCCCTTGTTCGCCTCGCACCCATTGAGTCAATGGGAGCCCGCGTACGCGTTGTACGACCGGCTCCCATTGACTTCAATGGGAGTCCGACCGAATCGAGTCCGATAGCATGCGAATGCATCGTACTCGTCCGGTCGGACTGCTAGGGTCCGATTCGGTCGGAATTCTCTCCGGGTCCGGCTCGGTCGGAGAGATTTCCGGCCGGAATCGGAATCGGCCCCTATGAGTGACACTTTCTCCCGAACAAAATTAAGCAATGAAGACGAGGGAAACATATAAATATTAGGAAATTACACCCATTAGAGCAACAAGAAACTCTAAGAAGATGTTAAAATTGCCGGAAAGCACCAGAAATGGAAGGGCACACACATAGCTAGGGGTCACAATTCGGCCGCAAAGTGTAATTTTTTTCAAAAAGACACATTGAGCAATTTAATAAAAATCAATTCGCTGATTACAGTACGGCGCCACCAGCTATTATTAACCTGTGGCTGAGAGTAAGTTGCATGGCTATTCTAAGCACATAACATTACAGTACAATGAGGCATGATTGGGTGGGGGGTTAGGACAAGCCTCAGGAGAAGAGGCTGACTGAGGTACACATAGCCTATCTATGTAGGCTGTATTATTTAAAAAAGACATTTTCTGAGACACTGACTAGCAGTAATAATTCTAAAGCTCAGCGTCCGACCACCCTGGCCAGGGTCCGGTAAGTTGCCCGCGCTATGACCTACGAGTAATTGTACCAATGTGTGTCATGCAGCAGGCTGTAAGACTAGTCTAAAAAATATATATGGCACAGAATTGTTTACTTTAAGATATTCCAGCTATTTGGCAGAAACATGTCGAACCGCCACTGGCCCGGGCCAGTAACCCGCGCTACCGGGCAGAATGGCATCATTAGAGCACTCCCAGGGAGCTCCTATGCCCGAACCCGCAGTGGTGTCTGCTGCTTTGCTAGAGAACATGCTTGTGTCCTCAAACTGCTTACTTCTGCACACTGTCCTGCCTGCAGCTGCCTAGGACTCACACAGTTTGCGGGGCTCTTTGTGAACTTGCCTTGCCACCTTGCACCAACCCCTGGCTAGACTCGTAGACCTGCCCTGGTTGCACTGTAGGGCTGCTCTTCATCTCTCCCACGGAAGCACCAAAATTAAATATGCCTGCTATGATCCCCCAGCCAGAACCCTCTTTGCACCTGGCTGGGAATAACCCCTGCAATCATGCTCTACGTCGCTCCCCACTCCTGGCTGTGCACCACTGAATGCTGCCGGTGCCTGTCCTGGGGAGACGCGGCGCCCGACTGCTGCTGTCCCAAGTTGTTCGGCCTCATGGAAGCCATAATGAATGCACCGGCGCTTGCTGCAGCAGTATTAGAATAAATACGTCGCACTCCTAAAATTAAATTAATTTGATAGTGTTATTGTGACTGACAAATAGTGAGTTCACTTACAGTGTTCACAGTTCGTCTTCGCACTCTTCTCTTCCCAGGCTAAGGCAGCGTGACTCTGCACCGGTGACGACAGGCCCTCAGCCTCTCACCGCGCTCTCTTAACTGCATCATGTTGCCTCGTGTTGGCCGACCCGAGCTGCCGGCGGGCGGCGTGACCGTTTAGCTCCTGAGCCTGCCTCCCCCACATCGCGGGTGGCCCGGCTGGGCAGGGCAGGGCAGTCTGAGTGACTGGTGCGAACAGCAGCGTGCTGCGGGGCCAAGCAGCACCATGATTGCCCACGGTCGCCCACGAACAAGTGAGTAACACTCGGCAGATGGGCCAGTCCGCAGCAGAGGGAGTCCTCACAACATTTAATAACTCTCTGGAAGCAGGACGTGACGTGACGTCCTCCTGTGATGCTACACTGAACGGTGGGCCGGGCTATGGCGCCACTCAGGCTGTCTAGTGACTCAGAGCCCCGCTGCGCATCCCGCAGGAATGAAAAAAGATACATTGTAGCAGCACTGGCTGCCACTCTCGGAGGCTGAGCCTGAGTTGCTAGGAGGGCTCCCTAGCCTACAGGAGCAGCCCGTGCAAGCACTGATGCGTGCCGCCAGCTGCAACACACTGTTTACAGCGCGCTTTCTGTGACAGCTCTCATGTGCATTATGCGTGACAATGCATTTCAGTGCGGTGATGCGGAGCACCACACTGAAATGCGTTAGTGTCACGTCTGATGCGTGATACTTGGCAGGACTGATTTAATGTTCTTTTATCATGCTTCCCGTTAGTAGAATAAGGAAAAGCGGTCTGGCATTTATCACGGCAATCGTTTTAAACGTGCCGAATTTCTACGTATAAATGACTCAGAAAACCATTTCACTGAAAAGTTTGAAAATTCATTGTAAACTCGCTTTACAAAAATGGACGGCTGGCACGTGTAAATATGCCGAGGCAAGCGCGGTACCGCAAAGTCAGCCGCGTGTTTATTTTCGCATCGCGCTTTCACTTTAAGTGAAAGCGCGATGCGAAAATAAACACGCGGCTGACTTTGCCAAAGCCGAATGTGAACAAGGCGAGGAGGGAGAGGAGGGGGGCCACGCCCCCAACCACGACCGGCGCTTACATTTGTCGGCAGGGTCTGACACGTGCGTCAGGGAGGGGTAAAAAACAGATGGCACACTGCACGCAATTAAATGCGAGCGAAGCGGAGGAAAACTGTAGTTAGGCGGCGCCGCTGCTTTGGGACTACACGGAAGTTACCATAGGATCAACAGCCAACAGAAATCAAGAAAACAACAGCAATGCCAGACTTAAACCAATCGCAAGGGGCAGGAGAAATTACACGGAGTTGAGGCCAATATACAGATTACTTTAAGTCTCGCTGAGACAGCGCTTGCAGCGCATGCGCTGCCAAGGCGAGACCTAAAAATGTAACACTTGAAATCCCTAAGTTCAAACACACGCAAAATAATAAGCAAGTTAACGCAAGATCAGCACCCAAAATATGGAACGACATGACATCAGACTATCCAAATTTATCACAAACTTCCCAACAAATTGACAAAATAACTGCTATTTAATACATGCTTTGGGACATTACCGATATGATTCCACAAGTGAGTGGACAGTACAAAAACAACTAGACTCTAATCACTAAATCATTGAGGACATAGGAAAATTACAGATCCCACAACCACAGCTCTCCAAAACACCTGCCTAGGGACTAGACACTGTGTCAGCAAGACAAAATGGTGGCTGGGACCTAAAATGGGGACCATATATATGCGTTGGGCTACGAAGTAGCCCAACTGTAGCCCAAACCCCGGTGCGGTCGCTGGTCTGCATGAATTTCCCCCAAAACCCTGGGGGGGCAGACCTCCCTGTGGTCGGCTGCCCCCCAAGTCCCCACTGGGGAAGAGGGGAGCAGCACAGACCACCGACACCTGAATTGTGTGTGAAAAAGGCCGCTATATTGAAGCAGGTGCACATTACAACATAACCTGGGCCTTTGCCTTACAAAACTATTACCTCACTATACATCTTTAATTACCTATGATACGCTACCCCCACCTCTAACATACCCCTCCCCATACCACTCTTAAAACCTCAATATAATACTTGCATCAGAGCTGATCAACCGTAACTGAGACCTCTAAGATCCCTTCCGCTTTCCTACCTCAGTTACCCTTTGAACCACATTAAAATTCCTACCTAACCTTGAACTTCCTATGTCGTCTAAGCGTGAACTTGCCTACCCGTTCCCTTTCAGCCTGAACTGCCGCTGACAAACAATAAACTTCTGTAAATCATGGCAACTTCTCAGCCGACCACCACCCAGAGAAAGGGGAGGGGAGAGGGAACTATTCTGTCAACCTGCTCCCCTCCCTCCCCGTCCCCTTCTCTGCCTCCCACCCCTCCCCTATCATACCGATAAGACCAAAGGGAACTGTCCATCCTATGAAGTGCCTAGCACTTTGGCCAGAGCCAGCCTTACCTGCAGTAGGTATAAATCCATGCCTTTAAATGAGAGATGTACCCCATCACCCCTGAAAAACTCGACATCCTTGTATCGGAGATCTGAATGTTCCACCCTACCAATCCCCGTGTCACGGCAGATGCTTCTTGCTAGGTAACTTCTCATAAAATCATCTCTCCCTTCCTTCCTTTGATCGGTCTTGGACTTATACAGCCAAACCTGCACACCCTCTTCCACGCAATGAACCTCCTCCCACAGCAGACCCCTACTTCCTTTGCCCCCCACTAGCTCCGATACTCTGAGGGCCCCAAAAAACATCTATGACATGAGGGATGCGAAAAGCACCATCTCCCCCTGAATGTAGAATACCTTCGGAAGGAAGGGGATCACTCCCGTCAACTCCTTTAAAGTCAGGGGCCTTCGCTGGCATACCCCTTGTCCAGTTTCCCTCACCGAGCCCTCCAGAATCCTGCTCCCCTGCAGACGAGGCATAGCCCCATAGTAGCTTACCCATAAATGCAATACCGGACAATTTGCCCGCTATTGTAACCTTTGACTGACCTTTCCCTATGAGAGACAGTATACATTGTACCACATCCCCACCCCTCTCCCTTTCTGGCTTTCTGGCTAATGTAAGGTCTTTGCCAACGCATGCAGTCAACATATGGGACCTGCTGTCCTCCACTAACCCTCACATAGGGTTCCTGACAGAAACCTGGACTAAGCCTTGCTCCAACCCCGCAATCGCAGTGGCACTTCCAGGAGGTTATCACATACAAAAACTAGATAGACTGCACAGGGCAGGAGGAGGAATAGCCATCATTTACAAGGACGCCATCACAATCTCCATCCTAGACCAAATTTGCAATGACCAGCTGGAAATATTCGTTTTTAGAATGGACAAAGTCTCAGCTGGAAAGGAGCTTTAGTATATCGCCCCCCGGGACCACTATCTAACACCACCACCTCACAGCTTATGGAATTAATTTCCCCACATGTTATATCAGCCAGGAATTTTTTACTTCTTGGAGACTTTAACGTGCACAGCGAAAACCCAGATAATCCAGAGGCAACTTCCCTTCTGACAGACCTGCCCTCACTCAATCTAACTAGAATAAATAAGGAGCCCACTCACCAGGCAGGTCACACGCTGGATATAATACTAACAAACTCCCCCAACATATCCTATGGAGCAACGTACCCCTTGACATGGTCAGATCATTCCATGATCGAGTTCCGTATCAACGGTCCAAAGGCACAGACTGTCCCCAAATATTACCCTAAAAAAAGTTATAGACAATGGCATAAACTTACGCCCTCACATTTTCAAGCCGCTTTTATTCCACCTCAATACTCTGAAACTGACAATGTAGAGGAACGCCTAGCCTCCTTCAATTCCAGCCTGCTATCCACTATGGACAGCTTAGCTCCTTTGAGACAGTGCCCCACGAACATAAAACGCCGCCAGACACCGTGGTACTCTGCCACCCTTCGGCTCGAAAAAAGTCAATGTAAAAAACTTGAACGCCGTTGGCGTCGCTCACATGACACAATAGACAAAGAAAGATTTAAGTATGCACTAACACAGTACCATAATAACCTGAAAAACGCTCGCAAAACTCCCATCGCATCCCAACTTGAACAAGCAGGGAGCACTCTGAGAATTCTCTACCAGATCCTAAAAACATTCACCAACCCCAAGGCCTGCGACATTGAATCCACCCCATCTCAAACGCTGTGCGACAATATAGCAAGCCATCTAACCCAGAAAATTGATATGATTTATAATAAAATCACCTCGACTAAGGGCCCTCAGACTGACCCTAAGTTTGATCTCCCACCGGCCACTCCCATTTCTCACATGCTGGAGAACTTCCCGTTACTTACTACAGAGGAGACTGAAGCTTTATTAAGAAGCGCCAAATCAGGGTCCCCACTGGATCTCATTCCTGCTAAAATAGCCGCCACACTATCTAAACAACTAGCCGGCCCCATCTGCTCTATCCTAAACAGCTCCATGAAGGAAGGCATTCTCCCACTGGATTGAAAAGCTGCACAGATTCTCCTAATTAGAAAAAATTCTAAAATCCCCACGGAAGACGTAACCAACTACCGCCCCATTTCCCAACTTCCCTTACATAGCAAAATCTTGGAAAAACACATTAATAAACACTTATCAGATTTCGCTGAATCCTCGAACTGCTTAGATCCCTCTCAATCTGGATTCCGTCCCAGATATAGTACAGAGTCTGCGTTGGTGGCAGTCACTGACAACATCAGGATGCTGTTGGATAACGGTCAAGCAGTACTCTTGGTGCTGCTTGACCTATCCGCAGCATTCGATACCATCTCCCACCAGACTCTACTTAGGAGACTGGGAGACATAGGCCTTAAAGGGAATGCCTTGAAGTGGATGACCAACTTTCTGTCTGACAGAACTCAGACCATTAACCTAGGTCCATTTCACTCACAGACCACCAGGGGGACCAAGGGAGTACCACAGGGCTCATGTTTGAGCCCTACCTTGTTTAACATTTATGTTACTCCCTTGGCGAGACTATTGAGGAATTTGGGATTTATCCCTATATCCTACGCTGATGACACCCAACTGCTCCTCTCCTTTGACAAAACCAATTCCAACATTCAGACCACCTTTGCAGAGGGTATGAAGGCCATCAGGGAGTGGATGAAAGAAAATTTTCTCCAGCTCAATGCAGCTAAGTCAGAGATTATGCTGTTTGGTGAAGCTACAGTGAAGTGGTCCCCTAGCTGGTGGCCAGAGGAACTAGGTCCTACCCCATGTCCTAAACAGGTGGTAAAAAACCTTGGAGTTCGATTAGACCACAAACTCACATTGGGAGACCATACCACCTCCACTGCTGGAGCATGTTTCCATAGCCTTAGCCTACTCAGAAGAGTTTTCCCTTTCCTGCCACTATCGACACGGAAAACCTTGATTCAGGCATTAGTCCTAAGCCGTCTGGACTATTGTAACGCTCTGCTGATCTCAGCCACTGAAAGCTCCATAAACAAACTGCAGGTGGTCCAGAACACCGCGGCCCGCCTGGTGACCAATGCCCCCCCCCAGAACCGCATCGCTCCCTCTTCTTCAACAAGCATTTGCAATGCAATAGGTCTCGCAGTTACGCAAGTTTGAGCTATTGGCATTGTAAATGGCTATGCCTTTTATTTTGGTATTGGTTTTTAAAACATAAATAAAAGACATTGTAATTTACAATGGCAATAGCTTAAGCTCGCGTAAATGCGAGACCTATTGCATTGCAAATGCTTGTTAAACCAGTGATGAGCTGCATTTCGGGAGTTGCAGCTTCACTTTTGACATTTCTGATATATAGAAACCCTGTTCACTTCCCAGCTCTCAGGAGAGGGAGGGTTTGCTTTACTGTTTAAAGTAAACAGTCTGTGTTTGCCAGTTGGGAATTTACACATATTGACATCAAATATGTTGTGATACAGAGCTTTGGTATAGACCGAGTTGGGGACTGTTTGCCCACGCGCTGCTCGCCGCAGAATACAGGGGTATGATGATCCAGGGGACAGAGGGACACAGAGGGGAGACAGGGTACCGGGAGAGAGGGTATGAGAAAGAAAAGGACAGAATGAAAAATGAATGAAGCAAGTGAGTGACAGGAGGAAATGAGAACAAGGGAGGTGAAAAGGGAAGGAGGGAAGAAAAGAAGCAGATGAGGCGGGAAGGAGGCATCAACCCGGAAAAGAGAGAAGAAAGACGGAATGCAGAAAGGAGCCGTAAAGGAACAGAGGGAACGAACGGAATGAGTAAAAGGAGTGACACAGAGAGCAAGGTGAAAGGGAGGAACAGAGCGGGCGAGGGACGGAGGGAGGAGAAGGGAATGAATGAAAGAGGGAAGGGCTTGGACGAAGACAGACATGCGTGAATAGTGTAAGAGAGCCAGAAATAGAAACCCAGCTAGAGACAATCTAGTGAATGGGTGGGCGGGAGAAGGGATCGATGGACGTAGGAATGAAATGAATGAATTGCTGAATGGATTTATATTGCGCAGTCACGTTCCCCGTAAGAAGACTCTGCGCTGTGATGGTGGTGGTGGTGGCAGGGTTAGCAGAACACATAGCACATGCCCTGACCCTACTGCTGCCTCCGGGGTCAACACAAGGAGGAGGCTCCCAGAAGGGATAGCGCAGCTGTCTTATGTAACACAACCCCAGGGCCTGAAGATTGTGCTGGAAAAGACGAAAAGCTGAATATGATGCAACAGCGGCCTCCAGTGGTCACGGCTTGTTTAGTCTCAAACCTCACTACTTGTTACTGATGTGTATACTCAGTAAAAATTATTTAAACAAGCATTTGCAATTACAAAGCAATTATCACGGCACTGCGCATTAACTTTAAACACCGTAAGCTAAAGCGCGGGTGCCGTGATTGCTTCAAAAGTAAAGAAATAGAAAAGCATTTTTTTTCAATTTCTTTCTTTTTGAAGCAAATCACGCGCGGCAACGAAAGCAAAGCGCGTGCATATGCTGTGTCTTCAGCTCAGCTGTTAGACAGACTTACGCGTGCACAAAGCGAAAGTAAATACTGTGCGGCAACGAAAGCAAAGCGCGTGCATATGCTGTGTCTTCAGCTGCTGTTAGACAGACGTACGCGTGCACATGTCCTGTCCCCCTTCGCCCACCAAACCGACAACAATAGGTCTCGCCAAGGCGAGCAGCGCATGCGCTGCATCGCTAGGCGAGACCTAAAAACTGCACTGGTTACCAGTACGGAAGAGGATCAAATTTAAGATCTGTTGTATTGCATACAAAGCATTAATCAACCTAGGCCCCAGCTACCTAAACGACAAATTTGTTAGCTATGTTCCTTCCAGACCCCTTCGCTCTGGAGCTAAAGCACTTCTCCAAGTTCCGCGCTTTAAAAAAACCAGCTTAGGTGGCAAAGCCTTTTACCATCTGGACCCACACTACTGGAATGAACTCCCCATTCACTTGCGTCAATGCACGGACTATCTGGCATTCAGAAAGTTGCTGAAAACCTCACTGTTCTGATTGTCCCTCCTTGGTTTATTATGGCGGTCCTAGCGTGGAGATACCCTGATGGGGTGATTCGGGCGCTCTATAAGTAAATAAAATAGAAATAGAAATAGTAACGATATAAACTATAATCACAAAACTCAATTCATTTGCTTAAATACGCATTGAGCACCATCTCCACCGTTCACCCATGCGTCTGTGCTGCATCTGGTGCTATTCAAAACCACCAGCTAGAGGGGGCCAAAAACTCATTTACATCGCCCAGGGAGGGCAGCACTGAACATCAAAGTCCTGTCCACATTACCGGGACAATCTCCGTGGGTGTGCGGCACGTATTACTTCAAGTTGGCAACAAGCTGAGGAAGTAATAATCACACTGCCGTCATCCTTTCACCAGTTAAGTACAAACATTCTTGTAAGATTGACTATCTATAGTCAGGGGGTGTAAAAACATCAGAAACCACTGTGTACCTGTCTTTTCGTACGAACAACGTATCCTCTTCTGCGCGTCATTACTGCAAACCCCACAAACGCCGAAAATCTCTGCATGCCCTCTCGGCGTGCTGTAGCGAACAAAGTAAATAACAACAACGGACATCCATGGTTATTAAACCTGGAAGTCCTTCGAGAGCCAGCCCATCCCCTAGTTAACGGTCTGGCTCTTATCTTCACACCGTCACAGACGTTTGCAGATACCCAGCCAGCTTCTATGCTGCTATCCACGTTTGAGTCAGCCGCGCGGCAGACACTGTCTAAATTACTCTACGTCGGTTGACTCACAATCACGTGCCAAACAAGAATCATAAAGATAGAAGTAATACTATTTCTATTGAACAGTGATTCAAGTGGGTACCTTCATAATATTGATGCGGACGATGCTCTAAATGTCCCCTAGTCAAAATGTAATTCCACCCTCATGACTGCTTAAGCAAAGAATATAAATAGGAAAAGTTTAAATCAAACTAACGATCACCATCCACAATTACTAAATAGTCTAAACTAATATAACCAACCCCCCAGCTTCATCAGTACATCGAGAACACAGGGTCAGCTTGATTTAGCCAAACACCGGTATTCAGAACACACCCATAGGAACGAGCGTGTTACGCTAAACAAATAAGCAGGTAAAAAACAGCTATATGAAGGGGAAACGTTATCAGCAGTTGGGCCATGTTACACTAAGCAAGTAAAAAAACAGGTATTCAAAAGGAAAAACTTTATCAACAGTTGGATCATATTGCAGACAGTAAGGGCATGTTCATGCAGGTGCTACATTACTTATACATCAGTATACAGCAGAGTGCAGCTCCCCCCACCTTCTACATTCATTGCCTTCTCATTACACAAGGTAGTTATATGTCTCTATCCCCAGCTGTGCCACACACGTTATTCGAACAAGGTACGCCAAACAGAGAAGGGACCTTCAGTCCTATCCTCGAGAATCTAAAAATGCTATATTCTCAATGAGATAAGATCACTTCCATAACTGTAGTGTGTTCAGTCATATCAAGGCCCAAATTTCATGGTGATCATTAAGACCTTGGACAGCCGTTTTATATTTCTCAATCATGCGTGTCTCGAGTTTATTAAGGGTCACCTGTAGGCTCGCCCTATTGCTATTCTTGACTACCATCAGCACTGACCATTGCATGTCATTCTCATTATGATTGTATTGCTGATAATGTTGAACCAGCAGGGCACCCTGTGTATTGCATTGCACTCTAGATTTATACTGCAAAATGCGCATTTTCACGGGTTGGGTTGTCTGCCCTATGTAAATTTTATCACATGGACATTTCAAACAATAAATAACGTTTTTTGTGTTACAGAAAAATTGTATTGGACATGTTTTCGGCCATTAAGGATGATGGATTTTGAATCATTTGTCATGGGGCAAGCTATACAGTTGTTACACCTAAAATGTCCAATCACTGTTGTAAGTCCCATCATCCCTCGTAGATCCTTTCTAGCTTGTGATGGTCATGTTGATTTGACCAAGTGTTGTCGTAGGTTCTTTCCTTTGCGGAAAGAAAACATAGGTTTTGGGATGCCTAAAATTATAATTTTGCACAATTGGAGGCTGGTGAGCCATCTAGGCATCCCGAAACCTATGTTTTTCAAACTGTAACACAAAAAATGTTATTTATTGTTTGAAATGTCCATGTGATAAAATTTACATAGGGCAGACAACCCAACCCGTGAAAATGTGCATTTTGCAGCATAAATCTAGAGTGCGATGCAATACACAGGGTGCCCCGTTGGTTCAACATTATCAGCAATACAATCATGATGAGAATGATATGCAATGGTCAGTGCTGATGGTAGTCAAGAAAAGCAATAGGGCGAGCCTACAGCTGAGCCTTAATAAACTCGAGGCACGCATGATTGAGAAATATAAAACGGCTGTCCAAGGTCTTAATGATCACGATGAAATTTGGGCCTTGATATGACTGTACACACTACAGTTAGGGAAGTGATCTTATCTCATTAAGAGACGGACGGGACGCATTGGATCTGTCTCTCCTATCATTTGTGACTACTTAACATTTCGTTTGTGTCATAGAAGGTGTAGATTGCTTTTGTTGATACTTGAAGTTGATTCCAGGAAGAGACAAGGAAGTGTATCCTAACTCGTGCCCACTGCTCCGGGTGGAGAGTAGCCGTTGGCCTGGCAACAGCATGTAAACTAATGAGGCCCCAGGCTCCTGCTGCGGGTGAGGCTGGGAGCACAAACACATCGGCGCATGGGCGAGGATGAAACAGTGGACTTGCCATCCCTACTGCTCCTCAATGGCCGGTTTACGGAGCTGCCACTGTAGCTATCAAGGGCGACAGTCCTCCCAAGTACCACGCATCAGGCGTTAGACTAACGCATTTCAGTGAGGTACTCCGCATTACTGCACTGAAATGCATTGTCACGCATATGCATATGTCAGGCACCACTCTTAATACAAAAATAAAATCTACAAACTGTTAGAATGCCAATGTATTTACACCCTCTTCCTCACCTCCCCCGAGTCATCCCTAGGGGATTGACGCTCGCGAGATCCGCATTTAAAAACAGCGGCCACAGAGTTCGTCACCACGGAGAGCCAGTAATAAAAGGCTACGTGTCATAGTACTCTGACACGAAAGATGAGATTTACGGCTCCTCTTCCCGTAACAAGATGCACGTCCTCTTACCTTTCTCTCCTCATGATTTACATATTACAATTAGATGTAATCCGCATGCTCTCCACGCTTCTGAAGCAATAGACTACCCCCCTCCCCCCTCAGCAAAACAAGGGTCTCCATGTCTGTACACAAACCCACGCAGTTCTCTGGCGGAGACAGAGTCACGTCACGAACGTCGGTCTCCGTAACCCTCCACAGGCTGGAAATGTATAGGAAGTGGTTCGTTGATATGGGAAGAGGGGCTTAAAATCACCTTAGCTCGTTAAACAGAGGAGAGGATTCGCAGGGGCAGGTCTGCTGCAGACTACCTCGCAGCCCACCTTGGCTCGCACAAATGAGCAGAGCCACATATTTTCTCCTCTTAAAAGACAAACCGTCTCTTTACACCCTGTTCACATAGGCTGTGACGCAGGACTGGCCACCAGATCGCTAAGAAGTTTTAGAGCACGAGTCCACCTGGGGACTTGTCAGTCCTGGGGGTTGGATTCTTTCTGTAGCAAGTGGTCGCAGGCCTGCACCTCTAACTTGCATCATGGACGATCGGAATGTTCGCACTGAGCGTGGCAGTGCCCTTTCACCACAAGGTAAACTGGCTCCAGCTAATTGCCACCTATAATGTTTTGCATTTTATTTCAACTAGCGGGATGCACCGTTTAAAAATGGAAATATTGATATTTTGTGACTTAAATACCTTTATAACAAAGTGAAGAATATCGAGTTCTGAAGGCTCCTGGTTTGCAAGCAGTTAAACGATTTCATTCCCTCAATTCATTTAATGCTCACATCTGTACTCACAATCGACAGGTGCTCAGCAGAAATCTTTGTGTACAACTCTACAAACAGCCCGGGGTCACTTTATATTTATAGGAATCCGGAATTGTGAGCGCCTGGGATCACATTAATCTGTATACACATCTCAGAGCACACAAATCTCTCCAGCCTACTGGAAACTGCCACAAAAACCTCGTAGTTTGACAGCCAGCCCCCCTTTTCTCATTTCCCCCCACCCCATGCTATCAGGGGTTACAAGAATCCAAATCTCCACCACACTCTTTATTTCCATTACCAGGGCATGGGTGGGCTGCAGTGAGCTCAAGTTTCTGCTAGCTCAGACCAATCACAGCACTGTGCTAAGTTCTGTAACTCTGCTCTCCCCCTCCCAGACTCTAGTCTTTCTTTTGTGTCTGATGGTAGTGCTTAGAAGCAGGCACTCTAGGTCATGTGCACTGTCCACGCTGCTCAGTCTTTCCACCAGGGAGGTCGAATGCTTCTTTCCCACTCAGCATGCCCCTTGCCACTCCATTACTTCCTAAGTGCCCTTCCATTTCTGGTTCTTTGAAGCAGTTTTAAGATTTTCTTAGAGTTTCTCATTGCTCAAATGGGTGTAATTTCTGTTTCTTAGAGTTTCTCATTGCTCAAATGGGTGTAATTTCCGATATTTATATGTTTCCCTCGTCCTCATTGCTTGATTTTGCTCACGACAAAGTGTCACTCATAGTCGTTGAAATGTCACTCATAATTACACTGAAATAATGAAAATGTCACACATGGCAATATGAAACCTTGGCAGCTATGACAGAAGGAACAGAATCCAATGGGCGCTTCCCGCAGACCTTCTCCTTCCGCATTTGAAAGAAACTGGTTGGGTCAGGGGATTGAATGGCGAGACAATGGAGAACAAAACATAATTCGCCGTTATGCGCTGTGCAGGCAACACATTAAACAAATAATCGCAGGAGTGGAGACAGTGTAGCGCAGTAGCCAGAGCTGCTGACTCGAGAGCTGGTATCCCGGTTCGAGTCTCGGCGGCGAAACATACTGTGATTCTGGGCAAGTCACTTAATCTCTTCAGGGTGATAAATTTGTCTATATAAACCTGCAAATTTAATTTAACAGCAAGCCGAAAAAGACAAAACTCCATGAAAAAATAGTTCCACCAAAGCAGATGATAACTGTATTCCAGCTGTGGGAAATTGATAAGAGAAGCAGAGAAGAACAGGGATTGGTAAATGCAGGAAAATATGCTACAGCCAATAGAAATAGCGCAAAAGTAAGTGACAAGCACAGGAACCAATGAAAAGTGAGGCGGTGGGGTGTGAGCCCCTTTTAAGATTTTTATTGTATACAATAGATTTCACAAGCACAGCGTAAGTGCTGTGCAGGCGAAACCTAAAAAATGTATGGCGCACGCACATGATCTGTGATCGCCCATGATGAAAATTTGGTATCGAGGATCCATATATCGTTGAAGTTGGGCAGGGGTGCATGTCAATCACCATGCAGGTGAATTTTTCTCGCAACAATACATTAAAGAAACAAAATGATTGTTGTCAGGTCTAATGTGGCATTAATAAATTATTAATACATACAGAGACATAAGTACATTTAAAAAACCCAAAATTGCTCACTCCCTCTCGCTCTCTTTCACTGACACACAGCACAAACTACATACAGGAATGAACCATGACTCCAAAAAAGGAGTTCTATATCTAAAAACCACAATAAATGCTATTGTTAACTGCCCACGCAACATTTCCCTGCATATGTTACATGTGAAGAATTGCATTGAACGTGTGTACATCTACACCTACATGTCTTAGAAACCCATTTCTCCCAAACACTTCTTTCTAGTGGGTTATTTCACTGGGGAGCCCTTTCCGACCCCAATCCTGTTGTCCCCTACATCCTCCTTTCCCTGTTATATTTAAATCTATCCCGCACACATTAAATAGCAGAGCCGGAGTTCTCCGCTGAACGCTCGTCCCTAAAGTTAGCAGAAGTGCAAAATCGTCCATTCTTGATCAACTATCCTTCAGGACAGAAAACACCTCTATCCTAGTGTTGTTTGGATCTACTATGACCCCCAAAAATAGCTGAGGAAAATTTTGTGCAAAATAAGTTGAATTCATCAGAGGGGGAGGACCTCCATGGCCATCATTTAGGGGTCGCCAGGGGTCGCAGCTGCAACCCCTAGCTTGCTTCTTGCTACCCCTGGCACTGATTGTGCAACCTCTGGCCTCAGAGGTGGCAAAATCAGTGCCTGGAACACAGGGGCCACTCTTCCTAATGGACGATGGTTGGAGCTCCACTTGCCTGGTTTCTGTCAATTCTTTGACTATACAAATAGTGAATAATAATATTATTCACTGTTAGTGTAATAAAAAATGGAGTGCATTAGCTGGAATATGACCCTATCTGGAAGTAAAGGTAAGTAAAAAATGCTGTTAAATGTATGTTGTATACATGCTTGCGGGTGAGAGTGTGCTTATGTGTGCAAAAGTGTGTGAACGTGTTAGTAAGTGTAAGCATATTTGTGTGAGTCAAAGTAAAGGTCAAATGGCGCGCAATGTCACTTCCACTACCCCTGGCATTTTGGTGAATTGATGTTCATGAGGCCCTCAAACATTTTCCTCATCTTTATGGGAGGAGAGACCCAGCTAGCCAAAATTCACCCCAGGCACTTTGGGGCCGATTCACAGAACTAATCTGAGATAAAATCCTAAACTTACTACTTTTTGTATTCACAGAAGGCATTTAGTAGTAGTAAAGTTAGGACTCCTAACTTTACTACGACTAAACTGAGAAAAAAATCCTAAACTTACTACTTTTGGTATTCACAGAAGGCATTTAGTAGTAGTAAAGTTAGGACTCCTAACTTTACTACTACTAAATGCCTACCAGGAAGTGAAATACAGCGAGAGAAACCCTTTGTAGAGACATGGAGAGCTGCAAGTGCTGTGAGCATTTCCGGCGCTTGGTCCAGATATAGACCTGGGGCAATTCGGGACGGTCACTTTGGACCCAATGCCAAACATCCACGGCTCACCCTACTGCAGAAGTCCTGGAGAAAGCCTGACGAGACCTCTGAACCGATTCAGTCTCACAAGCAGCATCTTGACAGTGAGTGTTGCTTTTTACATATTTAAGTCGTATTTCTGCAGAAATATCATGCCTTGCAATATCTGTGTTATCTGAGTGTTGTCATTAAGCATTATGTGGGCCGAATCCCATTTAATTATTAACTGTAATGATGCAAGAAATGTGCAAAATGTTTTGCCCCTTTGCGTAAAAGAATGTGCCAAATGTATTCACACACAGGAGACTGGTTTGTACAGAGAATGCCTTGCAGGAATATTGTAAACCACACCAAAAAGACTTTTCTCCTCAAAACTGCCTTCTAACAGAATCTCGTGTGATTTTCATATGCGTAGAATGAACTTGAGTAAGCACGTGGTGCTATATACTGCCAAAACACCCTTGCTAATTGTATGTTATTTTTCATAATTTCAGCATAAACCATGCAGATGTAATGGAATGGAAATGTCATTTGTTACATGTCCTGCAAACAGCTGCACACATCTCATTCCCCTGTTGCATCATGATGACGTCTGTGTTAGGCCTACGTTCGAGCAGTGGCGGCTGGTGAAGTTTTAAAGTGCTGAAGCTAAGAGCAAGTCCGAAATTAGACTGTGTGAGCGAGTGCACCATGCAAGTGCAACTGTCACCATAGGACTTTATGTGTGGGTGTCTCAACGTGTGTAGATTTAGAATTAAGGATAGTAAATTTATACTTCCCTATCTATACTTACCTGAAGTATATTTTGGCAATTGATATCCTGGCTATGATATTTCTGTAGCACAATATGTTTGTGAATGGTATTCGGAAATAAAATCCCTTCTTTTGTGCCCTCTATGCCCTCTTATTTTCTTTCTTCATTTCTATCTGTCCACGGGTCCTTAAACCAACAAAGAAGAAATTGGCACTGAAGCTGAAATATCAAAGAACAAGTTTATTCATCACTCATGAGTGGGACTACATCCATACAGAGCCCTCAGGAACTGTATGAGGTAGTACATTGAAGTCTCAGAACACAGGCCTTATATACAGCTTTTTCTGCACTGTAAGCATTGAGACTCAAAAGAGGAGGTACAGGCACACACAGAAATAGGTATTGACAAACATGGTCAGACAAGAATCACTTAGCCAGCAGAGTGGGAGAGGAAACCAAAACTGCTTACATCAGTTAAAATAGCCTGACAGTTACACTCTAAGACAGGTGCATTCTAGCAGCTACAGGTCTTTCTGAGCATACATTGCTCTGGGTCAGTGCTGAAGGAGTTAACTATAGTTGATGACTCAGGCAGAATAGAAAAGCAGGCAACAGTGAAGACGGAAGAAGCACATGGCTAGCAGGTGGCTAACTAAAATGGCTGCTACAACCAAAATGGCTTCAGCTTATGCTAACAGCGATTTCTGTCGATTCCCACAAATCTGTATAACTTCCCATCCAGTCCTCATGTTTGCCTTTAACATGTCCTCGCTCGTCCCTCCCTTCATCTTTCCTAAGAGATTTCACGTTATCCGTGTCAGCTGTAACTATTTTATTCTTCTGTACATTTCCTTTATCTAGTCCTATTTTGTTTTTCTGTCTCCATTTCCTCTATGTATTAATTTCTCCTTCTTTTTCTACATCTCACTATGGGGCATATGTACAAAGAGTTAACGCCGCGTTAGCGGCACTTTTCCGACGCTAATGCGGCGATATTTTTATCGCCGCATTCACAAGCTGTCGCTAACAGCTGTTAGCGACAGAGTTCAGGCAAAACCGTCCGTTTTCACCATCGCCACTTATGTTCGCGATAACTATCGCTAATGAGATGCAAGGTAGGCGTTCCCGTGCAAAAACGCACGCTAACTCCAGTTCGCGATATTTACAATGATTGCCCGGGCCCGCGATACGCTCAGAAAACAGCCGCTAAAGCCCGTTAGCGGATGGGACTTAGGACCAGAAAAAAGGTGGCCTTAAAAATGGTGACAAAGAACAGTACATAAGGGAGACTAGCCCAGAACCTCATCTGAAGACCCACTGATGCCATGGAGGTCCTACTCATGCAGCATGGAGCACCAAGAAGGCCACAACAACCACCGCCACTGCCACCGTCCCCAGGACCACCACGGAGGCAGTGCCGGAGAAGACAGCGGGTCCATCGCACACGCCTTACCCTCACAGACCTAATGCCAGAGGATGTGATCGCCCACTACAGGCTCAAAAGGTCATCCATCCTCCGCATCCTGACCCAGATAGCCCCCAGGCTGCAGGCACCAACAGAGCTGAGAACCAACATCCCTCCGCAGACAAAGCTGCTGGCAGTGCTGCACATGTTGGCCTCTGGTACCTTCCAACCAACAACTGCCAGAGTTGGGGGAGTCTCACAGTCAGCCCTATCAAGGTTCCTACCAACTGTCTTGGATGGCATCATCAGCTTGACAGCCCAGCACCTACGCTTCCCCAACACTGCACAGGAACAGCTTGAGACCAAGCAAGGCTTTTATGCCATTGCTGGCTTCCCGCAGGTGTTGGGGGCAATTGACTGCACACATGTCCTACTTGTGCCCCCTGCAGACACTGCACACATATACCGCAACAGGAAGCACACACATTCCATCACTGTGCAGGCTATTGTGGACCACCGGGGCTTGTTCACCAATGTCGTAACCAAGTTCCCAGGGAGTGTGCATGATTTCTACATCTTCCGCCAGTCCATCATCAACCAGCGGTTTCAGGATGGCACATATGGAAATGCACTGCTTGTTGTTAAGTACTAACTGAACACACCACACACCTCAAGTCCACAATCATGGAACTCACAAATGTGAGAATGCACATGCAGCAAATTTCATACAATATGCCTAGTAACATGTCCACCTACCATTCACAACAACCCAAGTGACTGCGGTTACTGGGGCTAGCCTTGTAGACAAACTATCCCCAAAGGCACAGCCCCTCTGCCATACATTTGCAAATGCTGGGAGAGGTGGGAACCAAGTAGGTGCGATGGAGGGTCTGAACCTATGAAGAAAGTATGAACACAAGGCTGAGTCTGGCGGCGGTGTCCTGTATAGTCTGGAGCTTGCAGAGCACAAACTTGTCTATGCGGGCATATAGGGCGTTTCCGTAGTCCAGTCTGATGGTAATGACTGCGTGGGTGACTGTCTTTCTTGACTCAGGGGGGATCCATTTGAAGGTCTCATCGAGGATGCAGAGGGTGTCGAAGCAGCTGGAGGCCACGGCGTAGATCTGTTGGATCATGGAGAGGGAGGAGTCGAGTACGATGCCTAGGTACCTGGGGTCATTGGTGGGGGGGCTGCCGAAGGCGGTGGCCCACCAGGTGTTGTCACATGATGATGGGGTGGTTACGAGGATGGGGACTTATGACTCCTCCGCGTTGAGTACCAGGCAGCTGTTGATCATCCATGTCACAACTTCCTGCAATCCTTCCTGGAAGCCCAGTCTGGTGGGTGTGGGCGTCTTGCTGAGGGAGAGTATGAGCTGGTTGTCCTTGTAGGTGGTGAAGTCTTTTGGGTGTCTTGATATTGCTCCAGTTCTTCTCCAGGCATCTTGGAGGTCAGTGTTGACCGAGGTGGCTTTTCTTGCACGCTGTATGTTGGAGTTGCATAGCGGGGCAAGTTTGTATGCGCAGTTGGAGATCCATGTGTGGAAATCCCGGGCAGCGCCGTTGGTGTTGGCTGCAGCGGTGTGGGTGTTGCCGTTGATGGTGGAGTGGAGCAGCTCCTCGGTGACTCAGCTCCAGTACCTTTGTGTGGCGCGGGCTGTGGGTTTGGGTGGCTTGGGTTTCTCGACGAGGAAGTGTACGCAGTGGTGGTCACTCCATGGGGGTTGAGTGGTGTGGATGAAGTGGACGCTGTTTCCACATGCGGAGATGGGGTCGAGGGTGTGTCCTGCCTTGTGGGTCAGTGTGGTGAAGAGTTGGGTCAGTCCGATGTTTGCAAGCTTTGGCCAGAGGGTACTGGAGTTGGAGTTGTTGTGGTTTGTGAGGTGGAAGCTCATGTCGGAAATTAGTACGTAGTCCATGGAGTAGATGGCGTGGTGTGTGATGATGTTGATGGTGTGGCCGAAGCGGGCCCGGCCTCCAGGGGCTCTGCAGGCGAGGGTGCAGCGGAGTGTTGCTTTGTGGCTGGTCTGGATCTGGAAGTGCAGGTGTTGGGCGGTGGTGAAGGTCTGGCGGCAGCGGCAGCAGGAGAACTGGACGTGAGTTGTGTTTGGTGTGGCCTATTGGCAGTTGTATGTTCTCCTGGCGTTGACTTTGATGAGGGCGGGTGAGTCGTAGCGCTAGATGGTCGGAGATCCTGGGTTCCTGCAGCTGTTTGCGTTTGGCTCGCGAACGGGCGCAGACGGGATTGCCTTTGGCGCGCCGTTGGAGTGCCAGTGATGCAACCGCGCAGCGCCCACAATAAAATAGGCGAGGGGGGAGGGACAAGCAGCTGTGAGGCAATGTAATTTGCATTGATGCTGATCAATTGTCTGAAGCTACACATGGCTAACCTGAATTCCAAAGTAGCACAAATCACACACCACAAAATATAAACACTGCAAACACAGCATGCACAACAACTAATGAACACATCTCTCCATTACATGTTTCAGGTGATCAAGGATATGCACTCTCCCCATGGCTGATGACACCCCTCCGAGCCACAAACACCCAGGCCCAGAGGCAGTATAATTTGGCCCTTGGACGCACCAGGGCCATTGTGGAGCACACTTTTGGCGTGCTAAAGTCACGTTTCCGGTGCCTTGACATCACAGGTGGCAGACTGCTGTACAGCCCGGAAATAGTGTGCAAGATAATCATAGCATGTTGTGTGTTGCACAATATATGTGTACACACCAATGCCCCATGGATCCAAGTGCCAGATGCACCGGACGATGCTGAGGATGATGAAGAAGATGAGGCTGGTGCTGCACACCCCACAGTTTCTGCTGCAGGAACTGCCCGAAGGAACCGAATCATAAACAATTTCTTCACCTGAGCACGTCACAATGTGACAGTCCTTTGTGAAATTTATGTGCAAAATGCACCTAAGCACAGTTTGTGCAATAAAACAACACAACACACATACCTTGAGTGCATGTTTATCCTCTGCATAAGTACATCTCTCTGACAAGGGAAAGTCAAACATTTTGCGGTAAGTATTGTCCAATTGTAATTTTGAGGGTAGGTATGTCTTTCGTGGTCAGAGATGCTTTTTAGGGTGTCTTATGTGGTCAGATATGCTTTTTAGGGTGTAATTTGGGGTCAGATATGCTTATTAGGGTGTCATTTGGGGTCAGATATGCTTTTCAGGGTGTCATTTGGGGTCAGATATGCTTAGTAGGGTGTCATTTGGGGTCAGATATGCTTTTCAGGGTGTAATTTGGGGTCAGATATGCTTATTAGGGTATCATTTGGGGTCAGATATGCTTTTCAGGGTGTCATTTGTGGTAAAAAAAATTTATTAGGGTGTCATTTGGGGTCTGAGATGAAATTACATCTAATACTGTTTATCTGTGTAACAACTTGAACGTAGCGTGCAAAATCTGGCCGCATTAACGTTAACGCAATGTTTTTTTCATAATCGCGATGGAAAATCTATCGCTACACCCATAGAACAACACAAAATATTACCCCTAAGCCAATTTGCATGCAGAATCTCACAGCGTAGTCAAATAACGGGCCGCAAACACACAGGAAGTGATGTCTGCATGCTTCCTGCTTCTTGGAGGAGTGCTGTGCACTTTCACTTTCTCTTTTGAGCATATTGCTGGTGATTGTGGAGAGTGCGGGAGGTGTTTGGTGTTGTGTGCTGCAGATTTTTGATTGAGAGAGTGTTGCTGTGTCCTGTGAGCTGTCGATAGTGTCTCCGTGAAGTGTTGTGTACTTGTTTGTACGTGTTTTTTGCGTCTTGTCCTCAATCTTGTCGGGTGTTTGTCTAAGGGGTAGTTTAAATAATTACTAGTTGTTGGGGCATATATTGGTTTTTTTTTCTTAGGAGTGGGTTTAGGTGTGTGCTGGGAGATGGTGGGTGTGGGTAGGTAGGGCAGGATGTCAGATGGGGCATTGGGGGGCTTCCTCTGGCTGGTCAAATTTTGCCTGCCCTTGATGGTGGAGAGTGGGGGTCGTATCCTTTCTGGATATGACATTCGTGTGCGGAAGGTCAGGTGGGAGCGCGTGAGAGCACAGATACTGCGTGTCTTCGGTGTGGACAGGACTGTCCGCCAATGGAAGCACCGATGGCAGGATTGCGTGGACCGTGAGGGTGACCTGTTGGACCACCTGGGAGTCATCATTGGCCTACAGTGTGATAAGTTCACCCTCAAAATTGATATATGAACACCCATACGAAAAGCCCAAAATGCGGTGTGGGACACAATGGTGTATATGTGCACAAATGTGGCAGAGTGAGGCGTTGGACGTCATGCCTTCACGCCTAACGTTGCTACATCAGAAACGCAATGCTGCACCATATATACAAGCATAGGGTGCAGGCTTGCGTTTCCCCCTGCGCTGGCGCAACACTTAGCACTGTAGTGCCAACGCTGGCACCCTTGCACCATAGTGCGTGCAGGGCAGAGATTGTTCATGTACAGGAAGGGTGACTGTACATAAAAAATCCAAGGCATTGTTTTTTGGACATGTGTGCTGCACAAAAATAAGAGTAATAATGCATTCCTCCTTGTTTTGCAAAGTTAGGTACGCTGCCCTTGTACATAGGCTTCGTGTTACAATGGATGAGATAGGAACAATTGTTCTATTGAAATAGGACATCTCCAGAGTGTCATACACCAACAACAGTTGTGACACAGCCTTGTGCGATCTGCAGCGATGCTATCGTCCACAGAGCATGTATAACATCATGTTGGGTGGAGAAATGGGGCCTTGGGAATGTGTCACACAAGTAGTATGTGCAAAGTTGTCAGCAACATTGTCTTGTTGGCCTAACTCAGCATTCTCAGGTCTTGTGGGAATGACAGGCAAAGTAGACACAATCATGTAGGCAACATGGACTGCAACAGTACAGTCACAGAGCATTGTCATTGATGGTGATGAATTGTATGATGAATAGGACACGTGTGCTTTTACGTCTGATACCAACACACGTTTCTTTTCATGTCTCACAGCTGGAAGACAACTCTTCACACATGGGGATATCGACACCTTCAAGGACCCACACGCCACTGGTGAGTTCAGCCATTAAATATTGGCATTGAGAGATGTGATGAATGTCTGGGTGAAATCATTGACGTTGTAGTATGCAGTATGGGTGTGCATCACATGTACCTTGCCTCCAGTGTGATGATGTTTTGTGGAAGTGTGAAGTGTGTACAAATCAGTAAGTGAAGATGGAGCAATGCATATGTCTTCCAGATGTAACTTTGCACATCCCCAGTCAGTGATACCCATGCAAGTGATATCTATGGGTTCTGTCACTACAGCACATGCATGTGGATTACAGAGCGTACAGATAGGAGAAGAGACATGTGAGTGGTGTTGCTGATGAGTATGACCAGACATGGAATGCATGTACATCCTTGACTAAGATGACTGTGCAAGTGGGCCCGATCATGCACAAGGAGGTAGTGGTTTTCAGGCCGTGCGTGGTCAGACACAGGTCTGCACAGTACTATTGTAGGTGTGCTGCATACCAGCTTCGCAGAAGTAGCAGGGCGTAGCTTTAAGCCAAGGATATCAATGGCACGTTCCACAAACACCTAGCAAAGATGGCCCTATGTATCTCATTGGCATGTTTTGCCACTTCAATGGTGTTGCCAAGCTGTCTCCTTGGGGTCATTTCCCTGGTAGACTCAGGGGCAAATGTACAAGCCCCTCTCGCCAAATTTGGGACATTACTCCGCATGCAATTACCCCGCATGCTTTTGCTCTGCTGTTATTTCTGTGCAATATATTTTACAACGCAGGCCTCTACAACGCTATTCGTTAAAACGCATTCCCCATTATAACACAATTACCATTATGACTCCAGGGGGCCGTTACTTTGGGGAATGCATTTTAACAGTTTGCGTTGTACATCCCTGTGCTGTAAAATTGTCAGCGGAGTAAGAATTGCGGATCAAAGACATGCAGATTTATGAAATTTGAGTAAACTACGTTTCCCCCTCTCGCCAGCACCGCGTCATCTATTGCGAAGTTGTGGTGGAGAGAGGGCCTGCGCCTCATGTACAAGTCAGTGTTCAGCCACCTAACGTCTTTCCATGTGTGCTGCTTGATGAAGCACAAATGTAAGTGTAAGTAGGGCTGTTCCAGGATTGCTCATGTGCACGAAGGGTAACCTTCCTTCACATAAACAAGCCTCCCCTGCACACAGAAACCCTTGCACTCTTGTGCAAGGGTGCCTGTGTATTGGCGCTGAGTTGATGTACTCCACGCTGTCGCTGGGGGACACGCAGGGCTGCACCTGATTATTGTACATATGATGCAGCACTGTGTTACAGAAAAGGATGAGCGAGGCGCTACACCCGGAGGGATAATTCCTCCCTCCTCCAAATCCTTGTACATGTCACCCTCAGTCAGGGTATGTCACAGCACCATCATTTGACACTGACCGTCTCATTTGGTTGTGACACTACATGTCACATGCCATGCACTGCCATGTCAGTCTCCCCAGCATGTTGTTACTGATCCTGGATTCAACATTTCATTGTCCAGGTCACTTTCTAACTTCACAATGTTACGTTAGAGTGTAGGCTCCCATGTTTCACTGACCTTGTGTTTCTGAGTTAAATAGAGAACATTGACATAGTCATCAGGACTCACATTTTGTCATTGCTCTTATTTGACAGACAACATGTGGCCAGAGGAGTCCCACGCCTTCCAGGTGAGGAAGGACCGGTACCTCCATATCCGCAAGGTCTCAAAGGGATATCGCAAAATGGCACAGAGGTACCAAGAAGACCGGGCAGCTGGGATTTGGAAGTCGGTGCCCGAGGTAATGACCCACGGTAGCCAGATTGTCACACAGGCCATCCCTGGCCCCTCTGGCGACAGGCGCAGCTCCCGGCGTGGACAGGCAGCAACACATCCCCCTTCAACACCACACACACAAGGGACAATGCCACCTGCACCAGCAGATCAGGTGGTGCCGTTCACTGTGCGGGACCGGCGCACAGTCATGGACAACAATGTTTTGCTGGCAGAAATTCACCGGGAAATGGCGGAGCATACCAGGCACCTGCAGTACCTAAAGGCAGCCCTGGGTCTCCCATATTGACCGGACATTTTGAGCCCCATCCCCCTCTTCTACCTTCCCCCAATGTTATTTCTTGTTCTTAGTTAGTGTTAGGTAAGTATTTAAAGTGTTAGGCAGTGTAGTTGTAGCTAGTTTTAGATATTTATTCTTCTATAGTATTTGGGGATAAGTTTCGTTTTCCTTTGGTTGAGGGGTTGATGTCTTTGTTGTTATATAAAAAATAAAACCCCAAAAAATATATATTTGTGTAGGATAACTGTGTAGTTAGTTTATGTATAGCTTAGATGTCTTTGTCCAGTCTCATGATGTGCTTTAAGGGTGGGAGGGGGTTGATGTCTTAGATATGTTGTTGCGTGTTTAGGATTAGTTATGGTAGATAGTTTAGGTTATCATTCACTTTGTTCCAGTTAGTTTAGATTAGGTTAGTTGTAGTAGTGATTAGTGTTAGTTTAGGGTAGTTTATTTTGTACTTTCGTAATAAATGGTTACTACTTTAGAATTCTGGTTGCACTTATGTCAGGGGTGATTTGGTGGAGTGTTGTTTTTTACCTTGTATGCAACTTATTCTATCACAGGACAATAATTTGAATGTGTACGTGTGGTCATGACATGTTACTTAGCCGGACGGATAGTGTCAGGATACTTTAGTTATGAGCACAGTAAACTTGCGTGGATAACATGGTGGCAAGTAGGAGTTACGGCCTAGTCTAGGGACACTCTTTTGTGAAGTTTAACATCTTAAGTGAGACTCACGTAGTTGGTCAGCACATTGTTTCCCATTTACAACACAACGTAGGGACATGGGCTTGAGCAGATATTGACATTTCAGCTCTTATCCATCATGAAGATGGATGTATGCGCCGGGTACCACAGATTCCGTCCACCCCCTGCATATCACATGAGCCTGGCACAGAGTCCATCTATCATGCACAGACATCGGCACACTTGCTGCGTAGTGCAAGTGTGTCAGCATCATTTGAGTAGGATGTTCCTGTGCATGGAGGCTCAACCTCCTGCCCATGCAGAATGTTGTCATTTTGCCGATCAAATGTGCACGGCATATGGCAGAACGATAGGCCCGATTCACAAAAGTGATCTGAGACAAAATCCTAACATTACGACTTTCAGTATTCACAAAAGGCATTTAGGGGTAGTAAAGTTAGGAATACTAACTTTACTACTCCTAAATGCCTTTTGTGAATACTGAAAGTTGTCAAGTTAGGATTTTGTCGCAGATTACTTTTGTGAATCGGGCCAACAGTTCTGCTGCAAACAGGAGGGGAAATCTAGCATTGCTCCCTGTAGTGCCAGTGTCATAGCCACTTCTCCCAGCTGCTACTTTTGGCATTGGCTCATAGTGATGCCACCCTTGAAATGGTGGTACAGCATCTGACTATATGCTAATTGCAGTGCACTACACATCCCTAGACACATTGCCCTTTCTGCTCACAGTGGTCACAGCATGAGAGGGTTCCTTATTTATAAGGCATTGTTAGGCCACAGGAAGGGGCTGACTGAGGACTTGCACTTTGGGATAAGTACCTATTGCCTACACAACTTCACTGAAGCAGACATTGTGGTTCC
Organism: Calotriton arnoldi; assembly: GCA_963921515.1. NCBI lineage: Eukaryota > Metazoa > Chordata > Amphibia > Caudata > Salamandridae > Calotriton > Calotriton arnoldi. Next base: position 591,060 of record CAWUFW010003843.1, read on the forward strand.
AATAGCGGCTGGTAGACATATGCCCTAACCATTCTTCATCTATGTGAATATGGTGTGCTCCATCTTGGAATGTGACATGCAGTGAGCCCCATCACAACAAGCTTTGTCCATCCCGTAGAGTGTGAGTAGATCTGCCAGGTGAGACTTTGTAGCAATGGTAAAGGGAGACACTACTTGTGGCATGCGACTGACTTGGACATATTTGCACACATACCTATTTCCATCATGTACGTAGGGCTAAGTTGGGATCTTGCTAGAATGTTGTATTTGAGCAATGAGGGCACAGCTAGTTCACACATACCCGGTCATCTCACTGCCTATCTGGGACACAGTTAAACATGGACATTTCTCATATGTCCCTTGGTGTACGTTTTGATGGATTCACTGGCCCAACATTTTTACAGACTTCTATACTTGAATGGTCATAGACAACACACACCTGTGTAACTTAAATATTTTTCTTTTAATGCGCATTGTCTCTGTTGGAGACTGGGCCAGTACTTGGCTCAAACAAGCCCCACATTCCAGAGATGCCCAGTGGACGACCTGACAGAGTTCTTCAGGGGTGACATGTCCAGAGGAAGAGGTTGAGTTCAGTCAGCAGGCTGATTGCAGTGTCATTGGGAACAACACAAATCATGGCAGTCCATACTGAGGTCCAAGGTGAGTGTCGAAGAGTGAATCTGGGGACAGTGGAAGCTGATGTTCCTGGGCATGATGCTAAGCACTGATCCAAGGCAAAATAGTCCATTTGGCACAGATGGATGCTACCGCTTTCTTCTTCGCAATAATGCAGATTCATCCACATCTTCGTCCTCTGATGTGTCATGTGCCTCACATGTGCGTGGTGGTAGATTGGCTGCAGCACTGTGAGGCACTGACACATCAGGGGCCGGAGATGTGGATGTAGAAGCAGCAGCAGCATTCATCTGTGCCAAACCTTGATGCAGCAATGCAGTGATGATCAGCTGCAGGGCATGGAAGATTCCAGCTACGTCTCATTGGTGTGCAGCCGTGGCAGCCATTTGGTCCGCTTGCATCCGCTCCATGTTCTCCATTATCATTCGCATGCAGGCCAACTCCTGGCTGACATCGGTGGAGCCACTCTGACTGGACAGTTGTTCTTAAGTCTGAGTCATGACTCCAGCGATGTCAGCCATGGAATGTCGGAGAGCATGGAGTGGACTGTGGGTGTCTGTGATGTTCTGTAGGTGGTCCCGAATGGGACTCAGACACCCACGTACGGCATCGAGTTTGGCCGTCAGGCTGTCAAACCCCACCCGCACCTGATCAGCCATCTCCTGCTGGACCTCTACCGCACGGCGTTGAAATGCCAGAAGTGGGTCCTCAAGGTCCTGGGAGACAGCTGTGGTGGTAGGTGCTTGCTGGTGGGTTGTTTGTGCAGGGGGTGGAGTTTCCACGATGCAGCTGGATGGCCCTGCTTCCGGAGATGGTGTGCTAAATGAGTCTAGCAGCTGTTGGAGGGTGTCCTGGTTGATGGTGGCAAATTCCTCATCTTCATCAGTGAAGAGTTGGACAGGCTGCTGTACAGGAGGTGATGTTTCTCCCTCTGCAATGTAAAGGGGAGATGCAGTAAAATGTGTGTTTCAAGTATGATCATGCATTGGATGAGTTTACAAGCAGACTGCATGACAATGTCCATTCTGACTGTTTATGAGGAGATGCCTATTAGATGCCGGATAGTGATTCTTTGTACAACATCACGGATGTGACGTTTTAGTTGTACATTATCATCTCACAGTTTACAGCTATGCCAAATGTAAATGGCCAATTTCTATACACAAGCGGCACCAGTTGTGGCCTCTGTTTAGTAGTGAAAGTAATGCAGTTTGTACCACATTGTAGTCAATGTTGATTAGCTCAGATTTATGTGTCTGTGCACTGCATTGTGGGAGAGTCACCCCTGTAGCTTTGGTTTTACTGCCCCTTATCCCTTTCACCCAGTGAGCCGTTCACTTATGTGCATTTACAATGATGAGATGTTGCAAGCTAGAGTAAATATGGGTCTTGGTCAGAGTTGGGACACTTGTGCATTGTTTGGCAGAAGATGTCTTCTTTACATCAGGGGTTGTATGTACACGAGGAAGTGTCAGAGTGTGACCTGCTCCTTTAAGGATGAACTCCACACTCAGCCACTTCAGTGACCGTGGCCTGCACCATGTAAAAATGTTTAGGGTGCAGGCATGCAGTTCATCATGCACTGTCACTTGTCTTGTCAGTATGGCTCACAGACATTCAGCTTTGCTGGGTAGTGCACATGTGCATGGGTTTGGTGCAAGAATGGTTATGTGTGAGGAGGGACCCCTTTAGGCAGATTCGCAATGATGGGCTAATTGCTGTTTCTATGTGTGCTGCACAATGCAGTACACATGTACATCCAGGTAGCTTTGGCTCTTGTGATTTCTCTTGTGTGCATGTCGTCAGTCATGTTTTTCCTTGCATGCATTGCTTACTGCCCTCCTGTTGGCTTACCCGTTGTGAGTATGGTGCAGCGTGAGTTTCTATTGTTGTTACAGGCTGAACAGACAGTGACAACACCCATTACCCTCAACGTTGGCCCCACGTGTGGTGTGTAAGTGGGCCTAGATTTGAAGGATGTGGATTTCCAAAGGCGTATTAGTGGTGCTCAGGCCCTATCACCCCCCCCTCCCATCAGATGCAAATGGCAGGCTGATGTGTGTTTGTGTATTTGCCACACAGATGGTCACATGGATGATACATGCTGTCCTGGTTCAGATTATTGAATGCCGGGGTTTGCGCGTGGATGATAACAGACATGACTGCATATTTGTTCACTGACACAGTAGACTTACCAAACAGACAGGTTTACATGCACATCATGGTGTAATGGGCAACTCACACCAGGAATGATGTGGAATGCTGTTTTCTGTATGGCACATGTGTACACTTGAGAGTGGAGGAGTGAATTTTGACCTAAGGGGTGATGGTGCCATTTAGCTACTTGTCATTATTTGGTGCTACTTTGCTATTCTTGCTTGTTGTCATACTTAGGTTGTCATACTTCTTTACAGGGACATTGTAGTTCTGTGAGTATGGCACACAGACAAGTCATGTAGTACATATTTGGGTGACACATTCCTGAAATGCATAGTCCATGCACTGTGGTGTTGTAGGCATATCCCCCCTGCTCATAGTATGACATCACATTTGGACTCAAGTCTGCTGAATGTGTGCATTGTGGCATATGCACCTTTTAGACAGATGGCTACATGATCACTTTGTTGTGACAATGCATGTGTTTAGGCAGTTCGGGCTGGACTGTTCCCATTGGGCGCAGGGTCAGGACTGATTTGCATATGGCTGGGTTCAAACTGAAATGGCATGGGAAGCAAAAAAACGATGGATTTAGGCCCATATCGCTGTACTGGGGTGAATGTATGACATTGTTCTGCATTCTGTCCGTCAATTGTTGTTTTTGCATTTGTCACCCCGAGTGGGACGGGTACGCCCAGACGTGAGTCCCGTTCTCTCCATGCCGCTGGAGTCAAGTTATCCTGGCTGATGAGGGGTGAAACCCCAAAACTGGTCCTAGGATGCTTATTTCCAGTCCAGGGAGGACCTGGCCTGGCAGTTTGGGCTGGACTGTTCCCATTGGGTGAAGGGTCAAGACTGATTTGCATATGGCTGGGTTCAAACTGGAATGGCATGGGAAGCAAAAAAACGATGGATTTAGGCACAGATCTCTGTACTGGGGTGAATGTATGACATTGTTCTGCATCCTGTCCATCACATTAGCACTGGCTTGTTGAACCCTCACCCCCCCCACCACCCCCCAGACCTCCAGCAAAATGTTTCCACCCAGCACTCTTTCCATCTTGAAGGGCTGCCATGAGTACCCCCCCAGTCCAACTTGAAATACTTGCTATCCAGCCATGACACAACTCACTCCCCACAGGGAAAAAAAACCCTATCCTAGGAGAAGCCCCTATAGAGCAATGCTTGACACTGCCAGAGGAGCACGTTACATTTTCACTTAAGGCAACAGCGTAGATGTGCTTCTTACAGTCCTTCGCTTTAGGGTTGCAACATTGATGTACTGGGAAGCGGGATGACATGAGACCTCTTTGGGAATGCTGGAATTGTTACTGCCCAGTACTTAAAGCAGGAGGGGTAGTGGGTTGCCATAGACGGTGCTCGAGCATCCGGGGTGATGCAGGCCAGTAGAGCACGCACGTCGTATGGAGGGTAGTTATTACATTCCAGAACTCAAACATGGGGTGGAGGTTTGTTGTTGTTGATGACTATAGTTATATAAATATATAAAATTTGCACAGAGTTTGTGTTATTCTTTTACGATAGGAAAAGGAGCCTAGGCTGTGTATAAAAAAACATTTAAATTGCCAACTAACCTTTCCGACTCACCCAGTATTTGGAAACAGCAAACTCACTAATGGTGGTACTTTTTTACTTTCTTTGATGGCAGCGGGATCTCTGGGTCACTTTACTTTGTGCCTGCTTTAAGGTTCGTGACGTAAACATGGCTCGCCTTTCAAGTTATCCAGCATGTTAGCCCTGAAGACGGCTGGCGTTTCTGTTCTTCCTAACTCTATGATTCGAGGGCAGTTGTAAAGGAGTGATTTTGTAAATAAATAAATGGGCAACTTACTGTTAACATGTTTCAATAACTAAACACGTAAGCTCTGGCCATTCTTTAAACAGCATACTGTAGTTAACACAAGAAACACTTGCATGCCAGACTTATTTTCCCTCTGTGACAGACTTCCTGTGACATGGAGACCTCTTGATTTTCTCTCTCAGCTAATGTTGTTAATGAAATATTTGGAACGGCACAAACTAAAATAAAACGTGCACGAGAGAAGAGGCCACAAGGGAATGGTCTGGGAGCCAAACAACTCCATCCTAGGGGATGAAAGACACAGGGCAAGATGGTAAAAGTTCACAATGTGTCAAGGCAGAACATGCTTTGAACAGCCTGCTCCCCAACCCTTGCATGTGATTTACTCCCCATGTAATATTACTTTGTCGTGGGGTAATGTTATGTAGAAGGAAATGGATTTCTAATTTCTAATTCACATTCTTCTTAAAGCCTAACAGTAGTATGCCCAGCTATTGCATTTGTAAATTTAACAGCTCAAACAGCTTTGTGATTCAGCCCACTTTTTCCCCTCTCAAGCATTAGTGACTCCTTTGTGATGAGTTTAATGTTAATGTTTTGTGTTTCTCTTTCAGGGCTGCATCTTTTTTGCGTGTGCCGTTCTTTCTGAAAACGTAATGTTTGGGTTCAGCTGCTTTCTGTCTGTTCTTAATGTTTGTTTCTTTTTTGTTATTTAGATACCGTTTCTGTGTTTATTTTTGACAGTTTTCATCCTACCCACATAATTCCACTCCACACCACATACAGCCACTCCACTCCACTCAAAACCCAAAACACATGGGTAAAAGATATTGTCATTTACAATGCCAATAGCTCTAACTTACACAAATGCGAGACCTATTGCATTTCAAATGCTTGTTGGAGACAGCTCATGTTGCACAGAGGACTGGAGACAAGCTGCACGGACTGAGCTGAAGTTTCAGTAGCATTACTCGGCTCTGTGTCTCGTTCAGCAAACCTCATTTGCTCCCCATCCTAAGTGCTCCCTCTTGTTTCCAGCACCGTCACAATCTTTTGCGTCCACTACTGCCTCCCGTTCCCAACTCGTCACAGTAGGGTGGGGCAGTGGCGTAACACAGGCCCCAGCAGCCCTCGCAATGCGTGGGGAGCCCAAGCTGTAGGGCGCCCCCTCAGCACAGTCCTCAGGGCTTAGAGCTCCAGCTTAAATCCGGAGCAGAGGCCCCTCCATGTACCTTGCAGGGGGGCCCCCTCAACTTTCGTTACGCCACTTGGGTGGGGTCAGTGAGGCTTGCTGATCGACCCAGTTCTGTGATGAGCTGAGAAAGGTGAACACTCACTGAGTGGCACACACTCTTTGGAATCACAGGCTGCGGCCTGAAGTGCCCAAGATACAGACTGCAGTCAGTCAGCGAGGGTGGAATGCATGACGCAGGAGTGGCACTACATTCTGGCTGGCGATTCAAACTAGGGCTGAAGTCACCCAAGCTCTGAAAAACCTGCAACATGGCACATGCGCAGTAAGTGAATGTGTCTGTCTGCTGCGACTGCCTGACCCTAGGGTCAGAAAGTACGCTGGATGACTGTTACTGCGGTAGGTAGGACCCACTTATTTAATTCAAAATATAATGGAGACAAAAAGGGGGGTGGGGACGCAGCCCCCCTGCTCGTATTAGGAAACCACCCCTGTGTGTTTGGAATTGTTGCACCACCACAATCCTTCATTATGTAATGTAAATGGTATTGTTACAACGCAATGATTTAACTATATTTACATTTGCTGTTACGATGGCGCGCGAGTTGCCAGAAAGAATATTAAAATTTGATAAAGATGGTTTAAAAAAAAAATGAATGCAAAACATATATTATGAAAAATACCTCCACCAATTGCTCTGTTATGTAGAAGTGCTGCTCCTCCTCCTGACCGTCTCACTGGCTTCTGGGAGATGGAGCTTGCTGCCCCTGCCCCAATTAAAACAGCAGCAACAGCACAACAGTCCTATGCAGTGGATTGGTTGAAGGCTTCGTAAATTTGAAGGTCACCGTCTCCTCCTGTCAGTGGTTGCTGGGAGATGGGGTTCGCTCCCCCTTCCATAATAACAGTAGCAACAGTACAAGAGTTCATGGTCCCTGATGATGGCTGTTTGCCACTTCTCCACCCTGTTGTGGTCTTCTTTCAATGCTTCCAGTGAGACGCCCGGTTTTTGGTACAGGAGGTATGCCAAATAGAAAAGGTTTATCTGGGACAAAGTACAACCTCAGCCACTGCTGGTCCAGGCTTTCTCAGTGGGAGGAGGGAAGGGAGATGCAGCCTCAAGCCTGATGTAAGAGAGACCTGTTCAGTAGTTGAATAGGTGCCCTCAGGTTCTAATGTCCAAGTGGCCTGTTCTGACACCAGTGCCTCATCCTAACCAGGGTGACCACCTGCATCCTTCTCCCCATGGCCTGTGATTTCCAGGTTAATACATTCTACCAAGGCACCTTTCTTAACGGAGCGTGTCAGTCTCTGGGTGGAAACTAACATGCTTCCCCAATGAAACTGTCACCCACCTCCTCTGCAAACACATTCAACAGAACTTGAACCATGAGCCTATGTTCGATCTCATCTTCCTAATAGTGAACACAAGGGTGATACAGAGATACTCACAGTACATCTGAGATTGGGGGAGGGGGAACATGCCTCCAACAGGGGGTATAAATGCAGTACGAGTAGCTCAATAGTGCTGCATACAAGCTTCAGTCTACTTTCTGTCTCTGGAGGGAGAAGGGTCGGAGGGCGGGGGGAGAGAGGAGGAAGTGAAAGCATATCAGTCATGCACAGGAGAAGCACTACCCGCACGAAGCATGCCGTAGTATGTTAAGTAGAGCTAATATCGCTGTCAGGAGTCCCCTGAAAATTGGAGAGGAGATCCTCCTGTTGTGTAGGTCCTAGGAATCCCCAGGACCTGCGCATTTTGGATGACCTAAAATGAGGGCTTGATTTCCCAACCGCTTCTGGACACCCCCACAGGATATGTCAGCTGTTAGAACAGCTAGCTCTACAGTGCCACTACCACCCCCCTGTATCTTACAGTGGTGTAGGTAGTCTCTGGCAACCACTGAACATGACAACCCTGATTCCTCAGGGATCGTGGAAAACAGTACAGTACTTTTCGCTAAGTCACTTGTGCTCACTTATTCTCAGAAAATACAGAGGATGACGATTAGGATGTTTCAATAAGTATTTATTGGTCCAGCGTCATTCTTGTATAAAACATGTTTGCTGCGACAATCAGGAGACAGAAGCATACGAAAGAGATTGCTAGTACCAAGACAGTAAATAGTAGATACATTTCTACCATAGTGCTAATAAGATGAACATAAGCAGTTCCGATAAAAACAGTAGCACTTGCATATCCCTAAAATGCACGCCCTAAGTAATTTGCCTCAATGTACCTAGCCTAGATCTGTATGTGTAGCATGTATATGCGTGTGTAGCCAAGAAACCCCTTAGGGAACAACCAGCCCCCTCACCTGATGGTTGAGAATGAAGGACCCCGTCTCTGCTTCGAGGATGACACCCCGCAAGGGATGTCAGACCGCTGCGTGTCGAAGATTCAGCATGCAGGACCCCGTGTCAGCTTGGAAGGATTTCTCCTCTAATTTGCAGGGGGGAATAAGGGTCTTATATACTAGAGTGGTCACCCTAGGTTTTCTTCTAAAATCGATATGTTTTGAAAAAAATCATAAATGTTTTGAAAACAATCATAAATGTTTTTCCAAACAAATGCGATCATGCACAGCTGGCTGTTGGCCAAGGATGAAAAAAGTGGTGACCCATATACAGAATAATTATACTGTGCCTGAGGACATGTTTATGTACGTCAGGTACAGGGATTATGATAGAATACTGAGAGTCTGGTGTTGAAGAGACAGGAGCAAGCTACTAGGTAGGTCACCTGTTGGGAGCTGCAATTTAGCCAACGCCACTTTATGCCTCCCTTTATTCCATATGAAGCTGCCTAACATTGTATTCAACATCTGAAACATGCTACAGGAGATAAGGAGTGGCAAAATTGTGAAGAAGTATAGGACACACAGCAACATCACCATTTTGGAAAGATCCACTGTTACACCTTAGGGCTCTGATCTAACTGGTCATTCTGTAGACACTACATTACCCAGAATGCTGTAGATGAGGAAAATAGGTTGTGTGCACTCACAGACACGGCACGTGACTTGTGAGTCATAAAAGCAGCCGTCTCCCGAGCCCAGGTGCTTGGCAACCTTCTTCCAGATGGACCACGCCTCCCTGCATCTGTTCCTCGTTTTCCGTCCCTCCCTGGAATCCCGTATCTACTGCGGACGTGACATCCCTTGCTTCAAGCGTCTTCCGACGTGTTCCTCCTGTGTTATTATTCTGACCTTGTTGGTTCCTTTTACGGTATCTCCCCAAACGCGCCTGGGCGCATCCTACCGTAATGAAGGTAGTCTTGGCGAGGAGAAATGCGAATTCCTTTTCTCTCGCCTTATAGCTGGTCGTTAATGTTGCGCGCGCGCGCACTCCCTGTTTTGCTTTGAACGCCGGTTGGCGTTTCCGCATTAGCGTTTTGCGGATATTTATTTTCCTTTCCCAAGGCGCCGGTAAGCCTTTCTCGCATCCTGGCTCCTGGGAGCAGTTCCTTTTCTCCGTGCCCTGCCGTTGCTCTCACGGACGACACTTAAATTGTACTGGGACAGTTTCTCCTATAACCACAGACTTCAGTATATGCTGGACTTTTGTACTTACCTGATCCTCCGGATTCTTGGCTGATCTGAGACACATCTGCACAGCTTTATTGTCCCTACTGGCTGGATTCTTGTGCAACGTTACCGCAGCGTCTTAAGAAGACAAACAGTGAGTCTGAGAGAGTACACAACCTGGGAAGGGGTATCAGTCCTGGTGGGGGGTAGGAGGCACTATTTGCAAGCTAGTTATACTTATTTCTCATCTGCCTTGTTTTTCTATTTTTTTACTTAGAGCCTTCAAGTATATACCCCGCCTTTTTGAGACTCCTGGAGATACCCTGTCTTCCCGTCCCCTGGGTGGTCCTGAGCTGTCTCTCCTCTCCCCTACGGGTAGACAACTAGTAGACTGGTGCATTCAGATCTGGGGATACCCTGAGGGAGAGTGGAGGTTCATCTTCGTTCCCGAAGATTTGGCATTCAGCCGAGCTGGGTTAGAAATCCGACATCCACCTGCCCTGCACTGTGAGAGGAAGAGAACACCAGAAGGCAATTTGAGACCGAAGGGAATAGATCACCTCCCTAAGGTTGCCACCAATTAAATAGTGGGTCGTATGATAAATATTAATGCCCAAGTATTGAAAGGTGCACGGCTCCCACCTTATTTCATGAGTGCCAGCGACAATGCTACATGGGGGACAGGCTGGGTGCAACTGAAACAGACAAGTCTTAGCCCAGATGAACCACAAGCCTAAATTTGCTTTGAAATCACCCAGGAAGTGGGTGACCTCTGCTATTCCTTCCCGAACATCTTTTATGTACACTAGGACGATGTCAGTGTACAGTGAGATGACCATATGGATGCCCTAGCCAATGCCAGACTGATGAAGATACTGTGCCAGGGGCTCCATTCCCAGGGCACAAAGCAAAGGGGGGTCGATGGCTGAATGTAGAGGAGTTTGACCAACCGTAAAAGTTGGGGCTTCCTTCAGTATTCTATGCAATCGATGGATAATGAGGGTCTTGGATCTGGACAGTATGAACCCATTCTGATCAGGGTGAACCAGCGTTGGTATGTGGTCTAGGAGCTGCACCACTAGCACCTACTAAGGAGCTTATAATCACTACTCATCAAAGGCACCGGCCTACAGGAGGAAACCTCTAAAGGGTCCCACCCCGGCTTTGAGAGGGACACCAGAAAAGCCTCCCTCTTGGACTTGGATGGGGGCAAATGACATTATACAACAACAGGTCCTATGCCCATGCATCTGAGTAAAGAGACAGTACAACACAATTTCTGTTGATCAAGGATGAAGACACTGGTATCCTTTCTTTGGAATGTTCACTTTTAATGGTGTGTTGCTTAACGAGCCAGCCAACACGTGTTTCGTCAGTGGGGTGTAAACCCTTGACTTCTTCAGGGCTGTAACAAGGTAAATTGGTTCTTAGACCTTAAAACCGGTGATAATTCCGACCCGGTAGGTCATAAATATTCCACACTGATGAAGTGTAGTTCCTTGTCTTATCTGCAATTTAAGTCTTTGGGTCAAGGTATCTGGTTGAAACGCGATCCCGGGGACAAGAGAAAGGCTGGGCGTACTCGCCAGAGACTCACCCACGGCTGATTGTGCCGTGTCAACAGGGTTAGCCATACTGAGGCTTAGCAAAACTTTGGACTGAGAGGAACATGCCGTACTCGGCCGGGACATATATGCTGATTTACTGACCACGGGACGGGATCAATGAATAATGTTTTGATACCTTGACCCAGTTTACACCCCACTGACGAAACACGTGTTGGCTGGCTCGTTAAGCAACACACCATTAAAAGTGAACATTCCAAAGAAAGGATACCCGTGTCTTCATCCTTGATCAACAGAAATTGTGTTGTACTGTCTCTTTACTCCCATGCGTGTGCATAGGACCTGTTGTTGTATATAGTCAGTCTCTAGGGTCCAAAACTGAGGGTTTAGGGGTTTTTCCCTCACCTGTGGCACCTCATTTAACTGTTTTCTTCTGTGTAAACTTCACGCCATTTTGCAAGCGCCTTTTAGATATCCTGTGAAAATTAACACCCCCCTCTCGTTTGTGCAAATGACATGATGTGAGGATGGTAGAGTCCAATTCAGCCAATTCGTGGGGCAACAGGGCTTCATATGTCTTGTAACATTTGAGTGGCAAGTCGTCCAGACTTGGGGTTTTACAGGTGGGGGAATTCCGTATGACACCCCTAATTTCCTGCTGTTACAGGGCCGTTCAGGACATCCCTGTCCCACAGGTGTTTCTGGCAATGGTACAGTTGAGTGGTAGTCTGGTAGTCTGGGATCCTGAGCCATTGGGCATGGGATGCCAGGTTGTAAAGGGTCTGGTAGTGCATGGGGAATGCATTATGTATTGCTTACTCTGAGTGGTGGCGGTTGTGTCAGGGGAAACTCGGACAGTGGACACTGGCATGGTGTCCCTTGCACTCTTTAGCAGCCACGCCAATAGATGTCCCAGCTTATCCCTTTCCGTGTGGGCTCTGGCTTGATAAAGCTTCGTAATTGAGGCACCTCAATGACTCAAGTAGTTGGGCATGGTGATTCCTGGTTTCCGTTAATGCGAACCGGGTGGCCTCATCCTCCATCACGGCCTCCTCTAGAGCCATGGGCTGCAAGCGCCATGTGGGCACCGGCGGAAAGTGGTCCCCCTACGCAATTTTCATGGTCTGATAGGGTCTTATCCAGGTACTCCGCTGACGTCACATTAAGCTGTGTGATGGGGTGGCAGTGGAAGCAGTCACGCCGGACATGGAGGTCATACGGCGAGGTGTAAAAGGAATATTCTCTAGCAGCTGCAGGGGTGTGGAATTTAATAAAATATCTACTTGTCCATGGGGCAAGTTGCTTCATAAATTTACTTGTCCTGTAACAAAATCCACTTGTCTCTTTGGTGCCATGTAGTGTGGCGACAAATTATGACAGCAATCTATATAAAAGCTCTGATATAGCCTCTCTGATTATGCCAGGACTCATACCATAGTAGTGTTTGAATACTTGCAATCCTGTTATGTTGCCATGTTTCCGCAGATCTACAGACTGGGGCTGAAGGTAGTGGTAAGCAATAGTTCCAGGGTTAGAATGCTATTTTGAGTCTGTGAAAACCTACTAACTTGCATGTTTAAGGGTTTTTAACAACTCTTCTCTAATCTTTTCCCATACTGAGAAATGTTGGGAATTTACTCCTGACAATGACAGACGTAAATCTTCTTCCAGAGTTAGGAAAAAAGTGGTTGGAGGGAAAGTGAACTTGCAAACACTCAGATTTTCGCATGAGCAAATCTACACATGCACATTTTCTCATGCTAAAATGCAGTTCACAAATATTTTCTAGGAGTACTATTTCTTGTCCCACTTCTGTAAATTCTTGGGAATTCACGAAATCCATATAGCTGCACTTAATACAAGGACATATGTCATGGGTGCACTTTTGAAACTTTCTTTAATTATTGGGCCCCTAATTTGGTCTGTTGTTGACCATGACCTTTTGCGTTATTAAAATCCTGTCTCTCTCTCTGTATCAGCTGGCTTCACTGTGAGTGACAGCATTCTGCTCTTTTACAAGGAGCATATCTGCACACAAAGTAGTTTTGTTCAGTGCCAGTAACTACTGTGGCTGTGAGGCTCACCTGGTGTTTCCGCAGGGGCGAAGTGGAAGGAATAGATGCTGGATCCCAACGTCCCTCACCCACCTCTCCAGCCCAACAGAGTCAAAGCCAAAGAGGAGAAGAGGGGGAACAAAACAAGGTAAGGGAAAAGGAGTAGAATCCACTGGCTAATCTGGTACGATGTTTTCATATATTCCTAATAAATGAAAGCACAAAAGTTAAATACAATCCCTTATAACTATAAAGGTGATATACATGAATGCATGTTTGAATGTAGGAATGATACCTGTTGGACGTCCCTTTTGTAGTGAATTTGTGATGGACCAATAGAATTGGAGACTAACACCGTTGTCTCTAAAAGGCAGAAGCATGTGTGTTAGTCATTAGGACTGCAGAATTTCAGCATACAACCATGATACGAGTGAACAATACTATCCTTAACGGAGACCACCATCTAGATCCAGTAGACCCAAGAAAACATGTACTATCCTGAAAATAACTAGGCAAAAACACAAAAACTCATTTTCCTAGCCAGGACAAAAATATGAAATAATGCACAAAAAGGTGCTGGATCAGGGTAATATAGAATATCTATATCGTTACTAAAAAGAACCAATACCCTCTCTTATTTACAGCATAAGAGGAAGTACTGAAGTGAATATTGGCAGATAAGCAATCTCATGTGGGAAAGGGAAAGGAAAAGCAACCCATCAGATAAGTTCATACCTTCATGCTGTGGTATACAATAATCCTACTCTAAAGGCTGGAGGCTTGGATTCGTTAAATGAATACTCTGTTACTTCCCATTCAGGAACAGAGAACTACGAAGCATGGAGCGGCTGAGAGAAGAGGTGGCCGTGCACTAGACAACCTACGAGGGAGCGGCGAGGCAGAGGAGTGCCCTGGAAGAGAAGTCGTGAGCCAGAAGCGCAAGACCCAGAGGACGCCGCGAGATAATCAGGAAACTGATCCTTCCCTCCGACGAGAAACAATCAGGTAAGTGCAGGGGGAAAGAATGGCAACACGGGAATCCGTGACGGAATGCGAAGCGTGGGTCCCGTGCTCTCCACGCCGCTGGAGTCAAGCTATCCTGGCTGAAGAGGGGTGAAACCCCGAAACCCGTCCTAGGATGCTTGTTTCCAGTCCAGGGAGGACCTGGCCTGGCAGTTCGGGCTGGACTGTTCCCATAGGGCACAGGGTCAAGACTGATTTGCATATGGCTGGGTTCAAACTGGAATGGCATGGTGAGCAAAAAACGATGGATTTAGGCCCAGATCTCTGTACTGGGGTGAATGTATGACATTGTTCTGCATTCTGTCCATCAATTGTTGTTTTTGCATTTGTCACCCCGAGTGGGACGGGTATGCCCAGACGTGGGTCCTGTGCTCTCCATGCCGTTGGAGTCAAGCTATCCTGGCTGAAGAGGGGTGAAACCCCGAAACCGGTCCTAGGATGCTTGTTCCAAGTCCAGGGAGGACCTGGCCTGGCAGTTCGGGCTGGACTGTTCCCATAGGGCACATGGTCAAGACTAATTTGCATATGGCTGGGTTCAAACTGGAATGGCATGGTGAGCAAAAAAACGATGGATTTAGGCCCAGATCTCTGTACTGGGGTGAATGTATGACATTGTTCTGCATTCTGTCCATCAATTGTTCTTTTTGCATTTGTCACCCCAAGTGGGACGGGTATGCCCAGACGTGGGTCCCGTGCTCTCCATGCCGCTGGAGTCAAGCTATCCTGGCTGAAGAGGGGTGAAACCCGAAACCGGTCCTAGGATGCTTGTTTCCAGTCCAGGCAGGACCTGGCCTGGCAGTTCGGGCTGGACTGTTCCCATAGGGCACAGGGTCAAGACTGATTTGCATATGGCTGGATGCAAACTGGAATGGCATGGTGAGCAAAAAAACGATGGATTTAGGCCCAGATCTCTGTACTGGGGTGAATGTATGACATTGTTCTGCATTCTGTCCATCAATTGTTGTTTTTGCATTTGTCACCCCGAGTGGGACGGGTATGCCCAGACGTGGGTCCCGTGCTCTCCATGCCGCTGGAGTCAAGCTATCCTGGCTGAAGAGGGGTGAAATCCCGAAACCGGTCCTAGGATACTTGTTTCCAGTCCAGGGAGGACCTGGCCTGGCAGTTCGGGCTGGACTGTTCCCATAGGGCACAGGGTCAAGACTGATTTGCATATGACTGGGTTCAAACTGGAATTGCATGGTGAGCAAAAAAACGATGGATTTAGGCCCAGATCTCTGTACTGGGGTGAATGTATGACATTGTTCTGCATTCTGTCCATCAGTTGTTGTTTTTGCATTTGTCACCCCGAGTGGGACGGGTATGCCCAGACGTGGGTCCCGTGCTCTCCATGCCGCTGGAGTCAAGCTATCCTGGCTGAAGAGGGTTGAAACCCCGAAACCGGTCCTAGGATGCTTGTTTCCAGTCCAGGGAGGACCTGGACTGGCAGTTGGGGCTGGACTGTTCCCATAGGGCACAGGGTCAAGACTGATTTGCATATGGCTGGGTTCAAACTGGAATGGCATGGTGAGCAAAAAAACGATGGATTTAGGCCCAGATCTCTGTACTGGGGTGAATGTATGACATTGTTCTGCATTCTGTCCATCAATTGTTGTTTTTGCATTTGTCACCCCGAGTGGGACGGGTATGCCCAGACGGGGGTCCCGTGCTCTCCATGCCGCTGGAGTCAAGCTATCCTGGCTGAAGAGGGGTGAAACCCCGATACCGGTCCTAGGATGCTTGTTTCCAGTCCAGGGAGGACCTGGCCTGGCAGTTCGGGCTGGACTGTTCCCATAGGGCACAGGGTCAAGACTGATTTGCATATGGCTGGGTTCAAACTGGAATGGCATGGTGAGCAAAAACACGATGGATTTAGGCCCAGATCTCTGTACTGGGGTGAATGTATGACATTGTTCTGCATTCTGTCCATCAATTGTTGTTTTCGCATTTGTCACCCCGAGCGGGACGGGTATGCCCAGACGGGGGTCCCGTGCTCTCCATGCCGCTCGAGTCAAGCTATCCTGGCTGAAGAGGGGTGAAACCCCGAAACCGGTCCTAGGGTGCTTGTTTCCAGTCCAGGGAGGACCTGGCCTGGCAGTTCGGGCTGGACTGTTCCCATAGGGCACAAGGTCAAGACTGATTTGCATATGGCTGGGTTCAAACTGGAATGGCATGGTGAGCAAAAAAACGATGGATTTAGGCCCAGATCTCTGTACTGGGGTGAATGTATGACATTGTTCTGCATTCTGTCCATCAATTGTTCTTTTTGCATTTGTCACCCCGAGTGGGACGGGTATGCCCAGACGTGGGTCCCGTGCTCTCCATGCCGCTGGAGTCAAGCTATCCTGGCTGAAGAGGGGTGAGACCCCGAAACCGGTCCTAGGATGCTTGTTTCCAGTCCAGGGAGGACCTGGCCTGGCAGTTCGGGCTGGACTGTTCCCATAGGGCACAGGGTCAAGACTAATTTGCATTTGGCTGGGTTCAAACTGGAATGGCATGGTGATCAAAAAAACGATGGATTTAGGCCCAGATCTCTGTACTGGGGTGAATGTATGACATTGTTCTGCATTCTGTCCATCAATTGTTGTTTTTGCATTCGTCACCCCGAGTGGGACGGGTTTGCCCAGACGTGGGTCCCGTGCTCTCCATGCCGCTGGAGTCAAGCTATCCTGGCTGAAGAGGGGTGAAACCCCGAAACCGGTCCTAGGATGCTTGTTTCCAGTCCAGGGAGGACCTGGCCTGGCAGTTCGGGCTGGACTGTTCCCATAGGGCACAGGGTCAAGACTGATTTGCATATGGCTGGGTTCAAACTGGAATGGCATGGTGAGCAAAAAAACAATGGATTTAGGCCCAGATCTCTGTACTGCGGTGAATGTATGACATTGTTCTGCATTCTGTCCATCAATTGTTGTTTTTGCATGTGTCAACAGGGTTAGCCATACTGAGGCTTAGCAAAACTTTGGACTGAGAGGAATGTGCCGTACTCCGCCGGGACATATATGCTGATTTACTGACCACGGGACGGGGTCAATGAATAATGTTTTGATACCTTGACCCAGTTTACACCCCACTGACGAAACACGTGTTGGCTGGCTCGTTAAGCAACACACCATTAAAAGTGAACATTCCAAAGAAAGGATACCAGTGTCTTCAGCCTTGATCAACAGAAATTGTGCTGTACTGTCTCTTTACTCACATGTGTGTGCATAGGACCTGTTGTTGTATATAGTCAGACACTAGCGTCCAAAACTGAGGGTTTAGGAGTTTTTCCCTCACCTGTGGCACCGCATTTAACTGTTTTCTTCTGTGTAAACTTCACACCATTTTGCAAGCGCCTTTTAGATATCCTGTGAAAATTAACACCCCCCCTCTCGTTTGTGCAAATGATATGATGTGAGGATGGTAGAGTCCAATTCCGCCAATTCGTGGGGCAACAGGGCTTCATATGTCTTGTAACATTTGAGTGGCAAGTCGTCCAGACTTGGGGTTTTACAGGTGGGGGAATTCCGTATGACACCCCTAATTTCCTGCTCTGTTACAGGGCCGTTCACGACATCCCTGTCCCACAGGTGTTTCTGGCAATGGTACAGTTGAGTGGTAGTCTGGTAGTCTGGGATCCTGAGCCATTGGGCATGGGATGCCAGGTTGTAAAGGGTCTGGTAGTGCATGGGGAATGCATTATGTATCGCTTACTCTGAGTGGTGGCGGTTGTGACAGGGGAAACTCGGACAGTGGTCACTGGCATGGTGTCCCATGCACTCTTTAGCAGCCACGCCAATAGATGTCACAGCTTATCCCTTTCCGTGTGGGCTCTGGCTTGATAAAGCTTCGTAATTGAGGCACCTCAATGACTCAAGTAGTTGGGCATGGTGATTCCTGGTTTCCGTTAATGCGAACCGGGCGGCCTCATCCTCCATCACGGCCTCCTCTAAAGCCATGGGCTGCGAGCTCCATGTGGGCACCGGCGGAAAGTGGTCCCCCTAAGCAATTTTCATGGTCTGATAGGGTCTTATCCAGGTACTCTGCTGACGTCACATTAAGCTCTGTGATGAGGTGGCAGTGGAAGCAGTCGCGCCGGACATGGAGGTCATACGGCGAGGAGTAAAAGGAATATTCTCTAGCAGCTGCAGGGGTGTGGAATTTAATAAAATATCTACTTGTCCATGGGGCAGGTTGCTTCATAAATTTACTTGTCCTGTAACAAAATCCACTTGTCTCTTTGGTGCCATGTAGTGTGGCGACAAATTATGACAGCAATCTATATAAAAGCTCTGATATAGCCTCTCTGATTATGCCAGGACTCATACCATAGTAGTGTTTGAATACTTGCAATCCTGTTATGTTGCCATGTTTCCGCAGATCTACAGACTGGGGCTGAAGGTAGTGGTAAGCAATAGTTCCAGGGTTAGAATGCTATTTTGAGTCTGTGCAAACCTACTAACTTGCATGTTTAAGGGTTTTTAACAACTCTTCTCTAATCTTTTCCCATACTGAGAAATGTTGGGAATTTACTCCTGACAATGACAGACGTAAATCTTCATCCAGAGTTAGGAAAAAGTGGTTGGAGGGAAAGTGAACTTGCAAACACTCAGATTTTCGCATGAGCAAATCTACACATGCACATTTTCTCATGCTAAAATGCAGTTCACAAATATTTTCTAGGAGTACTATTTCTTGTCCCACTTCTGTAAATTCTTGGGAATTCACGAAATCCATATAGCTGCACTTAATGCAAGGACATATATCATGGGTGCACTTTTGAAACTTTCTTTAATAATTGGGCCCCATATTTGGTCTGGTGTTGACCATGACCTTTTGCGTTATTAAAATCCTGTCTCTCTCTCTGTATCGGCTGGCTTCACTGTGAGTGACAGCATTCTGCTCTTTTACAAGGAGCATATCTGCACACAAAGTAGTTTTGTTCAGTGCCAGTAACTACTGTGGCTGTGAGGCTCACCTGGTGTTTCCGCAGGGGCGAAGTGGAAGGAATAGATGCTGGATCCCAACGTCCCTCACCCACCTCTCCAGCCCAACAGAGTCAAAGCCAAAGAGGAGAAGAGGGGGAACAAAACAAGGTAAGGGAAAAGGAGTAGAATCCACTGGCTAATCTGGTACGATGTTTTCATATATTCCTAATAAATGAAAGCACAAAAGTTACATACAACCCCCTATAACTATAAATGTGATATACATGAATGCATGTTTGAATGTAGGAATGATACCTGTTGGACGTCCCTTTTGTAGTGAATTTGTGATGGACCAATAGAATTGGAGACTAACACCGTTGTATCTAAAAGGCAGAAGCATGTGTGTTAGTCATTAGGACTGCAGAATTTCAGCATACAACCATGATACGTGTGAACAATACTAACCTTAACGGAGACCACCATCTAGATCTAGTAGACCCAAGAAAACATGTACTATCCTGAAAATAACTAGGAAAAAACACAAAAACTCATTTTCCTAGCTAGGACAAAAATATGAAATAATGCACAAAAAGGTGCTGGATCAAGGTAATATAGAATATCTATATCGTTACTAAAAAGAACCAATACCCCTCTCTTATTTACAGCATAAGAGGAAGTACTGAAGTGAATACTGGCAGAGAAGCAATCTCATGTGGGAAAGGAAAAGCAACCCATCAGATAAGTTCATACCTTCATGCTGTGGTATACAATAATCCTACTCTAAAGGCTGGAGGCTTGGATGCTTTAAATGAATACTCTCTGTTACTTCCCATTCAGGAACAGAGAACTACGAAGCTTGGAGCGGCTGAGAGAAGAGGTGGCCGTGCACTAGACAACCTACGAGGGAGCTGCGAGGCAGAGGAGTGCCCTGGAAGAGAAGTCGTGACCCAGAAGCGCAGGACCCAGAGGACGCCGCGAGATAAGCAGGAAACTGATCCTTCCCTCCGACGAGAAACAATCAGGTAAGTGCAGGGGGAAAGAATGGCAACACGGGAATCTGTGACGGAATGCGAAGCGCGTTCCCGTCACCAAACTTCCCTTTTTGTACGGACCTAAGCGCCACCCTTGCTCGCCAATGAGTGTGGGCGGGCAGGGCTCCCGTATGCGGCTGTGGGCAGGCTCCGCAGCGGGGCTGTCTGACAGTACACCCCCCCTAAAACACCCTGAACAGGTTTGGGCTTATCGGGATACCGCTGATGAAACACCCGCAATAGGCGGGGAGCATGAACATGAGAAGCAGGTTCCCAAGTACGCTCATCAGGCCCATAACCCTTTCAATGAATCAAATACTGCAGCCTACGCCATACGCTACGAGAGTGTACAATATAGTCCACCTCGTACTTAGACTTGTCATCCACCAAAACAGGGGGGGGGGGGTTGAGCAAGAACAACAGTGCCAGGAGCTACAGGCTTCATCAAAGGGACGTGTAAGACTGGATGGATTCTCAAAGAGGCAGGTAAGTCTAATTTCACGGAAACAGGATTCACCACCTTAGAGATAACATAGGGACCAATAAATCGAGGTTTAAATTTACTTGTCCCTTTTACCATAATATTCCTCATAGATAACCAAACTTTGTTTCCACTCACATAATCAGGAGGTGGTCTCCGATGTTGATCAGCGGCATTCTTATCCCTGCTTTTTGCCTCTTCCAGATTTTGTTTGGCCTTAGTATGTATATCTTGGAGGTGTGTCGCAAGTTCCAAGGCAGCAGGAGTGGAAGTAGAAACAGAAGGAGACATAAGCCCACAACTGGGGTGAAAACCAAAATTACAATAAAAAGGGGATACACCCATGGAAGAATGTTCACCATTATTGTATGCAAATTCTGCAGTCCAAAGAAAGGTGTCCCATTCCTTGTCCGTATGCAACAGTTGGCACTTTAGATATTGTTCGGTACACTGATTTACCCTTTCAGTTTGTCCATCTGTCTGGGGGTGATGAGCAGATGAGAGTCTTACATATATTTGCAACAACGTATTCAAACCCTTCCAAAATTTAGACACAAACTGGGGGCCTCTATCTGACACAATAACGGAAGGAAGACCATGAATCCACAACACGTGCTGAAGAAAAACAGAAGCAAGTTCTTTCGAATCAGGTAAACCTTTCAAAGGTATAAAATGAGACATCTTAGATAACATGTCGACCACCACAAATATGACCGTATGTTCCTGCTTAGTGGGTGGAAGTTCCACAATAAAATCCATAGAAATGGAATGCCATGGTGTAGGAGGTGTGGGCATGGGAGTTAATAGCCCTGCTGGAACCTGGTGTGAACTCTTACTCTGGGCACAGACATAGCATTGCTGAATATTCAGGTGAGTGTCCTGACTCATAGATGGCCATCAAATGGATCTTTTAAGTAAGGCAAGGGTTTTCTTATGACCTGGGTGACCTGCCAACACATGTAAATGACACCATTCAAGTGCTTGTAGCTGTAAGGCCTTGGTAGGGAGAACTAAGCCTCCTTGAACGTACAAGAGATTGTGAATCCTCACTCCCTTGTGTTTATTTTCAAATTCTTTAATCTCTTCAGTTTCTTGTGCCTGAAGTACTTCTTTCATAAATGATTCCTCCGAACATGTACCTCCCAAGATACGCTCAGGACTCAAAATAAGAGGCTGATCGTGAGTGTTCTGGGTGTCGGACAGATCCTAACCATATCGCTATAAGGCGTCTGCTTAGCTATGTTTGTTACCAGCCTGGAATTGTATGATGTAATCAAAATTGCTAAAATAATGTGTCCATCGTAACTGCTGCATGGACAAAGCCCTAGCTGCCTTCAGGAACTGCACATTTCTGTGATCTGTGTTGACAGTGACAGTGTGTAGTGCCCCTAATAGGTATTGACGCCATTCTTCAAAGGCACGTTTTATAGCCAACAATTCCCTGTCTCCCACTGAATAATTCTGCTCGGGCAGTGTGAGTTTGTGTGAATAGAAGGCAACTGAGTGTAGATGTCCAGTTTGCCTGTCTCTCTGGGACAATACTCCTCCGATGGCCACTTGGGATGCATCTGCTTCCACTATAAATGGCTGTGAGGAGTCAGGATGTTTTAGGACTGGGCCGGTAACAAATTATCTTTTTAGACAGGAAAAGGCTTCCTCAGCGGCTGGCGTCCACGAGAAAGGTATCCCTTTTTTCAGGAGTTTAGTAATAGGGGATGCCAAAGATGCAAACTCATTTATGAACTGTCTGTAGAAATTAGCGAACCCCAAGAAACTCTGTACTTCTTTCACAGAACTAGGAGAAGGGCGATTTGTGATGGCTGTGACTTTTTGGGGATCCATTGTCACCCCTTTTGAGGACAACACAAAGCCCAAAAAGGTTACTTCAGGAAGATGGAATTCACATTTGTCCAGCTTCACATAGAGATTATTGTCTCTGAGGCCTTCTAACACACTTTTCACATGTCCAATGTGTTCTTCGGTGGAAGAGGACTAAATCAAAATATCGTCTATGTAAGCAATGGTGTTCACGTCCAATACCGCTCTCAGAACTTTACAATAAAAAATTGGAATGCCGCAGGGGCATTACACAGCCCAAAGGGCATAACCAAATATTCATAGAGCCCAAATTTAGTACGAAAGGTGGTTTTCCATTCATCTCCCTCCCTTACCTGTTCTAAATGGTAGGCTCCTCTCAGGTCCAGTTTGGTAAAAATGGTAGCGTCTTTCACCTGATTGAGTAATGACTGAATCAGGGGCAAAGGTTACCGATTCTTTATTGTTACACAGTTTAGGGCTCTATAGTCTATGCAGCACCGAAGACCCACTTCCGTTTCGGTATAAAAATAAGGGGGGAAGACGCGGCAGATCTAGAAGGCCGAATGGACGCCTTCTGTAACATGTCATCCAAGTACTCTCTCAGATATTTTCCTTCTCTGTTAATGCATATATACGACAGTCTCTGAACGTCTTCTTTCACGTTTCCGCTCGTGCAGTCTATGATCTAATTTAACCACTAAATCAATTAATGCATCGCAGGAGTCAGGAGGGTCTACAACTTGAGCTAACATATCTTTTAATTCATCCTTTAGCCCTTTTTCGAACAGAGCACTACGCTTGGCTTCAGGCCACCCTGCCTCAGCAAACAGCCTGTTAAAACAGGAGATATAGGTCATGAGATCCTTTGATCCTTGTTTAAGATTCAACAATTCGGTGTCAACTGACTGCATAAAAGAATGCCTGTCGAACAAGCGTCTTAACTCCTCCTTGAAAGCCCTATAATCATATAACAAGGGGTCATTACGATCCACTAGAGGAATTGTAGCTGCTGTTCCTCCCAAATATGATTAAAAAACGCTACTTTAGATTGCTCTGTAGGGAAACAAGAAGATTTACACATAAAGTGCAACTGACATTGGTTGATAAAATTAGCGAATTTGGCAGAATCACCTAGGAACCTTTCAGGTGGTGCTAATGGGATTGAGGAGGGGGTTGTGATATGATTTACCGGTGAAGTACTACCGGACTGTGGTGAGAAGAAATTACCACGAGCTCCTGGCACAGGTTCTGATGCGGGTGATGTTTGAGTGGCGTGTTGCAACGCATCCACTCTAAGAGTCAGGGCTTGTGTTTCTTTTTGTAAGTTCCCTATCATGTGTGCCACATCGGCCAAGGTAATCTGTCGTTCCTCCATTACGCCCAAGCCGAAAAATAAAATGTGGGCTTCTCGTTCTGTGAGGCTTGCCTGGTGTTTCCATAGGGGCGAAGTGGAAGGAATAGATGCTGGATCCCAATGTTCCTCACCCACCTCTCCAGCCCAACAGAGTCAAAGCCAAAGAGGAGAAGTTGGGGAAGAGGGAGAACAAAACAAGGTAAGGGAGAAGGAGTAGAATCCATTGGCTCGTCTGGTATGATGTTTGCATATATTCCTAATAAATGAAAGTACAAAAGTGAAATACAATCCCTTATGACTATAAAGGTGATATACATGAATGTGTGTTTGAATGTAGGAATGATACCTGTTGGACGTCCCTTTTGTAGTGAATTTGGAATGGACCAATAGAATTGGAGACTAACACCGTTGTATCTAAAAGGCAGAAGCATGTGTGTTTGTCATTAGGACTGCAGAATTTCAGCATACAACCATGATACGTGTGACCAATACTAACCTCAACGGAGACCACCATCTAGATTCACTAGACCCAAGAAAACATGTACTATCCTGAAAATAACTAGGAAAAACACAAAAAACTCATTTTCCTAGCCAGGACAAAAATATGAAATAATGCACAAAAAGGTGCTGGGTCAGGGTAATATAGAATATCTATATCGTTACTAAAAAGAACCAATACCCCTCTCTTATTTACAGCATATGAGGAAGTACTGAGGTGAATACTGGCAGAGAAGCAATCTCATGTGGAAAAGGAAAAGCAACCCGTCAGATAAGTTCATACCTTCATGCTGTGGCATATAATAATTCTCCCATTAAGGCTGGAGGCTAGGATTCTTTAAATGAATACTCTCTGTTACTTCCCATTCAGGAACAGAGAACTACGAAGCAAGGAGCGGCTGAGAGAAGAGGTGGCTGTGCACTAGACAGCCGACGAGGGAGCTGCGAGGCAGAGGAGTGCTCCGGAAGAGAAGTTGTGACCCGGAAGCGCAGGACCCAGAGGACGCCCCGAGAGAAGCAGGAAACTGATCCTCCCCCCGATGAGAAACTATCAGGTAAGCACGGGGGGAAAGAATGGGAACACGGGAATCCGTGACGGTACATGAAGCGAGTTCCCGTCATCGGACTTCCCTTTTTGTACGCACCTAAGTGCTGCCCTTGCTCACCAATGAGTGTCGGCGGGCGGGGCTCGCGGCTGCTGGCGGGCTCCGCAGCAGGGCTGCCCGACAGTGGCAGTGTGTGCTTTTTGAGACCAAAAACAATTTTTGCTTTTACCAATGTTTGCTATAATAGTGAGGGCCCGGCAGCTCCCACACCAATAAGGTTTTACAAAAGCCATGCCAAAACAATTCACACATTGACAAAACTAAAAAGCTGACCACCAATTTCAGACCTACTGGCTTTGCCAACGCTTGTTTATTTTTGTTTCCCATAATGTTATTGAAACTGGTTACACTGATTTTCCATTATGAATATTTTTGGGAAATACTAGAATGCATCAATACATGTTACTAAATGATGCTGCAAAGAAAAGGTACTTGAAATTTTACAGTAGTTTAGCGAAATGTTTTTTTACTGCTTTCATTTTTCTATGAACATTTTATTTTGAAAGCAAAGAATCATTAAGCTTGCTTTCAAGCTTCTGCAAATATTTGCATCAAATCAGAGAACATTCTGGGAGCATTATACATAGCCTCATATTACTAAACTTTGAAAACGTGTGTAAACATTTGTATACTGGAACCATTGTCAGTAGTGCAGTCAGAGCTTACAACATTTACTTACAGTGCTCACCCTAATAATAAAGGCTTTCAATTAATGAACCATTAATACAAGTTTGAACAGCATGAACAGATGGACAAAAATATTAAGCCTGGGCGGAGTTCACAGAGTTCTGCTACGCGTAACTCCGCAAAGTGCAAAAATACCTCTGCAGCGCTACGCAGAGCTCCGCAAGCGGAGGAGTGAGTTAGAAAAAATGCAGTTCGCGGTCATTTTCAGTGCTGGGTGTTTGTCCACGCTGTTAAATTATCGCAAACGGCACCATGCATAGGGCAAGCGGGCGCTGCTTCCTTTCTGCTGCTCAAGTAGATTTTCTACTCGAGCGGCAGCTTTCTCAATGCGAACGGACGGTTTCTCAACGTGAGCGGTCGCGAGCATACGCAGCCACTGGCATTGAGAATCCGTCCACCCGCGTTGAGGAATCTCGCCGGGAGGTTGATTTCCCTCACTCGCGCTCGCCAACTTGACGTTGATGAGTGCAAATGAGGAAAAATCTCGCCGGGAGGTGGATTTTCCTTGCTCGCACTCGTTAACTTTATGCTGATGAGCACGAGCGAGGAGAAAAATTCTGCTCCGCTATGCGGAGCGGAGATTTTGGGACCTCCATGAGCTCCGCGTGGGAAAACTCTGCAAACTCCGCGAGTGGAGCGGAGTTCACCACCCAGACTTAAAAAATATTACCTTAACTGCAGACAGTGCCCTTCCCTGATCCATAATGTGGTACTAGCAAACTGGCAGACAAAGGGTTTGTGCTGCAGGGGGTTGGGTCTACTTGTCACAAGGACAAAATACACATGAAAACCTGTTGCCCTTGACCCCAAACAATATGTCCTGGGTGTCAGACTATAGGAAGTCCACATCCCTGAGCAGCTGGGTTCAGGGCTCTCAAGCTGTCTACCAAGGGCCAGTGTGTGAGCTACGGCGACAAGTAGGATGTAGCGCATGTGATAGCGGACTGGGGAAGAGGAGGGTAGGAACTATCCAGTGCAGAGTCCAGAACGCAGTTAAAATCACTACCAAGAATCCAAGGCAAATGGGACTAGCGGTTCAGCAGTGAGGATATGAGCATCAGAAAACCTGCCTGTGCAGCATTCAGCAAATTCGGACTTCCCAACACCTCCCCTCCATCCAGCCAATCCTCCACAAACACATAGCTCCCCTACTGGTCCTTCTCGACCACGATGCTTTGAAAAGGCACAGACAATCTTATCATGATTAACGCTCCCGTAGCATAGTCCGAACAGGCCTTGCAGAAGCATTTCCCCCTCCAGTGTTTTTGGAGTTGAAGGTCCTCCCCCCTCGCTAGGTGAGTTTCTTGTAAAAAATGTCACGTGTGTCCCATGTCTTTTGAGGCATTGATAGACTCAGTGGTGTCTTGCAACTGTTCCCAGACCTTGGACATTCCAGGTAAGAAACTTTATTTTAGCCATTCAACACTCAAGAACAGAGGGGGGAGACGGAATGCCCCTCCCCGGCAGGGAGTCCCCAGGTGTGCTGCGATGATGGTATGATGACAGGCTGAAGTAGAAAACAAAATGAAGTCCCCAACTCCCAGTCCTAGTGCAGCAGAGCAACATCTGGCTGACCAAACTGTTAACGTAATGCTGTAAGTTTGTGGGCCCTACAACGCGGTAATACAATAGGTGCAGGGTACCCAAAGGGGGGTATGAGCATTGAGCAGTACTTGCCATGTTCGATCTGAGAAGTGGCAGAGAGGGCCCATCCTTAGCTTCAAGGCCCAGGGCCTCTGCAACCCGGGGAATGGGGTAAGGCCCCAGGATGCACACCGCAGCAGCCACAATCAGGCAAGCACCAGTGTGGACTAAAGTTAGAGTAAGTCATCAGTCGTCTGCGACGTGACGGTGGAAGCAGGGTGGATGATGCTCTCAGTCGGTAGTTTGCAGAATCTTCATCAGAAGAGACATCCTCCGATTCCTCCCTGACTCAGGCTGTGTTAGGGTCTCAAAGATGAGCCACCATTGCAAGGGCTACAATCCTTTCATGGTGGGAATGTGCAGGGAGGGAGCCCCAGAGACTCCAGTAACAGGTCTGAGTGACCTTCCCCAGTAGTGCAGTTTTCATCTGAACCGGTGCGATCCTATGATGGGCCTCCGTGATGTGGTATTGCTACCTTCAGGTGAGGCGTGCCTCTGCTATTCAGCCCAGTCCCAGGTGTCTCACAACCCCATGAAATAGTATGCCTTTCCTCTGGATATCACTGTGACTTTTGTGGAAAACAAGAAGGAGTACTTAAATCCTTCTTCTCTCAGCTTGCGTTTCAAACCCATAAAGGATGCTCTCTGATGCTGGACTGTCATAGTGTAATCTGAAAAAAGGTAGATCTGTACGTTATTGAACGTGACGCGGCCCGGCCTCCTGGCAGTTTGTAGAACTTTGTCCCAGTCTTTGAAGTCCTCTAACCTGACCACCACAGGCCACGGGGCGCCAGGCATGGACAGCACAGCAGGCACCCGGTGTGCGTGCTCAACTTTAAATTGGGCGGATAGTCCCTCCGGCACAATTTCATTTTCAAAGAAGGTAGTGGGGTCACCACCCTCTGCCCCTCCAGGAAACCAATAAGTCGGACATTGTTGCACCGGGAACGGTCTTCCAGGCCATCCAATTTACCCCCTACCTGCTTGACCCTACTGGTAAGGTCACCAACATATTTGTTGAGAGATTGTGTTTGTGGCTGTAGATCAGAAATGGCGGCTTCTGCACATTTCATCCTGTCTGAAAGCTTCCTCCGGTCCTCTCGCAGTAGTCCCAACTCTAGTGTAACTGCATCGACCCTACTTCTAAGGTCCAGTGGGTCGCTGTGATGGCATTGAGGATGATGTTCAACTTTACGGCCATCGGGTCCGCATCCGATTGTGACTGTTCCCCTGTGGCGCAAGGTAGCAGAGCGTTTTCCCTGATGGGGTCGAGCACTAGGCGCACCATGGAGTGCCTTTCCTGTCTTTGGCTGAACCACTTTTGCCTGCTTATGGTGGTTTCACGGGGCTCTCCTCAACAGGGGGCAAGGATGTTAGCTGGCCAGCAGTAGAGTGAAGCACAATACAGGCCGCCCTCTCCCAGCGCCACCCTCCAGGCCGATTGGTGCCAGGGAGGCATGTACAGCCAACCGCCTTACTTCTGTGACCGTCCCCCTGGCGGCGGCCCACCTCCTGGACCCAGGCAGCCGATAACTCAGCCTTAATGTCCTCTGGGCTGAGTGAATGTGTAGAAGACAGCACTGTAGGGTAGGTGCCCCCAGCAAGGTCTAGTCTATGTCTACATGGGGGGAGGAGCCCAGGCAAGAGAAACAAGAGGGACGGGGGACAACCCCCATGAAGCAGTCCTCAGACCCCTTCCACTGCCAGCACTCCTGGCGCTCTCATATCCGACCGCTGCCTTTTTACCGGATGGGTGCCCGGTCCACTTTCTTCCTCCCCAAGTCTTCTCTAGTGCCATGGGGGCTCACCGTGCTACCCCCCAGTAGGAGAGGGAAAGAGCATTGTATATGCTGCACATCTATCGGCTTCTCCCAGACGAGGCTTCCATCCGACCCAACTGCCTCAATGGCCGTGTGGCCTCTGCGTCACCGCCGAGGCCTCTGGCACTGCTGCCGATAGGACAACGGGCAGTCCTCCCTCATCCAGATCCTCAGGGGGGCGCCACCTTGCACGCATTGATGATCTCTCCCATTCTCAGGGGCCCTTGTTCCTAAAAGATTAAGGGCCCACTTACAGGAGCCTCAGCAACGCGTGCCTGACATCTATGTTTTGCATTCATAACAACATTAACATGTAACATACAAATATACTTTTAGACTAATTATAGCTAAAAGACCTGCCTTTTTCGATGGCTAATGTCTGGTTGCCATCATGTTTCATATCATGTGTCTTTCTTTATTCCAGGAGAAGTTAAATTCACACGTTCCATTTTGATGTGGCCTTGGTTTCCCGTTCTCATATAAAATGTTTTCTTTTATGTGATACTTGTAGAATGTGCTAATGAGCTGTAGTAATGCAATGCACCTGCAGAGTACAGCTTGGTCTTTGAGTAGGCGAGAGCTCAGATGCCTTTTGGATGCCTTGCAGATGCTTTTCAGATGCCTTTCTGATACCTTTCAGAACTCCCTTTTCCTGACTTACTAGCAGAGCCTTTCCCCGACTTAGTCGAGTAATGTGCTCTCTTTATGGGAGAACTTATTTTTTGTAAAGGTCCTGTCGTTAGGTATATTTATTTTAAACATATTTTAAGTTTATTTTCACACGTGCGTCCGTTTATTTTTATATTTTTATATTTTATTTGAGTGTACGTGCCCGACTGCCCCCCTCCCTATTGATGCCAGCCACCACTGTGAAGGGGTATCGGCCACACCAAGATATAAACAAATTAAATTACTATTGTTACATTATGCAAGCTGAGGTTGGTGTTTGGTTGATCCTTTGTGCAAAGGAGTAGACTATTGTCGTGTAGTTCCTATATTACCTATACAGGATCTGCGCGTTTGGATAACATAAACTGTGGGATTGGTGGCGGACGAATTCCGAGCACCCCCACCGGCTACGTTAGCCTGTCTGTATTAGCTAGCTCACAGTGCCACTAGAGTCTCCTCTTATCGGGGAGAGAATAGTTCTTGGCAACCTCAGAACATGACAACCCTGATCCCCCAGGATCGTGGAAACAATATACTACCTTTCGCTCAGTCACTCGTACTCACTTAGTTTGTCTCAGAGAGATACACAGAATAAACAGTCTGGGCATTTCAATAAGTATTTATTGAACAGTTGTTATTCTAGTGTAAAATATATGAGCTGCAACAACCATTAGACAGTAGCAGAGATATATGATTAGCAATATTATGAAAGTAAAAGGATGGTATAGTTCCACCATCTTGCAGGAATCATGAATATATACATGTACATAAAACACATGATAAAAAGTGCGTACTCCTACGATGTCTCCCTAACTAGATGTACCTAAATGTACCTAGCATCTATGTAGGTGTTATGCCAAGAATCCCTCTAGGATCTAGTCCACCCCATTACCTGAGAGTTAGAGAATGTGGGACCCCGTCCTGGTCTCGAGTTGGACACCCCGCGAGGGATGTTAGACCACTGCTAGCTGGAGCGTCTGCATGCAGGAACCTCAGCATCTCTGGTCAGTGTGTCAGCCGGGAAGTCACGGTCTCCTCTATCTGTCTAAGCAAGAGATGATGTATAAATACCCATAGGTCTCCCCTGGGGTCCTACCTTGCTGTGTTACTGTGTCGGCCGAAAGGATGACGTCAGTCCTGAACTTTATACAGAGATATTATACAGGAGATGGTAATCCTACTGTTAGTCCTGCTGTGCTTCCAAGAAGCCTCATGCATAATGTATGAGAATCGACCCAGGGAAAAACCCGCGTACTGAATGCAGTGTCATATTTGGGTAAAAGGTCAGTGCCTAAGAACCGTTATGTATGTAATGTAGGGAAGGATATAGGTGAAAGGTTGCAGTGTTACCTGCGCCTATATAGGGTACCTATATGGAATATAACACCATGCAAGTCAGAGGGAGTTTCTGCTGGTTGGGGATTCACTTTGCATGCTTGATAGTGCCTGGAGGCTGCTATTTCTCATATTCTTAGAGCGATTGCCGGTTTGGGTTTTTCCTTTAGTAGGACAGACAAAAATTATTGTTGATTTTTGATTTTTTAATATTTTGCTTAGGTAAAGCTGATTGCCATGGAGTGTGAGCTGCCGTAAGGTGTTGGGAGTTGCGTTGTTAGGTGTTGGACTGGGATTGGTTGGTTATGTGTGTGCTGCACTGGGATTTGTCATTATGTCATTGCGTGTTCTGCTGCGAGTGGTCAGTTTAGTGGTGTCGCACTAGGATTGGATGTTTGCTTTATTTATTATTGCATTATGATTTGTTGGGAACTTAAGGTTATTTCAATTGGGAGTTTACAAATTCCATGTTGGATTGTGTAAGGATTGAAGATGGAATTAAGAAAATAAGCGTTATGTTGAGAAATGATGTGAGAATACCTGTCAGTGAGGGTGTGGAGGTCCCCACAAATGGCACACCTGCAAAAGTCCTGTCATAAGGTATGTTTATTTTAAACATATTTTAAGTTTATTTTCGCGTGCGCGTCCGTTTAGTTTTATATTTTTATATTTTATTTGAGTAGGCGCGCACGCCCGCAACCCCTCCCTATTGATGCCAGCCGACACTGTGAAGGGCATCGGCCACACCAAGATATAAACTAATTAAATTACTATTGTCAGATTATACATGCTGAGGTTGGTGTTTGGTTGATCCTTTGTGCAAAGAAGTAGACCGTGCAAGTCAGGGTGAGGTTCTGCTGGTTATGGATACACTTTGCATGCTTGATAGTGCCTGGAGGCTGCTATTTCTCATATTCTTAGAACGATTACCGATTTTGGCTTTTTTCTTTAGTAGGATAGACAAACGTTATTGTTGATTTTTTTATATTTTGCATATGTGAAGCTGATTGGCATGGAGTGAGAGCTGCTGTAAGGTGTTGGGAGTTGCTTTGTTAGGTGTCGCGCT
Source organism: Calotriton arnoldi (assembly GCA_963921515.1). Classification (NCBI taxonomy): domain Eukaryota; kingdom Metazoa; phylum Chordata; class Amphibia; order Caudata; family Salamandridae; genus Calotriton; species Calotriton arnoldi. The sequence continues at coordinate 622,951 of CAWUFW010003843.1, forward strand.
GGGATTGCTTGGTTATTTGTTTGCTGCTCTGGGATTTGTCATTATGTCATTGGGTGTTCTGCTGCAAATGGTCAGTTCAGTGGTGTTGCACTAAGATTGGATGTTTGCTTTATTTATTATTGCATTGTGATTTGTTGGGAACTGAAGGTTATTTCAATTGGGAGTTTACGAATTACATGTTGCATTGCGTAAGGATTGAAGATGGAATTAAGAAAATAAGCACAATGTTGAAAAATGATGTGAGAATACACGTCAGTGAGGGTGTGGAGGCCCCCACAGATGGCACACCTGCAAAGGTCAGGTTACACATGTGTATTTGGATCAAACAATGGAATAGGATCACAGCGAATGAACAGTGCTTGCAATTTCCCCGACATGGCACATTTAGGGCCTGATTTAGAGTTTGGCGGACGGGTTACTCCGTCACAAACGTCCGCCTTATTATGATTCTCATAGGCTATAAGGGGATCGTAATACAACAGACAGAATATCCGTCACGTTTGTGACGGAGTAACCCCCTCTGCCAAACTCTAAATCAGGCCCTTAATTTGAGAATAATTGAGAACCTACGGTGAGCATTTATGAATTGAAGCCTACACCTAGACCTACTCAATATGATTCTTTGAATGCATGGTAACTATAGGGTCCTTAGTTGGATGGAAGCAAAGGGGGATGCAGAGCAGCAGGGATGGATAGAAAATGGGATTGAGGGCCTAGGGATGTATTCTATGTTAGTTAAGGGAAAAACATAGAGAAAGAAATCACAAGAGGGTGGTGGGGATGAGGAGAAAAGGGATGAGAGCGAAAGTGGCACAGATGATGACTTTTTGCATGATTTTGTAACTTCCCGACCACTTCCATACAATGTTGTTCTTCAGGCAGCAGGAAACCAATAGCCTCTATTGGGAGCTGTCTGAGACATGGGCGGAGTTGCTAGTTCACCTGTTGATTAGAGGTCCCCAGAAGGACCGTTAACCCTTGTTGCCGCAGGTCCATTACTGAGAGCCACAAGTACTACTGTTATCATTGGAAACCCAGGTGCATCTGTTGTCTCTGTTGTCACCACAAAAAAGATAGGTTAGTTGAGTTTTGCCCTTACTCTTCATTTATCCATGTCATAATCCATAATCCAAAGCATGTTTGGAGTTGATGCTTAGGCATTTCCAACATACCCTAAACATAATTGTGGTACAAATGGATCCGTTAAAAACTGAGAAATTGTTAGGGGCATTTCTTAGTCCAGCTAAGGGGTTGATGTTATGTATGTTGAAACTGCCATGGCTGTATGTGGTATAGTAAGCTCAAAGACGTTGTGTATGGTGACATAACTACCATGTGGTTTTCAGATACATGCTTCTACTTTGCTCCTGTGTGTTGTAGCGATATTGGGATGGCCATGAAGACTCAGTGTGCAGAACTAAGGGGCATATTTATCATTGTGTTGCATCACACTTGCTCCACACAAGGGGGTGCAAGGGTGAAGCAACAACACAGTCAGACTTATCTAGCCACACCTGAATGGCTTGATAAATCTGGAGTGACACAAGGCAGCGAAAATTGCTACCTTCCGTTACTCTGCCCCAGGGAGGCGTTCCACGGGTGAAGCGCGGGTGTGCCAACACATCCACCCATGGATTTTGACGCATTCCCAGATTTATCATTAGTGGTAGACCTAGGAATGTGTCAAAATGCTACGACTCTCCAGGGGAGGCGTAACGAGGAAAGATATCTTTATTTCTCCTCGTGCTTTTTTCTCTTTCTATGTGTGCTACATTCTGCGGCATACATAGACAGAGGAAAATGCCTCTCTGGATTGTTTTTGTGCAGGATCGCAGGCATGGTGCAATGGTGCGTGCATTGGCGCTAGGCAGCCAAAAGTGCACCAGTGCATGGAAAGGACAGGAATGCGCCGTATAATGTTAAATATGGTGCATTCCTGCCTTATTCACACAGCGCAGCAAGGTGGCTTGCCGCGGTGCATTGTGTGAAAGTTGATAAATATGCCCCTAAGTATCCAGTTAATTGACATTAAGGGTTATATAACATTATAGTCATATTTTGAGGTGTATGTTAAGCCTGTGCGGATTTCGCAGGGTTTTACTCCGTGGAATTCTGCAAAGTGCCAAAAAAACTCTGCCGTGCTCTGCGGAGTTCCGCCAGCGGCGGAGTCTGTTAACTTGTGCTGCTCGCACTGATTTTTAGCACAAGGAGTTTGTCCCGCGCTGCAAAATCAGCCCGAACGGCACTACGCATCGCGCCAGAGGGGGCTGCTGCTTTCTGCCGCTCGAGTAGACATTCTACTCGAGCGACAGCTTTCTCAACCTGAATGGCAGATTTATCGTTGCGAGTGGCGCGACCTGCCGTGACCACCCACGATGAGAAATCTCGCCAGGAGGGGGTCTAGCTCAGAATTCTTTCTCTCAAGCGCCCACCAACTTACCGTTGGCGAGCCGCTCAACAAAAAAAAAACGGTGCTTCCCGTCACTCCGCAGAGTTTTTCGGAACTCCGCACTCCGGACGGAGCGCAGAGTGGGCAAAACGCTGCAAACTCCGCCAGCAGAGCGGAATTCTTCACTCAACATCATAGCAGGTTAAGTCCTACCAGCCACGTCAATATAACAATGGGGCTGTAAAGCATCAATAATTAAGGGGGTGATTGTTAGTTTGCCAGTCAGGGTACTCCATAGCAATCATGAAAGAGTATCCTGTCTGCCAAACTGACAGTCCGCAGCCCTATGTAAGGTGGGGGGGACCATCTGCTTTTCCCCCACTTTGCCACCATCAATGTAAAGCTACCTCTGATGGCCCGACAGAGTAGGGTCTGTCTGAGTAAAGCCATCAGACCATACAGTCTGTTTAGAGTGGACGGTTTGATTTTTTCTTCTTCTGTCTATTACTGCCAGAAATAAAATGGCGGTTAGGGAAGGGAAAAAAATAGTGACCTCCTACACTTTGAGGGTCATTATGTTTTTTGTTTTTCCATAATAAAATCCCACTTTAGGCATTTGTTTTTTAAAAACAAAAAATATCAAAATTGACAGCAGTCAGCCACTAAACCTTTTGTACCATGAAGGGAACTGCCATCACTGCACATGTGCAGAGATGATGGGTGGGCGGTTGGTTATCTCTACACAGGGCAGACTTTCATATGATTTCTTTAATAGAACCTGATGCATTGTATGTATGCCAGGAATAGTCTTTGTTCAGAGATTAGAGGGCAAGTGCTGGATCAGACTCCATACGATGACTCCAGGTGCCAGAGGTAAGGGAGTGATTTCTCGAGGGGTACTAGGGTGGTGCACAGCGCAGCCAGGACCTGGTGAATCGCCCGGTCAGTGTAAGCATGTTGAAATAAATTGAGTTGAAGGCTAACTGTGCTTATTATTCGTTGTTTAGTCTTGCTTGCAGGTATTGTTTCATGATGTCTGTAATGTATTAAAGTCCACAGAAAATAGTCTCCAGGTCGGAGAGGTTGAAATAATGGTCTGGGTGGGCAGGTAGGATTGTGAGGACGCCTGTAGTAAACACGTGTGTGCATGTAACCCACATAATAGATTGAGCGGGCTCTTGAAAATAGTGTGGGAAAGGGAAGGATAGGCAGTAGCCACAAGACCAAAAGCACAGACCCTTAAAGGATAAGTGTATTGAGAACAAGGCCTTCAAATCCAGCTGCACCCTCCCCTGTGTTAGCCCCTCTTGGTGTACAGCTGAAAAGGCCAACCGCAAGTGGATTTTTGGGTGCAAGTGAATGATACCTTTCCTTCCACCCTCCACGAGATCAGTTAGAAAAATAACTGAGGGGCTCCTTACCCTACTTTCCATCTTCCCATCCTCCATCCCTGCCAACGCGGAATGAGCTGTGGGCACAAGGCCAGTGTACTCATACTTGTTTTCTCTGTTTGAAGGAGGGAGCAGTGATGGGGTAGCAACATCTAGTAATAGTGAACCCCCAAATACTGGGACTCCTGCTCGCTCTATGTACCAGCAATATGTGCATATTTCTGAAACAGTGCGTTGGACTCACTAATGATGGATGGGAAGACATCCTTTCCAGAACATGGAAGTCAAAAGATCCTAAACATAAGATAGAAACTCAGCAAGGCCCCAGATGTGCACACTGGCATGTAGAAGTCAACAAACACAAACATAAATCCTAAGTCCGTAGTATGAAACAGACCCAAGTGAAACTGGAATACTAAGTGAGCCATCATAGGGACAGCGATAGGGTTTGTGCTCCTACTGCCCTGCAACCTCCCTAGTTATCGCCCCTGATAACTGAAACACAAGGTTGCTTGAGGATTGGGCCAGGAAGCACCCGTGGATGCACCTGAAAAGGGGGCTGTGCAAGCCGGATGGATGGAGCACAAGGGCATAATACCCAAATACCCAAATGAGTGCTGCAATGCGAGCGATTGACAATGGAGCACTAAAAGAAGTGACCGAGGTCGAGAGTGCATTCACTTCCAGCTGGGTGTAGAGATCCCCTGCGAACTCAGCTCATTATTAGATGAGACAGTCTGAGAAGGACACAGATCAACCTACAAGGAAACGTGTTCAAAGAATGAGGGCTGAGCTCTCCCCTCACTCTAGTGACACAGATGATAAAGATCTCACATTACCAGTCTCAGATATCGTCCTAACATTAAGAGACTGCCCCTCTCCTGGGGACAGAGGCACCGTCCACGTCACATATCAAGAAATAGCCTCCCAACATTAGAGAAAACCTACCCAGTTCCTTGAGGACCTGCACGGTGTGTCTTAAGTATATAGACCAAACTGGACGAATGTGAAACAATTTTTTCATCTGTTAGCGCCCAGTGAAGTGAGAGATTGGTTGATAAGTCAGTTTGGCCATGGCAGAATGCCATCCCGGGTCCAGCGGTGCGGGGTAGGTCTACCACTCGGTCTCTACTAGAACCAGACACATATCTTCAATGTGTCCTGAGCCCGCTGGAATTGATGAGGCACTTACTAAATAGTGATTAGGTTGCCCACTGAACCCGCGGGTACATATCCCGCAGATCCACAAAGTGGTAGGTAGGTTCCCACCTTACCACTGGGTGTAGATAAGTTTCACATTAAGGTCCTGAAGAATCGCCACTGATCCCCCAGACAAATAGGCGAGAAACATGTTGACCCACCAGGAGTAGAGCGCCATTACCGTGACCCATTACAGTCAGATAGTCGCTCCCCCCCCCCTTTTTTTAATCAGGCAGGGACCCTGCTAGAATAAAGTTGGTTCCATAGGACCCCTGACCTGTTTTAACCATCCTACTCACTACTACATCCAAACACACTAGTGCCCTCACACCCACGGCACCTAGTGGCAAGGAACAAAAGATCTCTGATAAAGAGCCCCTTTATGGGTGCCCGTCGGGTATTGCAGCGCTGACCCGACGAGGAGCAGGCCCATATGATGAAGCATGACACCTAGCTTGCTGGGTGTGTGAGGGCACTAGTTCCAAAAGGAGGAATTCCTCTCCTCCCACTACCCAACTGACAGGTCAGCCTGCCACCGTGACTATAACTAGGCCTCTGCCCAAGATTTTTAATGCACCAAGGAACTTCGTACCCTACTTTTTTCTGACAGTAATGATGGGGCCCTGAGCACTGCAAATTCTGCGTTGTTGAATGCAGTTGCGGATGTGTGCCTGATGAAAATAGATTGTACTAAGATTTCGTATTGCAAGCAAAATAAAGGAGAATAGCCAATATATTACCTTAGCATGGTTAAGGATGTGTTTGAAAGATATTCAGGCACCACCCATCCGTCAGAGATGTCTTGGGAAGCTGTAGGGGCAGCTTTTGTGCAGAGACTATTAATGAATGTGCAAAATCAGTTAATTGATGTTTGTATTGGATAGAAATGAAAAAGTTGGCTAAATTAGCAACAGTTGCAAACCACTATACTGCTTCGTTAGAATGAAAGAGAAAGAGTGTTGAATCTAAACTGATGTCTTTGAAATTACAAAATATGCAACAGAATATGAAGGGAAAAGGATGGGGAGCCCTCACCAGTGGTAACAAAATGGGACACAGGATCAAGGGCACATCAGGAGCAGAAATAGGGGGTACAGAGGAGAAGCCCTAGGTACTGGAGGGACAGGTTTTACCTGAGGGCAGCTGGGTTATTGGAAAAGGGATTGTCTTCATGCTATTTCAAAAGTGTCTTGCCTTATTGACCAAAGCTAATTTAACTAAGTCACATAGAGCTCTTATCCTGAACACTAGAACAGCCTGAGAGGTTCCAACTGTACTCTGGATAGCCTGTATCCCATAGATCAGAAGGGTTCCTAAGTTTATTGAATGATAAACTGTAAGCTCATCAGTTGGCTTATTGATTAAGATGCCAGTCTCTCTACCCTGGAAACATCTGAATTTCCTTCATTACCTCTCTTGGACTTGTCTATAAACGCGGTTGGTATTTCAAATCAGCGTGTTGCACACCACATTTCTGACCATGATTTCATCACCCTAGGCCCTATAAAGGACAAACATGCTTTTTTTACAAGCACTCCCTCACCAGCTAATCTGCTGGGTCAGGATATACGGTGTAAGCTAAGATGCACCTTTTTCTTTACACCCGATGGAATCTACCTCAATGTACCGCAGAACTGGGAGACCAAGGTCCTTGTCATGTTGTGTGAGAATTATTTCAGTTGCTTTCTCAAGTTCCCTCCACGTTATTGTCCAAAGGGGCCAATGACTTGGAAGTCACCTCGTATCCCACAGTATCCTCTAAAACCTGAATCACAGAGCAGAGGCGTGGATTTGTCTAATCATTGCAGACCTCATTAAACAAGGTACCTTGGTATAATAGAAGCATACTTCCTATCAAAGAGGCTGGAAAGATCAATGTGTATGGATTTGTGCAAGACCTGCAAGGCATTAATAATGTGGTTATCCCAATTTCTCTGTAGTCCTCAACCCCGCCACCATCCTTTCCTCTATCCCTTCAAATGCAGCCGCGGCCCGTGCAGGGGTAAGAGCGGTAGAGCGGTGGGGCCAGGTGGGGGGGATTTCAACAGACCACAATGAGGGAAAATTAATTCTTTATTTAATTTTCCCTCTTGGTTGTCTCTCGAATCCCCCCCAAACCGGCCCCAATGCCCTGCTGCTCTTACCTGCACGGGCAGCGGCTGTTCAAATGCCCAGTGGTTTACAGTGGAAGATCTGTATTCCGCCCTCTTTTCCAAACCCATTCACGAAGAGAGTCAGTTTCTCTTTGCCTTCTCATTCGATGGATCTCGGCTTGCGTGGCTAGGCTCACGCCTCATGCAAGACTTTATGGAGTCTCTGTCGATCTTTTCCCAACACTTAATGAAGGATTTTAACACCTTAGTGCTTCCCAGGGTCTATACTCTAGTGCAGTACATTCATGACCTTCTGCTTGTGTATGTTACTCTAGTCCAATCAGGATACAAGTCCTAAAAAAAGTAGTGGGGGGAACTAACCAAGTTAGGCAGTATGCAAGTGGCATCATGGCACATGCCATCACAGCGCATAATGTCACGGTGCATGACATCGCACGTGGCATCATAGGAAGCGACCTCACTGTATTGACATCACAAGAAGAGACATTAGATATTGAGACCTCACACATATGTTTATCAGGTATATTGTGAGTACATTTAAGGGCCTTACAAAATTTAACAAATGAGATTTTGCGTCTGGGTTGTGGCACACTCCCACGCAAAATCTGGACCTCAACTAATACATTTCATTTGTTTTAAACCCTGCCACAAAGAAATTGGCAACAAGAAGAAGCATGGTAGTAGATCTGTTCAGCTGAATTGGTTGCAAAGTCTGATTTTAAAATATCTTATGGTGTTAAGACACCTGCTGCAGAGATCATTGTGTGCCCAGTAATTCTTAGGGAATAGTAATAATGGTAAGATAACTCTGGAGGTTAACGCTTTTGCTGGAGAGATCTGTGTTTTGTATAGTCCCAGATTTTAATCAAATTAGTAAAGAGGCTAATGTTTCTTCTGCAAAGCACATTATGTAACAGGTGGACGACAGATTTTTATTTTATGTAAATGGGTAAGTGGGTTACTGCTTTTAACACAGAGATCCTTTTGTTACTTGCAGTTCACAAATTGTAATCCTTCTAATATAGCACAGTGTGAGCTATGAAGAACATGTAAATCCTACACCTTGTAACCCTCACTGTCTTATATAACACATCTTTTACATTGATTTACTCACTTTCATGATTTATTATCAATGTATTTGTGTGTTACGTAAAGCACTCTGACACCCTGCATTGGGATCAGTAGCACTATAAAAGAAATAAAATAGTGCTATTTAATTTATGTGTGTAAATTCTGGAGCACACCAATACATCTGACATTTTTACAGTGCCTGCACTGATATACAATGACTGGAAAAAATCAAAAGCGTGCCTCTCTTAAGTACCTGTGAAGTGATAACAAGCTGTGTGCTTTTGTTTCCCCTCTGTTGCATTTGCATTTAAGTGTGAGGATGCAGACCGTGTCCAGCCAGGATACTTGATCAAAAGGAGGCATGGTGGCCATTTAACTTCACCTTTATCTTTTGCCCAGCTGGAGGTCAAAATAAAAAAGCCCCCCTTGCTGCCTGCACGTTGCTACTGGGAATGTAAAGCAGGCAACGCTGCTGAACGTGTCCTGGTGTCTGAAAATTACACTGGGACAAGTTCAGCATATTTCTGTGGGGCCAAACTTGTTGGCAGGGTGGACAGCATGTACCGTGAGAAAATAGTGGGTGGATGCCGTATACCACGTGTACCCCCAACTTGTGTCCTGAGGCCAATGCAAAGCTGACTTTGCCTAGCTACATACTGAATTTGCTAAGAAGGGGCATACGGTTTCAAAGGGGAAACTGTCATTTTGCCCTCTCTGTGTGCCTTATCTTGGTCATGAGGTCTCCGCTGCAAAGTACCACTTATCATCAGAATGGATTGAAACCTCTGTATGTCACCCCATCCAGTGAACATCTCCATGGTATGGAATTTCTTAGGTAAGACTTGGTCTTGTAAGCAAAGGTTTCTTGCATTCATCTCAATGGCAAAGCCCTTGCAAAATTATATAAAAAGGACACTACCTGAATTATTACAATGGTCTAGAGAAGTCAAACATGCTTTTCCACAACTAAAGCAAGCTCCTTTCTCTGCGCACATTATAGGACTCCATGATTGATCAAAGCAGTTTATGTAGAACTGTCATGAATGCAATGGATTTGGGGGCGTGGCTAAGCCTGCAGCAATGGCGGACGTACATGGGTAGAGCTCCGACGGGGGCTCCCTAATCTGGCCACATATCTCCGGCCACAGAGAACCGCAATGATCGCAGGCGGGAGACGGAACGCCTGAGCACCTAGTCCAGCCCCGGGCTGAGCGCGGGGCCGGTTGGAGCCTGTGTGACACGCTGCGACCCTCGGCCCTGCGGCTCGCCGGGGTTGGCTGATAGATGACTGGGGATGGCGGTAACGCGAGCCCCGCCCACAAGGCCGCACCGAGTGGCGCAGGGGCCGCATAACGCCGCTGCTGCGGGAGCTGGGAACCGCGCCGATGTGCGCGTATGACATCTGGAGCCCCACCGAGTGCCCGACCGGGGCCACAACTGAGAAACGGCCTAGGACCATCGTCATACACCGAGGCCCAGCGGGGTAGTGGTGCGCTGAGCGTGGAATCACCCACGCGCTGCACCCGGAGGCTGGTGGTGGAGATCCTGCGAGCCCTGGTGACGGCTCTGGGCGCCGGCCGCCCTATCCATTTCGTGTTGTGCCGCTGAAGCGACCTAGCACCTTGCCCAGCGTCGGTGCTGTCTGGGACCCCCAGCGGAGATCGAGGCGGGCCCCAGGTGCGAGGCCTGGATGGCTTTCTGGAGGCCTGCTGTGGATAACGTTGGAGCGGCACGGCCGCTCGTGTGGGCTAGAGGTCCGGCCCCGTGGTGGCCCGGCTGCTGGGAGGGCAGCTGTCGTATACCTATTACCCCACTGCAGGCCCCGCTGACGATGCCGACGGTCACTTGAGGTGAGAGACAGGGAGCCGCGGCGCTGTGTGCTGGCTGAATAGCGTAGACCTCCGTGGGGGCGGAAACTCGGGCCCCCGAGGCTGGGTGCTGTGGCTTACATTAATGGAGCAGTGGAGTGGCGGCTGGCAGTGGCGGTGAACGAGCCGCCTGGTGACGGTGTGATCTCTGGGGCCCCTGCCTCCGCCGGGGGGGCCGGCGAGGTGACATCACCCCATACCTGGCTAGTTGGGAAGCCCGGGAGCGTTCTGACCCTGAGGAACCTGCAGCACGGTGTTGGAGGAGGGCACTGGAAGCTCCCTGACTGAGTGGCAAGTCAGAGACCAGGCTCTATCAGCGGCCAGTGGCCTGAAAGGCGTGTGGCGACTAAGTGATACTTATTGGGGGTCCCGTCCTGAGGCAGCCGCTGGACTATAACAGATGGTCGTCCCCACACAGTAGAAACCGTGGGAGACGTCAGGCGGAGCGGTTCTGGCCTCAGCGTAGTGGTTTTCCTGGATCGATGTCGCGGGGCAGGCGACTTACAAACACTGTGCCTGGTACAAAGGCCCCACCCCCGCAGACGCGGGCAGCGACAGGCAAAATGGCAGAAGAGACATCGCCAGCAAATATGTCTGGGAAGTTGGATGCGGTCATGGCCGCTGTGGAAAAACTGGGTGAAAACCTACAACACACCCGCACTGCCTTGGAAAGCAAAATAGACAAGGCAGTGATAGATCTAACACTGTTGCACGCAGACCATCGCAAGCTGGCAGACCGCACTGGTGAACTGGAGGTCGGAATGGCGGAGCTGTCGCCCCGTGTGGCGGACGTGGACAAGCACATACAGCAACTACTCAACAGGGTGGACTTCCTCGAAGACCGGGCGGAGGATGCGGAAGGGCGGGCCCGCCGCAACAATGTGCGAGTGGTGGGTCTGCCGGAGGGCACAGAGGGGAGGAATCCTGTCGCTTATGTTGAGTCCTGGCTGCGGGGCCTCCTACCGGAAGGGACTCTCTCTCCGCACTTCGTAGTGGAAAGGGCACACAGGGTGCCGACCAGGCCCTTGCCGCCAGGATCTAATCCCAGGCCCTTGCTGATTCGGCTGTTGAACTATAGAGATCGCGACATGATATTGCAGGAAACAAGGAAGCTGCACGACATCCAGGTGGATAACCATAAAGTGATGTTCTTCCCAGACTACACCATTCAGGTGCAAAGGCAGAGGTACTCATACATGGATGTGAAGAGACGCCTCCGGCAGAATGGATTGTAATACTCTTTGTTGTTCCCGGCACGTCTGCGAGTGGTGGCAAACGAAAGCACGCATTTTTTCAACACCCCCGAGGATGCGGAGAACTGGCTCGACGGGACCATGCCATCGGGTGCTACACCCCGGCCTGACAATGCAAGCACTAAACCTACCGGAGAGGTGCTGCACCGGCGTCGCGCTAGGAGGAGGAAACCGAAACGCATGCCATCCTCTTCACGGGTAAGCCTAGCCCGGGACCAGACACTGCGGGAGCGGCAGGGAGCTCTGCAAGCGGTGGCAAGTATCAGCGGCATGCAGGTGGATGACGGCGCCTCTGTCTCGAGTCAGCAGGAGCGAGCCAGCGAGGCCGATGCTGAGGATTTTTCAGACGATCCGCTCACAACGCAGGACTCGTACGCCATGCCAGAAGTTACACCTCAAACAGCTGAACACATTGCTTGATGTCCGCTGTGGTTTCCAGATACTCGAACTCATACATGACTGTCGCTCCTGTGCGCAAGTATAAAACTGTATGATGAGCAATGTCCAATCTTGCTTGCAACGCACGCATAAGCATACTCACAATTTAATTCTTGTTAAAAGAAACGCTGGTTACTCCACTGATTACCGAAATAGTATTTAGTATATGTCCTGCAGTGATTCTGAGGTCTGCTTGGAAAAATGGTTCCTGATGGTCCCCATTAGATACAATGTGGAGGGGGATTGGAGGTGTTCCCGGTTGGGCACGGTATGGGGTACAATAAGGCTGGTCAGAAACTGGGGAGCCCCCCCCTGGGGAGATTCTCTCCCTTCATGGGCAAAGCCAGATTGTAGTGCGCGGCGCACCCCCCACAGAGTTTGACAGTTTAATGCTATCATGCATGGTTTGGACGATTGCTTGTTGCACACTCGCCCTTTTGGTATTTTATTTTTATTTTGTGATGGACGTGCGTTTGTCGTTCATTAGGTTATGTGAAGATTGTTTGAATTTTCTCATCACTGAGTACTATTGTAACCTCCCCCATTTTTTGATTTGCCATGCCATGATTTTAGAGTTGGGTTGGAACGGCTGCGATACTGCTGACTGCAAGGGAGCGTGTACTAGGGTTGCACACATACACACTATGTCTCCTCCTCCCGCCGAGAGGCTAGGCCCAGGCGCATATACATCTACTTCACAATTAAGATGGCACCTACTAAGATAATGACTTGGAATGTGCGTGGCATTCATAGCCCGTCGCGCCGCTACTTAATTTATTCATATTTGAAGCGCCACCATGTACAGATAGCACTCCTACAGGAAACGCATCTGCAGGGGTCAGAGATACAGCGCTTACACCGGCGCTGGAGGGGGCAGTTGTATGCAACGGGGTACTCGGCGTATGCCCGCGGGGTGTTGGTGTGGGTAAGACCGGGGACCCCCTTTCGGGTGGTGGATTCCCATGTGGACACAGAGGGCAGATACGTCATAGTGAAGGGAGTATTGGATGGCAGAGAGATTCTGCTGGCCTCACTATATGCACCTAACACGGAGCAGGCTGCTTTTCTTGATCAGATTTCCCTTAAACTGGCCGAATGGCATGATATTCCTTTAGTGCTGGGTGGCGATTATAACAGCGTGCTGGATGTGTCCCTGGACCGCTCGTTCCCTCCACTGCCGGGCACGATTACACACACTGCGGCGAAGGCATTGACACACTGGGACGCGCACTGGCATCTATCGGATGCTTGGCGCCACCATCATCCACTTGATAGAGCGTACTCTTATTATTCTGGGGCACACAACCTCCACGTACGCCTTGACCGCTTCATGGTGTCCGCTGATCTTCTCCCGAGCACTTCGGGGTCCGTATACATGGGGCGGACGCACTCTGACCATAACCCGCATATCGTGGAGCTGGTCTGGGACGATGGGACGCCGCCAATCCCCGTGTGGCGACTACAGCCGGATGTACTCCTTGATGCACCGTTCCGAGGGTCCCTGGCAACTAGTGTTGCCCAATACTTTGAAGACAATGCAGGCACTGCTTCGTCCCCGTTGGTGGAGTGGGATGCCCTCAAGGTGGTGGTGAGGGGCCATTGCTTGGGAGCGCAGGCGGGTATGAGAGTGCAGCTTGAGAAAGACCTTACCACCCTGGAGAAACGACTAGCGGATAGGGAACACAAGGCGATTGAGGGGTCCCAGGGGCCACTGGCACACTGCAAGGCGGAGCATGCTAGATTGCTGGAGCGGATGCGTTGCCTTAATTATGCAGCGCATTCGGCACGGACGCACCATTTGGGGGATAAGGCGGGGAAGTTGCTCGCGTGGCTCGTCAGACAGGAGGTGTCGTCATCCCCTGTCACGTCTGTGCGTACGGCTTCCGGGAGCATAGCGTACACACAGCGCGACATTCCCGCCGCGTTCGTGACCCATTATCGGGATCTGTACAAGTCCCGGATGCAAACTGAGCCCCTAGCAATACAACTCTACCTTGCGCAGATAGTATTACCGCAACCCACTCATACGCAGAAGGAAGATTTAAATGCTCCTCTTACCGGGGAGGAAATACAAGAAGGCATATCCTCTTTATCTAACGGGAAATCGCCAGGGCCAGATGGCCTGCCGGCTGAATTTTACAAAGCGTATGCACACCTACTAGTGCCGCAGCTACTGAAGGTGTATGAGACTGCCCTAGATGTATCCGCACTCACCGACACGCAAAATGAGGCCCTGTTGGTATCTCTCCTGAAACCAGACAAATCTCCTGACACCTTGGGATCCTATCGGCCTCTGGCACTTCTTAACACTGATTATAAAATCTTTGCGTCACTGCTTGCCCGGCGGCTCTCATCCTCGGTGCCGACATTGGTACATCCTGATCAGAACGGATTTGTCCCCACAAGGAACACCTCGCTAAATCTCCGTCGGTTCTTCCGGATACAACAGTACGCGCTGCACAAATGGCCTCGCTCTGGCTGCCTGGTACTTGATTTAGAAAAGGCATTCGACTCATTGGAATGGCCCTACCTAGCGGCGGTGCTCCAACAGTATGAGCTCGGAGATTACTATCTCAGCATGGTCCAGTTGCTGTATCGGCACCCTACAGTCCGTGTCCGCACTGGCAGACTCCTCTCAGATTCGATTAGAGTGCAAAGGGGTACGCGCCAAGGCTGTCCGCTATCCCCGCTGCTTTTCTCCCTAGCCATGGAGCCATTGGCAATGATGCTTCGCGACAGTGGTGAAGATTGGGGCATACCGCTGGGAGACGGGACCCACACGGTGTCCCTGTATGCCGACGATTTACTGTTGTATGTCCGCGACGTCATGGCCGTCCCCCCGTCCATTGAAGATGTGTTGAGGACCTTTACGGCAATGTCGGGCCTTCGGGTTAATTGGGCTAAGTCTGGGGTGTATCCCTTCGATGCGCGAGTGGAGGAAACAGACGTGGTCATCAACGAATCGCGACTTCCGTGGTTTCCCACCACCTTCCGTTATCTTGGACTGTTCATTTACCGAGCACCTGCTGATTTGCTGGAAGGCAATCTGTCGAGAGCGATAACAGCGGTGCGAGCACAAGTGCTGTTTTGGAAAACGCTCCCGCTAAATGTCATGAGCCGTGTCACTCTACTAAAGATGATAGTCCTTCCCAAGCTATTATACTACTTTTCGAACCTTCCAATTTATATTCCATCCCAAACCTTCCGCGACTTGGAAAGCATGTTCCGCGACTTTATATGGAACAAGGGTAGGCCTCGCGTCGCGCTGTGGAAACTGCACGCACCTGTCAGTCAAGGAGGGTTGGCGGTTCCTAACATGGAACTATACTATCTGGCTGCCCAGCTGCAATGGGTGACAAAATGGCTAAACGGCAGAAATCTGGAGGACACGGCGACCTGGCAACAACAGTGGACGCATACACAAATCTATCATCTGTTTCATCCAGTAGCCAAGCCCACGCGCCCGACCCAATTACATTTGGGTGCCGCATACCGCTGCTATAAGAGGAGCTTGTATCTAACTCGTGCGACGCTGCCATACGCCCAGGCATTGCCGCTACAGGGGACCCCGCGGGGGAGGGCGGGCACTACTGAGGAAGCTCTTGGGACTTGGCATGCGGCAGATGTGACAACGCTAGGAGATCTGTACCGCGATGGCACGTTATTGACGTTTGAAGCCCTAGCGGCAGACACTGGTGTGCCTGTGGGTCAATTCTTAATGCATGCCTCCTTAACAAGGGCCCTAGCGACTCATTGGGGAGACCTAACAGTTGAACCTCCTATGCATCTATTGATACAATATCTTTATGTTATGGGGCGGGATCGCACATAGCACACTGGCTGGTAACGGCCTTACTCACGCACACCTTGAAGCCACTGCTATCTCTTCGCGCCCGCTGGGAGGAAGACCACGGTCTACCCTGGACTGACCGGGAATGGGACATCATCCTCGCTGGCCCCACTTATATTCCGAGGAACTCTCGGTTCAAATTAATACAAACCTACATTTTACATAGGGCGTATCTTTCCCCGGATAAAATCAATCGGTACTTCAATATCACCACATCAGAGTGTCCGCGTTGTCGGCGGCCTGCCGCAGACCTGTTACACATGGTGTGGTCTTGTGCCACCCTTCAGTGCTATTGGAGCGAAGTGGCCACATCCCTGGCACATTGCACCGATACGACCCTGCCGTTGACATGGGAAGTTTGCATACTAGGGGTCTATGCAAGGACCAAGAAAAATAAAGTAACGTCACGATTTCGAGATCTGGGGCTGATAGTAGCGAGACGTTTAATCACGAAGCGGTGGAAACATGTGGACCCCCCGAATTGATTAGCTGGGAAAAATCTCTCGCAAATTGGGCCCGGGCGGAAAGCACAGCACTACACAGAGAGGAAACTGCGGGGTTGCGCAAATTCCCTCTTGCACAATATTGGGACACTATACTAGCGACATTTCTTGATGAGGGCGATGGGACTGGCAGTGACACTCAGCCAGATGATACGTAGCCTACCCACAAGTGATTCTGGGATGCGCGGGATGGGTTGTTAAGTGACGGGACCCGCCAGCCATAAGACGATGCCATACAACAGCGATATACCACACAGCCCCTCCCACCCCCTCACTGCTGTCCCCCCCTCCATCAGCATGACGCAGCTAATCTCACCTCGGGCGCGCGCACCTGGCCCTGGCGGGCATCCCTTACTGCCACGGAGGTTAGGATCCGAGGCAGTGCATATGTGACATCCCGCATAGATAGATAGCAGTCGACGCAATGAGACAAATATGGCAATCACCCCTCCCGTCCCTTTCCTTTATTATGTTATATATGTATTTTTCTTTGGTTTCAAGTTATTGAAAATAATAATTATGTAATTATATATATGTCTTGGTGATGAACATCTATTCTGGTTGTTCTTTTTGAATTATTATGCCAAGTCCCATCATTGAGGAACTCATATAATCCTATGTTGTCATTTAATGCAATTATTGATGGTGTGGACGCTGCATGTTGAAATGCGATCCTTGACAATTTATAAGTACATACTGACCCGGCAACCGCCATTGTGACATGATAACAATGATGTAACATTGCTGACAGGTGACTGTAGTGCTATTAAAGACGCAGACAGTAGCTATCGGCTGCAAGTGCTGAGGCTTGCCCTGATGCTGCTCATACACCATGGTATGTTGATATATAAGATGCTTCCATGAGGATATATTTTGTAATTGGATTGCAGATTTGGATAATATCTAAATTGTCATGTAAAATGTGAAAAGATGCAATGACCAAATGGATATAAAAACAAAAATGAATAAAGATATTTAAAAAAAAAAAAAATGAATGCAATGGATTTACCATTGGGGTGCTGGTACAAGATCAGATCAGATCAGAAAAAGCCCATATCATACTATTCCTCTGTTTTAGACATTATTGATCCAGGGCTTCCTACATTCCTCCACTCTGCAGCTGCTGCTGCCAAGTGCCACTTTGTTAAAGCATTTGTAAGTATTGTATTTCGCTCCACCCTGACTGTTGCCATTCCACATGCTGTTGTTGCTGCTCTTCTCCCTACCACCAAGACTCAACATCTTTCCACTGATAGATATTCCCAATTCAAAATTCTGCTTTTGTCTGCCTTCCATATTACACTAAGCTGTTTCCCCAACTTAAACCTTGCATCTGTGATACCCACCCATGAGGAAGGGGAACCCTATGACTGTCTTGTCGTAACCTAGCATATAACAAAACTCTGCTTTGATCTTACAAACACTGTTAATACCAAATTGTGAATTAGTGTGCTTTATGGATGAATCATGTCTCAGAAATGATGAAGGTGAGCTAGTTGCAGTATATGCTGTATGTACTGTCTATCAAATAATCCAAAGCTTCTGCTTGCCTGATATGAGATTTGCTCAAGGTGATGGCCTTGTCACTCTAACCCAAGCCTGTATCTTTGCTAAGAAGAAGATTGTAACTATGGTCACAGACTCAAGGTTCGCGTTTGGAGTCACATAACTTTTGGCTTTTCTGGATATAGAGGGGTTTCTAAATTTTTACTAGTACCCCCAAAAAATGGCATGTATGTGCAGAATATATTCAATGCTTTACTCTTACCCCAGCAAATTGCTACTGTAAAATGTGTTGCACACCAGAGTTTACAAGATAGTGTTTCAAGGGAATACGCTTGCTGATTCCGTGGCTACAAATGCTGAATTGCCTCAAACAATGATGCTGCTTTGTATGATGTACAAACCGATTTGTTTCCCTTACGCTCCCTAAAGGATTTACCTCTGTTGTAGGAGCAAGACTCCGAAAGCCAAAAAAAGTACTGACCAAACAGAATTGCATTAGTGTGACGAGAGAGCTCAGCGTGTGTGGTTGCACTGAAATTTAGGTTTCCAAACCTTATCTTGCCCATATTAGTATGGATAGGATGGTCTGTGCCTCTGCAACCTATTGGTATACACCCTTCTTTATCTCTTATGCCCATAACATTTGCCATTCCTGCATCATTGCCAAACCCACAATGTCAGTAAGTGTAACAAGACCATCGCCGCTGTTCACCCTCATGCTTGGGGTCCCTTTGTCCATTTCCAGATGGACTTCATTCATATGCCGAAGTGTGCCACCTATTCCTATGTGCTAGTAATTGCTTGTATGTTCTGTGGGTGTGTAGAAGCCTATTCAGCTTGTTCATGTGCAAGTACAAATTTCATAACTGTAGCTGTGTGCTTAATTAGAAACTTCCTGCCCATTTTCAGAACCTCTTGTTCCCTTTTGAGTGACTGATGAAAGCTCTTCAGCAGTAGTAAAGAAGACTTGCAAAACTTTAGGGATCAACCAACAGTTTAATTGTGCCTATCACCCCGCCAGCAGGAAAAGTAGAGAGAAATGATGGTATACTGAACAGTATAATCTGTTCTGAGACCCATCTGGTGAGACCTGATCCCTTGTCTTCAGCTCTATGGCCCATCAGAGCCATTCAAACCAAAATAGTGAGTCTAGGAATTGGATGTTTTGTCAAAGTGCACCACAGGAAGTGCGCTTGCAGCATGCTGGAGAGACCCTTACATTGTGCTTCTCTTCACAACACAGCCATGCAGTGTCATGGACTGCCAAAGTGAATCCATTCTTCCGCAGGGCAAGTCTAGATGCCTGCCCACCAGTGCGCTTCTCTGTACCTGACCAAGCTGGTGACCCAGACCCCTGGCAGAATTGCTTCGGCACCTGCAAGCAGGCTGGATGTTCCATGCCAACAACCCCAATCTGCTCCACTGCAGCGACACAAGGAAGCTACGTTCACCTCTCACTGTTACAACCTCCATCTGAGATGATCGGCCGTCACCTGGATACTGGATCCTTCTGTGGGTCTGCCTGCTCTCTTTGCACATGCCCTCAGCCACCTGGTGGGATATTGCATGGCTGCAGAATTGGGAATTAACAAAAAGTCAAACTGTCCTGCATCTGTCCTTAAACGGAGCCGCCATTATGTGTAGGAGAACAACTTCTACTTGCTTGCAAAATATCTACAAATGCTTAATCTTTTTCATGCTGGGTCTGCACTCATGTGGTCACTGATGTCTTTGAAAGTGACCCTTTGATTGGAGTACCCCTCAGCAAAAATTAAACTTGCCTCAATCTGTTCTACCATGGGACCACTAACTGGAGAGGCTGCAATGCTAGGGGCTGCATCGTCGTTGAGGATCCAGTCGACAGGGCTTGTGATGAGAAGCCCAGCATCGAGGATGTGGCTCTGCCGTTGACGAGGGATGTGAGGGTCTGCGTTGAGAATCAGGCACTAATAATTTCCCTAAAGAGCACTTCTGGAAACACTAAGGACATTAGTGTTTGGTGGACAGGGTACTCAGTCAAAACATGACACATGTCCTATTGACCATTACAGGCAGTGCACTTACTGAAATTCACTTCGAACATGGTGGACAGTACTTCCACCACATTTTTGATAGGAGATGAAGGTGGCAAGCAGACAAAAGCAAGACCAGTGTGTGCCTCTTTACCGGAGTAAGTAAATACACGGTGGCTCAAAATGAATTTCGAAATAAAAAGTCTTTTTGTATAGTTCTTCTCTCAAAATTAGATGGACTAATGTCCAAGCTACGCAACTACTCATGTGATGGCCAATGGAAGGTTATGTATCCATGACCAGTCATTTGGGGCAGATAGTAATTCCTAATCAATGTGTCCACTTCAGTCAGTTTCCCAGAACTTCACTTTTGTGTGGTACAAAGTAAAGCACATTGACAAACACAGGTGGGGCTGAGACAGGCACTGGGGACAATAATATCTACTCTCCTGCCTCTTTCCTTGCCAAGCACAAATTCTGCATCAGCTATATTAGCGACTCCTTTGCTGTGTTGCAGGAACGCGGTCAGCAAAGTGCTGATCCTGCAGCCTTGCAACGTCCTCCACAACAGACAAAGTAGAGGCTACTGCTTGTATAGCAGTAATGCTTTCAATACCAGACAACTGAAAGTCAAGGAAAGACATCAATCTTCCTGTGGTGGTCTGCTGATGCCTTTTATTTTGCCAAACTGAATCAGGTGAGTCGCCAACTTCTGATACCATGTGTGAGTTTTACAACTTGTATTATATGGTTGATGAATTTGGTTGTTTTGATCCAATCCACCCATGTACTTGTTGCAATCAATTATGCAACTGGGCTTGTGGACGTCTGCCTTCTGTCTCCAAACTGGGATGGGAGAAGTGTTCTCATCATGAACTGTTTTGAGCACATATACTTCCCACCTGTTCGAGAACTTGAAAGCGAGTAGTTCTTTACAATGCACTGTTCTGCCCATTTTGGAGCTTCTTGCAAACAAGCTCCTGAGTTAATACTTTAGGGTGCTTTCTAATGGTACCACAAGCCTCAGTGCCAACTTTGTACAGTTCACTAAACAGCTGAACTCCTGTATAGAAGTTATCTACATAAAGGTTATGAATTTTATGAAGGTGATATTGCGCAAGCTCCCATACAATCTTCTCACTAACTCTAACGTGGAAGGACAGCCTGCAAGATTTACTGGGGAGTCCTTTCCTGTGTACACTCTCAGACTGTACACATAACCAACAGAGCTCTTGTATAACATGTACATCTTGCTGCCATAATGTGCTCTTTTACTTGGTATGTACTGCCTGAACAGCAGTTGCCCTTTGTACAATATCAAGGACTCATCAACTGCTATATTTTTTCCAGGAGTATAAATCTCTGGAAACTTGGCAGACAAATGTTCAACAACAGTCCAAATTTTGAATAACCTGTCATGGTCTGGGTGATCGTGGGACAAAGCAGCAAATTTGTCATTGAAATGCAGCATACGTTGCAAAATCAAATACCTGTCTCAGCTCGAGATCTGTGTGAAGCCGGTAGGACTGTACGGTTGGTTTGTAGACTATTCCCATCTTCAGCCTTAGGCCTAGAAGATTTTTCAGCTCCCTAAGTGAAGTGGGAGTCCATAGGTATGCCCTAGAGTGAGGCACCAGATTGCTTCAATGCTCCCTCAGAAACTATTCAGCATACAAGTTTGTTTACTGCACAAATTCCTCAAGGAAGTCTGCATCCAAAAAAAGATGGAAGCAGTCAATAGGCAAAAAATGTGTTGTATTGACCTTACATCCAGCATCTCCAGTGAATGGGGCAATTACTGGCTGAACTAAATTAGGGGTCTGCTAAGTCAGCACTCTGTCTGTGCTCAGCGCCCTATTTTCCTACATTCTACATTGGTCTACAGTGTCACTAGCTCCTCGTTGCACAGTTATACTCTCAAGGGGACATCACGACTATCAGTACCATGTTTCTCTGAATCACTGGAAGATAAGTTGTGATCGAAAGGAACTCTGACTGAAAAATCCCTCCCAGATTCTACTCCAGAGAGGCAGAGCTACTTGTAGAAATGATTGCTGTGTGGGTGGGGGGGCGGGAGGGGGGTGAAAAGATGTGCTATGAAGTGAAAAATTGTAATGTTGTGAGAGTGTAGTACAGTATGATCACAACAGTCTCGAACTTGCACTTATCTGACACAAAGAAATTCTACAAAGATCCAAAGCTGCCTAACACTTCTCCAAACATCCAACACTGCCAAAAACCTCTCCAACAAAGCTAACAAAACAAGATAAGAAGAAAATTAGTTCATGTAGCAACACACACAATAAGACAAAAGCACATTATGCTTGCTGCATTTGTCTCCAATGCCTGCAGAAAATTCTTTGTAAGACAGGCCCTTTATGAAAGAGCAGAATGCGTGTGACATTCAATGAAGTTAGCCATTTGTACCATGTGCCCCTCTACTCCCACCCACCACAGCCCATGTCAGGCCCTGATCAGTTCTTGTGTCATTCGCATTTTACTTTCCCCCAGCACAGCATTTGTCATTGTGGAAATTGGTGAGCATACTTCAGCCATTTATCAGTTATTGTGCCATTCACATGGTGAGTCTACCCAGCATGGTTGAAGCCTTTTCAGCCGCTTCTCAGTTATTCATGTCTACACAATTTGCATCCGCCCACAACAGCATATGGCAATGCATCAGCCTACCCACCGTGGCCTTCTAAAATAAAGTGGCCATACTTAAATTAATGTCTGAATGACTGATCACTGGCTGAATTTGCTCACCACTGCCCTGTGATTTAGACTTTGCTGGGTGGAATTTCACACTAATCAATGGCTGAACTGCTACCTAGGGAGGGGGCACTTAAAAAACCCAAGACAACAGTACAAAAGAAATTGCTGTCAAAAACATCGGGCACATATACATATAAGAAGCAGCCATATTTTAATTTCCTTGGCAGGTCAATTACGTACTACAAGGGGGCCAATAGCCCCCCATGGAAGGCAAAACAACCAAATTCAATACATTGACCCTGCAGAGATCAATATATGTCCCCCCAGGAAAGCAAAAACAAAAATATACAAGGGAGGGTCTCCATTCTCAGTGGGCTGACCTCCTACACAAAGTAAGACATCCCTAGTGTCTAGTGGAATCCCTGCTCGTGAATCACATTGCAACCGCGATCTGCATGCATTGATCTGTTTCACCAAGGCATCGCTGGAAAGGGGAGAAGCTCTCCCTTTCCCAGTGATGCCTTTACATCTCTTGTGCTGCCCAGGAAATCTGGAAAGTCCACAAGCATCACAAAACTAAAAATCAAAATGGCCACCAACTTTCCCTTTTCCTGGGGAGGGCAATCACGCACCCTTGGGAGCCGATCGCCCCCCACCCCTCAGGGTAGGCAAAACATAAATATAGAATGTTTTGTCCCCTGGGGGGTTGACCATGGGTGGGGGGGCCAACCCCCCTCTCGTTTCAAAATTATGATTCCTGGTGTTTAGTGGAATCCCTGTTCGTGGATTGGAGTGCAGTCATGATCCACAAACAGGGATCGGTTTCACCAAGGCATCGCTGGAAACAATAATCTCTCCCCTTTCCAATGATGCCTTTTCACCTTTTGTGCTGCCCAGGTATGCAGGAAAGGCCCCGGGCAGCACAAAACTAAAAACCAAAATGGCCGCTATAGGCCCCCCAGGGGAGGTTAAACATAAATATATAAATATGTGCCCCCGGGGTGTCGACTATGGCAGGGGGCTGAACACCCAACCTCTAAAATAATATCCCTGGGAGTCTAATGGTCCCTGCTCATGAATCGCAGTGCATCTGAGATCCACGAACAGGGAACTTGAAAAAGGCATTGCTAAACAGGGGAAAATCTCCCCTTTCTAGCGATGCCTCTCTAAAATTGGCAGAGGCAGGCTTGTGGGGCAAATACCCACAGGGTGTGCAGGGAGCTTCTAAACCTGTTACTCCTTGTGCTGTCTGGTGGGATCAGTGACATCAGCGTGTAGTGCAGTGCGCTGATGTCACTGATGGGCGGGGACGGGCAGGGGCTGATGCGGAAGCAATGCCACATCAGCTCCCACAGAAGCCACCATGCAGGGAAGCCTCCGGTCAGAGAACCAGAGCTTTCCCGCAATCCCCCAGGAAGATGACCCATTAGTGTCCTTCGCAGTGTGGAGGAAGTGCGGAAGACATCAACGTGTCGTCCTCTGCATTTGAAGGGTTAACACAATTATTCAATCCATCTCACCTGAGTGTAGTTGAATTGATGTAGCCTAATTAAAATATTTAATATATGTGAAAGAAACACCCATTGAACAAGGGCCTCACATAGTATTTCTCTGGGGACCAAATCAAAGACGGCCCATAGGTCAATGAAGGCTGCATAAAAATTATCTTTTTGCAAGGAAATATATTTCTATGTTATAAGTGAGAAGCCAAAAACTTGATCAAGCCTGAAAAGGGGATAAGATCGGGGCACCATCTACCTAGTCCTGGAGTTTGTCTAGAAGTTGTTTACAGAAGCCTTTTTATAAAGTTATCTTGAAGTCTTATAGGCTTATAGTTCCCAGGGACACACTGGTCCCCCGTTTATAGATCGTAATGATATGTGCTTCAGCCCAGATATTTGGTAAATCGGCCCCATCAAGAATAGCATTTGATAAGTGGAGAAGTGTGGCTCAATGGTTAGAGCAGCAGACCCTGATGCAGAGATCTGGCCCGGGACCAGGGTTCAATTCCCGCCTCGGCGGGTCTTGGGCTCAATTTCCTCGGACCTGATAATTCTCGCCTCGGTGCCTATTCTAATCATGGGTCCCACTCTGCAACTCTGGGCAATAGCTTGCTTAATCTCCACAACGGCCCCAACAGCGCTGGGATGCCTGGCTTCACCCTGGGGGTGCCCAGGAGTGGACATTTCACAGGGAAAAGCCAGGAAGGGTTCCACAGCGGTATGCGTACAGCGCCTGGACACCCCTTTGGGGGTATGGGTGCGCTTTACAAGTACAAATTTCATTTCATTCATTTCATAATAAATTGATGTAGGGTTCCCAAGCAGCAATTTCCGATCTGTATAAGTCTTCTGGAATCATGTCTGGGGACTTGCCAAAGAGAACGGACTCAATGACACTGATCGCGTCAGTCAATGAGAAGACAATATGTTCTTCATCAGGAATAGCCATTGTGTCCCGAGTTTTTTCAACATCTGAACAGTCAGTGGGCTCATGATTGGAATAGAGAACTAAAAAAAATTTGACTCAAAGGCTAGGCTGAGTGATGGTTCATGTGCGGTCAAAATGCAAAATTGTTATTTTTATGAAAAGCCTCCAATAGATCCTGCCAATTACCCTCATCCCAGTCTTGCTTTTTTCAGTCAAAATGTACTTATATGCTGTTCTAGCTTTTCTAATGACTTCACAGTTTTGGGTTTTAATAGCTAAAATAAGTTTTGCTTTGGCCCTTCAACAATTGCTGGAATACAAGAGAGCAGAGTTCATTTTACCCTTTGAAACTGAATTTTTCAAATTAGTAAAAAGACCTTTAAGTAAAGTAAATATTTTGGTATGGAGTTCAATTATTGGTATATCGGACCTGGCTATATGTTTCACAGGAGCAAGGGTGGTATTAAGGATGTCATAAACGTTTGCTACTATAGTAAGGTTACATTTAATACTTGGCCATTTGACTTCTCTTCAATATTTAGAATATTAGGCTCTGGGTAATTGAAAGAGTGCGGGCCACCTAGATCTTGGAATATGTTTGCATTGAGAAATAAATCTAATCTATCTGACCTGAGGACAATCTTGAAGTCCACAAGGTTCCAACAAATTCTATTATCGATTATGAAATAGTAAATTCTGCTTTTTAGTTGCCTCTTTTGAAACTATGAATTCTGGCCACATCAGAAATAGATCTTTCATTACAAGCCCAAAGGCCATAGGACACGATTAGAGAGGCAAGCTGCAATGCAGCTGAAGTCTAGGCTTTATTGGGTTCAGCCACCAAAGAGGGAATACCTAGAGACTTGTCTTCCTACTGCGTTAAATTGCTCATGCAAGCCAGTGGTTTGTACACAGTATAGAAATCCCCATCAAGAATTATTATAGGACTATAAGGTGCATGAGATAAATAATTGTCAAGAATTTTTAAGGTTGGTGACTCTTTATTCTTGGGTAGCCCACGATTGTGCACATTGAAAATATTGGCACAGAACGCCTTGGATGTCTTAATGCTGATACCAAAAATATGAGGAGAGGAGCTTTGATTGAACATTTGAGTGAGATTTTCAACCAGGCTATTAGACCTTCCAAAGGTCTGCCAGCTTTTGATGAAATAGCATCTATATTATAAGTAACATAGGCTGACCAATGCATTTGAGTCTTCACCCATATTTCCTGCAATAAGCACATGATATATATCCATGAATTCATTCCAAGAAGGATAGATAATTTCTTTGGCACATGCCAGCTACATTCCATGATAGCAATGAATGTTTTTTTTAAATTGTTTAGTGGTTTTTATGTGGTGTAGGAAGTGAAATCAATTCCTTTAAAATATATTTGGTCATTATTTTGTGATGATTACATATTTTGTAAGCTTATTTTATAGAATTTTTTATGTAAAATTTGATTTTTGTTGTTAGGTATTTCAATATTTTCTACAAAATAATTATGAGTTTGAAAGGTATGTGCACTTCATACAAAGTTTGCCACTTTCCTCTGCTGTTTCATTCATTGGAATGGGAATAAGAACAGTAAATGTAACCCCTCCTTAACTATTTAAAATAAATTACTTTAAAGTTGATATTTAGGGGGCGTGGCCAAGATGGCGATCTGAGCGGTCGCACAATCCGGAGGCTCCTCGCTCCTGGCCCCCGTAACCAGCCGAATAACCTAGCAAACCCCCCTGTTGTGCACCACAGCAGGTGGCACGACCAGAGGGAGTGTGGCGACACCCCCGTAAGCTCCGGCGGGCGTCTTATGCCGCTGGTGGGCTCCGCGCGGGGCCGAGCAGCCAGCGGCTGGAGATGGCGCTCGGGCCGGAGGCCCAGTAACACGGCTGAGCGGGAAGGACAGACGCGGGGACACAGGCGGATCCGGAGACAGTCCACCAGGGGGGCGCCTGGCAGAACGGAGAGTGAGTACCCGCAGCAGCGACGATCATCCCAGGCACAGGCAGGAACGGAGCGGCAGCAGAGGGGCGGCCCCTGCTCGGCCGGAGGCGTAAATCGAACGCGCGGCTTGAGGGCCTCACCGAGCGTGAGTCCGGAGCCCCCTGCGCAACCCAGGGAAGAAGCAGCACCTGAAGGTAACGGCGGGGAAGGCGCGGGGGAGCGGTGAGTGACCCGGGGGGGGCCCGGCCCCGCCAGAGACAAGCTGCCCTGTAGGTCCTCGCGGCCCGGCCGGGCGGTGAGTGCCAATGCCCAAAGCTCTAACGAACACTCGGCAGCGGGGGAGAGATAGCCCTGTAGGCACCAACGCCGAACGCAGCCCAGACACCAAAGACCAGAGGACGTGCAACAGGGCACATAAGCAGTGGAGGCAGTCGGCGGATACGTAGGGTGCCCACCTCCAAGGTCCGGTCCGGTGGAGCAGGGGCAAGCGTCGGAGCGGGAGCGGCGTGGGACAGCACAGCGCAGCGGAACCGGAGAGATAACCCCTCGGTTCGGTAGAGGCAGCGGCGGCGGCCCTGGGGGGGCCGAATCCAGCCCGAGTAGATTAGCTGCAGAGACCGCATCCGAGTCGGGTCGGGCGGAGGCAGTCCCTACCCAGGCGGCAGTGGACACCGCGGGCGGGACCGCAGGCTGGCCTCCGTGACTCGGCGCCTCCATGGTTGAAGGCCGCATATGGCATACTAGATCGTAAGGAGCCCATCGCTGCCCTTACAGGGCCACACAGCAGGCCGGCAACGCCACAGCCGAGCTCAGAGAGCAGCCCCAGGAGACGGGGCCGAGGCGGGCCCGCCGGCCTGATCGCTGCAAGCTAGCCGCGACAAGATAGGCACTGCCAAGCGAGCACCCGCGCAGGAGAACCATA
The DNA here is from genome assembly GCA_963921515.1 of Calotriton arnoldi. Lineage (NCBI taxonomy): Eukaryota > Metazoa > Chordata > Amphibia > Caudata > Salamandridae > Calotriton > Calotriton arnoldi. The sequence continues at coordinate 650,565 of CAWUFW010003843.1, forward strand.
CTGCCAGCACGCAACAGGTCGCCCACAAACGGGAGGAATAACAGTCACAGCCCACAGCAACTGGAGGCCACGGTCCGCACACGAGAGCACAAAACCACACCACGGGGCTTAGGAGTGAGGCAAAGTTGAGCGACCCTAACTCAACGTCACCCACGCAGCCAGAGGCGATACACACGTGAAGTGCACGTAGATCTAGTGCGGAGGCGGAAGACCAACCAACCGGGAGCCCCACAATGTCCACAGTGCGGAAAAAGGGGGAAAGAACATTGAAAGAGATGGTGGCCAAGGGCTCCCTGTCCGGGGAGAAGGGAGGGCGAACCTCCCCGGCCCCTAAAGCACAAACAGAACAAGGCGACGGAGAACCGCCAATCACACGAACATTCCTAGAAACTCTCTTCAATACGCTGCGAGAGGATTTCCAAACGCTTAAGCAAGAGGTGGCAGGAGAGGTGAGAGAGATCCGACGCGATGTTGACGAAATTGGGGAGCGAGTTGCCGCCATCGAGGAGCGTGAACAATCCAAAGGCGAGGAGATAGAGCAACTACAGCAGGAACTTATACGACTCAAGGATCAGCAGGTAGACTTGCAAGCCCACGCAGAAGACCTCGAAAATCGGTGACGCCGAAACAACATCCGCGTTAGGGGGGTCCCGCTGAAAGAAGAGGGGTCAGACGTCGCCCGATACCTCCAAGACCTGTTTAGGGAGATCCTGGACGAGTCCCCAGACTTTGTCATTCGCATTGATCGTGCACACAGGGTGGGAATGGCAAAGGCGGGCACCAGCCCCTCCACTGGACATCCTAGCTTTCTTGCCAGACTTCCCCCTCAAGGAACGCATACTACGTGAAGCCAGACGGAAGCAACCCCTCAAATACCAGGGTAAGCCCATAGCAGTATATCAGGACCTGGCTTCCATTACCTTACAAAAGAGGAAAACATTCAGGGAGGTGACAACATTTTTGAAGGACAAGGGAGTGACTTACTCATGGGGCCACCCATTCCGCTTGATTTTCAAGTGGGGAGACAAGCTACAACAAGTGAGATCACTTCATGAAACGTGCGCGCTCCTGGGCCTAGAACAACGGGACTCAGAGGACTCGCCCATCCGCACACAACGATCCTCAGGGGGAGGATGGCAAAGAGTAGGCCGCAGGCGCTCGCCTAAACTTGAAGCACGGCCGGATTCTTCCACCATCACACAAGAAAGACTGGCAGCCCTGGAAGCAGTGTCGAGGGATACTACCTCGCCGGACAAACTTTGAGCTGCGCAAGGGGACGTTACTGCACTGAAATATCGCTGGCTGGGGGGGGCCGGGGGAGGGCCCGGGGCACTTGGACCACATATTCACCTCGATTTTTCATTTCCAAATGTCTGCGTCACGGAATGTTGGACATTGGACTATGGTCAAACCTGGGGTCTGTTTAGTTGGGGTTAGGGAGGGAATGGGGGGGATCCGGGGAGGGGAGGTGGAGGGGGGGGCACAGGGGGAAAGGGGGACCATGAGGGAGGGCAAGACGCACCTTCGGAACAGAACCCACACAAGGGGAAGACATGACCCTGGGAAGTTTGAAGGGAGGGAGTTGGGGTTAGGGAGGAGGGAGGGAAGGGGAACCGGTGTGCTGCTAGGGAGCGGGCATGGACGGAAGACAGAGCCATTGATATCTGGAACAAGGGCCCAGGGGCACAGACACATGAGAGGCAAGAGCAGTCTACCAACGACACAAGCACAAACACCACTTGTAAACCCACTATGTCGCAACATGTTCTTCAGGTGCTAACCCTCAACGTGAGGGGTCTGAAAAACCCCGTTAAAAGGCGATCTCTCATATCTTATCTGGAGCACTCTGGGGCAGATGTGTGCCTTCTGCAGGAAACCCATCTCCTCTCTAAGGATTGGCACAGAATGAGGTCCCGCGCCTTTCCCCAACAATTTTACTCCTCTACCATAGATAAAAAGGCAGGGGTAGCCATATTGCTCGCTAAGAAGTTCCGGGGCAAGGTAGGAGATAAGGTAGCAGAAATAAAGGGTAGGCTGTTGGCTTACAGGCTCTGGGTGGGGGGGGCTGCCATAGTGGTGGGGTCCATCTACGCCCCCAATGAAGGACAAGAAAAGTTCATTAAGGGAGCCATTTCAGAGGTTCTTAGTCCCCAAGACAGGAGGATTTTAGTGGGAGGCGACATCAACCTGGTCATGGACTCAGAGGAAGATAGATCCGGGCAACGCTATGGCCAAACAGGAGCCTTATCAGAGGAGGGGAGGGAATGGCTGGCTCACAGGGGGCTGGTAGACCTGTGGCGGGAGGCCCACACCCATAGCAAGCAGTACACTTATTACTCAAGCGCACACCACACATATGCCAGACTGGACCACTTCATAGGATCGGCTGAAATCAATGCCCTAGTGGACATAGTCGACATTACTCCAGCGGCACTCTCAGACCATGATGCGGTGATAGTGACATTAGACGTGCCCCCGACTCACGGACCGAGGGGGAGGTGGAGGCTAAGGGAGAATTTGCTGCTGCGCAAAGAGATATCCCAGCAGGTGCACAAATGTATCACTGACTACCTCACGACAAACGATACACCGGAGACGTCTCTAGCAGCGTTATGGGGGGCCCTCAAGGTGGTCGTGAGGGGAGAATTGATAGCTATCTCCGCGGCGGAGGTTCGGGACCGGAAAGAAAAGAGAGAACAGCTTACGGCCAATGTGGTAGAGCTGGAACGAGTACACAGCCGGACAGGTGCCCCTAGAATATGGCGTAAACTGAAAGCAGCCAGAGTGCAGCTGGCAAGCCTAGACCTTGACAGGGCGGAATATGCGGCTTTGCGGCTCAAACATTCATAAAACATAGGGGGAGATAGAACGGGACGTCTCCTGGCCAGTAAACTGAGAGCCCGTGCTCAGAGGTCTAAAATTGCTGCCCTTCAGAACTCAAGGGGGGAGGTGGTGGAACTGGACGACCAGATAGCCAAAACTCTCAGAGAATACTTTGCTGCCTTGTATAGCAAAGATCCACGAATACAACTGAATGGAGAGTCATATCTTCAACGCGCCGCTACCACGGCATTAAACACTGCGGGAGCAGAAGCTTTGGACGCACCGATTCGAATCGAAGAAGTGACAGGTGCTATTTCTCGACTCAAGCCACTGAAAGCTCCAGGGCCTGATGGCTTCTCTGCGGGATTCTATAAAGCGTTCTGTCCACTCATCGCCCCGATTTTAACTCGCCTTTTTAACTCGTTCCAGGGCCCCGGATCTATTCCTGCAGACATGCTTGCAGCCGATATAGTTGTCCTTCCCAAGCCCGGAAAGGACACTACCCAATGTGGCTCATACCGGCCGATCTCCTTACTCAACTTGGACCTCAAATTGTTCACAGGGGTTCTTGCAGCCAGACTAGGCCCACGCATGCCAGGCATCATCGAACCAGACCAATCCGGTTTTATTCCCAATAGACAAAGCAGTGACAACACCAAACGAATCATGCATATAATTGATAAAGTCCACCATAACAAGATGGAGGCCCTTTTACTGTCGATAGATGCCGAAAAGGCATTCGACAGGGTAGACTGGAGTTTTATGGATAAGACATTGGCGCACTTCGGCTTAGGTGAGCGATTCAGGGCATGGGTAACAAGCTGCTATGACAAACCCACTGCCACGATCCGGGTCAACGGAACGAGTTCCCAGCCCTTTGACATTCAAAGGGGTACGAGGCAGGGATGTCCGTTGTCGCCCCTTCTATTTGCTCTATATGTTGAACCCCTAGCACAACGGATAAGAGATAACCCCGATATCCTCGGCATCCCCTTCGGAGGGGAGAAACACCCAATCAGCTTATATGCGGACGATATCCTGGCAGCCCTAGAGACACCCGAGCGCTCTGTTCCGGCTTTCCTTCGGGAACTGCATGCTTTTGGCGAAGTTTCCGGTTTCAAGATCAATGTGGGGAAATCCATGATATTGCCACTTGGCCTCAATGAGACTGCACCAGGGGTAACACACGGAGAGTTTAGGGAGCTCCAACTTCAAGACAAGATCCCATACTTGGGGATAGTTCTGACCCCCTCCACTGGGCAAACAATCGCCCTAAACTACTCCAACCTCCTCTCACGAGTTCAGGGGGATCTGCGTAGATGGCAGAAGCAACCTCTGTCGCTTCTGGGCCGTATCGCTGCAGTCAAGATGTCCATCTTGCCTCAAGTGCTGTATTTCTTTCAGACCATCCCAGCCTGGCCTCCCAAGGGCGTCATTCATAAATTGCAAAGCGCGGTGCAACACTTCATATGGGCCGGGAAGAGGCCGCGGATGAATAGAGAGCTAGCTTACCGTCCCCCTGACGAAGGAGGGCTAGGAATTCCCAATCTACTGGACTACTTCCGGGCGTCGCAACTCAGATACCTGGTAGAATGGAGCAGACTGGAATCAGAATAGAGGTGGCTGTTCCAAGATAGGGCGCTGGCACAGCTAGCCCTCTGGAAAGTGCCATTCCTCAAACGCCCTGATAGGCCCCCGAACCTTGCACTCTCCCCATTCACACACACTGTGATGCAAGTGTGGGACACGGTGGCGACTAAACGTGGACTTACCTCCTTCCCCTCGCCATTAACTCCCATATTCGATAATCCGGAATTCCCACCGGGGCTCGAAGAGCGAGTGTTCCCACAATGGAGGGCGTCAACTTGCAAGTCAGCCGGGCATTTAGTTGACCTGGACTGGTTCCTCCAGTTCTCAGAGATATCGCAAGCCTACGACGTCCAGAGACCGCAGAGATTCCAATATTTCCAAATTCGTCACTGGCTACTTCACCCAGACGTGCGCCCGATGGTCGGTAGAAAACTGACGGCCTACGAGAAATGGCTCGTAACCAAAACCTCGGATAAGAGGATGATCTCTGAACTCTACGGGCTGATACGTCCCCCGGCTCGTCCGGGACCCTCGGCTGGACAGAGGAGATGGGCGCGGGAGCTTGGTAGAGAGCTGACCGGAAAAGAATGGCGGGACATCTACTTTCGGGCGAACCACACGGCTAGGAACACAGCAGGCAGGGAAGCAGCGGGCAAGGTAGTAACATATTGGTATTTGACACCTGCCAGACTGCATAAAGGAAACCCCGACCGTAGCCCTACATGTTGGAGGGGATGTGACGAAGAGGGCACACTGACTCACCTGTTATGGGACTGTAGGGAAGTGACTGGATACTGGACGGCAGTCCTAGACGATGTAGACAAACAATTTGACACAGAAGTCCCACGCTTCCCGGCCTACACCGTGCTGGGGCTACCCAACCCGCTTACGTACCCACTGAAGTCAGTTAGGGGCAGGCAGATGGGCTTGGCTATGGGAGCAGCGGTGCAACACATTCTCTCCTTATGGGGCACACGGAATAGACCAACTCATACTGGGTGGCTACACAAACTGTGGTACACTTTAGGCATGGAGAGAATCCAAGCTAGTCTTACACAATCCACGGACGCGTTTGCTACCACATGGCAGCCCCTACTATCCCTACTAGCGTTGGAATTCAACGAAATCACCTGCCCAAAATACCTTCGCCTTTTGCGACTAACAGATATCCAACAACCTGAGGCAACTTCCTGAGGCATGGCGCACATGGGCTCTATATGTACCAAGCTACCAAGGATCCGTCATAGCACACCGGTTCGGGGAGGGGGGAGTTGGGACACGGGGATGGGGGGTTGGGAGTTTTATACTTTATTAGCTATTGTATGTTGCACAGACAAGCCGGGCCTCTCGCAGGGGCCGAAAATAGGATAACCTGATGTATGTAATGTGTCCTTTCACTTATCTGCAAACCAATAAAACAAAGTTAAACATAAAGTTGATATTTATAAAAAAAACAATATTCTTAACTGTTTCTGGTCGATATTCTCTTCCACAATATTTTTGACATGATATTTTTATTATTCCCATTCCAAGTAAAGGAACACAATAATATGGTACACAATATTTTTCAAACAATATTTGTGTCTCTCAATATTTTTGTCCAAAATATTCTGTTAGACAACCGAGCAGTCTCAGTGACAATAAGGGAAATCTGCTGGGAGAACAAACTTGGGTCCCTTGCTCTCTTTGCCACTGGATTCAAGCTAGCCTGACTGATGGGTGGTGTTACCCCGAAACCGGTCCCAGGATGCTTGTTTCCGGTCCAGGGAAGACATGGCTTGGCAGTTCGGGCTGGACTGTTCCCATGAGACACAGGGTCAAGACTGATTTGCAAATAGCTGTGTCTGAACTGGGGTGATGAAGTGAGCTAAAGAACGATGATGGATTCATCCCAGATCTGTGACTGGGGGTGAGTGTCTGAAAAGTTTCAGCACTCCGTCCATCATCTCCTTGTGTTTGCTTTGAACAAATTTCTTCATGTGAGGAAACCAGCCTCAACTGTAAGCATTTGTGCTTAAAGCATAGTTCAACATTCAGACTTTTATCTGGAAGATGCTAGTAAAATTGGGTTTTGGACAGGCTGGAGATTTTTTGGGGATGTCAAACCTATACAAGAACAGAAGATTTCTTTGGAAGATAAAATGAGGCTGGAATTGGCGACATCACTTGATGGTATTCAGTTCTTTCTGTGATAGGCACTCATGCATATAAAGAACAGTTTCAGGTGGTGTATCAGCATTCAATGTTATTTGTGTAATACCCTTACTTACGCTATGTATGACCCACTGTATATATGACCCACCAAGAGGTTCAATTTAAAACAGCAGAGTGTTTAGGGAAATGTTTGTAGAAAGTGCCATTTATTACTAGGAAATGTTTTTAAGGAAATAAGGGGACTACATTTTCTTACTTATTAATTCACTAAGACTATAAAAGGCTACTCCCATTTATTTCATGAAGATGAAATGACTTGGGTGCCACTGCATCTTCCCTATTATTGAGTTGTATACCTTATGTTTGGGAAGAAAAAACATCATGAGTGTATGTAATGAATGTGAAGTAGTAAGAAGTATGGAAAGGAGTTTCAAGATGTTCACCAATATTCCTCTATTGGAACAGGAAGTAAAACCTTATTGGACTTCTGGCGGGGCCTGTCATTGGCCTGGACAGTACAGCAAGGGCACTGCAACACCATAAAATAGGGGAAAAAAACTATGGTAATAAAATATTACTTTATATTTTATAAAAGCCTAGAAATTATCTGAAAAAAACAAAGGTTTAAGTGATTTTATAGTTAGGAATTGTAATTATATCTTACTTTACATTAAAAAACCTTAGAAATTCAATGAAAAAAGCATAGGTTAAAGGGGCGTTATAGTTAGGTGATAATGTCAGTTAAAACATACCATTGTAAACTAATAAAACCACTGAAATTCACTAATTATAGTTATCTGAAGTAACTATAACTCGTGTCCCAAATGAACTACTCCAGGGTGGCGTTATATGACCAGTTCCTTATTTCAAACACAAGGAGATGATGGACGGAGGGCTGAAACATTTCAGACACTCACCCCCAGTCACAGATCTGGGTGAATCCATCATCATTCTTTAGCTCACTTTGCCACCTCAGTTCAGACCCAGCTATATGCAAATCAGTCTTGACCCTGTGCCTCATGGGAACAGTCCAGCCCGAACTGCCAAGCCAGGTCTTCCCTGAACCGGAAACAAGCATCCTGGGACCGGTTTCGGGCTAACAGCCCTCATCAGCCAGGCTAGCTTGAATCCAGTGGCAAAGTGAGCAAGGGACCCACGTCTGGGCATACCCTGCCAACTTAGGGCGAACAAAGCAAACACAAGGAGATGATGGACGGAGGGCTGAAACTTTTCAGACACTCACCCCCAGTCACAGATCTGGGTTGAATCCATCATCATTCTTTACCTCACTTTGCCACCTCAGTTCAGACCCAGCTATATGCAAATCAGTCTTGACCCTGTGCCTCAAGGGAACAGTCCAGCCCGAACTGCCAAGCCAGGTCTTCCCTGAACCGGAAACAAGCATCCTGGGACCGGTTTCGGGCTAACAGCCCTCATCAGCCAGGCTAGCTTGAATCCAGTGGCAAAGTGAGCAAGGTACCCACGTCTGGGCATACCCTGCCAACTTAGGGCGAACAAAGCAAACACAAGGAGATGATGGACGGAGGGCTGAAACTTTTCAGACACTCACCCCCAGTCACAGATTTGGGTTGAATCCATCATCATTCTTTAGCTTACTTTGCCACCTCAGTTCAGACCCAGCTATATGCAAATCAGTCTTGACCCTGTGCCTCAAGGGAACAGTCCAGCCCGAACTGCCAAGCCAGGTCTTCCCTGAACCGGAAACAAGCTGTTACCACTTTCCCCCTCTCTACACCTGTTCCAATCACCACTTTGTCTTCTGTCTACTTTTTTCTTTTCTGTCCCGTCATTGGTGGTAGCCCGTCAGGTGGTATGGGGAGGTGGCTATTTAAGAGCCTCCCATGCCTGACACAGGTGCTTAGCTTTAAGTGTTTCAGGATTCCGCCTAGAGAGGACGCCGGAGCGTGCCTCTCCCTTCTTGTGACTCAACTCGTGTGAGGGCGCTGGATCGCGCCTTCCTTCCTTTCCTGCCTTCCCACCTCGGAGCGGTTGAAGCCGTGAATCTGTTTCTTTGACACGGCAGGAACCGCAGCCTTTCTTCCCGCGGCAGAAGCCACGAACCTATTTTCAAAAGCGGCAGGAGCCGCCAAGCCTTTCTTCCTCGGCAAAAGCCGCGAGCATCTTTTCAAAGCGGCAGGAGCCGCAAAGCTTTTCTTCCCGCGGCAAAAGCCGCGAGCACATTTTCAAAAGCGGCAGGAGCCGCAAGGCATTTCCCAACACGGCTGGAGTCCCGAAAACATTTCCTTGCTGAGGCCGATGCCGTGAGTACATTGCCTGATACAGGCCGCGACTGCGGTCATTCACTTACTTTCTTTTTTATGCACGGCCGAAGCCAACCGCCTCTGTTTGTGGGAAACTCACCACGCATACAGGTTGTTAGTATTGGAGTACTCCAAGAGGCGCACGGCAGGAGCCGGCAGCACCGCCTCCAACTGGATAGATCATTTTGCTTTCTTTGGGATTTGAGTTCCGTGTTTTACTCTGGAAACGAGTGCTACCAGGAACGTCCAGCACTTCTGTTCCCCACTTTCAGTAACACTTCCCTTGAGGTGGAGCGTTACTTTCAACCACCTGTTTAGGGTGAAATCAGTAGGCTCTCCTTCATCTTTGTTTCCACCTCGGTGCAAGAGCGTATTGCAATTTCTTGGATAGAGTTCTTTTCTTTCCCCCCTGCCCAATCATCCCGCCTACACAAACTCATGGAGAACAACTAGGCTTTGTGGACCATCACATCTTAATGCAATTGGATTGCACTACTACTCTACCTTGCTGTGACCCCATGGTGAGAGTGTTTTCCTTTTCTTCTATAACCTTTGAGGGTGATAATATAGATTAGAGTATATGTGCCACCCATGGTTGTTCTTACTGGTAAAGTCCTTCCATCACTTCTGTCTTGCAGATCTAGGTTATTCCTACCTTCTCTGGGGGCTATCCTACGGCTATTCTACAGACACTGTCCGTATATCCTTCAGCTGCTTCACGCCATGATTTGACTAACACATCTAGTACCTTCCCTTTATTCCCCATCGCACCAGGGGTGGTGTATTTATTTCATCCCTTTCCCCTTGGGATCAATCGCCCATACTGTGGTATCGGTGTGGAGGATTGGTCCAGAGGTGAGAGGGGTGGCTCTCTTCGTTCCTGCGGTACCTGGTATTCAGGTGAGTGGGGGGCAGATAACAAAAAGCTAAGCCCACGAAATTCATACCGCCCGAGCGAAGATGGATCTGGATGGGGCTGGCGAGGACCAGTTCTCTGCAGACACTACTCCCATTCCTTCAGTGCAGGAATTAGCGGCAGCATTGGTAGCGCTGCAAACCGAGGTTCAGACACTCAGACAGGAGAATCATTCCTTGAAGACCGAGCTTCACAGTAGGCAGGCAACCACCGCATGGGGTCCTATGCCTGGAGCCATCCCTAAACCACATCGTCACGTCTTACAGCCGGCCACCTTCCATTTCGACAAAACACAATCAGAGAGTGGGGCTTAACCCACTAACATTACCGTAGTTACTCCCGTCCCCGTTCCCTTAGCTAATCCCGAAAGGTTTAGTGGAGAAAGCGGCAAATATCGCAGCTTCATGAATCAATGTTATCTCCAATTCATGTGTCGACCCACTGCCTTTCTGGATGACACTGCCAAAGTAGCGTTCGTTATATCCTATCTCATGGGTACGGCTGCCAATTGGTCTATACCTTTGGTAGAAACTGATGACCCTCTTTTGCATAACTTTCCTGCTTTCAAGGAACAGATGAGGAGACTGTTCGATAAACATACCTTTATGCAGGCAAGTGACACGGAACTGTTAAATTTACGGCAGGGTAAGAACCCCCTGCTTTCCTATGTCACAGACTTCAATAGGTTAATGGCCGAAACCCGTTGGCCTCTAGATAAAAGAACCTCTTTGTTCTACAGAGGGCTAAACGACGAATTAAAGGACATTCTGTCCCAAATAGTCGACTCCCAGAGGAGTGTACCGAATTCATAGACCTGGTTGTTAAGATGGACCATCGACTACGTGAACGCCATGGAGAGAAAGGGAGACCTGAGATTCCTCGTGTCTTGGTCTATAGAAGTAATAAGAAAGAAGACCATAGAACAGGATCAGATGAACCCATGCAAATAGGAGGGGTCCGGGGACCTTTGACGCGGGAGGAGAAGGAAAAACGACGTAATCTTAACCTTTGCCTATATTGTGGTAAGGGAGGCCATTTCGCAAAAGAATGCCCTATTCGCCCAAAAACCTTAGAGCCGAGGAAGACTGTGGCGTTTGCTCGGAACATTCAGAGCGCCTCGGTAGCCAGGGTGCCTAAACACTTCACCATAAGGGTGACTCTGATTTTGACCAATAGCAATCGAGTGACATTATCCGTCCTATTAGATTCGGGGGCTACAGGGAATTTCTGGGACAATCAGTTAGCCTCTTCCTTGGGCATTACCTGTATACGGAAGAAGGAGCCTGAACCGGTAAAAGCGGGAGACGGGACGGCTTTATCCTCAGGGCACATTACGAGACATACTGCCCCTTTGACATTGGTTTGTGACAATGGGCATTCTGAGGACATCTCCTTTGATCTCATAGACACACCAGCCTTTGGTGTGATTCTTGGAGTCCCCTGGTTGCAAATGCATAACCCCAAGATAGATTGGGTAAGGAGAACTGTGACCCTGGATTCTAGTTATTGCATCAAGCAATGTTATCAAGAAGCTATTGACTGGGCTTCTCCCTTGGTATGTGCATCCTGTAATAGTCTGGAATTAGACGCCCTACCCGATGAGTATAAACAGTATGCTGACGTATTCGATAAAGTAAAAGCCACAGCATTACCACCTCACCGCAGCTTTGATTGCCGCATAGACCTAGAACCCGGGGGTGTATTGCCTTGTAGTCGGATCTATGCACTATCCGAACCTGAAACTGCCTATCTTGAAAAGTACTTGCATGACATGCTAAAATGTGGGTTTATTCGGCATTCCTCGTCGCCCGTTTCTTCCCCCCTTTTTTTTATATCCAAGCGGGAAGGGGGCCTTCGCGCCTGTATAGATTATAGATCTCTCAACAAGGTCACCATCAAGAATAAATACCCTTTACCACTCATCCCAGTGTTATTGGACCAAATCAAAGATGCCACTGTGTTCACCAAGATTGACTTACGGGGAGCATATCATCTTATTCGAGTACGTGATGGGGATGAGTGGAAAACGGCTTTTAGGACGAAATTCGGTTTATTCGAATACTGCGTAATGCCATTTGGATTGTGCAATGCCCCGGCGGCGTTTCAGTTTTTTATCAACGAGGTCTTCCGCGATTATTTGGATAGATTTTTAATAGTCTATATAGACAATATCCTAATTTTCTCAAAAAACCGTAGTGAACATGAAGAACATGTGAAACAGGTATTGCAAAGACTGAGAGATCACCATTTATTCTCCAAACTCGAGAAATGTACATTCCATGCCTCTAAGGTAGACTTCTTGGGGTTTGTTATTTCTGACAATGGAATACAGATGGTCAAAAAAAAGGTTGAGGCCATCTTGTCTTGGCCGACTCCCACATGTGTCAAGGACATACAATCCCTGTTAGGTTTTGCTAATTTTTACAGGCGGTTTATTACGCACTTCTCAGAAGTGGTAACTCCCTAACTAGACTCGTTAGAAAGGGGGTGCCGTTTGTTTGGTCTCCTGAAGCTCAAAAGGCGTTTGACACCTTAAAAACCAAGTTCACTTCTGCTCCTGTCTTAACACATCCTGATCCTGCTCTCCCCTTCTTTGTGGAGGCAGATGCATCACAATATGCAGTAGGAGGGGTTCTATCTCAGAGAGACGTTAATGGGCAGATGCATCCTATTGCATTCTTTTCGAACAAACTATTGCCCGCAGAACAAAATTATACCGTTGCTGAGAGGGAACTGTTGGCCATCAGGAAAGCATTCCAGGAGTGGAGACATTATCTCTGGGGAGCAAGACATCCCATTACGATATATTCCGACCATAAGAATCTGGAATTCTTTCGTACCGCTAGAGCTCTGACCCCCAGACAGATGCGTTGGGTATCCTTCTTTAATGAATTTGATTTCATGATCACCTACCGGCCAGCTGCACAACAAGTGAAAGCTGACGCTCTATCACGCTTATGTGTAACTCTCCCTCACAAAAGGAACGATCCCGATCTAGAAGCATTCATATCCCCTGACAAAATTCTAGGGTATATCTCTTTTGATCAATTCTGTAGTGATTTGGGGAAAACGTTAACCGAGATCGACATGTCTCCATGGTTGGAACAACCTAATTTCCATATGACAGGAAGTTTGCTTTATCATGGTGACCAGTTATATATACCAAACAAACTCCGGGATCAGGTACTCCAGTGGGTTCACTCCTCCGCTTTGGTGAGCCACCCGGGCATTCTGAAAACCAATGAGATCTGTAGCAGATGGTTTTGGTGGGAAAACATGGCGAAAGATATACAGCATTACGTTTCCTCTTGTCCTATATGCGCCACACAGAAAGCACCCCGCACCACACCGGATGGGTTGTTACAGCCTCTTCCTGTTCCTCCTTATCCATGGCATACTGTGAGTTTGGATTTTATCACGGACCTTCCCCCAGAAGAAGGACTCACCACTATACTCGTCATAGTGGACTCTTTTACTAAAGTAGCACATTTTGTGCCCCTTCCCAAGGTCCCTAATGCTAGTGAGCTGGTGTCTATCTTTATACAAAATGTGATCCGTCTACACGGAATTCCCTCAGTTTTAGTGTCCGATAGAGGTCCCCAATTTGTTTCTAAATTCTGGCAAGAGATAGGCTCTGCTTTACAGATGAACCTCCGTCTGTCGTCTGCTTCCCACCCACAGACTGACGGACAGACAGAGCGGGTAAACCAGACCATGGAGCAATATTTGCGCTGTTTATTGGCTACTCTAACAAGTAGCTGGGTAAAAGCATTACCTGTAGCGGAATTCGCTTATAATAACAGTGTCCACTCTGCCTTAGGTATGTCACCTTTCTTCTGTGCAATGGGTTTTCATCCTAGAACTGTACCTTTGCAACCTACTCTTAAAGTCCCTGCAGTGGATTCCCTGTGTACTAATCTGAGAGAAATATGGAAAACCGCTCATTCTCAGTTACAGGTGACCAAAGCAAACATGAAAAAAGCCGCTGATAAACATAGACGTCCTGCTCCTTGTTATGTCATCGGAGACAAAGTCTGGCTGGCCACAAAAAATCTGAAATTAGCAGGGCCAAAGAAGTTACAACCATGTTTTGTAGGTCCATTTGTCATAAAACAAATTATTAATCCGGTGGCCATGAAACTAGAACTACCAGAGGAGTATCGTATCCATCCCGTGTTCCATACATCCCTTCTCAAACCCTTTGTTCCATCCACATATCCCGTGACACCTCCCCCTCCTTTAATTGTGGATAACCAAGAAGAATACGAAGTGAATCGTATTATGGACTCCCGTAGGCGGAGTGGGAAACTGTATTATCTAGTGGATTGGAAGGGATACCCTCCGGAATAGAGAACATGGGAACCCGCCGCATTTGTTCATGCACCCCTATTAGTGCAGAGGTTCCACACATGTAACCCCACGAAACCTCGCCCTGTTAAAAGAGCCTTAAGGGGGAGGTAATGTTACCACTTTCCCCCTCTCTACACCTGTTCCAATCACCACTTTGTCTTCTGTCTACTTTTTTCTTTTCTGTCCCCTGTCATTGGTGGTAGCCCGTTAGGTGGTATGGGGAGGTGGCTATTTAAGAGCCTCCCATGCCTGACACAGGTGCTTAGCTTTAAGTGTTTCAGGATTCCGCCTAGAGAGGACGCCGGAGCGTGCCTCTCCCTTCTTGTGACTCAACTCGTGTGAGGGCGCTGGATCGCGCCTTCCTTCCTTTCCTGCCTTCCCACCTCGGAGCGGTTGAAGCCGTGAATCTGTTTCTTTGACACAACAGGAACCGCAGCCTTTCTTCCCGCGGCAGAAGCCACAAGCATCTTTTCAAAAGCGGCAGGAGCCGCAAAGCCTTTCTTCCCGCGGCAAAAGCCGCGAGCATCTTTTCAAAAGCGGCAGGAGCCGCAAAGCCTCTTCCCGCGGCAAAAGCCGCAAGCACATTTTCAAAAGCGGCAGGAGCCGCAAGACATTTCCCAACACGGCTGGAGCCCCGAAAACATTTCCTTGCTGAGGCCGATGCCGTGAGTACATTGCCTGATACAGGCCGCGAGTGCGGTCATTCACTTACTTTATTTTTTATGCACGGCCGAAGCCAACCGCCTCTGTTTGTGGGAAACTCACCACGCATACAGGTTGTTAGTATTGGAGTACTCCAAGAGGCGCACGGCAGGAGCCGGCAGCACCGCCTCCAACTGGATAGATCATTTTGCTTTCTTTGGGATTTGAGTTCCGTGTTTTACTCTGGAAACGAGTGCTACCAGGAACGTCCAGCACTTCTGTTCCCCACTTTCAGTAACACTTCCCCTGAGGTGGAGCGTTACTTTCGACCACCTGTTTAGGGTGAAATCAGTACGCTCTCCTTCGTCTTTGTTTCCACCTCGGTGCAAGAGCTTATTGCAATTTCTTGGATAGAGTTCTTTTCTTTCCCCCCTGCCCAATCATCCCGCCTACACAAACTCATGGAGAACAACTAGGCTTTGTGGACCACCACATCTTAATGCAATTGGATTGCACTACTACTCTACCTTGCTGTGACCCCATGGTGAGAGTGTTTTCCTTTTCTTCTATAACCTTTGAGGGTGATAATATAGATTAGAGTATATGTGCCACCCATGGTTGTTCTTACTGGTAAAGTCCTTCCATCACTTCTGTCTTGCAGATCTAGGTTATTCCTACCTTCTCTGGGGGCTATCCTACGGCTATTCTACAGACACTGTCGGTATATCCTTCAGCTGTTTCACGCCATGATTTGACCAACACATCTAGGACCTTCCCTTTATTCCCCATCGCACCAGGGGTGGTGTATTTATTTCATCCCTTTCCCCTTGGGATCAATCGCCCATACTGTGGTATCGGTGTGGAGGATTGGTCCAGAGGTGAGAGGGGTGGCTCTCTTCGTTCCTGCGGTACCTGGTATTCAGGTGAGTGGGGGGGGCAGATAACACAAGCATCCTGGGACCTGTTTCGGCTAACAGCCCTCATCAGCCAGGCTAGCTTGAATCCAGTGGCAAAGTGAGCAAGGGACCCACGTCTGGGCATACCCTGCCAACTTAGGGCGAACAAAGCAAACACAAGGAGATGATGGACGGAGGGCTGAAACTTTTCAGACACTCACACTCACCCCCAGTCACAGATCTGGGTTGAATCCATCATCATTCTTTAGCTCACTTTGCCACCTCAGTTCAGACCTAGCTATATGCAAATCAGTCTTGACCCTGTGCCTCATGGGAACAGTCCAGCCCGAACTGCCAAGCCAGGTCTTCCCTGAACCGGAAACAAGCATCCTGGGACCGGTTTCGGGCTAACAGCCCTCATCAGCCAGGCTAGCTTGAATCCTGTGGCAAAGTGAGCAAGGGACCCACGTCTGGGCATACCCTGCCAACTTAGGGCGAACAAAGCAAACACAAGGAGATGATGGACGGAGGGCTGAAACTTTTCAGACACTCACCCCCAGTCACAGATCTGGGTTGAATCCATCATCATTCTTTAGCTCACTTTGCCACCTCAGTTCAGACCCAGCTATATGCAAATCAGTCTTGACCCTGTGCCTCATGGGAACAGTCCAGCCCGAACTGCCAAGCCAGGTCTTCCCTGAACCGGAAACAAGCATCCTGGGACCTGGTTTCGGGCTAACAGCCCTCATCAGCCAGGCTAGCTTGAATCCAGTGGGAAAGTGAGCAAGGGACCCACGTCTGGGCATACCCTGCCAACTTAGGGCGAACAAAGCAAACACAAGGAGATGATGGACGGAGGGCTGAAACTTTTCAGACACTCACCCCCAGTCACAGATCTGGGTTGAATCCATCATCATTCAGTTCGGGCTGGACTGTTCCCATGGGGCGCAGGGTCAAGACTTGTTTGCATATGGCTGGGTCCAAACTGGAATAGCATGGTGAGCAAAAAAAACGATGGATTTAGGCCCAGATCTTTGTACTGGGGTGAATGTATGACATTGTTCTGCATTCTGTCCATCAATTGTTGTTTTTGCAGTTCCTTATTTCAGCGTGAAGATTCCAGCTCCGACGTGTGTGGCTCGGTCTGTCCGGGGGGCTTGGCGTATTGTTTGTCAGGGATTCAGCTGTGGAGATTGCCACCAGTGACATGGTCAAACTGGAAGCAGTTGAAGAGATTTCTTCATGATTCAGAGGAATTGAGCAGCACTGTTAACGCAGATGTAGATGATTATGTGGACGTTCAATGAATCAGGCATTCTTACCGGACTAGTGACTAGGAGACCGCTGACAAGCATGCGGGAAGTCTGACTGCCGTATTTCGATGAGGACACCGGGTTGGCGGTCAGAAGTCGGCGGTAGCATGGCAGGGTCATGCTGCAGCCATAGAAAAAGGCCAGAGCAGATGCCGCTGCCGTGCAGCGCCTCCAACATGTCTGTGCACCGTGTGCCATGCACCATGTCATGCATGGCACACAGTGCAGACACGACAGTACCAGGAGAAGGGGGCACCACATGTGCCCCCATACACATTTTACTCTGGGCTACAATGCCTGGGGGCCCTGTTTAGGGCCCACGGTCCATTTCCGACAACCTTTTCATGGCGGGGTTCCCACCATGAAAAGGCTGTTGGAAAGGGAAATCCCCCAAAGGCGGTGCCTGCCTCAGCACAACCACCATTCTGAGATGCTTTTTTAACCAACACACCGTCGGGATCTATGATCCTGGTGGAGGTGGCGATCTAGCATCCGACAGCTGTGGGTCTGACCCCCAGTATCATAATACGGGGGTTGGACCAAAGGGTTGTCGGACCCCCACTGACGGCCTGCCATCGGTCCGACCACCACTATCATAATCAGGCCCTATGTGAGGTATCAATGATATTATGGATGTGTATATTTGCCCACAGGGGTAGAAACTGCACTATGCCATATCTGCGTAGCGGAGCAGAATCCACATTGTGCATACATGGAAATTGTCCATTTATATTTCGCTGTTCATGCATCTTAACATATTTACCTCCATGATGTCATATGGATTCCCCCACCTGCGCTGTGCTGAGTGCTATATATAACTTTTGCCCATTGGGACGATATTTTGGCTACAAGACACTGCTGCAGAGAATGTTTAGGAACATTTTTATTTTCTGGCTGCTGCACTTTGACTTTGAACCCCGACCCTTAGGGGATATATTAGGTCCTGGGCACCCCATCCCCCAGGGCCACTACTTAAAATAAAGGGGAGGGGGGCTGTGGGGCAGATCAAAAGTTTCCTCCCAGCCGACGGGAGCATTTTCAAAGCTCCCACCGACTGGGAACATACTTTGTGTTTACTACCACCTGGCAGGAGTTTTGAAAATGCCTGCCATGCAGGAGCAAACACAGGTGTGGCACAGAAACCGTTATGTCTCGGGGGTGGGATCCCCAGGACATAGCTAGTGAGCCGGGTCAGGGGATGGGGTCTGCGGGGACTTTAAAGGCTCAGGGACTGACTGACTGAAAATATTTGTAAAGCGCACTACTGCCGAGGCGTCTTGGCGCTGAGTGATATGCGATGCCCAAGGCCAACAGGTTCAGGGTTGGGAGAAAAGCCATGTTTTAATTTCCCTCCTAAAGACCGATCTGTTAGGCAAAGACCTGAGGTGTGTGGGCAGGGAATTCCAAAGTTTGGATGCTAGGAAAGAGAAGCGTTTACCTCCACACCTTACTCTCTTTATCTTAGGCAGTTGTAAGAGATCAAGGGAAGCTGATCTTAGAGCTCGTGTAGGAACGTATCGAGAAAACAAAGTTTGCACATCCTTGGATCCTCCCCAAACAAGGCTTTATGCACCATGCATAGGGACTTAAAGTCAACTCCGTCGCCGTACTGGGAGCCAGTGAAGTTGTTTTATACTAGTCGAAGTAGGGTGATGTTTAGGTAGATTGAGCAATAATCTAGCTGCCGCATTCTGAATTGACTGCAGTTTGGAGAATTGCGCAGCATTTGCTCCTAGTAGAGAGCATTGCAATAGTCAATTCTAGATAGAATCGTAGCTACTACCACTGTTTTCCTCAAGGAAAGCGGAATAAAAGGGAGAATCTTCCTCAGACCTTTCAGCATAAAGAAGCAGGCTGATGAGACTTGGTTGATCTGGGGAGCCCAGGAAAGATCATTATCTACCAAAAGACCTAAGTTCCTGACTTTTTTTACAGGGGCCGGACAGGTGCCAGCTGCATTTGGCCACCATAATTGGTTCCAGACCGAAATTTTCTGGCCAAACTCAATCACCTCGGTTTTATCTACATTAAGTTTTAAAAAATTGGCATTCATCCAGGTCATCAAAGCAGAGATACAGTTACAAAATTGGGATGCCATAGCATCCATGGGCTGTGTTACCGACACTATAAGCTGCGTGTCATCAGCATAAGACACCAGCATAAAGCCGTAACTTTTATTAGTCTAGCCAGAGGAGCTACATATATATTAAAAAGTGTAGGGGATAAGGCCGAGCCCTGTGGGACTCCACCGGGAAGTGTGAATTCCTTGGACTGATATCCATCCCAAAATATCACTTGTTCCCTAGACGATAGGAAGGAGGAGAGGAGAGCAAGAGCTTTGTCTTTGATACCTGCATCCTGTAGCCTTCGTATTAATACCGCGTGGTTCACGGTATCGAAGGCTGCTGTCAAATCAAGCAGGACCAATACAGCCCCTCCTCCTCCATCCATCACCTTACGTATTTCCTCTACTGCCATAACCAATGCAGTCTCAGTAGAATGTGATGATCTGAAACCATGTTGGGTAGTATCCAAGATGTTGTTGTTCTCTAGGTATGATGTTAGTTCTGAGTTCATGGCTTTCTCGAGGATTTTAGCAGGTGGAGGCAAACAGGAGATGGGACGATAGTTTTTCTCGTCTAAGGGATCCAGCTTGGGTTTTTTAAGGAGAGGACGAATACAGGCTTTTTTCCAAATCGATGGAAATACTCCTGATGAAATGCTTTGGTTTAATATGGGGGATAGTGGAATGCTAATATCCTCAGAAACAAGATGTAATATATGGGGGGGACAAGGATCTAAAGGAGAGCCCGACTTGGATTTTAACAGCAGATCAGCCACTATCTCATCTCCCAACAATGGGAAGTGCGATAGCTCACAGTGGGAGGGCTTGTCCTCCGGCTGACCTGAGACATTGCTCGCTGTAACCTTATCTACATTTAGGAGATGATTATAAACAGATTGGACCTTATTTTGAAAATAACCAGCCATCTTGTCTACAAACTTTTGGTCAGGGGTAAACGAGGCGTCCTGTGGGCACTTTAATAGAGTCGAGACCGTTTGAAACAATTCTTTTGGAGAATTTGTAGCTTCTTGGATCTTAGAAGTGTAATAGGCCATTTTGGCCAGTGTGATTGCAGTTTTGTATTCTTCTAACGCAGCGCAGTAGGCTTTCCTATGAGTGCTGCAATATTGAAGTCTCCAAATACGCTCTTTTTGCCTGCACTTGATTTTAGCTATTTTAAGATCTGGAGAGTACCAGGGGGACGAAACTTTACTACGTCGAGAGCGCATCATCACTTCCGGAGCAACAATATTAGCAGCTCTATTAAGCCAGTTGTGAAAAACTGTGGCCGCTTGATTGGGATCGGTAGGGGTTAAAGGCCTTTCCCTTAATGCTAACATTAAATCATTTTTGCTCACTGATTTCAGGCCCGATATTTGACGGTCGTAGGTCTATTTCTACGATCACCTTTTGGATTTGCTGGAATGATGTTAAAATGCACAGCAAAATGGTCGGTCCAGGGAAAAGGACAAACGGTCTTAACTTGGATAAAAGAGTTATTAGTAAAAATACCATCCAGTGTGTGTCCTGCTAGATGTGTGGGCTCATGGACCATTTGGTTTAGACCAAAGCTAGCTAGTTTATCTAGTAGATTAAAAGTATCCGGATTGTTATTGGCTTCCAGATGAAAATTAAAATCACCCAGTATGGTGAATGAGTCAGAGTCTATACATGATTCCAGATATGTCTGGAGAGAAGATACAAAAGATGGTCTAGAGCCGGGGGGTCTATAGATCAGCAGCCCGGAAAGTACTTCTATGTTTTTAAGTTTTATACTGAAGGACATTGCTTCTGCATCTAGATTAGATTCAGAATTAAACCTAACCATGTACTGAAGTCGATGAATAATCGCAATTCCACCACCCTTTGCCCCCATCCTGTCAGAGTTAGCGACGACATAGCCGACTGGAATTGCCATGTGCCAGTCGGGATCACTATATTCATTTGCCCAAGTTTCTGTAAGGAATACAAGGTCCGGATTCTCTACATGAATCAGACACTCCAAATCAAGTTTATGTTTCACCATTGACCTGGTGTTGAGTAAAATACACCTGGTAGGAGGAAGGTTCTTATTAGTGGGGGTAAAAGTCTGAGCGATTGCTAAGTTGCCATTATTATCCGACAGTGGGTTAGTAGTAATTGACTTAGTCTGACCAAGTTCATCAGTGTTCATGAGCAAAGGATTGCGGTGTGTGCTTGAGCCCACCCAGCCACAAGTAATACAACCTAAAGAGGTGGGTGGAGTTAGATCACACTGAAGATTATGAGACGCACAATTACCCGGATTGAGGCGTAGAAGTTGAGTTTGTGAGTACATGTACCTTGTGAAAAGGGCAGAGTTTCTGGCGCAGGTCGCATTTCGGGCGCTGACGGGCGCAGACGGGCTTGCCTTTGGCTGCGCGCGCCCGCTGCGCGATTGTTGCATCCGGGTATTTATGTTATGTGGGAGCAAATGGGAAGCTAACAACTGGCGCGCTAACTTTCATGCGGGTCCGCTCTAAAATACGGGCACCGCGTTAGCTATCAGGAATAGAGCAGTTTGAGCTAAGAGTGCACAAGTGACAAACTAGTTATCACTAATATTACAGCAAAATAATATTAAAAGTAGTATGCAGATTCAAATTCAGTTTTACATTTCAATTCTAAAAGCAAGATTAAAAAATGCCAAAGACACGCTAAAACCCACCGCACCCTGTCAGCGCATGGGGAGAACGATATCACCGCTGCGCCGTCGTTGCATCCGGGTATTTATGTAATGTGGGAGCAAATGGGAAGCTAACAACTAGCGCGCTAACTTTCATGCGGGTCCGCTCTAAAATACGGGCACCGCGTTAGCTATCAGGAATAGAGCAGTTTGAGCTAAGAGTGCACAAGTGACGGACTAGTTATCACTAATATTACAGCAAAATAATATTAAAAGTAGTATGCAGATTCAAATTCAGTTTTACATTTCAATTCTAAAAGCAAGATTAAAAAATGCCAAAGACACGCTAAAACCCACCGCACCCTGTCAGCGCATGGGGAGAACAATGGGGAGGGGGGCCGCATGGCTCCCTCCCCTTATTGACATATTTCAGCCCCAGGGGTGGGCTCCCCAGGGCCTGTCATGGCTCGGGAGGGGTGCTGCATGGCCCCCCTCCCCATTTTGAAAACTTTCCACTGGGAATGGGCTTCCCAGGGCCTGTCATAGCTTGAGTAGGGAGGGCGCACAACCCCATCCCCTCATTCAATGATTTTAGCCCCAGAGGTGGGCTCCCTGGGCCTTCTGATGGTTAGGGGAGGGGGGCCACGGAGCAGCTGACTTCGGAGCACAGGGTTCACGGTTCGATCCCCGGCTCCGGCGGCAGCTCAGCTCAGCACCATGTGACTCTGGGCAATAGCTCACTTAATTTCCACGACGGCCCCCAGCGCCTTGAGACCCGTAAGGGTGAGTAGCTGCGCTATATAAAAACGGACTTACATTCATGCAATTATTAACACTATAAAAACACACAAGTGTTAATTTTTTTCTTCAGTTTGACAATCTTGTCTTTCTTTGTTTTTCTGGACTAGTCATGCTGGACTCTTCAAGTTTTTTTTGTTTTAAAAAAGTCAAAAATACCACACAAAAAATTGTTTGAAAATACAAAATAATCCCAAAATAGTTTTAAAAAAAGGTTCTTATGGAACCACCTATACTGGTTAAAAATAGAAAATTGTATGTAGTAAAACTGATTGCTTGGATAAATGTGTGTGTGGATGAATGTATGAATAGTGTATGGATTACTGGATGAGTGCATGGGCAGTGCCTGAATAAATGTTTGACTGCAAGAGTACTGCCTGAGTGATTGCATGAGAGTACGGGTAGTTCCTTAATGATTGCATGAGTGCAAGTGTAATGTCTGGGTGCTTAGTTCAGTGCATGGGTAGTGCCTAAGTGAAAGAATGAGTGCAAGGGTAAAGCCTGGGTCATTGGGTATGTGTATGGGTAGTGCCTGAGTGAATGGTTGACTGCAAGAGTAGTACCTTAGTGATTGTATGACTACATGCGTAGTGCCTGGGTGATTGCATGAGTACAGGGGTACTGCCTGGGTGATTGCAGGAGTGTCAAGTCAAAAATAAAGTTTATTTAAACCATCTGTTTTTAAACCATAACACATACATTATCATTTAAAAAAAGTCTACACATTACAAAGTCATTTTCTTAAACAATAAAACCCATAATATCCTTAAAACTTAATACTTAATTCCTACCAATTTTAAAACCACTAATTTCATTTTAGATTGCAAGGCACCTCGCTTCTCTTAAGCCTCTATTGGAGCAGGGAACCTATAGACACCCTGCATAAATTTCCCAATGGCTATCGCGATATCTAAATGTTCCATATCAGCGAGAAGCTCCCATGCTTGTGAACACGCCCTAACATCATACTTTAAAAAAATCGGACGAAGTATTAATTTACGTAAATATAAAAATTTCCGGCAGTCCAATAAAATATGTAAAATATTACATTTCATCCCTATATTACACATACAATTGCCATCTTGTTGAATTAGGCCAGATTTGATTGCACTATTTATTACGGCCGGATTAATACCGATTCTAATCCTTAATACATCCATTCTTAACCAACGATTCGGTAATGTGTCTAGGTAGGGATAACTTATATCTTTCTCCCAGCTATTACTCATAAATTTTACAGAGTCTTTCATACTCAAATACTCTCTGTCTACTGCTCGTGACAATTCTTTACCCTGCATTCTAAGTGCACTCTTTGTTACATTGATTTGCAATGTCTTCGGATCTATTTCCACGTTCAGGTGATCACAAATGGTCTGAAGTTTGCATCTTGTGGCTTTAGCCCACTTTCGCTCACTAGATTGGATCTCTTTCATGCACCACTGAGACACCTTTGTGACCTCCCCAAGACCCAAACGATTCCAAAATCTAAGTAAACTTAGTTGCACCTGAAAGTTCCACGCAGTCAGGCCAAGTTCCAGTCTAATTGCCTGGATCATTGCCGAGCTGGGGAGAGAGAGTAAAGATTTTAGGCATTTCCCTTCGTCTTTATCCCAGGAGCTTTTACCATCAATACATAAGATTTCTGAACCATATTGGAGTTGCGGAGGAATCATTGCTTTATAGGCCGTCAATAGAGGTTTATGGGACATATCACCATAACTGTGATTAAATCTTTTCAGCCCACATACCGCTAAATGTGCTTTTACTTTCTGCGCCTCCAGGTGCATACCCCACTTCAAGGAGTTTGTAAACCATATCCCAAGATATTTATATTCATTTACGATGTCTAGTTTTGTTTGGCCCAGGTACCAATTAAGCTTCAGATTTCTCTTCCCGAAACACAATATTTTTGTTTTGTCCATGTTTACTGTAAGTCGTTTTGCCATACAGTATTCACTGAATTTATTCAGCTTCCTTTGTAGACCCACCTCGGTTTGGTCCAATATGACTAAATCGTCGGCATACAGCAAACAGGACAAATGCCTTCCATTTACCTTTGGGCTTGCGCCTCTGGCAGACCCCAAAATACGGGGCAAATCTGCTAGGAATATTGCAAAGAAGCGGAGCCAAGACACAGCCTTGCCTTAATCCGTTATTTATCGCTATTGCAGGTGTTAGGCCACCAGAAGTATCTTTAATTACCTGCGCCCAATTTTGGCTATGCAACTCCTGAATTACCAACAAAAGATCTGCAGGGACCTCATAATTTCTCAAGGCCTCCCACAAACACTCCCTATCCACCAGATCAAAGGCTGCGTCGAAAGTCCACGAAGCAGCAGTGTAACTTGCCCTGCTGCTCCATGGACTTTCGCGCCACAGCCCACAGAGCAAAGCAGTGATCGACGGTGGAATGTCCTTCCTTAAAACCTCCCTGCTCAATTGGGACTATCGACCGCTGCTCCACCCACTCCTTTAATCTACCAAGGATTATTCTTGAGAATACCTTTTCTCCAATGTCCAATAAGTTGATTAGTCTATAATTCCTTGGATCCTTCCTTTCACCCTTTTTATGTAAGGGCCTGATTATGGCCCCTCTCCAAGACTTAGGGATACAACCTGTATCTAAGATGGCAACAAACATATGAGATAGAAAACCAGCCCACCAATCTATTTGAGTTTTAATTAGGATGGCGGGAAGATTATCGGGGCCTGCTGCACGCGATAAATTCAGCTTCTTGATTGTTTCTTTTACTTTCTCTACATTGAAAGCTGGCTTTAACGCTTCTACACATGTTGTCCAACTTAGTTTTTCCTTACTTATTACCGGGATCCTACTGGCTTTATATAAGTCACCTAAATAATTTACCCATGCCGCCTCTTCCACAACACAGCTCATATTTTCCGAGGTCCTCCCTGCGGCATCCTGTATCAACCTCCAGAACCCTTTTATATTTTTGTTTTCTATTGTCTCAAGTAGGTTTGCCCAACATTTTTCTTTAAAAATCCCTTTTGCTTCTTTACTAGTGATTTATATTCTTTCTTCAGCTTAAGCAGGATCTCTAAATTCCCATAATCGTAACATATCCTCTGTCGTCGCTCTATTTTCCGAATGGCCCTTTTTTATTCTGACATGCTAGGTTAAACCACCTGGGCCTTCCAATATTATACTGAGGCTTTACCGTAACCTGTTTCTTGTCTTTTAGGTGCACTCTAAGACATTGCACTGCCTGAGCTATTTTATCCACATACCAAGCTACCTGGTGGCCTTCTACGCTATCCATCTTTAAATTTTGTTGAAAGCTTACCAATTTCTCAACATATTCTTCCGTCAATTTTGTGGTCAAGCGCTTTGGGTATTCCACATTTTGGGCAATCACTCTTTCACAAGGACTTGTTGGCCCCCTTAAATATTCACAGTACTGAGCATTATGATCACTGTCCCTGCGCTTAATTACCCGAAACTTTTTTACCATTCCATAGTTCCAGGCCTGAATAAAAATATAATCTATAGGGCACTGTTGATTGCCTACTCTAAAAGTCTGTGTAGCTGGCCGATCTGGGTCCATCCTACCGTTAAAACATATTAATCCCATAGAACCCAAAAACTTCCCTAATACATCATCCTGCTTAGTGGATAAACACGTGGTATTCTGCTGACCCTATATTATAGGAGCTCATGATTTCCTCAAACCAGTGATCTAATTTTCCATAGTTTAATTTATGATTAAAGTCACCCATTATCACCATTGTGTCTTTCCCATACATTTCATTTAATTTAGTTATATCCTTTTTGAAGAGCCCCATCTCTGTATCATATTCTTTTAGGGAACCCCATTGGATATATACATTTATAAGAATCAAGTGGTCACCATTTCCTTCAATACATGGGTAAGATGCCTTACAAACCAACAACCATTTACACAATGTGCTAATTAACTTAACCTCTTTCACTAGCCTGGTTGAGGTGAGAGTCATGATCCCACCCGATGGGCGTCCACATTTTTTCAACTTCCTAGCTGGTTTGTGAAATTGAACATACCCTTCAACTACTGGGGTGTTACCGCATAGCCATGTCTCCTGCAAGCAGATGATATCAGCATACTTTGCCACGTGGATTAAACTATCCACCTTCGTTTGACCTCCCAACCCATTTATATTCCATGAAATTAATCTCAGGCTATGCGGCAACACGGTGTCCTAATCGATTTCACTAAGACACCCTGACTCATTCAGTCCCCATGAACTTGAACTTAGGATACTATTATCCGGACCCCAACTGCCCCAATTTTTATAGGCCTCCAAATTCTCTACTGCTATGGTAATATTTGCCTTCTCCCCACGCCCCCTGCTACCAGCTTCACCTGTCGTTCCCCAAACCTGCATGGAATCTCAGGAACCCTCCTTCTCGCTGTTTCTCTTCCTCAATTTCTACTTCAGAAATTATCCTTATACCCTCTTTTTGTATCTCCTTCTCAGCTTTCTGAATAGCAGCCTTAACAAGACCTGAGTAGATTTGGCCCTTTGTGTATTCTGCACCTTGGTTGTTACTACTAAACCCTACCTGTCTCAAATCCTTTGTACCAATTTCTTTTAAACTTGGGCATTTTGCAAAGGAAAATAAGAGTTGGGAACGATTTAAAGGAACTAACTTCCTTTGTTTTTTCCTCCCAGATTCTTGGACAATAGGTGTAAAGTATATCCACAATTTGTTCTTATTGCTCTTAGCTGGGTTTTTTCCGTGCAGGAGTGCATCGGTAGTGTCTGAGTGAATGGATGAGTGCAAGAGTAATGCCTGGATAATTGGATGAATGCATGGATAGTGCCTGAGTGAATGGTTGAGTGGTCCAAGAGTTGTGCCTAAGTGATTTCATGAGTGCATGGACAGTGCCTGAGTGATTACATAAGTGCAGGGGTACTGCCTGGGTGATTGCATGAGTGCAGGGGTACTGCCTAGGTGATTGGAGGAGTGCATGGGTAGTACCAGAGTGCTTGCATGAGTACATGGGTAGTGTGTTAGTGATTGCATGAGTGCAGGGGTAGTGCCTGGGTAATTGGAGGAGTGCATGGGAAGTAACAGAGTGCTTGGATGAGTACATGGGTAGTGTGTTAGTGATTGAATGAGTGCAGGGATAGTGCCTGGATGATTGGATGAGTGTATGGGTAGTGCCTGACTGAATGGATGAGTGCAAGAGTAATGCCTGGATAAGTGGATGAGTGCATGGAAAGTGCCTGGCTGAATGGTTGAGTGGTGCAAGAGTAGTGCCTAAGTAATTTCATGAGTGCATGGACAGTGCCTGAGTGATTACATAAGTGCAGGAGTACTGCCTGGGTGATTGCATGAGTGCAGGGGTAGTGCCTGGGTGATTGGAAGAGTGCTTGGGTAGTAACAGAGTGCATGGATGAATACATGGGTAGTGTGTTAGTGATTGCATGAGTGCAGGGATAGTGCCTGGATGATTGGATGAGTGTATGGGTAGTGCCTGACTGAATGGATAAGTGCAAGAGTAATGCCTGGATAATTGGATGAGTGTATGGATAGTGCCTGGGTGAATGGTTGAGTGGTGCAAGAGTAGTGCCTAAGTGATTTCATGAGTGCATGGACAGTGCCTGAGTGACTACATAAGTGCAGGGGTACTGCCTGGGTGATTGCATGAGTGCAGGGGTACTGCCTGGGTGATTAGAGGAGTGCATGGGTAGTACCAGAGTACATGGATGAGTACATGGGTAGTGTGTTAGTGATTGCATGAGTGCAGTGATAGTGCCTGGATAATTGGATGAGTGTTGGAGGGAATGGATGAGTGTATGAGTAGTGCCTGGGTGATTGTATGAGTACATGCGTACTGCGTTGGTGATTGCATGAGTGCAGGGGTAGTGTCTGGGTGATTGTATGAGTGCATGGGTTTTGCCTCTGTGAAATGAAAAATGCAAAGTTAATGCTTGGGTTATCCTATTAGTGCAAAAGTTGTGCTACAGAGATTAGATGACAGCATGGATAGTGTTTGTGTGAAAGGATGACTACCTGGCTGATGATATCAGCAACATAATGAAAGTTTTTAAATAGTGTAAAGGATCAACATTATTTTTATTAGAAATAAATAACATATAAATGCATTTTAAACATTGTTTCACATTATCATGCATATTATGCTATGTATGCTTACCTTTTTAAGTAATTTAGATACATAACTCTGTGGAACTATTTTAGAGTAGTATTGTCGTAAACAGAATTAAAACTCTTTACAAACTTCACCATTACCTACTGTAACGAAGAAGAAGAAAAACTGTTATGTAATGCAATGTATTACAGAAATTATAATATTGTACCTTTAAGAACACAACATAATTTTAGAATTACATAACATTTGTAGTTTACCTTTTTGCTGTTCTCAGATTCTACTGAACTTCACCATACACAGCGATTTCAACGTAGTATCATCATTAAACAGCGGGTTAAAAAAACAATCAACGAGATTGTAAAAAAAAAAAAAAATCAGCGCAAAGCATTATTTTCAATATGTGTAGGTATATGTTTACCTATCTACACTTTCTTAATTACGTCCAACTTGTACATTAAGTCTATTATTTCTCTCAAGTACATTTGCTGAAATGTACACTCTCATTTACATCTGATACAATATAGACATCAAATATATAAACTATTTGCTTTTAAACAGAATTTTCCAAATGCAATATCAATTAGCACAAATAATAACCCAAACATTAATTATAAATAGTAATTGTTTCAATCCTGTCCACTTTCTGTTCACATCTTCCCAATAGGTCGAATAATGTATTTAAAACCTTCGCTTCGAAAATATCCAATATAAATTTGTTAATTCATGTTCACATCTTCCCAATAGGCCGAATGATGTATTCAAATTTTTGGCTTCAAAAATATCAAATAAGAATTTGGTAATTCGTAAGGCAATCTAGGTTTGAATTCCAAGTGGGCATCATTGCAATTTGTCCATCCTTTATTACACTTTAAATAGACAGTATAGTGTCCAGATGTTGTAGTAGGTCCATCATTCAAAATAATAGCCACTGCTATAAAAGTTCTTCCCGAAATAGGTATTTGACTTGCAACAAAATTTTAAATTTTCGTTTTCAATTTTCGTCCATTTGCTCCACAACGTTGAAACATTAAAATGAGATATTTTCCAAATCTTTGTATATGTAATGTAGACAACATCTCTGATCTACAATGTGAACATTTCATATCCTGATTGGCTTTTTTAATCAATTTGTTAAAAGGTACTGATTTGCAGTCTGGTATCGTCAAGTATATGAATCGTTCTGTTTGTATCTCAGTGATGGTAGTAAATGAACACTCTTCACATTTATGATCCCATCTATAACTTACTCCAAATAAGTTTTCAATTTGTATTCCTTCATGTTCTAACACTCCAAGCATAAGCATTAAAAATACTTGTGCATGTTGTTGTACATTAGGAGTAAATGTCAATGAACCAGTACATATATCCAAAAGATGCCGAACGCCAGAAGCAGTATGGATTTTACTTCTGTCAGTTACCAACTGTTGAAATACATGATGTAATAAAGAACAACATTTTTTTTCATGATTTCCCATGATTTCACAATAAAGCTCTTCTAGATAAAACACAACATTCAGAATCACATAAGCATAGCAGTTGATATCTGAACTATTTTCCAACTGGTATCCTAGAATCTCATCAACAGTTTCCATTTTCTTTTTCTTTACGCCTTCAAGTTTCTCTTCATTTCTTTTCTTTATTTGAACCTCAATTCGTCTTTGACATATTTCCGTTTTGGACAGACTATACGTTTCTCATATATGGGATATTCACCTAAATCAGGAGCATAAAGTCTTCTTAAAAGATTATACTCTCTTACGCAATTTGCATCAGCACTAACCTTTTTCTTATCGAAATCTATCAAATACAAACCACATAATGTTCTTACTCGAGATAATGCAACATATACCATTCCCTCTTTGAACACTGTACTTCCGATATTTACAAAAGCACTGTCTATACTTAAACCTTGAGATTTATGAAAAGTTACTGCATATGCTAAAGACAAAGGAAACTGTTTTCTGCTTACATACAAGTCTTTTACAAGGAAAAAACGTACAACACAATGCCCAATCTGTCTTACCTCTTTAATCTGATCAAATTTTATCTTAAAAAATTCTATTCCATCTCTGTTCTGAAAATTACCAAAATCAACAACTTTTCCCATTGCACCATTTACTAAACCTTTTTCTACATTCAAATTACGCTGTAAAATTATCAGACAGTTTATACATACATGTAAAGTCTTTTCTAAGCCTGCAGTTTTAGATACAGACTTTTCCAAAGAATGCAATTTAGCCTGTAGTTTCTCTGTTAGAAGAATTGTCACTCCCTGGTGTTTGATTTTATCAATAGCTTCAATTCCAACTATTTGTTGTTTTTCCAGTTTTAAAACTTCTTGATTAAATGTAGAACACTCTTGCAGTGTAGGCATTAGGCAAACTATAGACTTCTTTTCTCCAAGCTTATTGTACATTATTTCAGCCGTTGTGTTTCCAGTTGTAAAGAAGTTCCTTACTAGCCGACTTTCTAAAGCTTGTTTACCATGTTTTGTCAAAACACCAATTCTTATTTATTGAATAATATTTCCATAATGTTCATCACTTGCTTGTCGCAAATTCTTAATAAGTTCTTTATATTCAAAATGTGACCAAATGTTTACATTTCCAATACTTCCCAAAGATTTCTTAGTATCTTCATGGACAAGTGCTTTAAAAGCAGGTTGTCCTTTTACAGGAGTAAGTTGTAGTAGATCTCCGAATACAATTTCATGTTTTCCTCCAAACAGAACATCGTAATCTGTTTATAAAATCTGTTGCATTCTCAAGTGTACAAAGGCAAGCATTAAGTTTGAGACCATGCTCACCTCATCAATGATTAGAAGTTTCATTTTCTTCAGTACTCTTGACACTTCATAACAAGCTTCTCCAGATAGCTTCTGATATTCCAATTTATTATCATGTTCAACCTGTAGCATAAGTAATCGATGTAAAGTAATCCCTTTAATGTTTTGTGCTGCTAATCCAGTTGGAGCTGTTACAACACAAGCTAAATGTGATTCTGTAGCTTTGTGTAGATAACTGGTCAAAACTTTAATTAGGAAACTTTTTCCTGTTCCAGCTTGACCTCTGATGTACATTAGAATAGGATTAAATGATGAACATTGGCATGCTTTCTTTTCATGCAGCAAACCATGTTGTATCTGTTGTGTCACTTGTTGATATATTTCTTTTTGTTCGATGTTTAGTTGTTCTTCTAACTTTTCCAACTGGATAATATCCTGTTGTGCTTGTTGCATTGTAGTTTCTACTTCATTCATGGCTATTGCTGCTTCATTTTCAATAATTGGTTGTCCTAGTGGGTCTTGACTTAGTGCAGCCGAACTTTGACTACCTTGAGAACTGTCTCTGGCTATTTCACCTGCAATAGTAGTTTCTTGTTCAATCTTATCATTTAACATTTGTAAATAAGTTTGGAAAATTGTGCATTGAATGCTATCTTTACATGCATTAAAGAATCTTCATAGCAGTCGAAATCTGCAAGTAATTCCATTTCACTACGCCAAGGCTTGAACAGTTGTAGAAGTGCTAAATAAAAAATTCCCTCTTATCTGGACTTTCGCAACTCAGTTTTCTGTGGTTAATAAGGTTTCCTTTCGCATGTTTAACCAAACATCCATCACATCCAATTACTGCATATTTTTCTTCATTTATATTTTCTGTAACATTTCTTTTAAAGCTGTAATAATGAAGTATTTCATAGAGACATACGTTTTCCAGATGTGGACTCCTTTTGGGATAGTATGTATCCAACATATTAGTTTTAACAATATCTGTACTTTCTGGTTCATTCAATGCTAAGTATTCGATTTCTTGTAATGTTTTCAATGCTCTATTTCGTGTGTAGGCAAGACCTAAACCCACCCAAATGATTCCTCTTGACTTTGAATATAAACTGGCAGAACTCAACCGATCCGAACATTCATAGGATCCAATCTCTCGGTAGGAAAGCATTTTCAAGCTAAAGCTGTACAATTTCTTGCTAAGACTCTTTTCCTGCGAAATTTCTTCCTGCATTTCTTTATCTCCGTCTTTTCAGATTTGGTTATATATGATGTAATATAGCGAGCAACAGCAATTGAATTATCTGCGACATATTGAATATCCATGTTTGCATTCCACATTGTCAAAATCACTGGTTTGTAGTCATTAATATACTTTGAATCTTGAGTTCTTTTTAAGTTGTATGTATTCTTCAGAGATTTTTGAGTTATTGTATGCCTTACTGCTGACATAAAACTATTTACTCTTCCTTTTGAAATTATTGGACGTGGGAATCCAAAACGAAACTTTGTATAAAATGTTCCCTTAGACTTATATTTTCGTCGACGGTATTTTCCACATAAATGACTTTGAAACCGTAAAACTTGTTGTCTCATACTGGAATGGCACAGGTAACATACTATTCGATGAAAGACAAAACACTTTCATCAGTATCAGTTCCAAATTTTGGAGCATTCTTGATCCATAATAGCATGTGCATATGAGGAGCACCTCTGGCTTGGTACTCTTTTCGCCAAAAGAAATCAGTAACTTCCCCAAGAGGGGGAATATTTTTATTGCAGATAAATTACATCATACTTTGAAACCTATGTTTTTAAAATACCTGCACACATTTACAGGATCGAAGGAACAGAGTTCTCCAGATGTCTTCAATTCAATATTTTTAACATTTGAATTTGCTTCTCGTAGAAATTCAAGTAAATTGTCCCATGCCTATTCAGCACAGCTAAGTGTTACAAACCATGTAGGAGTACCTATGTTTCTTAACATACATTTAAGTTCTCTGTGATGACGATACCAATACTCATTGGTACCACGTTGACACGCCATTAAATTAATTAACTGAGATTCTAAATGTTCATCACTTTGTTGAACTTTGTCCATGAATTCTTTTGCAGAAACATGTTGAAAATGAACTCCTGTTTTTAATATGTGGTTCATTGCATATGAAAGTGCAGACAAATCACTTTCAAATAGAAGATGAAATATATATGGAATGCACTGTCGAAATCTTGGATCTTTTGAGTACAATCTTGACGAGCGGTATTCTGAAGCTGGAATCCCTACTGCTCGTTCATCATATCGTCCACCTTCTCCAGTGGGGAACAGCTGTGGAAAACAACGTGCTTCTAAACTTTTTTCCCATACACTCATGGGAGTTCCCTTTGCTTTCTTCATTTGAAATAATTCAATACTGTTTCCTATCACTTCTTTTGAATGTAGAGGATGTATACTGTAATGTTCATAAATCTCTTCACTTTTTCTATTTGGCCGCTTGAAATTTCTGTTTCATCTTCTAAACATATTTCCTGTTCATCCACATTTACATTCTTATAATAAATATTATTCTGTACCAGATATAATGTGGCCTTTTGAAGTTTGTTAACATCTACAAACTCTTGCCATATTTTTCGACTCTTTGTTGGTACACCATTAACTAGAATAACTACAGGCTCACTTTCCTCCCTGTCTATACCAACAGTTTCAATATTTTTCTTAAAATCTAAAGGTAAGTACACAACTCTTCCTTTCAGACCTCTTTGTAAATCTGTTGGAGGCAGCTTACCTGTTTTAGGCTCCATATGAACTATAGCCTAAAACGGGTGCACAGATTGAATGAGAATGGACTCATATGCATTTAAATCTGCCAATTCCGGAGGAATACCTGCCAACTTTAAGTTGTTATGTAGAGCTCTAGCAGGCATTTTGTTCTCTTCTAATTTGTTGTAACAGTATTTACAAATACGTTGATCAGTAGCCAACTCAAAACGACCTTCCACCAACAAATAAGCACCAAATTGCTCCCACTTATTATTGTTTTCCTTTTCACTTTTTAAATATAGATCAACATTCCTAGTTTGACTTCTATAGTGAGTACGTCAACAACAAATACAAACATAGTTTGGTTTTTCAGATGAAACTATCCTAAACTTTGTAATTTCTTCTGCAAACTTGTCAGTACTAATATCTTTGATCTGTTCTTCAATACCTACACTTATCAAACTCTCACTTTCTCTACACTCCTCTTGTGAACCAATCAATCAATGAATCAATCAAAAGTACTTTATTCAGTTTCCACATAAAACCATAAAAGTATTCTAAAAACCGTACATGATATAAAAGAGGACAGGTACAAAAATATTTATACAAGCATCACAAGAAAAACAACTCTTCCCTAAAAATCTCATACAATGCATAATATATGTTATAAAGTGCATATACCATAAATAATTGGAAGTAAAATGAGCCCAATGTCCTTATCAAGACTATATAAGTCATCGGAGTGACTAGTGTAAAAATATGCCTTTTGAGCCACTAACAGTTAATCGCAACAGGCTCTAAGCTTCACTGCAGATTTCAAAAAGTTAAGAACGAATAAAATAGAATCTCCGTACAGCAGTTGTAATAAAATAAGGGCTGGACGCACCTGCTTAAAACTCCAACCTCCTTAAAATAGGAATAATAAAAGTTTTCCGGGGCGTCGCATAATGCTTACAAAATATCAAAAAGTGAAGCATGTCCTGTGGAGACTCGCTGTCGCAGCCACAGGGTTCTAAAATCTGGCCTCTACTACACCCCGTGGCTGTGCCAACAGGAGGTGAAAAAGATCCAAACGGAACCTGGACACTAAGAAGCGTTCACAGGTGCTAAAAGGCCCCAGGAGGTATGGCTCTATAGATTGCATTGTTTTCACAATTAGAAATTTACGAACACTGGGTTTCCTTAGTTCCAACTCTTCCCTCTCTGATCTCCTCAAGCTACAAAAAGACTCTCTAACCCACCCTAGATCCTTCTTGGTTACTGATTCTGGATTTGTGAGTAATTCAACTCTTCCCAATCTTTCAACGCTACTCTTTATGTATCTAAGCCATGGTATGTGGTGGGCATAATCAAGAGCCATACACTCCTTCAGGATCAATCGGCTCAGGGATAATCCTTCGTTCGCCCATATTTTCAGTCAAAATATTAAAGGGCGGATGGCCAACGAGTCAGAGAGATAGGACTCCCCCAGTTCTTCATGTACCAGCATATTAGACATTCCCTGGGGCACACCTAACAGACATTTCAAAAAGTTACTCTCAGCTACTTGTAGTTCGTCCATGGTGCCATGACCCCATATTTCGCTACCGTAGGAGGCTTTAGCGACACATTTAGCCTGATATATCTGTAAGAGTGCCGCAATCGGTCTCCTACCCATTCTGGAAGCAAAATTAGGAACGGCCGTGTTTGCACGCACAAGGTCTCCCCTCATTCTCTGTTTTAGTGGTCCCCATTTCATTTTCTCATCTATTAGGACCCCTAAATACGAGAAGGCGTCTGTACGGGGAACCTGAGCGGGATTTTTTAGGACGAGGTCCCACCTGCAACATGTAGGATTTGGAATCATTAATTGACAAGTCCAAATCCACCATAAAAGAGGAGACGGAATTAAGCAATGTTTGTAACCCTTTAGCGGTCCTAGTCATAAGGAACGTGTCTTCCGCATATAAAAAAACGGGCAGGCCAAGCCGACCTACCTGGGGATAATCTAATATAGTCTTCATTAAAACTTTTTCCAAATTAATAATAAACAAATTAAACAAAAAGGGGGCTAAAATATATCCTTGACGTACTCCTCTTTTTATTGAGAAGTGGCGAGAAACCCTTGACCTTGAGAGAATCTGACCTGAGCCTTTGTTGCTTGGTGGAGGTCTTCCAGGAAGCACACGATATTGCCATCCACCCCGATAGCCAACATGGTCTGCCAAAGTTTAGCTCTATTCACGGGATCAAATGTGGATGACAGATCCATTAAGGCCAAATAGATAGTTCCGTGGCGGGCGACTGTATATTTGTTAAGAATCATAACTAGATTAAGGCACTGGGCAACGGTGGACCGCCCAGGGCGGAACCCGTACTGGATGTCCGATAAAATGTGTTCCTCTGCCCAGCTGGTCAGCCTCTCTAAAAGAACTTGACCCACCACCTTAACCACAGAGTCCAGCAGTGATATTGGTCTGTAGCAATGAGTGCTATCTCGGTTGCCCTTTTTAAAAACAGGCACTATAGTGGAAGTGGCCCATGACTCCGGACAACCAGTTTTTACCGACGCATTCATAACTGCTGTAAGGACAGGTGCCCAAAATATTGGGTCAGATTTATAAAGATCCGACGGGATGCCGTCAGGACCCGGGGCTTTATTGCTTGACAACACAACAATACCATTTTTAACTTCTTCTATATGAAAAACCAGACCAGAAATTACTGCTGCGTGACCGGAGGAACTATTTAGGTCAGGGGGACACTGGAACATAGCTTCAAAGTGAAACACCCACTCCTCCTCAGTAAAATGGGCACCCACCACGTTTCCTTCCTCTTGATTCAAGAAAGGACTATTTATTATGCTCCAAAACCTGGAACTGTTCCTTAGAGTACTGACCTCAATTAACTCCCTCCAAGATTCCTCCTTTAGCACTGACCTACGTCTTGCCAGTTCTGTCTCATACTCCCTGCGGCATGTTCTAACTAATGTGGGGGCTCTTATTTAAAGCTTCCCTCAACTTCCTCGCTCCAGGGAGCAATGGGAATCAAACCATCTAGGGACCTGAGTGGCGGGTCGCTGTGCCAGGGCACTTAAAAGATCATGGAAATAGACTTAAAAGCACTGATGACCTCTCCCGGGGCAGTTAGTGGGGTGGTGCACAATGCTAACTCGTTAGCACACGTGTTGGTTATTGAATCGTAAAATACCTCTGGGGATATCTGGGCCATTTTAACCTTCTTTCACCATCCGCTGGTCTCACCACCTCACTCTGCCCGGCCCCCCCCCTCTATGTGCCAATAGGGGCCCACTAAGATAAACACACAACACAAAGGGTTATGGTCACTGTGTACACTGGCCTGAATAGTGAATCCCGTGAATAGTTCAAGAAGAGGCGTTGATACCAGTATGAAATCAATAAATGAACCACCTCCCCTCCCATCGAAGGACGGTGTAAGGGCCTTGATATGGGGACCTATTGTGCACATAGGGGATGGTAGATCAAATTCATGTAAAAAAATGTTCAATATATCACCTTGTGGAGTGTGTTCAAAATGAATTCCCTCACATGGGGGCAGCCCAGATCAATCAGACTTAAGGTCCTGGGATCTCCACATAGGTGAATATTAAAATCCCCGGCAATCGCAAAGTTTTTAAAGCCAGCATTAAGATGTTTCCTTAGAAAAGAGCCCAACATAGAAATATTACATGCGCCATTAGCACAGGACATTGAGTTATGAAAGTTAATGATACCCAATTTGCAGGACCCCTTACACAATAGCAAGGACTGTATACACGGGCTCTCCGTCGGCAACACAGATATCTTACACTCTGTTGCCAAAGAAACATAGATTACAAGACCACCTCTTGATCTTCCTGAAGATGAGGGAGTAGCCAGAACAAAGAACGACTTATAGCCCTCTAGTGGGAAACTGTTCCCGGACAACCACGTTTCTTGCAGGCAAATCACACTAAAATGTTTTATAAACAAAATCCACGAGGGGTCAAGAAATATATAAAATTGCTGTTAATTTCGCCCAAGGTCCCATTGCTTTGCCGAGGTTTTGCCTGCTGTGTAATTGGTGGCCCCGGATCCACGGAATCGGCCCCACTAAGTCAATCACAAGTGTCCAGGGTGCCCAAGGGTGCAAAGCGATTTTATAACTCCATAAGAGGTAGAACTGGCCGCTGCCCGCCTTGTGATGGCCAATGCATATGGTTCTGATTTAAATTTAGATTTAAATTTGTGAGCCTGGGGGGAGGGTAGAAGGGCTTCTGCTTGTCACACGAGGACCTGCTGTTGTGAGGCATATTATTCCACCCAAATGACTCTGGTTTATAGAAGAATCCTAGAGGAAGGGCCATAATGGACGACTGGGGGCCAAAAGGGACGTTAGTCGAAGCTGTGGCCAGAATCCTTTCTACGATATGAAGTCTGTTAAAATTGATAATAACACAGGCTCCCTTGCAGGACTTGTGAGAACTACCTACCCAATTGACCCTTCGCACCATGTTAATGTTTTTCTCCACCCTTGTGCCTAAGGCAGCATTACATGATAGCCAGTGTAGGACTTTGTTCTTCAATTGAGAGTAGTTTTCCTTGACGCCCTGGGAGAGAGAAGGTACTTTCCCCAGAATCACAACATATGGCGTTGATTCCGGTGGGAGATGTATATCAGCAAGATTCTGAACAAGGCCCTCCCTCCCCCATGAGATGACTCTCCAGCTCTATTACTCTCAGGGATAGTTTGATCCCGTGTGGGCAACCTTTCTACAGGTCCCATATTTGAACCAGGAAAAAACGTGTGATTCTATGAAGAAGACGGGGACTGTTGGTTCTGTGCAAGACCCCTGGGTCTCTTTAAAGGGGAAGATGGTTGCTCCCTGGTATTTATATATGAGGCTGCCAGATAGGGTCCTTCGGTGGCTACCGGACCCATTAGGGTCCTTGGTTCCATATTGACGGCCTCCCCCTCAAGGGCATACAACATTTAAGGTCAGAGAGTCCCTTTTCAATTAAGGACAGACGTTGAAGTAATGAAACCAATTTAGAATCCAACATAACCTTTAGACAGTCCTGGAAGGATTCTAGTATACTCGCCAAGTCTGCCTTTGTAATTACTTGATCAGATTGTAACTTCTGAGTTGTCACCTCTGCTCTCGGTCTTTTGCCCTTTCCCTCAGACATTTTGCCCTTTCTTTTCGTGCCTGAACCTTGACTGACCATCTCTACTCCCCCCAGTCTCCCTCGTGTGGCAAATCCAGAAGTTATCAACTGCTTGACAGGGGTGCCCACCACCCGCCTCTGGGTTGGGGGTACATCATCCCCCCTGGGGTTGTTGACCACGATAGTGGGTGTGAGAGGTAAATACTGGCCCGCCGTGCAGCCATCCAGGCCATCTGGTTCTTGCGCCCCGGGACTGTTTGGTAAACCGTCAGCACTATCCGTGATCGTATGTAACCGAGCTGGATTAGGAGGGGGGCGGTTGACAGGGGACCGGGAGAGGCGCCGGACCACCAGCTCTATCTCTTTATCAAGCACTCCAGCTGCCCTCTGTAGGAAAGAGCCCATAGTCACTACTGAGCCTGTCGCGGCCCTCCCCGGACCCGTAGTCACCTTGCGTTCCCCCATGGCACACCCGGACCAGTACACTCCTGGCGCACTTCAACCGTGACCACAGATGTAACAAGGCTCGTGCTTCTGCTCGGTGAGGAACCCCCGCTGGGGACTACTAGCACATTCACAAGGAATGGAGGCCACACAAAACTTGGAACCAAAACACGAAGTCCATAGGTCACCTGGGTGCTGTAACCCTATAACCAGATGCAAGTAGAGGTTTTACAAATGCCAATAATGTAATGTGAGGAAACACTGCCCTCCCTACCTGCTCCTCTGCCACCAAGGATGAAGTAAAGATCCAGTTGTAGTGCTCACCGGAAACCTCCACCGAGCGATGAGCCGAAAAAGCTTTTATAATGAAGTACTGGTAATGGTTCGGAGGAGAACCAAGAGGGTGGGCCCAGCCCAGCCTCCTCCGGTCTCTGACGGACACGGACAGGCCCGCCCTTGGCCTGCGCCGAGGGAGGACAACCGCGCTTTTCAGCACGGGCGCGGGAGGGTCCGCCTCCTCGCTCAGCCTTCTGGGACAACGAGTCCCTCCACGTAATGGCCCCCAACAGCGACAACACAGAGGTCCGGTAGCAGCGTTTCACTTCTTGTGAACCAAAGAAACGAAACTGTATATCATCACAAACCTTTTTTACATCTGATACGGAACCATGCAAAAGAGCTGTGTTCATTTCACTTAAAGATAATGCAGGACTTTTTACATAGTAGAGTCTCCTTACTAACTTCCGCATTTCTGAGTGGTGTACTGCTAACTGTCGGGCCCTCAAAATGGAACTCCTCAGAACCGGAACGATGCACAAAGTGGTCCACCTCCTGACATCCCCAACTCTGTAACAGTAAAGTTTGCACAGAGTAGTAGAGTGGTCAAGCGAGGGATAAGGGTCAAAGGAAGGGAGCTGCAGGGATTTTGAACCTGTAGAAAATAAAAGAATAATAAGTAGGGTACAAGATACAATTCTACTCTCTTTATGTCTCACTAAGAGTCCGTAAATACCTTGTAAATACAGAAACGTTCTCACAATCGACAGCAATTCTGTGACAAAACCTTCTGTATCTTTCTCCCTGTATGAACCTAATAAGACAAAAACAAATAGAATCACTTTCTTTTACTCCTCTCAGTCGTACACCTGAATTGTCAATCAATCAATCATGTCACTTATAAAGCGCACTACATACCCGCGAGGGTCTCAAGGCGCTGGGGGAAGAGGGGGGTGGTGCTGCTACTGATCGAAGAGCCAGGTCTTGAGGAGTCTTCTGAAGGCCAGTAGGTCTTGGGTCTGCCGAAGGTTGGTGGGGAGGGTGTTCCAGGTCTTGGCGGCGAGGTGGGAGAAGGATCTGCCGCCGGCGGTCGTTTTCCGGATGCGGGGGACTGTGGCGAGGGCGAGGGTGGTGGAGCGGAGCTGGCGGGTGGGGGTGTAGAAGCTGAGTCGTCTGTTGAGGTAGGCTGGTCCGGAGTTGTGGAGTGCTTTGTGTGCGTGGGTGAGGAGCTTGAAGGTTATCCTCTTGTTGACAGGGAGCCAGTGCAGGTCTCTCAGGTGGGGTGTGATGTGGCTGCGTCGGGGATGTCGAGGATAAGACGTGCAGAGGCGTTCTGGATGCGTTGCAGCCGTCTCAGGAGCTTAGCCGTCGTTCCTGCGTAGAGGGCGTTTCCGTAGTCCAGCCTGCTGGTGACGAGGGCCTGGGTGACTGTTTTTCTTGTTTCGGTGGGGATCCACTTGAAGATCCTGCGGAGCATTCGGAGGGTGTTGAAGCAGGATGAGGAAACGGCGTTGACCTGCTTAGTCATGGAGAGGGTGGGGTCGAGGATGACCCCTAGGTTGCGTGCGTGGTCGGTGGGTGTCGGGGCTGTTCCCAGTGATGTCGGCCACCAGGAGTCGTCCCAGGCTGAAGGGTTGGAACCAAGGATGAGGACCTCCGTCTTGTCTGAGTTCAGCTTCAGGCGGCTGGTCCTCATCCATTCGGCGACGGCCTTCATTCCTTCGTGGAGGTGGGCTTTGGCGGTGTGAGGGTCTTTGGTGAGGGAGAGGATCAGCTGGGTGTCGTCGGCGTAGGAGATGATGTTGAGGTTGTGCTGTCGGGCGACGTGGGCGAGGGGTGCCATGTAGATGTTGAACAGCGTTGGGCTGAGGGAGGAGCCTTGGGGTACGCCGCAGATGATCTTGGTGGCCTTGGATCGGAAGGGGGCGAGGCGGACGCTTTGTGTTCTGCCGGAGAGGAAGGATGTGGTCCAGTCCAGGGCCTTCTCTTGGATCCCGGCGTCGTGAAGGCGTGTTCGTAGTGTGTGGTGGCAGACCGTGTCGAAGGCGGCTGATAGGTCCAGGAGGATGAGAGCTGCTGTTTCTCCGTTGTCTAGCAGGGTCCTGATGTCATCGGTGGCGGCGATGAGGGCGGTTTCGGTGCTGTGGTTGCTGCGGAAGCCGGACTGGGAAGGGTCCAGGATGTTGTTCTCCTCGAGGTAGCGGGTCAGTTGTTTGTTGACGATTTTCTCGGAGACCTTCGCGGGGAACGGGAGCAGAGAGATGGGTCGGAAGTTCTTGAGGTCCTTGGGGCAGGGGAGACACCATGATCATGAAGGTGGAATTGTGCGGATATACTCAATGTGGAACACCATACATCATACGTACCACTCAAGGAAAGAAAATAAACAGTTAGGAGATCTGGGCAATACTGGGTGTATTACTTCTCGTTTCAAAAGTCAGGCTCCTTAGTATACTTCTCCTTGATGCAACGCAAATAATGCAGATCAGGGTCTATTACTGATATAGACTCTGGTTTCATCAATAGTGAGTAATATAACGTGGAAAGAAAATTTAGAGGTTCCTTTTGTTAACTCAATGAATCGCAGAAATAATTAACACATCTTCAAGTTCACAATGAACGCTAATAATTTTTGGAAGGGACTGTGACAAAAGTAAAGATCGCCAAAAATAGACAAAATGTCAGCGAGAAACTCAAATCTTCCCAACTCTAAACCAAAAAATACTGCTAGCCAACTCGATACTCCATACCTGGAAGCCGAGTGATCTGTTGCTTCCGTGAGCGAAGAGGATCCTCTCCAAACAGCGGGATGCAAGCCTGTTTTACCCCGCTACAGTAATCAAAGATTGTGTACCCGTCCCCGACTCCTAGAGACGCCGGTACTCCACGCGTCAAAGACTCCTCATCTTGCCGTGTTCAG
This sequence comes from Calotriton arnoldi, assembly GCA_963921515.1. Taxonomy (NCBI): domain Eukaryota; kingdom Metazoa; phylum Chordata; class Amphibia; order Caudata; family Salamandridae; genus Calotriton; species Calotriton arnoldi. The sequence goes on from CAWUFW010003843.1 coordinate 693,484, forward strand.
TTTTCAAGGCCCAGCCACCACAAAATACTCCAGAATGTCAAAGGCGTTTCCTACGCCTCCAACCAAGCACTGATCTCCCAGGACATACGGAGATCGGGATGCGTAAATATGTCCCCCGACGTGAAGATTTGTGTAGACCCGATCCGCCAATACGGGTCTCTCAGCAAAAACAGAATAGAGAATTACGCACGTTGACTGACGTGCGAGGACGTCTTTTAACCCATGAGGTACTCGGGACTGAGAGCATCATGGGAATTGTAGTTATCATCTAGGAACCATAACGAGGTAGGCGCCTCTGCCTGCAAACCCTGACACTAACCTTCTTAAGTGATGAAATGTACTTTTACACACTTTTCTAGAAAGACAAGCCAGAGAATGACCCTGCAACTTATTATATTTTCTTACTTTTCATGGATCTAGTCCTAGTTACATCTTAATCTTCTGTTTAAGACTTTTTTTGACATATTCTTGTAAAAAAACTGGTAATATGTCAATAGATTCCTGTCGAATACTACAAATACTACTACAATCCCACTTATATACTGGAGCTTCTGTACGCCTTCCTTGAACTTCTTCAGCTATTACTTCTTCCACATTCCTAGGAACCATCTTTTCTTTTTGAATTGGACAACCATCTTTCATCTCATAGCATCGACCACTAGTATCAACTGCATGAACTAACGTGTTTTGTTGAAAATAGCTTTCTTCATTAAAGAAAGGCTCAGTACTAGAAGTGTGCTTCCATTCACCAGTAAAAGTTTTGCAAAAGTTACTTCTATTAACCAGTCTTTTTCTTTTGCTTTTCTCCTTCATAAAGTGCATTGTTTTATTCAATGTTTTCATTCTCTTCAATACCAATATAAATAATTTTCGTTTCAATTCAAAAGCTTTTTCTACTACACTTTCAATTTGTTGCTTTTTCTTATAAACTACTGATCTCTTTTTATATTTTTTACAATCTTTCAATAAATTTTGTAGTACTCTACTTCTATACATTCTCTTCCTTATGTCTTTATATTCTTTCAGCCTTCTTTCAACATGGATTGTTTTCCCATAACATGATTTTCTATTAACATGTCCTTTTTTCGTTTCCTTCCGATTGGTTGTAGAACTTTCCTTTCTCTGTTCCACATTTTGAAAATTCTTTACATTCTTTAAAAGTCTTTTAACAAACTCTTTAGTTCTCTTACCAGAAGACTTTTTCTTCAATGTAACATTTTGCACTTCATCTAATTTCTGCTTTTCTCTTTCCTATAAATAGGACAGTTTTTTTCTTGTCTTCTCTTTTGATCTTTTCTTGCCATACTCAATCTTTCTTACTAATAATGGTAAATATCTGAAAAAAAAGAAAAGTTTAAATAGTTTCTAAAAATAATTTTATATTATTAAAATAATTATTTACAAATATTCTCATCTATAAATAAACAAATACTTTCAGTTGCATTGCAAATGTCTCCATAACACATAACTATTTAGAATATTATACTTGACATATTATCAAACCTATAATAAGAACCAAACATTTAAACAGTAACAACTCAGAGCACATGCTATCTAAATTTGATTTAAAAAAGTGTTGTATTCATTTCTACTCATAAAATATGGCACCTGGGTATTGAACAAGCTATGTCAGACACTTCACAATTCCTTCATTCAGAAGACATCACAACATCTGCAACAGAATGACAGAGCAGAACTAAACGATTTCTCTACTAGTACCCAAACCAACCAGGCTCAAGTGTATAATACATCAGACAATAGATGTAGAAGTAGACATATACATCATTCACAACACCATAAAGTCCCTTAAACTTCACAGACTGGCGTTCCCATTTCAAATTAACACCTAGAGTGTTGGGCATACCCAAATATAAAGCAGCAACCCATCACATGTCTCTGTTGTAAGTCTCACCATATATTCCTGAAAGCATCCATGCATGTGTCTGTACCTTTCGCTAGTGACACCATATATAAAACAAATATACAAAAATAGATGTATACCTGTGTTTTACGCGTCTAGCATCTTCAGATGGATAACACATATCAGAATACATATGTAAGTAGAGACATACTTCAGTCACAAGACCATGCAGACCTTAAAACTTCAGAGACTGCACTTCTCATTTCAAGCAGACACCAAAAATTATGCGGTATATTTGAAGTATACCTTTCCACAGACTCATACAAAGTAGCCTAATCACTAATCCCTCTGCCAACATGTCTTAAACCTCACTTTTGTGCTGCAGCTTCATCATTCTACTACTACTCAGGGTGTTGAGCCTCGCCAAATACAAAGCAGCAACCCTTCACATGTCTCTGTTGTAAGTCTCATCATATTCCTGAAAGCATGCATGCATGTGTCTGTACTTTTTGCTAGTGATACCATATATAAAAGAAACATTCAAATAGTTGTATACCTGTGTTTTTCCACAGACTCATACAAAGTAGCCTAATCACTAATCCCTCTGCCAACAAGTCTTAAACCTCACTTTTGTGCTGCAGCTTCACCACACTACTACTACTCAGGGTGTTGGGACTAGTCAAATATAAAGCAGCAACTCTTCAGATGTCTCTGTTGTAAGTCTCATCATATTTCTGAAAGCATACATGTGTGTGTCTGTACCTTTTGCTAGTGACATCATATATAAAAAACATACATATAGATGTATACCTGTGTTTTACACGTCTAGCATCTTCAGATGGATAACACATATCACAATACATCAGTAAGTAGAGACATACCTCAGTCACAAGACCATGCAGACCTTAAAACTTCAGAGACTGCACTTCCCATTTCAAGCAGACACTGAAAATTATGCTGTATATTTGAAGTGTACCTTCCACAGACTCATACAAAGTAGCCTAATCACTAATCCCTCTGCCAACATGTCTTAAACCTCAATTGTGTGCTGCAGCTTCACCATTCTACTACTACTCAGGGTGCTGGGCCTAGCCAAATACAAAGCAGCAACCCTTCACATGTCTCTTGTAAGTCTCACCATATTCCTGAAAGCATGCATGCATGTGTCTATACCTTTTGCTAGTGACACCATATATAAAAGAAACATACAAATAAATGTATATATGTGTTTTAAACGTCTAGCATCTTCAGATGGATAACACGTATCAGAATACATCTGTAAGTAGAGACATACCTCAGTCACAAGACCATGCAGACCTTAAAACTTCAGAGACCGCACTTCCCATTTCAAACAGACACCTAGATTTATGCGGCGTACTTCAAGTGTACCTTTCCACAGTCTCATACAAAGTAGCCTAATCACTAATCCCTCTGCCAACATATCTTAAACCTCACTTTTCTGCTGCTGCTTCACCATTCTACTACTACTCAGGATGTTGAGCCTAGCCAAATACAAAGCAGCAACCCTTCACATGTCTCTGTTGTAAGTCTCACCATATTCCTGAAAGCATGCATGCATGTGTCTGTACCTTTTGCTAGTGACACCATATATAAAAGAAGCATACAAATAGATGTATACCTGTGTTTTACACGTCTAGCATTTTCAGATGGATAACACATATCAGAATACATGTGTAAGTAGAGACATACCTCAGTCACAAGACCATGCAGACCTTAAAACTTCAGAGACTGCATTTCCCATTTCAAGCAGACACCAAAATGTATGCGGTATATTTGAAGTGTATCTTTCCACAGACTCATACAAAATAGCCTAATCACTAATTCCTCAGCCAACATGTCTTAAACCTCACTTTTGTGCTGCTGCTTCATCATTCTACTATTACTCAGGGTGTTCGGCCTAGCCAAATACAAAGCAGCAGCCCTTCACATGTCTGTGTTGTAAGTCTCACCATATTCCTGAAAGCATGCATGCATGTGTCTGTACCTTTTGCTAGTGACACCATATATAAAAGATACATACAAATATTTGTATGCCTGTGTTTTATACGTCTAGCATCTTCAGATGCATAACACGTATGAGAATACATGTGCAAGTAGAGACATACCTCAGTCACAAGACCATGCAGACCTTAAAACTTCACAGAATGCACTTTCCATTTCAAGCAGACACCGAAAATTATGTGGTATATTTAAAGGTTTCCTTTTTCTTAGACTCATACAAAGTAGCCTATTCACTAATTCCTCAGCCAACATGTCTTAAACCTCACTTTTGTGCAGCTGCTTCTCCATTCTACTACTACTCAGGGTGTTCGGGCTAGCCAAATACAAAGCAACAACCCTTCACATGTCTCTGTTGTAAGTCTAACCATATTCCTAAAAGCATGCATGCATGTGTCTGTACCTTTTGCTAGTGACACCATATATAAAAGAAACATACAAATAGACGTATACCTGTTTTATATGTAAAGCATCTTCAAATGCATGACACATATTAGAATACATCTCCAAGTAGAGACATACCTCAATCACAACACTATGCAGACCTGAAAACTTCACAGAACACACTTCCCATTTCAAGCACACACCAAAAATTATATGGCATATTTCAACTGTACCTCTCTAGAGACTTATACAAAGTAGCCTAATCACTAATACCTCATGTCAACATGTTTTAAACCTCACTTTTGTGCTGCAGCTTCACCATTCTCGTACTACTCACGGTGTTGGGCCTAGCCAAATACAAAGCAGCAACACCTCTCTGTTATACATCTTGCATCTTCAAATGTATAAGACATATGAGAATACAGATGCAAGTAGAGACATACCTCAGTCACAAGTCCATGCACACCTTAAAACTTGACAGACTGCACTTCCAATTTGAAAGCAACACCTAAAATTATGCGGTGTACTTCAATTGTACATTTCCGCACACTAATACAAACTACCATAATCGCTAATCCATCTACCAATGTACACATATTACTATCCACAATCTATTTCAATCATCATTTCAGTAAAATAAAAAAAACTACAATACACATCTCTACATTTCATAACATATTTCAAACATCACATTTCTTGAATAATTTCAAAAGTTTGAAAATAAAGCTTTTCAAATATAAAAATATCACTACAAACAGTAGAGCACTACTACATAATACACCTCACAAATTTGTAACTCACCTTTCAAATAGTATTGTAGAATATGAAATATCAGAAACTCATAAAAGATTTTCTTTTGCGCACAATCAATGTAATGCACCACTCTCAACAAGGTAAAACCAGTAATGGCAAACTTTCCCTCTCTTTCTGCACACAAATAAATGTAAGTAACAAATCAAATTGCTTTCTACATCATTTCAAATTGTGAAACACATTTCTATTGGTTAGACATAGTAACCCTTTCTAACTGATTCTGTAATTTTCTGAAGTCGCGACTCCACCGCGGTGCCGCAGTGTAGCATTGTGATGGGGCCCCGAATCCATACGCGAGTTCAAAAACCTATTTCCAGTAATACTAGTATTATTTTTTAACACACTACTTCTAAACATACTACTGATTTTGGAAAACGATAGCATATCACTTATATTTAAATTAGAATTTCACATTTTGAATCCACAGTTGACTTTCAACCCTTCCCCCATTCTACTTAATCCCAGTTTCCATAGTAACAGTTTCTGCAACATTCAACTGTACTGGCAGGTCACAAGTTCACCATATTTTAAAGTTCAGCACAGTAGCTTACAAAAGCAAATAGCAGGTGTGGTTGACTTTTGCAAAATATTACCTTATCCTATCTACTGTACCTTTCAAACATTTTTTAATAACCAATAAGAAACATGCTTCTTTAGGAAAGTAACATGCATCCTATTTTTAAGTGCACAATGTTAATGAACAGCCAATCACTTATCGACTTTTTCAAAAACAGCATCTTCTCCACCATTTTAGATACCTCTCATTCTACCAACTGACTACCTCAGCTACAGACATCTTTTATTACTTCCAGACATCCCTTCAAGATGCTTACAGTATGGATTGTAGGGCACAGTTATGTTTTCTGGTGCAAAAGGTATGCTGAACACAGAGGTATTGACAAAAACCTAGCTTTGCAAAATGTGGATATTAAATGGATTGCACTGAGAGGATTAAAGTGGCACCAATTGATGCCTTTGGTTAAAACCTTTTTGCATCTCCAACCCCCTGACCTCATGATTGTGCACTGTGGTGGCAATGACCTAGGCACATTGACTGGAGTAGGACTGGAAAAGCTTATGAAGGATACCTTTGCACAATTGATGTTGCTTTTGCCTAAAACTGTCGTTGTATGCTCTAATATATGCCAAAGACAGAAATGGAAGTGGTCAAATCAATTCTGTCCACAGATTGAGAAAGCTAGAAAGAATGTCAATAAAGCTGTTTCTGCTTACCTCAGAGACCATAGGATGGGCTCCATCTATCACAACAAGCTACGTTTTGATATGGATGACATTGACAAAAGTGATGGAGTACACTTCACAGATCAAGGGAACAGAGTCTTTCTCAACAACCTTAAGCTCTGCATCCGCACTTACATGTAGCTACAACAAACTCATAATGAAAACAAGGGCTCTTTTTAGAGCCACCCTATAACCCAACAGTGAATCTTTTTTTTTTTAAACATACATATATTCTTTTAAAATATTTTCCGGGTTCGCGAATTCACAAAACAAAAGCACAAATTCAATGAACTACAACACAATACACTTTTCAAGTTTAACATTGATTTTTTTTTTTTTTTATATTATTACTAACTCCATCAAATTTAATGTAATTATTAACTTCAATCTTACTATCTCTATAATAAAAGTTCACAAATGCAACACTACCTTCTAAATTACATACTATTAATTTCAAAACAAATGACCTTGCACCCGATAAATACTAATAAACAATATATACTGAATTATTGTCCACAGTCCAAAACAGTTCACACTGTATTTTGAAGACTTCCCAAACTCAAGAATGAAAAGGAACGTGTATTTGATTGTAGAGGATGGTATCTTTATTCTTTTAATCCATTAACATTTTCTTTAAAATGCAGACGCACATTCGACAAAACTGCCAACGCGTTTCGTCCCTCAAGGGACTTTTTCAGGGCTTAAAAGATCCGTTATTTTCTAAATATACGTTTCCTATGTATAGGTTTCGATCAAAGAAAAAATGAGTCGATAATTTGTCTCATATTCACATTTATGTATCTGATAATAAAGAGAGCACCAAGCATCACTCGGACGCACTGTTCAGGGCTCTTCCAGTATAAAATTATCTGGCATGACGTAACTTCTCCACTAGTGAGAAGTGTGCAGCGAGTTAGGACATCGGTTGTCATTGCCCACCGATACATAGGAAACGTATATTTAGAAAATAACGGATCTTTTAAACCCTGAAGAAGTCCCTTGAGGGACGAAACGCGTTGGCAGTTTTGTCGAATGTGCGTCTGCATTTTAAAGAAAATGTTAATGGATTAAAAGAATAAAGATACCATCCTCTACAATCAAATACACGTTCCTTTTCATTCTTGAGTTTGGGAAGTCTTCAAAATACAGTGTGAACTGTTTTGGACTGTGGACAATAATTCCGCGTATATATTGTTTATTAGTATTTATTGGGTGCAAGGTCATTTGTTTTGAATTATGTGTGGTGGTTTGTTAACCGCCTTTATGGGATGTATGTTGGTCACATCCCAGGACCAGTGCACCGAGTGACCACCATATTATCAAAGCCACAATACGTTATAAAGACCGGTGCTGGATTGTTGTGCTCTGACCTTCGTTTTGTGTTTTTATACTATAAAATTATTTATTTAAGGTAGATCCGCGAATCCACTGCGAAGTTACACTGGGGGGCCGCGCTGAGAGCCGTGATGGAGTCTCGACTCCTATGACGAGAGAAAAAAATAATGAATGGCCCCCAGTTCCATTACCCGATAACAGCCCTGGGGACCCCATCCCCTGGGGCCATGCCAATTTTATTTATTTTTTTAAAAAGGGAGAGGGGCTGCGTGACCCCCCTCCTCAGGCCAATTATGGCCCCGGGGACCCCATCCACCGGGGCTGGCATTATCTTTTTTTTTTTTTTTTTAAACAGGAGGGAGGCCGAGTGGCCCCTTCCCGGGCCATTTTGGGCCCCGGGGACTCCATCCCCCGGGGCCTGGCCTCAACTTTGGGGACCGTGGGGGGAGCCCCAATGCCCCTGCAGTCCCTGCCGGCTGTCTGCCTCCTGCGGGAGCCAGCATTGCTTTTGGGCAAAGGGAGCTGCTGACATGCAGCTCCCTGTGCCCAAAAGCAATACTGCTTCACTTCATGGAAGTGAGAGCAGTTTTCCTGCTCTCACTTCCATGAAGCGAAGCAGAAGTTTGCAAAGGCAGGGCGGGGGCACTGCACCAGCCCTGCCATTGCAAAATGCACCCCAGGACATTGCTGGAACCGGCCCTGAGGGGGGTGGCTGTCCCCAGGGCCAAGGAGAGCTCCAGGAGGGGGGCCACGCACCCCCCCTCCCAACTGATTTGAAGCCCTGGGGAGGTGGTGGTCCCCGGGGCCGGGGGTCTGCAACAGACCTCCATATTTAAATGAAGTGTGCCCCAGGGAGGTGGTGGTCCCCGGGGCAGTGTGGGGGGGCTGCAGCCCCCAACATTTATTTTTACAAGTAGCCCCAGGGAGGTGGCGGTCCGCGGGGCTTAGGGGGCCCGTGAGGCCCCCCCACCCTCAATAAATTCAAGCCCCGGGGAGGTAGCGGTCCCTGGGGCAGCGTGGGGAGGGAAGGAGCCCCCTATGCATTTTTTTCAAGAAACCCCGGGGAGGTGGCGGTCAACGGGGCTGCGGGGGGCCACGTGCCCCCACACATTATTAGCAAAGCCCCGGGGAGGTGGCAGTCCCCGGGGTTGCGCTACACAATTATGGATTGCACCCAGGGCCTGCCCCACCCGGGGGCTTAAAACAAATGAAGCGCAAGACAAGAGCTGACCGGAGCGCCTTATTAGTTTTGAAAATTTTGCGAAGATTCGTCAAACAGGCCAAAGATATTGGCAAAAGAAAAAATGCTTTTCCTATGGAAACTAGGTCCTAACTATAACTACCTACTGGCGACTGCCAGTAGGTTATATATGTATATATGTATATATATATTCACTGAAAAAAACATAGGTTTCAGGGACGTTATAGTTAGAAATTAGCATTTAAAAAACCTTAGAAATTCACTGAAAAAACCACAGGTTTCAGGGACGTTATAGTTAGTTGGACATTTCACTCATACAAAACCAGAGAAATTCTTCCGTTATAGTTAGTTCAGCTAACTATAACTCGCGCCCCCGCAATGCACTGCTGATGACGTCACATATTACATCATTCATGACATGGTCAGTGACATCACTCATGACATCACTGATGACATCACTGATAACATCATCCACGTGATCATCTGATGCACCTCCTAACACCCTAATATAACCATAATATATGCACCCACTCTAAAATACAGACTACCATTTTCGAAACCATAGAAATTCTAAGGTTTTTTAAATGCTAATTTCTAACTATAACGTCCCTGAAACCTATGGTTTTTTCAGTGAATTTCAAAGGTTTTTTAAATGCTAATTTCTAACTATAACGTCCCTGAAACCTATGGTTCTTTCAGTGAATTTCAAAGGTTTTTTAAATGCTAATTTCTAACTATGCCTACAGAGGCAGGACATGTGCAGAAAGAAGAAGAAAGGCGCAGAAATAAGCAAGAGAAATGCAGAAAGAGGCAACAGAAGTCCAGAAAGACAAAGAAAAGTGCAGGAAGAAGCAAGAGATATGCAGAAAGAACCAACAGAGGTGCAGAAAAAGTCCTTGTTGCAAACTCATCCTGTGCCCCCAACTTTTTGCTGACGGGTACTGGTGGTAATTGACTCTGCCTAACCAGGCCTAGAGCCAGTGCTATGCTAAAAGACACTTAGAATACAGTGTAAACACCTACATACACTAGGGTACACTATGAGTTGGGGTTTCCCTGTGATTGGCATGACCTCCCCTGTAAGGCCCTAGTACATAATAGGGCAGGGGGATTAAAACTACCTCTAAGTCAGAGGTGCAGAAAGATGCTTTTTTAAGTAGTAGTCACGTTTGCAGAGTGGTGGAGATAGGGTGCTGGACCTCCGACCAGCGCTCAGGAATTCCGCTGCGTAGGGCTTACAGGAGGTACCAGTAGGGCTGCTTGGCCCCCAAAGTCCCTCAGGAGTAAATTGGACTTTATCCCCCATCCCATAGTCTGCCAGGAGGCGCGTTTGCAGAGTCGTGGAGAAAGGGGGGCATGGCCTCCGAAGACGTCTTAGCAATCCCACTGTGTGGGACTTACTGGAGGTAACAAGAGGGGTAGATGGCCCCCGAGGACATCCTTGGGGGCCAACTACCCCCTCCTATTACCTCCAGTAAGTCCCACACAGCAGGATTGCTAAGTTCTCAGAGCAGGCCACGCCCCCTTTGCCCACCACTCTACAAACGCGCTCCCTGGCGCGCTCTTGGATGGGGATTGAAGTCCCCTTTGCTGCTAGGGGTCCTTTAGGGGCCAACTAGCCTACCTCTTACCTCCAGTAAGCCCCACACAGGGGGATAGCTGAGAGGTGGACAAAGGCCACGCCCCCTTTCTCCACCACTCTGCAAATGCCCCCCCTGGTACATTTTAAGTTGGGGGATTAAGTCCCCTTAAATACTGAGGGTCCCTGGGGGCCAACTAGCCCACCAGGTACCTCCAGTACGCGCCACACAGCTGGATTGCAGAGAGGTGGTATGAGGCCACACACCCTTTTTACACCACTCTGCAAACGCGCCTCTTGGCACACTGCTGCTCGGGGGATGAAGTCCACTTGTGTCCTGAGGTCCTCAGGACACAAGAGGACCTCATCGCCCCACCAGCAGTGCGCCAGGGAGGGGGCGGGGCCTCAGCGAGATACCACCTTTTTTTGAAATTTTGTTTTTGGAAGGGGGGCTGTGTGGCCCCCCCTTCCCTTAATTATTTTTGGGCCCTGGGGACCCCAACCCCAGGGCCTGTGCATTTTATTCCTTTTTTAAAAAAAAGAAACGGGAAGGGGGTTGCGAAGGGGGCCGCGTGGCCCTCCTTCCCTGGGCCACTATTGGCATCGGGGACCCCATCCCCCGGGGCCTGGCCTTTTTTTTTTAAATTTAAATTTGCGAGGAGGGAGGCCACGTGGCCCCCCTCCTCTGGGCCATTTCTGGCCCCGGGGACCCCGTCCCCGGGGCTTGGCCTCGTTTTTTAAAATGTATATTAAGGGGAAGGGGGCCACGCGGCCCCCCTCCCCTGGGCCACTATTGGCCCCAGGTACCCCATCCCCCGGGGCCTGGCCTAATTTTTTTTTTATATTTGTGAGGAGGGGGGCCGCGTGGCCCCCCTCCCCTGGACCATTTCTGGCCCCGGGGACCCCATCCCCCGGGGCTTGGCCTTGTTTTTTTAAATTTCGCTGGAGGGGGGCCATGTGGACCCCTCCCCTGGGCCACTTCTGGCGCCAGGGACCCCATCCCCTGGGGCCGGCCGTTTGCGTTGGGGACTGTGGGGGGAGCCCCAATGCCCCCATGGACCCGCCGGCTCCCCGCCTCCTGCGGGAGCCGGCATTGCTTTTGAGCAAGGAGCTGCTAACATGCAGCTCCCTTGCTCAAAGCAATCCTGCTTTGCTTGATTGAAGCGAGAGCAGGTTTTCCTGCTCTCGCTTCAATGAAGCAAAGCAGAGTTTGCTATGGCAGGGCGGGAGCCATGCTCCCGCCCTGCCATAGCAAACGGCAATGTCCCGGGGGTGGGCACCCCGGGACATTGCAGGAGCCGGCCCTGGGGGGTGGCGGTCCCCAGGGCCATCAAGGGCTCCAAGAGGGTGGCCGCGCGGCCCCCCTCCCTTCATTTCTAATGCCCCGTGGAGGTGGTGGTCCCCGGGGCTGGGGGTCCGTAACGGACCCCGGAATTAGAATATTTAGTGCCCCGGGGAGGTGGTGGTCCCCGAGGCATGTGGGGGGCTTGAGCCCCCCCACACACATGTTTTTTTTTTTTTAAAAGAGAGTTGGCGGTCCCCGGGGCTGCGGGGGGGCCGCGTGCCCCCGTGTTTAATTGGCAAAGCCCCGGGGAGGTGGTGGTCCCCGGGGCTGCGGGGGGGCTGTGTGTCCCCCGCAAATTATCAATGAAGCCCTGGGGAGGTGGCAGTCCCTGAGGCTGCGGGGGTCCCCGCGGGCCCCCGCTATATAATTTGGGATTGCCCCCGGGACCTGGCCCACCCGGGGGCTTAAGAATAACGAAGCGCGGGAGACCGCGCTTCATTTTTAAAAAAAATTCTCGGCAGGATTCGCGCACCCAGCGCGAATTCTGCCGTTTAAAAAAAAAAAATGCTTTTTTTGGCAGGGACCCCCTCAGCAGGCCTAGGGGGTCAGGGTGTTTCTACCCTGCCCCCTTTTCTTGTTTTTTTATGTTTTTTTCACTGTTTTCTTGTGACTCGGTTACCGAGTCACAAGATAGCTGCCAACACTTCCTGGTTTGGAGTGTTGGCAGCCAATCAGAAGTCAGCTCGTGCTCGGGAGGAGTCCCGACTCCTCCTCGGTGCTCAGATATTGAAACTTCTTCTTTTTCTAATTTCTCTGGAACTACTGAACGGATTTACACCATTTTAAAAAAAGGGCTCTTTCTGAACCAAGACCTACCTTTTTGCCAAATTTGGTGTAATTCCGTTCAGCAGTTCGGGCTGTAGCTTTGTCTAAAGTTCCTATGGAAATTAACATGGGGAAAACGCATTTTGGGACCCCCCTTTTTTCTCGGCCCCGCTTGACGAATCATCCCGAAACTTTCAAGTCAGGAGCTGACCGGAGCGCCCCATTAGTTTTGAAAATTTCGCGAAGATTCGTCAACTGGCGCCAAAGATATTGGCAAAAGAAAAAACGCTTATATATATATATATATATGCAAAAAAAGAAGCAGAGAACTCTGGGTAGTTCTCAAGTTTAGGTGGAAAGCAGGTCCTGTGTAGAGCACCCTCAACACCAGCGATACTCTAAATTTGCTCACCTCAAATGTCTGCTTTTCTATCAAGGTCTTTAAGCATAGGATTAGCACAGTGCCATCTACGCCGAGATAGAAAGGGACAAAGTCTTTTACCTTTTCTACAGCAAAGTCTTTAAGCATAGGATTAGCACAATGCTATCCATGCCGAGCTGTAAAATGGCCAAAGCCCTTACCACTCCAGGCACAGTGTTACGCTTTGTATTGGTAATATACCCTCGAAGCCAACCTTGGACCATGTGCTCCATGCCCCTGTTTACTAGGATTCCCAGGTATTTGAGTCGGGAGGACTGCCATCGGAAGGGGTAGTCGTGTATTGCTGCCTTGGTAGTGCCGATTGAAATTGGCAGTGCTTCACTGTTGTCCCAGTTTATTTTGTAACCGGAAAGAGTGGAGAAGTCGTTGATGATATCTATCAGGGCCGGTGAGCATTGAAGATCAGTCAGGGTAAGTAGAACATCGTTGGCGTACAGATAGACCTTGGAGCAGCCAGTCAGCAGCGTCACTCCCAGACTGATGAATTGCAGAGGCTAGAGGTTCCATGACTAAGAGGTAACAGAGTGGCAATAGGGGGCATCCCTGGCGAGTGCCTCTCCGAATCTGAAATGGGTCTGACAGGAATCCTCCACAATTAACCTGGGCTGTGGGGCTGTAATATAAGAGCCGGACCTTGGCAATGAATTGTTCTCCTAGGCCGAATCTCACCATGTCCGCGAAAAGATAGTCCCACTTGATGCGATTGAAGGCCTATTCAGGGTTCAGGGAGAGGGCCAGCTCATCTGTTGGAGCATCCTTGGCTGTCCCGAGAGTATGCGCAACGGTACGCAGGTCGTTCCTGAAAGAGCGGCCAGGCACAAAATCCACCTGATTATGGTGCATCAAGGATGGGAATACCTTACCTAAACGGGCCGCCAGGATGCTGGCCAGAATCTTGATATTGCGATTTAGCAGGGAGATTGGTCTGTAGCTGCCACACAGTATTGGGTCCCTTCCCTGTTTGGGGAGGACAGCAATCACCGCTTTGTTGGATAGGGGCCCCAGGGAGGATTCTCGGTCGGCCTCTTGAAGTGCGGCGTGCAAAGTATTAATCGCTTGCTCCCCTGACCATTTATAGAATTCCGCAGGGAATCTGTTGTCTCCTGGTGCTTTATGATAGGGCAGTTTGGAAACCGCGAGTGCTACTTCTAATAGTTCTCTGCCCTTGTCTGAGAGAAGGGGAAGATCTACCTTGGTGAGGAACGCACTCAGGCGTTCTGCACTAGTTGGTGTTCCTGGGGTATAAAGTGACTTATAGTATGCAGCAAATTCGTTCACTATGTCCTGGGGTGGGTAAGGACTTCTCCCCTCGTTGTGTATATGGCCGGGATGGCCATGGCGGCTTCCCGCTGGCGCAATTGGGCCGCAAGTAGGCGCCCAGCCTTCTCTCTCTGCTCGTAATGCCTCCCTTTCATGTGCTGTAGGGCACATTCAGCCCTAGAGGTAAAAAGGTATTGAGTGCCATCTGGGCCTGTTCTAGGCTTCTGCGATGGTGCAGAGTGGGTTAGGAAGAATAAAGCTGGGTGTGCAAAGAAATATCACACTCCAGTTCTGTCTGCCGTGCTGCCGCCTGCTTGTTGGCCACTACGGCATAATGCATAAGCTGGCCCCTGATGGTGGCTTTTGCCCCCACCCATAGTATTCTATCTGAGGGTGCCGAGGTAGCGTTTTCCCCAAGGTAGTTGGTGATATGTGTTTGCAGTTGGGATATGCCCAGCGGAGTGCGGTACCGTTGTATGTGCATCCGCCATGGCTTGCGTCTGGTGAAGCAAGATCCAGGTCTAGGGACAGTAGCACTGGGGAACGGTCTGAGATTGCTGCCTCGAGGATGTGGGACTCCTGCATCCGCACGACCACTCTCTGGGAGACAAGGACGTAATCCAGCCTGGATAGCAAGCCATGGACCGGAGAAGTAAAAGTGTGGTCCTTATCTGTTGGGTGGCTGAGGCACAAGTGGCCCAACAGTCCATTGTCCGTGAGTACGTTCCGCATCAGGGCCCTGTCCGTCTCGTTGTGTCTGTTCAGCGGTTCGGACCTGTCTAATGCCCGGTCAGGCGCAAGGTTCCAGTCCCCGCCTATGAGGTATTGTGAGGCTCCTATATCTGTCAGTAGGCGGTTCAGGTGGAGCAACAATGATCATATGGCCCCAGTCGTCACGTAAACCGAGCCAACACATATGGAGGAGTCTCCGAGTCGCAGCTTCGTGAATGAATACCTACGATCCGGGTCGGTCCAGGTCTTTATAACCGTTACGGATAGGGACTTATGGAGAAGGATAGCGTTTGCAGGTAGGGTCTCCCTCTGGTACATCTCCAGACGCTATACAGCTGTGGACAACTCTGCTTACCCAGTCGCGGCGCAGTTTGTCTGACTCCAGTGAGTAAAAATTCATCTCCTGTAACAGGGCTACATCCACTCTTTTAGTTTGGAGGTAGGAGAGTACTTTTTTCCTCTTGATATAATGAGTAAGACCATTGACATGCCATGAGATGGCACGTAGCGGATGGGGGGGCTTATGTTTGGGACGGATCTAGGAATTAGTGCTTCACAGTGCAGGGGGGAGGATGGCTCGCGAGCCCGAGGCAAGATAGTCAGGCAGGATCGGGGGTCACGTCTTAATCTGTACCAGTACAGTCTGTGATACCTGTGGGAGTGTCGTCCGTGCATGCAAGCTGGGGTTGGGGTGAGAGAAACGGGAGGGGGTGTTGTCTGGTAAAGGATCAGAGGGAAAGTTGAAGGGGAGGGGGGGCAGGGGCAGTGGGTGCTCGCACCGGGGGAGGATAGTTGGCGGTAAGGTAGAAGAGGACTCCCAGGACACGCAGGTAGGGAAGGGGGGTGATCGGAGACAATAACCTATACATAAAGGATGAGTGGGGGACCCGGGCAGTTGTGTTCAGAGCTGTGCGTTCCGATGTGGGGGCATATATATTAACAGAGGTAAGTGAGAGGAGAAGGAATGATAGGGATGTCGAAGGGGGGAGAGGATGGAGGAGCCTGCTCCCAATGAAGGGCAGTAAGGGGAGAGATTCTGATCTGTGCACCATGGGTCTAAACCTGTGGAGGCAGTGCTTCGAGGGGGATCCCATCAGGAGCCAGGGCCCTATTCTGTGTACGTCCAGAAGATGTGTGGAGTGGGTGGAATGGCTAAAGGGAGGGAGGGGGAGTGGGTGTTTTCTTGCATTGCCTTGCTCCGTGGGATGCCAGGTTCGTCGAGCCCTGTGGGGGCTGGGAGGTGGCATCACCGGTGTGCATGGGTATAGAGGAGGGGGGATATTACGGTGGGATTGACTTGCAAGGGGGGTGGGAGGGCAGGGGTGGGGGACAAGAGAGTGGGATAAATGGTGCAGAATTAGTCATTATAGTTAGCAAATAGAATTTTAAATACCTTAGAAATTCAATAAAAAAAACAAAGGTTACAGGGATGTTATAGTTAGGCTCAGATTTCACTCGTACCAAACCATTGAAATTCAGCAGTTATAGTTACCTGAGCTACCTATAACTTATGCCCCAGCAATGCACTGCCTATGACCTCACATATTACCATGCATCTGCCTTTACCACACAGGTAAGTATAACTAAGGTAAGTGAGATATATATATTACCTACTGGCAGTTGCCAGTATGTAGTTATAGTTAGGACCTAGTTTCCATAGGTAAAGCATTTTTTGACTTGGCTATAACTTTGGCGTCGTTTGACCAATCTGCATGAATTTTTGCCCAAAAAGTGTCACAGTGAGTACTATTGATTGGGAAAGTATGGGGGTGATCCGTGCAGTGAGGACCGAGAATTTGGGGTACAAAATAAGATTGCGTTTGTAATGTTAATTCCCATAGGAACCTTTAGCCACAGCTACAGCCCGAACTGCTGAACGGAATTACACCAAATTTGGCAGGGAGGTAGATGTTGGTTCAAGAAAGTGCCTTTTGCCCACTTGGTGTAAATCTGTTGAGTAGTTTTTGAAAAATGTAAGTTTAAAATTATAGTGATATTTCTGGCCGCGGAGTATTCGCGAACAAAGAGAGCTCGTACAGGGAAATTCACTGCTCTGATTGGCTGCTAACACTTCAACCAGGAAGTGTTGGCAGCAATCTTGGGACTCGGCTTCAAGCTGAGTCCCAAAAAAAAGTGCAAAGAAAGAAAAAGGGGCAGGGTAGGAATTGTGCCCCTGGGACGCCACCATGTCATAAAACCTTTTTTTGTTTTAAATGTGCCGCGAATTTGCAATAATCACGAATTTGCGGCACAAAATTTTAAAAAAGCAAGCGCAGGCTCCCGGGGGCATATACTAATTATAGGAGGGGCGCACGTGGCCCCCCACTCCTAGGGCTTATGAAAGCCCCGGGACTGCCACCTCCCCGGAGCTCTTCTGATAATGAATGCGGGTGGGTCCACTGGACCCGCCCGCAGCCCCGGGGACCGCCACCTCCCTGGGTCTAATTTGAATTGTGGCAGGGGGGCCTCGTGGACCCCCTGCCCCGGGGACCACCATCTCCCCGGGGCTCATTCAAATATTATGATGGTGCCTCGCAGACCCCCCTACCCCAGGGACCGCCACCTCCCTGGGGCTTATTAAATGAATATGGGGGCCTCGTGGACCCCCTCTGCCCCAGGAAAAACCACCTCCCCGGGGCTAGTTAAAATTTTGTGGGGGGCCTCACGGACCCCCGGCCCGGGGACCACCACCTCTCTGGGGCAAATGTGATAGCAGGAGGGGGGCACGTGGCCCCTCTGCAGGAGCCCTAGATGGCCCTGGGGAACGCCATCCCCAGGGCCGGCTCCTGCAATGTCCCGGGGTGCCTACCTCCAGGACATTGCTGTTTGCTATGGCATGGTGGGAGCACTGCTCCCGCCACAGCAAATTAGTGCTCTGGTTTGAGCAAGCAAGAGCATTTTGCTCTCGCTTGCTCAAAGCAGAGCACACTTTGCTTTTTACACTCAGGGAGCTGCATGTCAGCAGGCCTTCAGGCTCCCCCCGTGGTCCCCAACAAAGAGGCCTGGCCCCGGGGGATGGGGTCCCCAGGGCCGAAAATGGCCTGGGAGGGAGGCCACTCGGCCCCCCTCCCTTTTTAAAAAAAAAAGAGAAATGGCCTGGCCCCGGGGGATGGGGTCCCCAGGGCCGAAAATGGCCTGGGAGGGAGGCCACTCAGCCCCCTTCCCTTTTTAAAAAAAAAAGAGAAATGGCCATGCCCCAGGGGATGGGGACCCTGGGACCGAAAATGGCCCGGGATGGGGGCCGCTCGTCCCTCTCCTTTAAAAAAAAAAAAAAATGACCAGGTGCCCGGGGATGGGGTCCTTGGGGCTGAAATCGGCCTCGGGATGAGGGCCGCGTGGCCCCCTCCCTTTTTTTAATTAAACATTTAAAAATGGGTCAGGCCCCAGGGGATGGGGTCCCCGGGGCCCAAAAGGGTCAATGGAATGGGGACCACGTGGCCCCCTTCCTAAAAATTAAAAAACATCTTTAGCCGTCAACTCGCCAGAGGCCCCGCCCCCTTTCTCCACTACTCTGCGAACGCGCCGCCTGGTGCGCACCTGGTTGGGGGATGAAGTCCTCTTTGCTGCTGAGGGTCCTTAGGGGGTAACTAGTCCTCCTGTTAACTCCAGTAAGTCCCACACAGTGGGATTGCTGAGAGATGGTCAGAGGCCATACCCCCTTTCTCCACCACTCTGCAAGCACACCTCTCGGCGCACTGCTGGTGGGGGATGATGTCCCCTTGCTTCCTGAGGGCATCAGGATTAAAGTGGATTTCTTCCCCCAAGCAGCAGTGTGCCAGGAGGCTCGTTTGCAGAGTGGTGGAGAAAGGGGGCATGGCCTTTGACCACCTCTCAGCATTCCAGCTGTGTGGGCCTTACTGGAGTTAACAGGAGGGCAGTTGGCCCCCAAGGACCCTCAAGAGCCAAGGTGACTTCATCCCCCAACTAGTAGTGTGCCAGGAGGCGCGTTTGCAGAGTGGAGGAGAAAGGGGGTGTGGCCAACAAAAACCTCTCAGCAAACCCACTGTGTTGGACTTCCTGGAGGTAACAGGAGGGGTAGTTGGCCCCCAAGGACCCTCAATAGCCAAGGGGATTTCATCCCCCTACTAGTAGTGTTCCAGGAGGCACGTTTGCAGAGTGGTGGAGAAAGGGGACATGGCCTGCTATCAGGTCTCAGCAATCCTGCTATATGGGACTTACTGTAGGTAATAGGAGTCCTAGTTGACCCCCAAGGACATCATCGGGGGCCAACTACCTCTCCTGTTATCTCCAATAAGTCCCACACAGTGGGATTGTTAAGATGTCTTTGGAGACCACGTCCCCTTTCTCCACCACTCTGCAAACATGGCTCATGGTATACTACTGGTTTGGGCATGAAGTCCACTTTACTCCTGAGTGACCTTGGGGGCCAAGAAGCCCTCCTGGTACCTCCTGTAAGTCCTACAAAGTGGGATTCCTGAGAACTGGTCTGAGGCCCAGCCCCTTTCTCCACTACTGTGCAAACGCAGCTGCTAGTTAAAAAACCTTAGAAATTCACTGAAAAAACCAAAGGTTACAGGAACATTATAGTTAGGCTGACATTTCACTCATACAAAACCATACAAAACCAGAGAAATTCAGCAGTTATAGTTAGCTGAGCTAACTATAACTCGCTCCGCCGCAATGCACTGCTTATGACCTCACATATTACATCACTAATGACAATGTCAGTGACAATACTGATGACATCTCAAATGATATCACTGATAATATCTCTGATGACATCTCAAATGACATCACTGATGACATCATCCAGTGACTGGGAGTTTTTTTAAAAGCTTATGAGTGTTAAATATATATACACCAAGTTGTATTGATGAATCAGTGGGTATATGAGTGGCTGTATGGATGATTCAGTGGGTGTGTGACTGACTGTAAGTGAGTGTCTCAGTGAATGTATGGGTGAGTGACTAGGTTGTGTGAGTAACTGCATATGTGAAAGGCAGTATAGGTGAGTGTGAGTATATGAGTGACTGTATGTGTGAGTGAGTGATTGTGAGAGTGTCTGTATGGGTAAGTGTGTGTTTGCATCAGTGACTGTATAGGTGAGTGAGTATGTGTTAGTATCTGCATGAATAAGTGAGTGGGTGTGTGTATAACTGTATAAGTGAGTAAGTGGCTGTGTGATTGACTCAATGGGTGAGTCAGTAGGTGTGTGAGTAGCTCTATGGGTGACTGACAGCATGTGAGTGGCTGTATGGGTGTATGAGTCGATATATCAATGGCTGTATTAGTGAGTGAGTTGGTGCATGAGTGGCTATATGGGCGAGAGAGTGGATGTAGATTTATGAATCAGCGAGTGGGTGTGTAAGTACTGGTATGGGTGTTCAATGGTTTGGAGAATGGTAATGTGGAAGTTGGAGTGAGTGTATGAAAAGTTATATGGGTGTGTGAGTGGGTGCGTCAGAGATTCTGTGGATGATGTCAGCAGTGATGTCATTTGAGATGTCATCAGTTATGTCATCCATGATGTCACTGACCATGTCATGAATGATGTAATATGTGAGGTCATAAGCAGTTCATTGCGGGGGCGCGAGTTATAGTTAGCTAAGCAAACTATAACTGCTGAATTTCTCTGATTTTGTACGAGTGAAACCTGAGCCTAACTATAAAGTCTCTGTTATTTCAGTGAATTTATAAGGTTTTTTTAATTCCATTTCCTAACTATAACATCCCTGTAACCTTTGATTTTTTCTGTGAATTTCTAAGGTTTTTAAATGCCAATTCCGAACTATAACGTCCCTGTAACCTTAAGTTTTTTCAGTGAATTTCTATGGTTTTTTAACTAGTAGTCGCATTTGCAGAGAGGTGGAGAAAGGGGGTGTGGCCTCTGATGTCCTCTCAGCAATCACACTCTGTGGGACTTACTGGAGGTGACAGTAGGGCTTGTTGGCCGCCAAGGACCCTGAGCATCCAAGGGGACTTTATCCCCAACCAGAAGTGCGCCACGAAGCTTGTTTGCAGAGTGGCGGAGAAAGGGGGTGTGACCTCCAAAGTCCTCTCAGCAATCGTGCTCTGTGGGACTTCCTGGAGGTAACAGGAGGGCTTGTTGGCCCTCAAGGACCCTCAGCATCCAAAGGGACTTCATCCCCCACCAGCAGTGTGCCAGGAGGCATGTGTGCATAGTGGTGGAGAAAGGAGGCATCACCTCCCGCAACTTGACGGTCTTTTTTAAATTATTTTTTTATTCAGGGAGGGGGCCATGTGACTTCCCCTCCCTGGGTCGATTGCAGCCCTAGGGACCCCATCCTCCAGGGCCCGGCCTTTTTCTGAAAATTTGTTTTAATAATTTTAAGGGAGGGGCACAGAGAGGCCACCAATCCTCATGCCGATTTTGGCTCTGGGGACACCATACTTAGAGGGAGGGGTCGAGCTGCCCCTTCCCAGGCTGGTTTTGGCCCCAGGGACCCCGCCCCCTGGGGCCCAGCCTCACTTGCGGGTGCCCTGGTCCCACCCAGGGCACCCACTCTGTTGGGGACCGCAGGGGGAGCCTGAAGGCCCTTGGGGTCCCTGCCGGCTCCCCACGTCCTGCTGGAGCCAGCATTGCTTTTGGACAGAGGGAGCTGCTGAACATGCAGCTCGCTCTGACCAACAACAATTCTGCTCCATTTCTAGTAAGCAAGAGCATTTTTCTGCTCTTGCTTGCTAGAAGTGGAGCAGTGTATGCTATGGCTTGGCAGGAGCAGTAAAGTTCCTGCCTGGCCATAGTAAAGTACAATGTCCCGGCGTTTGGCACCCCGGGACATTGCAGGAGTCAGCCTTAGGGGTGGTGGTGCCCAGGGCCATTATTGGCTCCAGGAGGAAATATACAAAAACAGTGATTAAACGGAGAGCCCAGTGCTGGCATTCAGTATACACCTACAAAATTCATGTCCCATAAACCAAGAAGAAAAGATAGCAATCATCATTGATCAACCCAGATGGACTTCCAGCTCCTCATCCTTATTCAACTCACTGGGGAATTTTGTATGCAAGTCCAGGATATATCTTGATTCTAAGCATCTCAAATTCATTACTCTATTGCCCCCTCTTATATTCAGGGGGAATTCTATCTACCACAAAATAATTCAACAACCCTGGATCACTTTCATGTTTATCATAAAAATGTCTAGCCGCTGAATAAGTAAAATCATGATTCCTGATAGCATGCTGATGTTCCAATATCTGCTTCTTCAGTGGAAAAATAGTGCTCCCTACATACATTAAGGGACAAGGACAGCACAGCACATAGACACAATAACCTGTATTACAATTGTAGAACCCATTCACCCTTCTTTTCTGTCCATCTGAAGACTGAAATTGTCAGGGTCTGACCCCATCGCGCCTGACATACGTTCTGTTAGGGAGAGAAATACTGCCTGAACTACAAGGCCCAGAAGGCTTTTAGAGGGAGGGGCTTCCTGGTACATTAGGCGACCTTGCACGTCAGACAGCGTGCGTAATTCTGGCTGTGGAAGATTGTGTTCACTATGCTGCTGCATGGTTGGGATTCTCCGTTCTGGAACACGGAGAGGTTATAGCGGATTGGAGTGAGCATACGGCTGCCTACTGGTTCACGCTGGGAGAGCCGTTGTGGTTTACGTGCCGGCTCACGGTTGGTAATCGAACCGGAGTCTGTCACTGAGGGAAGCGCTCTCGTAGGCGTTTCTGATTTTCGGAGCCGTTCCATCTACGGCATTAAGGAGGATCCAGCGGCTGCTGGTGTCCAGGTGCTGCTCGGGCTCGAGTGGCCTCTTGTATGGAGCGACTTTGTGCAAGAAAAGACACACCGGCGAGAAGCGGCCCGTGAAGGTACTTTCCTCTGTTTGCGGGCGCTTGCAAGCCTATGCTATGTGTCTTGGCATACGGGGTTTGAATCTTAAGACACCTGTGTGTTTTCTTTTTGGTTTAGTTTAACCAAGGAGTCTATTGGTTTTTCTAATGACTTTAGTTTAAGAGTCTGGACTTCTTCGTTGACTCGTTGATGGCTGCATTTCTATTTGCTCTCTGCCTAAAGATTTCCTGGCGCTTTGCTATTATACTTACCTCAACGGAGCAAGGATTCTGGAGATTACACTTCTGCTCCTCAGAACTAAATACTAGTGAAGTGACACTTCCCCTATTTTCTTTACTCATGATTTTTTTGTGTGGAATTTTTGATGGGAATGCGACAGAAAGGGTATGTATGTGTAAGGAAGGTTTCTTACTAACAAAGGTGTTGGGGTGAATGCGGTGTTAACCAGTGTGCTTTTTGTTATAGGTATATTCTCCTCCGGTTTGCGAGCTGTATCACTACTGGGTAGAGAGAAAGAGAGAGAAACACCGCGGCAGGCGGAACTTGTTTTTGGCAGGTACTAATCACATTAGTGAGACCATATGAGAGTAGTTAGAGAGAGGTAGACCTGTACTAATCTCTGTGTTTTCTGTTTGCAGGCATCCCATTTCCCCCGCTGTTCCTACCCTATTCCTTTCCCTCACTTGATCGCCTCTATACTCTGTGCGTTGTGGGGCAGAGTTGGGGATGTCAAGAGGTGGACCCCTTTGAGCATCGCCCGGATTCCGAGGAGTTCCTGTGGACGTTACAGAATTACGCACCCACGATATTCACTCCTCCCGGTTCAGGCGATTCACAAAGATGACATCCTTGGACGAAGTATTGCAGGCACTAGTTGCAGTTCAGCAGGAATTAGCAGCATCTAGGGCTGAAACAGCGGCCCTTAGAGAAAGGGTCGATAGACAATCTAGGAACCCGTTTGATGCATCCACATCACAGATCCAGGGACATGTACCTCCGCCCATACCTTTGGCTAGTCCCGAGAGATATTCGGGGGATCCCCTGAATATTCAGACCTTTTTAACACAGATCATGTTACACTTTTCATGCAAGCCAGCTTCCTTCCCTAACAATCATTCAAGGGTGGCGTTTGCCATATCATATTTGACTGGGTACGCTGCCAATTGGGCGGTACCACTGGTAAAGCACGACGATCCATTGCTATCGGATTGGAACGCTTTTCGCAGAGAATTTGAACGGGTTTTTGACCGACGTGCTACCACGTTCAGTGCTGATAGGGAGCTGTTGGAGTTAAAGCAGGGAAAACAGGATTTGATGACCTATTTAACATCCTTCAATCGGTTGGTAGCGGAAACCGCATGGCCTGAGGAGAAGCGTATGTCGCTCTACTATCAGGGACTGCGGGAGAAAATGAAGGATGTGTTAGCCCAGATTGACCCCCAACCCACTAATTGTACAGACTTAATGAATCTAACCTTACGTCTGGATCACAGGCTGGCAGAAAGGGGAGGGGAGCGCAGAGGAGGGGAGAGGTCTTATGTTCGCCTTGAGAGAGGGAACAGACCGCCGAATGTTTCCAGTGAACAAGGACCTGAACCCATGGATGTGGGAGCCATTAGAGCACCTTTGTCTAGAGCAGAGTGAGAGAGCCGTAGAGTTCAGGGCCTATGCATGTACTGTGGGAAGAAGGGCCATTTCGTAAGAGAATGCCGTCATAAACCCAGGGGGCAGGGTTCTTTCTCTTCTAACAAAAAAGTGGCGATCACTACGGTCCAGGCAAGCAGTACTGGGGCCACACCCGAGGTGGGATTAGAGGTAGACGCTCATCAGAGACAGGATCTGAAGTTGCCTTCCCTAGCGGTCACAGAATTAAAAGACACAGAAGCACATATTGTGCTTTCCATGACACTTACAGCAGGACACCAAGTACACCAAGTGTGGGTGATGATCGATTCAGGAGCCACAGGGAATTTTATTGATTGTGGGTTAGTACAACGTTTGGAACTACGGCGCATTCCTCGAGACACCCCTGAAAAGGTGTTGGCCGTGGATGGAAAACCACTTAAGTCAGGTCCCATCACCGAACAGACAGAGAAAGTGGGTTTGATTCTGAAGTGGGAACAACAAGACCACATAGAAGATATAATATTGAACATCATCGAAGCACCGCAGTATGAGGTAATACTGGGAATGCCGTGGTTATGGCAACACAACCCCGGGTTGATTGGAAAAAGAAGACAGTGGTTTTTCAGTCTGAAGAGTGTAGGCTGCATTGTTTGCAGACACCTGGTTCTCATCTTCTGGCTCTTACACAGATGTTCCATGTAGCTACTGCTGCGGAACAGGAGACGGTGCTTCCCTCAGTATATGCGTCTTACAGGGAGGTTTTTAGCGAAGAGAAGGTGGAAAAACTCCCCCCACACCGTACCTATGACTGTCAGATAGATTTGATTGCTGGAGCTACCATCCCCTCTTGTAGAGTCTATGCCTTGTCTGAGCCAGAGACGAAGCACTTAAGAGAGTACTTAGACCATTACATAGACATAGGCTTCATTTGGCCTTCCCGCTCACCTGCAGCTTCGCCTCTTTTCTTCATTTCTAAAGCTAATGGAGATTTGAGGACGTGTATTGATTACCGCATGCTCAATAAGAACACGGTAAGGAACCGATACCCTCTTCCACTCATCTCAGTGTTATTGGATCAGGTGAGGGAAGCGACTGTCTACACCAGACTTGATCTTAGAGGGGCTTATCACCTGGTTCGAATCCGTGAGGGAGATGAGTGGAAGACGGCTTTTAAAACATGTTATGGGTTGTTTGAGTATTTAGTCATGCCATTCGGGCTTTGTAATGCCCCAGCGGCCTTTCAATTCTTTTTGAATGATGTGCTCAAGGACTTTGTAGACAGATTTGTGGTTGTTTATATAGACGACATCCTGATTTATTCCAACAATCAGGACATACATGTGAAGCATGTTACTCAGGTACTTCAGAAGCTTCAGGAACATAGTTTGTTCTGTAAGCTGAGCAAATGTGGGTTTCATGTGGCGGAGGTGGAATTTTTGGGGGTTATATTGAACCTTTCAGGATTGAGCATGGCTGAGAGGAAGGTGGAAGCGGTTCAAGAGTGGCCTGTTCGAAGAATGTGAGAGATGTGCAATGCTTCTTAGGTTTTTCCAACTATTACCGTAGGTTTATCTCTCATTTTTCCCATCTGGTCTCTCCAATTACACGCTTGCTAAGAAAGGGAATGCCTTTCCTATGGAGCACTGAGGCCATGGAAGCATTCACATATTTGAAAAAGGCTTTCACTACAGCCCCTATACTGAGACATCCACAAACAGAGGTCCCGTTTATTGTGGAGGCCGATGCTTCTGTTGTGGCTGTGGGGGCGGTGTTGTCTCAACGTGACAAACATACAGGACAGCTGCATCCGGTTGCTTTTTTGTCCAGAAAATTGAACGCGGCTGAGCTCAACTATACTGTCGCAGAAAAGGAATTGTTGGCCATCAAGAAGGCATTCCAGGAGTGGAGGCAGTATCTGTGAGGGGCTCATTATCCACTCACTGTATACACAGACCACCGAAATCTCCAATACATGAAAACGGCTAGACAACTCACGCAAAGAAAGATGCGCTGGATGTTATTCTTTGCGGAATATGATTTTGTCATTACATTTCGTCCTGGGTCAGAAAACAGAAAGGCGGACACGTTGTCACGTCAGGATGGGGTTACCGGACCCCGAAAAGGTATCACAGAAGCAATTGTTAGTCCCAGTAAGGTGTTATGTACTATAATGTTAGAACATTTTCTGGAGGACATTGCAAAACATCGATCCCTGGCTTGGTGGCAAAGATGGGCTGATCAGGATGTTCATCGTACTCTCAAACATGGGTTGCCGTTGTATAAGAACAAACTGTATTTGCTAGCACAGGAACTTAGGCTTAAAGCATTCAATTGGTGTCACGACTCAGTCCTTGCAGGCCATCCAGGTTACACTAAACACTACACCTGGTAAAACGACAATTCTGGTGGGAAGGACTGGCTCAGGATGTAACACAATGGGTGGCATAGTGTGAGATATGTGCCCGTAATAAAAGTGAGCCGGTCAAGAACAAAGGAAAATTGATGCCTATGCCCACACCGTCGCAGCCATGGCAAACCATTAGCATGGATTTCGTTCTTTGCCTACCTGAGGATCAGGGGTACAATGCCATTCTGGTCGTGGTAGACAGTCTGACTAAGATGGGTCACTTCATTCCATGTAAAAACTTACCTACAGCAGGACAAACCGCCCAGCTGCTATTGTCCCACGTGGTTCGGTTGCACGGGCTCCCAAGGGTCATCATGTCTGACAGAGGCCCACAATTCATTGCAAGGTTCTGGCGTATGTGGTGTAAGGCCCTGCAAGTAGAAGTAGCTCTATCTACCAGTTTCCACCCACAAACCGATGGGCAGACAGAGAGGTTAAATCAGACACTCAAGAAATACCTCCGTTGTTATTCCAGGGAAGCAACCGACTCATGGGTATCATTACTGTGGTTGGCCGAATTGTCATACAATAACGCATGGCACTGCTCTATCAAAGAAACGCCCTTCAGAGCCAACAATGGATTTCATGCTAAAGTGTTACCGCTGACAATCTCTAGTGAGGTGGTTAATCAACCTACGGTGATGCTGCATCTCAAGAGGCTACAAACTATGCATAAGAAGGTCCAGGCCAATCTGAAGTGGGCCAAACAGTCATATAAGAAATGGGAAGACAGACACAGGCAAGTGGGACCAAGCTGTCAGCCGGGTGATCGTGTATGGTTGTCCACAAAGAACATCCGTTTCAGGGTTCGCAGTATATTCCATCCCAAATTTATCGGCCCATATACTGTGCTGCACAGAATCAACCCAGTCGCCTATAAGCTCAAACTACCTGCTTCGCTACGGATCCATTCCGTATTCCATGTTAGCTTGCTGAAACCAGCGGTGGGTGCCCGACGTAGAGCTGTTCCTCCGGTGCTCCAGGATGGTCAATTGGAATATGAGGTGCGTCGGGTGTTGGATTCCCGGTACCGAAGAGGGCGGCTGTGGTACCCCATCTCCTGGAAGGGGTACCCCTCGGAGGATGATTCCTGGGAACCGAGCGGTAATGTCCACCCTCCTCGTGCGGTTCGCTGCTTTCACTCCCACTACCCTGGCAAGCCTGGTCCTAGGAGGCGCATGGGAGGAGGGTGTACTGTCAGGGTCTGACTCCATCGTGCCTGCCATACGTTCTGTTAGGGAGGGAAATACTGCCTGAACTACAAGTCCCAGAAGGCTTTTAGAGGTAGGGGCTTCCTGGTACATTAGGCGACCTTGCACGTCAGACAGCGTGCGTAATTCTGGCTGTGGAAGACCGTGTTCACTGCGCTGCTGCATGGTTCGGATTCTCCGTTCTGGAACACGGAGAGGTTATAGCGGATTGGAGTGAGCATACAGCTGCCTGCTGGTTCGCGCTGGGAGAGCCGTTGTGGTTTACGTGCCGGCTTGTGGTTGGTAATCAAACCGGAGTCTGTCACTGAGGGAAGCGCTCTCGTTGTAGTCGTTTCTGATTTTCGGAGCCGTTCCATCTACGGCATTGAGGAGGATCCAGCGGCTGCTGGTGTCCAGGTGCTGCTCGGGCTCTAGTGGCCTCTTGTATGGAGCGACTTTGTGCAAGAAAAGACACACCGGCGAGAAGCGGCCCGTGAAGGTACTTTCCTCTGTTTGAGGGCGCTTGCAAGCCTATGCTATGTGTCTTGGCATACGGGGTTTGAATCTTAAGACACCTGTGTGTTTTCTTTTTGGTTTAGTTTAACCAAGGAGTCTATTGGTTTTTCTAATGACTTTAGTTTAAGAGTCTGGACTTCTTCGTTGACTCTTTGATGGCTGCATTTCTATTTGCTCTCTGCCTGAAGATTTCCTGGCGCTTTGCTATTATACTTACCTCAACGGAGCAAGGATGCTGGAGATTACACTTCTGCTCCTCAGAACTAAATACTAGTGTAGTGACACTTCCCCTATTTTCTTTACTCATGATTTTTTTTGTGGAATTTTTGATGGGAATGCGACAGAAAGGGTATGTATGTCTAAGGAAGGTTTCTTACTAACAAAGGTGTTGGGGTGAATGCGGTGTTAACCAGTGTGCTTTTTGTTATAGGTATATTCTCCTCCGGTTTGCGAGCTGTATCACTACTGGGTAGAGAGAAAGAGAGAGGAACACCGCGGCAGGCGGAACTTGTTTTTGGCAGGTACTAATCACATTAGTGAGACCATATGAGAGTAGTTAGAGAGAGGTAGACCTGTACTAATCTCTGTGTTTTCTGTTTGCAGGCATCCCATTTCCCCCGCTGTTTCTACCCTATTCCTTTCCCTCACTTGATCGCCTCAATACTCTGTGCGTTGTGGGGCAGAGTTGGGGATGTCAAGAGGTGGACCCCTTTGAGCATCGCCCGGATTCCGAGGAGTTCCTGTGGACGTTACAGAATTACGCACCCACGATATTCACTCCTCCCGGTTCAGGCGATTCACAAAGATGACATCCTTGGACGAAGTATTGCAGGCACTAGTTGCAGTTCAGCAGGAATTAGCAGTATCTAGGGCTGAAACAGCGGCCCTTAGAGAAAGGGTCGATAGACAATCTAGGAACCCGTTTGATGCATCCACATCACAGATCCAGGGACATGTACCTCCGCCCATACCTTTGGCTAGTCCCGAGAGATATTCGGGGGATCCCCTGAATATTCAGACCTTTTTAACACAGATCATGTTGCACTTTTCATGCAAGCCAGCTTCCTTCCCTAACAATCATTCAAGGGTGGCATTTGCCATATCATATTTGACTGGGGACGCTGCCAATTGGGCGGTACCACTGGTAAAGCACGACGATCCATTGCTATCGGATTGGAACGCTTTTCGCAGAGAATTTGAACGGGTTTTTGACCGACGTGCTACCACGTTCAGTGCTGATAGGGAGCTGTTGGAGTTAAAGCAGGGAAAACAGGATTTGATTACCTATTTAACATCCTTCAATCGGTTGGTAGCGGAAACCGCATGGCCTGAGGAGAAGCGTATGTCGCTCTACTATCAGGGACTGCGGGAGAAAATGAAGGATGTGTTAGCCCAGATTGACCCCCATCCCACTAATTGTACAGACTTAATGAATCTAACCTTACGTCTGGATCACAGGCTGGCAGAAAGGGGAGGGGAGCGCAGAGGAGGGGAGAGGTCTTATGTTCGCCTTGAGAGAGGGAACAGACCGCCGAATGTTTCCAGTGAACAAGGACCTGAACCCATGGATGTGGGAGCCATTAGAGCACCTTTGTCTAGAGCAGAGTGAGAGAGCCGTAGAGTTCAGGTCCTATGCATGTACTGTGGGAAGAAGGGCCATTTCGTAAGAGAATGCCGTCATAAACCCAGGGGGCAGGGTTCTTTCTGTTCTAACAAAAAAGTGGCGATCACTACGGTCCAGGCAAGCAGTACTGGGGCCACACCCGAGGTGGGATTAGAGGTAGACGCTCATCAGAGACAGGATCTGAAGTTGCCTTCCCTAGCGGTCACAGAATTAAAAGACACAGAAGCACATATTGTGCTTTCCATGACACTTACAGCAGGACACCAAGTACACCAAGTGTGGGTGATGATCGATTCAGGAGCCACAGGGAATTTTATTGATTGTGGGTTAGTACAACGTTTGGAACTACGGCGCATTCCTCGAGACACCCCTGAAAAGGTGTTGGCGGTGGATGGAAAACCACTTAAGTCAGGTCCCATCACCGAACAGACAGAGAAAGTGGGTTTGATTCTGAAGTGGGAACAACAAGACCACATAGAAGATATAATATTGAACATCATCGAAGCACCGCAGTATGAGGTAATACTGGGAATGCCGTGGTTATGGCAACACAACCCCCGGGTTGATTGGAAAAAGAAGACAGTGGTTTTTCAGTCTGAAGAGTGTAGGCTGCATTGTTTGCAGACACCTGGTTCTCATCTTCTGGCTCTTACACAGATGTTCCATGTAGCTACTGCTGCGGAACAGGAGACGGTGCTTCCCTCAGTATATGCGTCTTCCAGGGAGGTTTTTAGCGAAGAGAAGGTGGAAAAACTCCCCCCACACCGTACCTATGACTGTCAGATAGATTTGATTGCTGGAGCTACCATCCCCTCTTGTAGAGTCTATGCCTTGTCTGAGCCAGAGACGAAGCACTTAAGAGAGTACTTAGACCATTACATAGACATAGGCTTCATTTGGCCTTCCCGCTCACCTGCAGCTTCGCCTCTTTTCTTCATTTCTAAAGCTAATGGAGATTTGAGGACGTGTATTGATTACCGCATGCTCAATAAGAACACGGTAAGGAACCGATACCCTCTTCCACTCATCTCAGTGTTATTGGATCAGGTGAGGGAAGCGACTGTCTACACCAGACTTGATCTTAGAGGGGCTTATCACCTGGTTCGAATCCGTGAGGGAGATGAGTGGAAGACGGCTTTTAAAACATGTTATGGGTTGTTTGAGTATTTAGTCATGCCATTCGGGCTTTGTAATGCCCCGGCGGCCTTTCAATTCTTTTTGAATGATGTGCTCAAGGACTTTGTAGACAGATTTGTGGTTGTTTATATAGACGACATCCTGATTTATTCCAACAATCAGGACATACATGTGAAGCATGTTACTCAGGTACTTCAGAAGCTTCAGGAACATAGTTTGTTCTGTAAGCTGAGCAAATGTGGGTTTCATGTGGCGGAGGTGGAATTTTTGGGGGTTATATTGAACCTTTCAGGATTGAGCATGGCTGAGAGGAAGGTGGAAGCGGTTCAAGAGTGGCCTGTTCGAAGAATGTGAGAGATGTGCAATGCTTCTTAGGTTTTTCCAACTATTACCGTAGGTTTATCTCTCATTTTTCCCATCTGGTCTCTCCAATTACACGCTTGCTAAGAAAGGGAATGCCTTTCCTATGGAGCACTGAGGCCATGGAAGCATTCACATATTTGAAAAAGGCTTTCACTACAGCCCCTATACTGAGACATCCACAAACAGAGGTCCCGTTTATTGTGGAGGCCGATGCTTCTGTTGTGGCTGTGGGGGCGGTGTTGTCTCAACGTGACAAACATACAGGACAGCTGCATCCGGTTGCCTTTTTGTCCAGAAAATTGAACGCGGCTGAGCTCAACTATACTGTCGCAGAAAAGGAATTGTTGGCCATCAAGAAGGCATTCCAGGAGTGGAGGCAGTATCTGTGAGGGGCTCATTATCCACTCACTGTATACACAGACCACCGAAATCTCCAATACATGAAAACGGCTAGACAACTCACGCAAAGAAATTTGCGCTGGATGTTATTCTTTGCGGAATATGATTTTGTCATTACATTTCGTCCTGGGTCAGAAAACAGAAAGGCGGACACGTTGTCACGTCAGGATGAGGTTACCGGTCCCCGAAAAGGTATCACAGAAGCAATTGTTAGTCCCAGTAAGGTGTTATGTACTATAATGTTAGAACATTTTCTGGAGGACATTGCAAAACATCGATCCCTGGCTTGGTGGCAAAGATGGGCTGATCAGGATGTTCATCGTACTCTCAAACATGGGTTGCCGTTGTATAAGAACAAACTGTATTTGCTAGCACAGGAACTTAGGCTAAAAGCATTCAATTGGTGTCACGACTCAGTCCTTGCAGGCCATCCAGGTTGCACTAAACACTACACCTGGTAAAACGACAATTCTGGTGGGAAGGACTGGCTCAGGATGTAACACAATGGGTGGCATAGTGTGAGATATGTGCCCGTAATAAAAGTGAGCCGGTCAAGAACAAAGGAAAATTGATGCCTATGCCCACACCGTCGCAGCCATGGCAAACCATTAGCATGGATTTCGTTCTTTGCCTACCTGAGGATCAGGGGTACAATGCCATTCTGGTCGTGGTAGACAGTCTGACTAAGATGGGTCACTTCATTCCATGTAAAAACTTACCTACAGCAGGACAAACCGCCCAGCTGCTATTGTCCCACGTGGTTCGGTTGCACGGGCTCCCAAGGGTCATCATGTCTGACAGAGACCCACAATTCATTGCAAGGTTCTGGCGTATGTGGTGTAAGGCCCTGCAAGTAGAAGTAGCTCTATCTACCAGTTTCCACCCACAAACCGATGGGCAGACAGAGAGGTTAAATCAGACACTCAAGAAATACCTCCGTTGTTATTCCAGGGAAGCAACCGACTCATGGGTATCATTACTGTGGTTGGCCGAATTGTCATACAATAACGCATGGCACTGCTCTATCAAAGAAACGCCCTTCAGAGCCAACAATGGATTTCATGCTAAAGTGTTACCGCTGACAATCTCTAGTGAGGTGGTTAATCAACCTACGGTGATGCTGCATCTCAAGAGGCTACAAACTATGCATAAGAAGGTCCAGGCCAATCTGAAGTGGGCCAAACAGTCATATAAGAAATGGGAAGACAGACACAGGCAAGTGGGACCAAGCTGTCAGCCGGGTGATCGTGTATGGTTGTCCACAAAGAACATCCGTTTCAGGGTTCGCAGTATATTCCATCCCAAATTTATCGGCCCATATACTGTGCTGCACAGAATCAACCCAGTCGCCTATAAGCTCAAACTACCTGCTTCGCTACGGATCCATTCCGTATTCCATGTTAGCTTGCTGAAACCAGCGGTGGGTGCCCGACGTAGAGCTGTTCCTCCGGTGCTCCAGGATGGTCAATTGGAATATGAGGTGCGTCGGGTGTTGGATTCCCGGTACCGAAGAGGGCGGCTGTGGTACCCCATCTCCTGGAAGGGGTACCCCTCGGAGGATGATTCCTGGGAACCGAGCGGTAATGTCCACCCTCCTCGTGCGGTTCGCTGCTTTCACTCCCACTACCCTGGCAAGCCTGGTCCTAGGAGGCGCATGGGAGGAGGGTGTACTGTCAGGGTCTGACTCTATCGTGCCTGCCATACGTTCTGTTAGGGAGGGAAATACTGCCTGAACTACAAGTCCCAGAAGGCTTTTAGAGGTAGGGGCTTCCTGGTACATTAGGCGACCTTGCACGTCAGACAGCGTGCGTAATTCTGGCTGTGGAAGACCGTGTTCACTGCGCTGCTGCATGGTTCGGATTCTCCGTTCTGGAACACGGAGAGGTTATAGCGGATTGGAGTGAGCATACAGCTGCCTGCTGGTTCGCGCTGGGAGAGCCGTTGTGGTTTACGTGCCGGCTTGTGGTTGGTAATCAAACCGGAGTCTGTCACTGAGGGAAGCGCTCTCGTTGTAGGCGTTTCTGATTTTTGGAGCCGTTCCATCTACGACATTGAGGAGGATCCAGCGGCTGCTGGTGTCCAGGTGCTGCTCGGGCTCTAGTGGCCTCTTGTATGGAGCGACTTTGTGCAAGAAAAGACACACCGGCGAGAAGCGGCCCGTGAAGGTACTTTCCTCTGTTTGCGGGCGCTTGCAAGCCTATGCTATGTGTCTTGGCATACGGGGTTTGAATCTTAAGACACCTGTGTGTTTTCTTTTTGGTTTAGTTTAACCAAGGAGTCTATTGGTTTTTCTAATGACTTTAGTTTAAGAGTCTGGACTTCTTCGTTGACTCTTTGATGGCTGCATTTCTATTTGCTCTCTGCCTGAAGATTTCCTGGCGCTTTGCTATTATACTTACCTCAACGGAGCAAGGATGCTTGAGATTACACTTCTGCTCCTCAGAACTAAATACTAGTGTAGTGACACTTCCCCTATTTTCTTTACTCATGATTTTTTTGTGTGGAATTTTTGATGGGAATGCGACAGAAAGGGTATGTATGTCTAAGGAAGGTTTCTTACTAACAAAGGTGTTGGGGTGAATGCGGTGTTAACCAGTGTGCTTTTTGTTATAGGTATATTCTCCTCCGGTTTGCGAGCTGTATCACTACTGGGTAGAGAGAAAGAGAGAGGAACACCGCGGCAGGCGGAACTTGTTTTTGGCAGGTACTAATCACATTAGTGAGACCATATGAGAGTAGTTAGAGAGAGGTAGACCTGTACTAATCTCTGTGTTTTCTGTTTGCAGGCATCCCATTTCCCCCGCTGTTCCTACCCTATTCCTTTCCCTCACTTGATCGCCTCAATACTCTGTGCGTTGTGGGTCAGAGTTGGGGATGTCAAGAGGTGGACCCCTTTGAGCATCGCCCGGATTCCGAGGAGTTCCTGTGGACGTTACAGAAATACTGAGATATTTTTAACCATTGTACAGGCTTTACAGTGATTGCATTTAAAGAACCCCTTGGTAGTGGATAACCAGGTGTCAGGTTTACGACTCCTCGTAAAGTAACTATGTGTTAAGTTATCTCCTAAAGTCCTACTTTTCCTGTAAGTAACTAGGGGTGCCAATGTTAGATCTTTTCCTGTTATTGAATCACTCCTCACTACCTGCCAATGCTTTCTCATTATTTGATACACTTTAGGGGACATTGAGTTGAAACACGTGATAAATCTAGTTACTGCATTTTCCTTCTTTGGTCTAATATTCGGATAGAGTAACTGGTTTCTAGTGATATTTTTAGATTTCAATTTAGCTGCATGTAATGTTCTGGGGAAATATCCTCGCTTACATAACCTCCCATTCATTTTCCGCAACTGATCCTCAAACTCTTGTTCCTGACTGCAAATCCTTTTTAGTCTCAATGTTTCCCCATACAGAATGCTTTCTTTCAGATTTTTTGGATGCTGACTTCTTTGCAAACGCAAAATGGCGCCTGGAAAGTAAATAGTGCATAGCCCAGTCCTACCGTACTTGCAGCGGCTGGACTCTGAAACCTGTCGAAGTCGGAGTGCACCTGAAGAGCCATAGCAGTGAGAATGTCTGTCCGGCGTCGAGGGGTGAGTCTGCTGGTGGCTGCGGCGGACTGCTGGGCATATTGCTGGGGCAAGGGTGGACGAGCGCTGGCCGTGAGCCCCGCCCACGCCACCGGACGCCGCTGAAAGGGGGAAAGTGGTCCGTTGCGGAGAGATTGCCGGTGCTGCGGAGGTGCCTCCGGTGAAGCCCGTACTGCAGAGGTGAGCGGCAGAGCTGTATGTGAAGGCCCAGTCAAGAGTGACTGCATCGGCGAGCCGCGGGAGCCTCCGCGGCTGCTTACTGCTGCGGCGCGAGTGCTCTGGCGGCTGGGACTGCCTGCTGGATTCTCTCTGGAGACCGGGAGTCGCGATACTATTCACTGTTTTACCGCCTCAGACATGGCTCGGGTGCGGCTGCCGCCTGAGGGACGGGGTTAGCCTACTCAGTTTCTTGCTGGGTCTGTCTGTTCTATTACCGTCGCTGCTTCCTGGACTGGAGCCGCTGTTAGGTGGGTCACCAGGACGGTTAGCGCTAGCTGTATACATTGCAGGACTAAATGGACTGCTGTTGTTGCTATGTCATGCACTGCTTTACCAGAGAATAATGGAGACCGACTGAATTCGAACTTCAATGACCCATCCCCCTTGCCTGACTTCAAGATGGCCGCCTCCGTGGGACCCTCCTCGATGCTTTATTTCTCCTGGTCTAAAATCTTTGTTCATCGTCCCGATGTTGATCAGCCCTCACCCGACCCTGTTCCTTCTCACCTACTAGGATATTTACTATGAGAACTTTCCCCCGACAGCTGAGACATAGCCACTTTGTCTGATGCCCAGTGGAGCTACCTCGCTAGCTATAGGGGAGATGGGCCATGGATTCCCTCCTTGACCATCACCTACCCAGCCGATCTTTGGGCAAACTCTCCTATGTCTCTCTGGACCTAATCTCCCTCCTCCCTTCACCCTACCCCTCTCTGCTCTACTCTTCTCCTCTTTGTAGCCATTGACCTTTGCCCTCACCCGTCCTTGCTCATAGTTCCCACCCTCTTTTATCCACCTGACTTTCTTTTGTGAACTTTTCCTTCGTCAGTTGAGACCTAGTGATTTTGACTTATGCCCGATGGAGCTACCTTGCTTAGCTATAGGGGAGACGGGCTGTGGATTCCCTCCTCGGACGTCACCTACCCAGTCGGTCTTTGGGCAAACTTCCTTTCGTCTCTCCTGTCGTCTCTTCCCTCATCCTCCCCCTTCACATTTCCCCCTTCCCCCCTCCGCTCTATCTGTCTCACCTTTCCTTCCTCTCTCAATCTGTTGCTTATTTTTGATGTAAAGTGTCATCTGTTATCATTGTCTGTAACATTGTGTAACCTAATGTAAAGCGCTCTGATACCTCTGGGTCTAGCCAGCGCTATATAAAACTCTTAAAATAAAAATAAAATAAATAAATAATGTGCTATTCCCAGCTGTTGTCTTACGATGAACTGTGGTTTTGATTTTGCCATCTTTTACTTGCAACAGAATATCTAAGAAGGTAATCTCACTAGAACTCATATGTGAGGTAAAGTGCAGATTGAAAATATTTTCATTGAGAATTTTTACATACTCTTCAGCCTTGGACTTGGGCCCATTCCATAATAAGAAAAGATTGTCAATATAATGGGTCCAAATCAAAGTATTCTGTACATATTCAGCATTCTCCTCCGCCCAGGCCACCTGCTTCTCCCAACAACCCATCACCAGATTGGCAAAGCTGGGGGCGAAGCAGGTGCCCATGGCAGTCCCCATTTTTTGTCTATATATGGTCCCATCATGCATAAAGTTATTATCCTTCAAGCAAACACGAATCATGTCTATATGCATTCGATTATGCTCTAAAAAACATGCTGGTCTTTTTTTCAGAAAATATTTGCAAGCAAGCACCCCAAATTCATGGTCATTGGCAGTGTATAGGACAGTGACGTCTAATATAATCATAATATATAAGTCAACCCAAACAAGATTATTGATTTTGGCAAGGTAATCACCACTGTCCTTGCAATATGAGGGAAGTGTTTTTACAAATGGAAATAGGAAGGAATTGATATATATAGCTGTATTTTCTAGGAAACTCTCATTAGACAAAACTATAGGTCTTCCAGGGGGATTGTGCAGTTTTTTATGTACCTTCGGCAGCAGATAAAATGAAGGAATTCTCGAATGTTCAGATCTTAAAAAGTTGAATTCATCTTGATCTAAAATAGTGTCATCATACCAATTCCTGAGCTGTGATTGAAATGTATTCACACAAGCCCAATATTCATCAATTGTGATCACCTCATAACACCTGACATCCCCCAGTTGTCTCATAGCTTCCTGATTGTACTTGTCCGAATCCATAATTACGACATTCCCTCCCTTGTCACTGTTTTTGATAACAATGGAGCTGACATCCTTAAGGGATTGTAATGCCTTTCTCGATTCTAGTGTAAGATTGTCAATACACACCCCACCATTCTTTCTCAACTGCACCAGGTCTCTAATCACCATTTCATGAAACACATCCAGATTGTCATGGGCAGTTAGGGAAATGGCACGAGACTTGGGTTTATAACCACTCTTACTGGCTGATCTAATATCAATCCCCAAATTCTGCATCAGATGTTCCATCTCAATATGGGGATCCCCTCCCTTACTTTCTTGATATAGCGTTTCCAAAGCAAGGAGTCCCTCCACTTCCCCAATTTGTAAATCACATAATGGTGCATTTTCAGCAATAATACATGACTGGCTTTTGGATTTATGTATTTTGTTCAATTTTAATTTTCTAATGAACAAGGAAAGGTCAATCCTGACCTGTGCATAATCAAAACCAGAGGTGGGGCAAAAAGAAAGTCCTAATTTCAATAATGTTGTTTCCTCTTTAGTAAGTTCCCTTTGAGATAGATTCAGGACAGTCAATCTTTCTTCTATGTTTTCTTCTTCTGGCGCAGAAGGGGCTTGCCGGGTGTTGATTCTCCTTTTGCCTTGTCAGATTGTGCGTCTTTGTCGTTGTCTTTTCCTCTTCCCCTCCCCTTTCCCCTTCCTCGGGGAGGTATGTCCTTCTTTGGTCTTTCGGCCTGTCTCATTAGGCGATACTCGCTGTGAAAATCCGAGGCACCTACTCTGCCTACTGGGTTATCCCCATCGTCATTTTCAGTGCTGATATCAGAACTGGACCCAGAGAAAATCAAATGCTGTCTCCTCTGCGTATCGTCTTGAAGCAATTACTTCCTATAGGTATCATATTTCCTGGTGAACGTTAAAATACGTCCCTCCATATAATCTCTTTTGTCCCTTTGAAATTTCTGTTGCTTTTTAAGTTTCACTTCATTTCCATGTCTCCGTAAGCGTTCCATCATTTTATCCTGGAATTCTTTCACAAAAGTTTGGTTTTCCATACTCTCAATTTCATTTTGTAAATTTCTTAACTCATCTCGTATTTTGGCCAAATCCAATTTAGCATACTTGACCAAAATCTCAATCATACCAGCACTTGATTACGCTGTAAACTCTGCCCATTCTTCCAACAACCGTGGATGTGGGACTTCATATGTCG
Organism: Calotriton arnoldi; assembly: GCA_963921515.1. Classification (NCBI taxonomy): domain Eukaryota; kingdom Metazoa; phylum Chordata; class Amphibia; order Caudata; family Salamandridae; genus Calotriton; species Calotriton arnoldi. The sequence goes on from CAWUFW010003843.1 coordinate 732,640, forward strand.
GTACCATGAAGATTCTCAATCCTGCTGGCACCCCTTTAACCTCGAGAAATCTTTTCAGAGAGGTTAGCTCCCACCATTTGCCAATATATATATATTTAATTCACTGTACTGAGATACTACCACATGCATACAATAATGGGAAATCTTGCGCTGTTTCTTTCAACTTCTTCATTCTTTTGTTTGGTGAATTAGTAAACACAGCAATACAGTCTTGATGCCTCAGTGAATACAGCACAACAGCCAACACGTGTTTCACGCTCATTTGCGCTTCTTCAGGGCAGTTTAGACACAGAAATCAAATGTCATAATTCAACACCTCCAGTGTTAACAAAATACAATCAAATTAACACATTACTGAAACATAATGTTCTACCAACATCAGAATTAAACTTTTTTATAAAAAATGCACCTAGATGCAGCAAAAAGCTTTTTGTACATTCAATATATGAAGAACCATAAACCACAACCATATTTACTTAAAAATACCATGTATATATATATTGCCACGTCTTGGAAAAGAACGCTGAGCACTCCAGGCTTAAGAGATTTAAACTATTTATTCATCATGCAACCATCAATTGAAAAAAATAACTGGCAAATGAGTTTCGGCCTCCTGGCCTTTGTCAATATCAGTACACCTTTGTGAACCTTCCACTTATAAACAAAATTACCATTCATTGGGCAGTTCGGTTGGTCAAAACATCAAAGAGGGACTTAGCATTTAGATGCTTTTAATTTTATTGTGAATGCGGTGGCCATTTTTTAACAAATAAATTCATATATTTTAAAGTTATCTATATAGAAAGAATGACATGTCCATTAAACTCATGATCCTAAGAACTATATTCTTTTCAATTCATAAATCAACAATAAATCTCACAATTTATCACAAATCAAATATCAATATTCCAAAAATTCATATAAGTAAAGAATACGGTGATACCAAATAAGACCATGTGTTCTCTATGTCACCAATTACAAAAAATCATATATATTATCATCAGGATAATTCATTTCACAAATTCATTTTGGGCATTTGGAACAAAGTTATGCCCTGAATGGGCCTACTCTCTATCAAGAATATAATTCTCCCCATCAAAAAATGTAAAAACTCCTTGGGGGGAAGGAGAAAAGATGGGTGGAAGGGAAAGAGGACGGAATGGGGAAGACCTCATCAATGCATGTTATTGACATGCAAACAAGGTATGGTTTGCAGGGATTTCTAGTTTATATGTATACAACAGGAGAAATACAATGACTTGGTATGTTCGTTATAATACTAAGAATATAGTCTATTATCAACCTATATGAGCTCACAGTTCTTCCTCACTGTTAAGCCCATCGGTGCTCTAGTTCTTAATTCCATTATGTATCTAGATTCCATCTGCCTCAAGAGTCTGACTCTATCCCCACCTCTATCTCTGTGGGTCATCTGATCGATGAAGAAGAACCGTAATTTGTCACTCCTGCTTTGGTGCTTGTCGGCAAAATGCCTTGCAACTGGATAAGTATTGTCCTGATTAATAATGGCCCTGGTATCTTCCAGAATCTGTTTCTTGGCCTGCTGCACCGTGCTGCCTATGTATTTCTTATTGCAAGGACATGTTAGGCAGTAAACTACAAAGTCTGAGTTGCAATTAAGTAGTTTATTTATTTTCTGCTTCTCCTTTCTACCTGGCACTTTGTAGTCTTTCACTTTGGTGCTACTTCTACATGCTTTGCATTTGGTGTAGGGATAAAAACCTGTTACCTCCATCTTTTTCATGGGCTTGTCTACATAGTGGCTGTGGACCAAGATATCCTTAAGGGACACACCCATCCTGTGAGTGATATCAGGCTTCTTGGACAGTACTTTGCCTAGTATTGTGTCTGTTTGGAGAATGCACCAATGTTTCTGAATAACTTCACAAATCTGATTAGATTCAGTAGAGACATTGAGTAGCAACCACACCTTCCCATCTGTATTGTCTTCTCCACACCTTTTACACTTTTTTTTTGTCTATGAATGAAAAGATCTTGTCTTTCTTTTTCATGGACTTTTCTACTTGCTTCTTTTAACACTGTTCATGTGTACCCTCTCTCTCTGAACCTGGTAAGAGCTTCCCCCTCTGCTACGATGTAATCTGTTGGTAGAGAACAATTGTGCCTAACTCGCAAGAGGTCTCCAAAGGGAATGCTCTTAATCAGACTACGGGGATGCTGACTTTGTGCATGTAATAATGTATTACCGGCCGTGGGTTTTCTGAACAACCTCGTGCACATTTTATTGTTGGAAATAAACACAGTGAGATCTAAAAATGGTACCTCTGTCTTGCTTATTTGGCTGGTAAATTAATTTCAGATTCAAATCATTATCATTCAATATAGAAATATATTCCTCAGCCTCCAGATGGGTACCTCGCCATACAATAAAGAGGTCATCGATATATCTCGCCGTAAGGGCAATTTTCTCTACCCACTGCTCATTGGGCTCTGCCCAGGCCACGTGCCTCTTCCACCAGCCTATGAAAAGAGTCGCATAACTGGGGGCAAAGCACATGCCCATGGCAGTCCCCTATGTCTGCAAAAATAATTGCCCAGAGAACAGAAAAATATTGTTGTTCAAACAGAAGGAAGCGATTTGCAATAACATCATATTGTGGTCTTGGTAGTTCAACGGCCTACTTTTTAAAAATAATTCTAACGCAGCAAGGCCTTTTTCATGTATAATACAGGTACATAGACTGGCAATGTCTAAGGTGATGAGCATGAAATCTTCTTCCCACTGAATGTCCTGTACAAGTCGGATAAAATCTATAGTGTCCTGAATAAATTAACTTAAATCCTTTACCATGGGAAACAAAAGGAGTCCACATAAATCGATGCCTTTTCCAAAAGGCTCCCTTTTGATGATACAATGGGACATCCTGGTGGCCTTTCTCTGTCTTTATGCACTTTTGGTAAGTGATAAAATGTAGGCACGACTGGATGGTCCACTTTAATAAACTGATACTCTTCCAGGATTCCTTTATCACACCAAATATTCAACATCGTATACAAAGCTTCAATGCTCGCATTGTATGTTGCTCTGTTAATCCATGTATACCTTTGTGAGTCCCCTAACAATCGTTGTGCTTCATCTTGATAAGTTTGCTTATTAAATAGTACCACGTTTCCACCCTTGTCTGAGGGTTTGATAACCAAAGATGCATCCTTTTGAAGAGAGATTACTGCTTCCCACTGTTTTTTAGTGAGATTGAATTTCTTTTTGGTTTGTTTTGATTGCGTGGTAGTTCTCATTTTATCCAACTCATGTATCACTGCATTATGAAAGCAATCAATAGCATCAAAAGGGGTTTTGGGGATAAATCTGGATTTTGCTTTAAACTTGCTCTTACTGCTCTTCTGTTCATTACCAATCTGGTTGAGGAATGTTGTTGCATTATCAATGTTCTGCTCCTGGAAGGATGCCGAGGATTCTTGTAATTGATGTAGTGTTCGTAAAGATTCCAGTTCTCCTCCAGTTAATATATCTGTTGGTACCCCCATATTTGTGGTTTCCGTAGTTTTGCGTTTTGAATGTTATATATGGAGCTTTTTTAATTTTAGTTTGCTTATGAATCGATAAAGGTCAATCCGTGTTTGTGTATAGTCCCATCCTTTTTTTGGGCAGAATGTTAAACAGCGGCACTCGCTGTTTTGAGAGCGACAACTACAAGATGGAAAAGTATTCTGCTATATATACATACACTGACACAGGCAGTTTAGTATGGAGGAGGGACGTCTCGCTTGATGCAGCGGGGCGACTGTGATGGCTAACACCATCTGTTTCTGGTGCCATTTTGTGGCCTCTGGCGCGGCTGCCCCTCTGACCTGCCCAGAGCCTGGCAGCGGCTACTGGCGCCACTTGATCTCTGGCACTTTTCTTTTCCTGGCGGCTTCCTTCGCTGCTGCGCCTCGGTCTTGCCCGGAGTCTGGCTGCCTGAGGTGGGTTCATCCAAATCAGTGCCTGCCCTCTTTTGGGGGGCCGAGGTTCTCGGGTGCCGGTGGGTGACCCCGGACACCAGCACCATTCACAGCGACTCTCCCCGTGACCTACATCTTCGGCGGCGGGACCCACCCTGCGATCTGGCGTCCTGCGCCCCCTGGGACCTGCCTGGAGCCCGGCAACAAGCGCGCTGCTGATGAGCCCTTCCCCTCTGCCTCCAAGGGATCAACGCCTGCCGGGTGCCAGCGGGGGCTGTGCCTCCTGTTATATCCGACGTTGCAATGGATGTTGCAGGTTGTCTCTCTGGTCTCCGGCGCAGACCGCAACTCGTCGCTCTGGACCTGCCCAGAGTTCTGGCAACCTATTCTGGTGAGTCCTTCACCCCCCCCTGCTCACTACCCGACCCGACTCTTGGAACAGTGGCCTGGCGGCTCGCGACGGGGTCACCGGGAGTGACTGCTGTTCTGCCTGGGTGCGGGGCCGCGACGCCCGGGCCTGTGAGCGCCCGACCTATGCTGGTCCCCGCGGACCTGGCCCAATCTCGGAGCTTGAGGCCCTGGGGCACCTTGTGATGATTCTGTCTCTGTCTCCAACCGCTCTAACAGCCACCACATCTGATCCAAGGTTGCAATGGATGTTGCAGGTTGTCTCTCTGGTCTCCGGCGCTGACCGCAACTCGTCGCTCTGGACCTGGCCAGAGTTCTGGCAACCTATTCTGGTGAGTCCTTCACCCCCCCCCTGCTCACTACCCGACCCGACTCTTGGAACAGTGGCCTGGCGGCTCGCGACGGGGTCACCGGGAGTGACTGCTGTTCTGCCTGGGTGCGGGGCCGCGACGCCCGGGCCTGTGAGCGCCCGACCTATGCTGGTCCCCGCGGACCTGGCCCAATCTCGGAGCTTGAGGCCCTGGGGCACCTTGTGATGATTCTGTCTCTGTCTCCAACCGCTCTAACAGCCACCACATCTGATCCAAGGTTGCAATGGATGTTGCAGGTTGTCTCTCTGGTCTCCGGCGCTGACCGCAACTCGTCGCTCTGGACCTGGCCAGAGTTCTGGCAACCTATTCTGGTGAGTCCTTCACCCCCCCCCTGCTCACTACCCGACCCGACTCTTGGAACAGTGGCCTGGCGGCTCGCGACGGGGTCACCGGGAGTGACTGCTGTTCTGCCTGGGTGCGGGGCCGCGACGCCCGGGCCTGTGAGCGCCCGACCTATGCTGGTCCCCGCGGACCTGGCCCAATCTCGGAGCTTGAGGCGCTGGGGCACCTTGTGATGATTCTGTCTCTGTCTCCAACCGCTCTAACAGCCACCACATCTGATCCAAGGTGGGCACGAGCAGGGCTTCACCATGGCCAACACAGGGATCTACAGAGGCCTGGACATGATGTGCCTGACCTTAAAATGGCAGCCGCCTCTGCCTTCGTTTCCCTCGGCAGCCTAAATGGCAGCCCCCAGCTCCTTCTCTGGATTGTTTTTTACACCCCCCCTTTTTCTTTTACCTCTGCCCTCTAGTGGGGACATGTTCTTCCGCTACTCGACTGTTGCTTATGTATCTATTCTAAACTGTTTTTCCTGATCGCTGAGACCTGAGCAACATGGCTGATGCCCGGTGGAGCTGCTAGACAGCTATTGAGGAGATTGGCCCTGGTTTCCCCCTTGACCGTCACCTACCCAGCCGGTCATTGGGCACAGTTCTTCCTCGTCTCCCTGCTATGGCTCCTTCCTCCCCTCCCTCCTACGTATTCTCGCAACCTTGTTTTTGTTTATTGTACCTTACTATGTTCTTGTAACTGATGTAACTTGTAACACAATGATCCACTGGTAAAGCGCTCTGATACCTCCGGGTCTAGCCAGCGATATATAAAACGTTTCAAATCATATCAAATCAAAACTGTTTTCCTGAATGCCGAGACCTGAGCAACATGGCTGATGCCCGGTGGAGCTGCTAGACAGCTATAGAGGAGAATGGCCCTGGTTTCCCCCTCGACCGTCACCTACCCAGCCGGACATTGGTCACAGTTCCTCCTCGTCTCCCTGCTATGGCTCCTTCCTCCTACGAATTCTTGCAACATTGTTTTTTGTTTATTGTACCGTACTATTCTCTTGTAACTGATGTAACCTGTAATGCAACGATCCTAAATGTAAAGCGCTCTGATACCCTCTGCGGTCTGGTTCGTGCTATATAAAACTTTATAAATAAATAAAATAAATATATATATATATATATATATATATATATATATACACACACACATACTTAACTTAACCAGACACTAGACGTGCCATGCGTGGTAAAGGTATGCATTGTAGAAGCACCTAAAAAAGCATGCATGGTAAATGCATGTGTGGTAAAAGCTGTGTGGTAAAGGCACTGCGTGGTTATAACTGCGTTGTAAAGGATGTTCCCCCCTAGAAGCTATCTTTAGGTTTCAACTATGATTGTCTTTCAACCTTAGTGTCACTCTTAACTAGTTGGTCTCTCATAGAACGTGATTTCTTTTAGGTGATTTGGGGTCTCCTAGTCAATTCAGCCCCTATGATAGAATTACTTTTCAATGACAGCCAATCCTTAATGAGTATCCTTTGTCACTGATGCATGTTCTTTCTGATATGTGGTGACAAATCTGCATACTTTGTCTCGTTCTTTCCATTTTCTGGATTTAAATAACACATCTTCATGTCTTGGACACTCTGGTCTTAGTTACATCAAGAACCTTTTCAGTGAAATCACTTTTCTTTCTGTCCTTCCATTTTCTTCCTCAGATTTACATATTCTCTTTGCTCTTATGATCTCCTCATGGGGTATACTACATGTTTGTGCGGATGGATGAAAACTACGAGCATTCAAGGTCCTGTTACTGGCTGTGGATGACATGAATAATGTAGTCACTAGTTTACCTTGCTCGACCACAAACGTTACATTTAAAAATTCCAGTCCCATTACACTGATATTACTTGTAAAGTTCAAATTAAAGTTATTACAGTTTATCTCTGCCACAAAACATTCTGCGTGTTCAGTAGTCCCCTTCCAAATGACAAACAGATCATCTATCAAATGGATTCATAGAATAATATGGTCCTTCCATGTTTCCATATCAGAATTTTTGAGCACCTGCTCCTCCTACCAGCCCATATGCAAATTTGCATAGCTGGCAGTGAAGCAGGTACGCATTGCAGTTTTTCACTGTTAATCATACAGGTCATTACTGAACACAAAAATGTTCGTTAAGCACCACTCAATCATCTTTAGGAGCATGCAAGTATGTTGGTAGGACTTTTTCGTTTGGCCCTTGGAAAATACTTCACTGCTCTCAGGCCATCCACATGATGTAGGCTAGTATATAGAGATAACACATCAAGAGTCATCATAAGCATGTGATTCTCCAAACTGACATCAAAGATCCTTTTCAGGTAGTCAGAGATGTCTTAAATGTAGCAACGCAGGCTGGAGACCAATGTTCTGACAAAGCTATCTTTATAATTATTCTCAAATGGGCTTACTTGAGCCGCTATTATAGGTCTCCCTAGAAGAATACTCACATTCTTGTTGATTTGTGGATTAAATAAAAAAGTTGTTTGGGATAATCAGTCTTCAAAAATCTGTATTCATCCAAACTTAAGTCATCTAAATCACAAAAGTAATCTTGTTTGATCTTCAAATAGTCTGCCTTTGGAATCTTTTTACAACAATCAACATTGTTAAGCTGGCTATAAACTTCCATCGTGTACATATCTATAGGCTACAGTACAACATTCCCTCCTTTACTGGAGCACATAACTATACATTTACTATTGTCACTTGGTTTAGTTATTGGCTGCACACCCACATTTATATGAACTCATTTTGATATTTTTGATTTGTAAGTTCTTCAATTCCATAATGACAACCTCAGAAAACAAATCAATATTGTCAAGTGCAGATTTTTGTTCGAATCATGATTTTGGCTTGAAAGTTGTACCTTCTTCTTCTGCGACACTTAAACCCATGGTTTCTATTACATGGTTCTCACTTGTTCCAATATTCCTCTCCAAACACAGCCTCCCAGAGCCCCTCCATTTTTTGTAAAGAAAAACATGGTGATTTTGTGAGGGGAGCAAAACGGTTTGAAAACATGACATCAACGGAGGAGAGGACTATTGATCTGGAAGAGGAGGAGGAAAAAACTCCACAACCAACTAAGGAGTCTCTTGCTTGAGAATTGTTTTGCAATTCCAGGAGGTGCTAAAAAGTTTCTGCATGGAAGGTCACTTGCAAATTGTGCAATTGGAAATTTAGCCACAGCAGCAGAAGAAATTACTCCTTTGTGTAGCGTCCTATCCAGCGCGGTTACTCGCCAATGACTGCGCCACACACAGAGAGTAGTTATACACGTCTTTATTCTTAGGCGTATAAGCAAGAACTCAACGTTCTAAACCTGCATTCACTTCTTACACTCCAACTCTTATGTCACAGGTCTACGAAGTCCATCAGGAACCTAAGGAGTTCCGTCATTCTTTATTTCCACAACACTACATCTCCACCTTTGTTAACCCCTTAACTGCTGGGCCTTTTCCCCCCCAGTGCTGAGCCCTTTTTTGGCTATTTGTAGTAGTTCGCGATTAGGCCTCTGTAACTTTTGGACCACATAAGGTATCCACGCCAAATTTGTGTCCTTTTCTTCCAACATCATGGGGATTCTAAAGGTACCCAGGGTTTGTGGATTCCCCTGGAGGGGTCCCAGATTTTAGCCAAAATACAGCTATATTTTGGTTTTTGGGGAAAAATGGGAAAAAAGTCCCGCATATAAAAGCGTCTGGGTTTTTCCCTGCAAATGGTATCAAAAAAGGTTTGTGGGGCTGAAATCTCCATTTTCCCAGATTTTAGGGAATGACAGACTTTTGTCAGAAAACCAAAAAATTTTACACAGTTTTGGCATTTTTCTGGGACATAGCCTATTTTTGCTATTTTTTGTGCTTTCAACCTCCTTCCAGTTAATGGTAGAAATGGGTATGAAACCAATAATGGATCCTGGAAAGCCATACATTTATGAAAAGTAGACAAAATTCTGAATTCAGCAAGGGGTCATTTGTGTAGATCCTTAAAGTTTTCCTTATAGAAACTAACAGTTAAATAAAGGAAAAATTGAAAATTAGTTGAAAAAAACAGCCATTTGTGTCAACGTTTTCACCTGTAACTTCTTCTAATTATGACAGCTATTTGAAGGCAATATACCGTTATATCCGCTGGACCTTTCTGGTTGTGGGGATATATAGGACTTGTAGGTTCACCAAGAACCCGACGAACCCAGAGCCAATAATTGAGCAACATCTTGCAATGATTTTTTTTTAAGTACCGGGTATATAGCAATTATTTTGGGAAAATGTATACATGGAAAAATTGTTATGAAAGACACCTATGTATTTCTGAAATGGGAACAAAATGTAGATTTTAGAAACAGTAGATATTTGCACATTTCCGAAATTGGGAGTACCCATACTAGCATGAGAATTATAGGTCATTTTTCAAAATGACTTATTTTTTACACATTGTCTTTCATTTGGAAGGCAGAAATGCATCGAAAGTCAATAGGTAATAACAGTTGCTCTACAATTCTGTGTTACCCTAAGTCTCCCGATAAAAATGGTACCTCACTTGTGTGGGTAGCCCTTGTGCCCACAACAGGAAATGGCTCAAAATGCAACGTGGACGTACCACATTTTCACAATGAAAAATTACCCTTTTTTGCAAAGTGCCTAGGTGTAGTTTTTGAACCCTAGCTCTGCCGGCACCTAGGGAAACCTAGCAAACCTATACATTTTTGAAAACTAGACACCCAGGGGAATCCAGGATGGGGTGACTTGACTGCCTCCCATCAGGTTCTGTTACCCAGAATCCCTTGCAAACATAAACAAATTGTCAAAAAAATCACATTTTCCCCACATTTCTGTGGTGGAAAGTTCTGGAATCTGCGTGGATCCACAAATTTCCACCCACCCCGCGTTCCCCAAAGTCTAACGAGAAAAATGGTACCTCACTTGTGTGGGTCGGCCTAGTGCCTGCGACAGGAAACGGCGCAAAACGCAACGTGGTCACACCTCAATTTCGCAGTGAAAAATGACCCTTTTTTGGCAAAGTGCCTAGCTGTAGTTTTTGAACCCTAGCTCTGCCGGCACCTAGGGAAACCTAGCAAACCTATACATTTTTGAAAACTAGACACCCAGGGGAATCCAGGATGGGGTGACTTGACTGCCTCCCACCAAGTTCTGTTACCCAGAATCCCTTGCAAACAGAAAAAATTGTCAAAAAAACCACATTTTCCCCACATTTCTGTGGTGGAAAGTTCTGGAATCTGCGTGGATCCACAAATTTCCACCCACCCCGCGTTCCCCAAAGTCTTACGAGAAAAATGGTACCTCACTTGTGTGGGTCGGCCTAGTGCCTGCGACAGGAAACGGCGCAAAACGCAACGTGGTCACACCTCAATTTCGCAGTGAAAAATGACCCTTTTTTGGCAAAGTGCCTAGCTGTAGTTTTTGAACCCTAGCTCTGCCGGCACCTAGGGAAACCTAGCAAACCTATACATTTTTGAAAACTAGACACCCAGGGGAATCCAGGATGGGGTGACTTGACTGCCTCCCACCAGGTTCTGTTACCCAGAATCCCTTGCAAACATAAAAAATTGTCAAAATAAACACATTTTCCCCACATTTCTGTGGTGGAAAGTTCTGGAATCTGCGTGGATCCACAAATTTCCACCCACCCGGCGTTTCACAAAGTCTTACGAGAAAAATGGTACCTCACTTGTGTGGGTCGGCCTAGTGCCTGCGACAGGAAACGGCGTAAAACGCAACGCGGTCCCACCTCAATTTCGCAGTGAAAAATGACCCTTTTTTGGCAAAGTGCCTAGCTGTAGTTTTTAACCCTACCTCTGCCGGCACCTAGGGAAACCTAGCAAGCCTATACATTTTTGAAAACTAGACACCCAGGGGAATCCAGGATGGGGTGACTTGACTGCCTCCCACCAGGTTCTGTTACCCAGAATCCCTTGCAAACATAAAAAATTGTCCAAAAAACACATTTCCCCCACATTTCTGTGGTGGAAAGTTCTGGAATCTGCGTGGATCCACAAATTTCCACCCACCCCGCGTCCCCCAAAGTCTTACGAGAAAAATGGTACCTCACTTGTGTGGGTCGGCCTAGTGCCTGCGACAGGAAACGGCGCAAAACGCAACGTGGTCACACCTCAATTTCGCAGTGAAAAATGACCCTTTTTGGCAAAGTGCCTAGCTGTAGTTTTTGAACCCTACCTCTGCCGGCACCTAGGGAAACCTAGCAAACCTATACATTTTTGAAAACTAGACACCCAGGGGAATCCAGGATGGGGTGACTTGACTGCCTCCCAGCAGGTTCTGTTACCCAGAATCCCTTGCAAACATAAAAAATTGTCAAAAAAAACACATTTTCCCCACATTTCTGTGGTGGAAAGTTCTGGAATCTGCGTGGATCCACAAATTTCCACCCACCCCGCGTTCCCCAAAGTCTTACGAGAAAAATGGTACCTCACTTGTGTGGGTCGGCCTAGTGCCTGCGACAGGAAACGGCGCAAAACGCAACGTGGTCACACCTCAATTTCGCAGTGAAAAATGACCCTTTTTTGGCAAAGTGCCTAGCTGTAGTTTTTGAACCCTAGCTCTGCCGGCACCTAGGGAAACCTAGCAAACCTATACATTTTTGAAAACTAGACACCCAGGGGAATCCAGGATGGGGTGACTTGACTGCCTCCCACCAGGTTCTGTTACCCAGAATCCCTTGCAAACATAAAAAATTGTCAAAAAAACACATTTTCCCCACATTTCTGTGGTGGAAAGTTCTGGAATCTGCGTGGATCCACAAATTTCCACCCACCCGGCGTTTCACAAAGTCTTACGAGAAAAATGGTACCTCACTTGTGTGGGTCGGCCTAGTGCCTGCGACAGGAAACGGCGCAAAACGCAACGCGGTCCCACCTCAATTTCGCAGTGAAAAATGACCCTTTTTTGGCAAAGTGCCTAGCTGTAGTTTTTGAACCCTACCTCTGCCGGCACCTAGGGAAACCTAGCAAGCCTATACATTTTTGAAAACTAGACACCCAGGGGAATCCAGGATGGGATGACTTGACTGCCTCCCACCAGGTTCTGTTACCCAGAATCCCTTGCAAACATAAAAAATTGTCCAAAAAACACATTTCCCCACATTTCTGTGGTGGAAAGTTCTGGAATCTGCGTGGATCCACAAATTTCCACCCACCCCGCGTCCCCCAAAGTCTTACGAGAAAAATGGTACCTCACTTGTGTGGGTCGGCCTAGTGCCTGCGACAGGAAACGGCGCAAAACGCAACGTGGTCACACCTCAATTTCGCAGTGAAAAATGACCCTTTTTTGGCAAAGTGCCTAGCTGTAGTTTTTGAACCCTACCTCTGCCGGCACCTAGGGAAACCTAGCAAACCTATACATTTTTGAAAACTAGACACCCAGGGGAATCCAGGATGGGGTGACTTGACTGCCTCCCACCAGGTTCTGTTACCCAGAATCCCTTGCAAACATAAAAAATTGTCAAAAAAACACATTTTCCCCACATTTCTGTGGTGGAAAGTTCTGGAATCTGCGTGGATCCACAAATTTCCACCCACCCCGCGTTCCCCAAAGTCTTACGAGAAAAATGGTACCTCACTTGTGTGGGTCGGCCTAGAGCCTGCGACAGGAAACGGCGCAAAACGCAACGCGGTCACACCTCAATTTCGCAGTGAAAAATGACCTTTTTTTTGCAAAGTGCCTAGCTATAGTTTTTGAACCCTACCTCTGCCGGCACCTAGGGAAACCTAGCAAACCTATACATTTTTGAAAACTAGACACCCAGGGGAATCCAGGATGGGGTGACTTGACTGCCTCCCACCAGGTTCTGTTACCCAGAATCCCTTGCAAACATAAAAAATTGTCATAAAAACCACATTTTCCCCACATTTCTGTGGTGGAAAGTTCTGGAATCTGCGTGGATCCACAAATTTCCACCCACCCCACGTTCCCCAAAGTCTTACGAGAAAAATGGTACCTCACTTGTGTGGGTCGGCCTAGTGCCTGCGACAGGAAACGGCGCAAAACGCAACGCGGTCACACCTCAATTTCGCAGTGAAAAATGACCTTTTTTTGCAAAGTGCCTAGCTGTAGTTTTTGAACCCTACCTCTGCCGGCACCTAGGGAAACCTAGCAAACCTATACATTTTTGAAAACTAGACACCCAGGGAATCCAGGATGGGGTGACTTGACTGCCTCCCACCAGGTTCTGTTACCCAGAATCCCTTGCAAACATAAAAAATTGTCAAAAAAAACACATTTTCCCCACATTTCTGTGGTGGAAAGTTCTGGAATCTGCGTGGATCCACAAATTTCCACCCACCCCGCGTCCCCCAAAGTCTTACGAGAAAAATGGTACCTCACTTGTGTGGGTCGGCCTAGTGCCTGCGACAGGAAACGGCGCAAAACGCAACGTGGTCACACCTCAATTTCGCAGTGAAAAATGACCCTTTTTTGGCAAAATGCCTAGCTGTAGTTTGTGAACCCTAGCTCTGCCGGCACCTAGGGAAACCTACCAAACACATACATTTCTGAAAAGTAGACACCCGGGGGCTTCCAGGGAGGTATGGCTTGCGTGGATCTCCCAACGTTTCCTTACCCAGAATCCCTTGCAAACCTCAATTTTAGCTGAAAAAATCACTTTTTCACACATTTGTGTGTGGGAAAGTGTGGCATCACTGGCCTCACACAAATTTCCTACCACCCAGCGTTCCCCCAGGTCTCCCGATAAAAATGGTGCCTCACTTGTGTGGGAGGCCCAAGTACCCGCGACAGGCAAGGGCCCACAACGTAGTGAGGCGACCTCAAAATTGCCTATCTCAAAACCACCTGGTTTTGCAAGGGGGTCACCTGGGTTTTGGCCCCGTGCTCGGCGGCCATCTAGGAAACCTACCAAACACACACATTTCTGAAAAGTAGACACCCGGGGGCTTCCAGGGAGGTATGGCTTGCGTGGATCCCCCAACGTTTCCTTACCCAGAATCCCTTGCAAACCTCAATTTTAGCTGAAAAAATCACTTTTTTCACACATTTGTGTGTGGGAAAGTGTGGCATCACTGGCCTCACACAAATTTCCTACCACCCAGCGTTCCCCCAGGTCTCCCGATAAAAATGGTGCCTCACTTGTGTGGGAGGCCCAAGTACTCGCGACAGGCAAGGGCCCACAACGTAGTGAGGCGACCTCAAAATTGCCTATCTCAAAACCACCTGGTTTTGCAAGGGGGTCACCTGGGTTTTTGGCCCCGTGCTCGGCGGCCATCTAGGAAACCTACCAAACACACACATTTCTGAAAAGTAGACACCCGGGGGCTTCCAGGGAGGTATGGCTTGCGTGGATCCCCCAACGTTTCCTTACCCAGAATCCCTTGCAAACCTCAATTTTAGCTGAAAAAATCACTTTTTTCACACATTTGTGTGTGGGAAAGTGTGGCATCACTGGCCTCACACAAATTTCCTACCACCCAGCGTTCCCCAGGTCTCCCGATAAAAATGGTGCCTCACTTGTGTGGGAGGCCCAAGTACCCGCGACAGGCAAGGGCACACAACGTAGTGAAGCGACCTCAAAATTGCCTATCTCAAAACCACCTGGTTTTGCAAGGGGGTCACCTGGGTTTTGGCCCCGTGCTCGGCGGCCATCTAGGGAAACCTACCAAACACACACATTTCTGAAAAGTAGACACCCGGGGGCTTCCAGGGAGGTATGGCTTGCGTGGATCCCCCAACGTTTCCTTACCCAGAATCCCTTGCAAACCTCAATTTTAGCTGAAAAATCACTTTTTCACACATTTGTGTGTGGGAAAGTGTGGCATCACTGGCCTCACACAAATTTCCTACCACCCAGCGTTCCCCCAGGTCTCCCGATAAAAATGGTGCCTCACTTGTGTGGGAGGCCCAAGTACCCGCGACAGGCAAGGGCCCACAACGTAGTGAGGCGACCTCAAAATTGCCTATCTCAAAACCACCTGGTTTTGCAAGGGAGTCACCTGGGTTTTGGCCCGTGCTCGGCGGCCATCTAGGAAACCTACCAAACCCACACATTTCTAAAAGTAGACACCCGGGGCTTCAGGGAGGTATGGCTTGCGTGGATCCCCCAACGTTTCCTTACCCAGAATCCCTTGCAAACCTCAATTTTAGCTGAAAAATCACTTTTTCACACATTTGTGTGTGGGAAAGTGTGGCATCACTGGCCTCACACAAATTTCCTACCACCCAGCGTTCCCCCAGGTCTCCCGATAAAAATGGTGCCTCACTTGTGTGGGAGGCCCAAGTACCCGCGACAGGCAAGGGCCCAAAACATTTTTGATAGGCAATGTTGATGTTGCCTCAAAACGTTTTGTGTCCTTGCCTGTCGCGGGTACTTGGGCCTCCCACACGAGTGAGGTACCATTTTATCGGGAGACCTTGAGGAACACTGGGTGTAGGAAATGCATGTCTGCCCAGCGATGCCACAACTTTCCCACCCAAAAATGTGTGGAAAAAGTGATTTTTCCACCTAAATTCGAGGTTTGCAGGGGATTCTGGGTAAGAAAACGTTGGGGGATCCACGCAAGCCATACCTCCCTGGAACCCCCGGGTGTCTAGTTTTCAGAAATGTGTGGGTTTGATAGGTTTCCCTAGCTGGCCACCGAGCACGGGGCCAAAACCGAGGGGACCCCCTTGCAAAACCAGGTTGTTTTGTGATAGGCAATTTTAATGTCGCCTCAATACCTTTTCGGCCCTAGCCTGTCGTGGGTACTTGGGCCTCCCACACGAGTGAGGTACCATTTTTATCGGGAGACCTTGGGGAACACTGGGTGGTAGGAAATGCATGTCTGCCCAGCGATGCCACAACTTTCCCACCCAAAATGTGTGGAAAAAGTGATTTTTCACCTAAATTCGAGGTTTGCAGGGGATTCTGGGTAAGAAAACGTTGGGGGATCCACGCAAGCCATACCTCCCTGGAACCCCCGGGTGTCTAGTTTTCAGAAATGGGTGGGTTTGATAGGTTTCCCTAGCTGGCCACCGAGCACGGGACCAAAACCGAGGTGACCCCCTTGCAAAACCAGGTTGTTTTGTGATAGGCAATTTTAATGTCGCCTCAATACCTTTTCGGCCCTAGCCTGTCGTGGGTACTTGGGCCTCCCACACGAGTGAGGTACCATTTTTATCGGGAGACCTTGGGAACACTGGGTGGTAGGAAATGCATGTCTGCCCGGCGATGCCACAAATTTCCCACACAAAAATGTGTGGAAATAGTGATTTTTTCAACAAAATATGAGGCTAGCAGGGCATGTTGGGTAAAAAAACAGTGAGAACCACGCAAGTCATTCACCCTTGTACTTCCCCCTTTGTCTACTACTCAAAAATGTAATGGTTTGCCTAGGTGACGACTGAGCTAGGGCAGAAAGTCCCCTGCTACCCATTGTGGAAAAAAAAATATCTTACAAAAGGCCATTAAACAGACACAAATATAAATCTAACACTCATTTGATAAAGCTAATCCACCACTTACACAGGTTGGTTTTAGCACCTCCAGAAACGCTGGCTTCAAAGCACAAATACTTATCAAAGTATATAAATATTGAAGCCAAGCCTTCTGAAGGGGAGCCATAAAGCCACATCACGGCACCAACCACTTTATGGTCCATTCACACGCCATTCACACACCACACACAAGACTTCCGTACCGCCAGCCACGGGCCCAAACAACCATATCACTTGCACTCACACAAACATACTGCCGCCATGCAAGGGCCCATCACATTTATATGCCACAAGACATAATGACTTTGACTATATTCTACCACCTGTCAAGTCTCCACCTCCTTCTTCCAGAACGTTACCGAACTCATGCCCAGTGAACCTATACTAATGACTTCCATGACAGCCACATGAGGCTCAGGAAGACATGTCTTTCATGCACCTTTAGTGCACTCACTATGCTAAATCCAACTCCTTCCAGTTTGTGGATGCAAGTTGGGGGTGCTCGAGTATGCCGTGAAGCCCATTCCTCGAGCTGAGCAAGCATATCTACCTTTGAAACTAAGGCAAAATGCTGGAAATTTTCAAAAGGTAACATCATAAACTATGAACGGATGAATGTGAAACAAGGGTAGTCCGTGACAACGTAGCATATGTCCAATCCACCGTTATGTGCAGTGACTGTAATGCACTTATCATACAGCAAACTGACCATCTACTAAGTTCTAACGGAGGATGAACATGGCAAGCAGCATTGACCCATAAGTATTGAGTGTGAGTGTGGCAGCAATGGATTTGAATCCATGGGTGAAGAAGAAGTCAGGACGTGTATCTATACTACCTTTACTATCTGCCTTCTACCTTTGCAATATTCCTCGGAAAGCGTACCTACCGTAAGCTGTTCTAACCCGTTCGTGTGTCTGTCCTCAGAGTCCTGACTAACCCTGTCCAATTGTTAAGAGACCCTATACTAATGCCTTTCATCTCTAGCTACTTGAAGCTTGAGTGAACATTTCTGTCACGAGCTATCAATGCTCTCACAATGCTCTATCCAACTCCTTCCAGTTTGTGGATGCAAGTTGGGGGTGCCCGAGTATGCCGCAAAAACATTTCTCGAGCTGAGCAAGCATATCTACCTTTGAAACTAAGGCAAACATGCTGGAAATTTTCAAAAACTTCCTAAAGAGAACATCATAAACTACGAAGAACGGTTGAATGTGAAACACGGGTACTCCATGACAACGTGGCATATGTTCTGCCCACCAGTATGTGCAGCGTGGGGACTATAATGCACTTGTCAATTGGCGAACAGAACAACTACCACGTTCTGGAAAGCAGATAAAGGTGTTGAGAAGTCCATGATTTCATGAAGTAGAGGAAGAAATATCCTGCAGCTGCTTGCGTAGTGAAGGAGTGGCCCACAGACAGTAGGTATCCATTCACACCAATTGAAAGGTTATCCTATTGGCAGCTCCACCTCAGTCAATTTCCCAGTATTTTGCTTTAGTGTGATACAACATAAAGCAAGTAGGAAAACAGAAGGCAGGCTTACTTGGGCACTGGGGACAGTAAACACGAGTCTCCTGCCTCTTTCCCTGCATCGAGCACACTTTACAACGACGACATGGTCGCTCCTTTTTGGGTGTTGCAGGAATTTTATCTGCAAAGTGTCGCTCCTGCAGCCTTGCCACGTCCTCCAGAACACATGAAGTGGAGGCTTCTGCTTCTGTAGCAGTAAGACTTTCAATTACAGACAACTGAAAGTCAAGGAAAGACATGAGTCTTCCTGTGGTGGTCTCACGATAAACAACATACGCATTGTATGTTGCCATCTGGATCAGGTGCGTAAACAGTTTCTTATACCAAGTGCGAGTTTTACGACTCGCATTGTATGGCTGAAGAACCTGGTCGTTCTTGTCCACTCCGCCCATGTACTTGTTGTAATCAAGTATACAGGTGGGCTTGTGGACTTCGGCCATCTGACCCCAAACCGTGACAGGGGAAGTGCTCTCAGCATGAATTGTAGTGAGCATGTACACATCGCGCCTATCTGAGAACTTAACTGCGAGCAGCTCGTTGGAACGCAACGCAGTGCTCTGGGATTTCTGGAGCTTCTTGCAAACAAGCTCCTGCGGGAATCCTTTGCGGCGACAACGAATTGTACCACAAGCCACGGTGCCAGCTTTGTAGAGCTCACTGAATAGCTCTACTCCTGTATAGAAATTGTCCACATAAAGGTTATAACCTTTGTGAAGAAGTGGCTGGACAAGCTCCCATACAATCTTTCCTGTGACCCCTAGCATGGGAGGGCAACCTACAGGGTTAAGAGTTGTGTCCTTCCCTGTATACACTCTCAAGCTGTACACATAGCCAGTCGAGCTCTCACACAGCATGTACAGCTTGATGCCATAGCGAGCGCGTTTGCTCGGAATGTACTGCCTAAACAGCAGCCGCCCTTTATACAAGATCAAGGACTCATCAATGGCTATATTCTTTCCAGGAGTATAAACCTCTGGAAACCTGGCAGACAAATGTTCCACGACAGGCCGAATTTTGAACAACCTGTCATAGTCTGGATGGTCCCGGGGCAATGCAGCAGAATTGTCATTGAAATGCAGCATGCGCTGCAATAGCAAAAACGATCTCTGCTCATGTATGGTGCAAAGATGGGGTTAACCAAACCGTGCGAGTAGACCAGTAGGATAGCAAGGTTGGTTTATGCACTACCCCCATTTTAAGTGTGAGGCCCAAAAATATCTTCAACTCCCCTAGTGAAGTGGGAGTCCACTTGCGCGCCCTAGAATGAGGCCCAAGAGTGCCTCCTTGCTCCCTCAGAAATTGTTCGGCACGCAAATTTGTTTGCTGCACAATTTCGTCTAGGAAGTCAACACCAAAAAAGAGATGGAAGTAGTCAATTGGCAAAAATTTGCCGTATCTACTTTACATCCAGCGTCACCAGTGAAAGGCGGAATTTGGGGCTGAACTAAATTGGGAGGCTGCCAAGACAGCACTCCGTCTGTGCTTGCGGCCGCACGTGCCTGCACTCTGGGTTGCTCTAACCTGTTACGGGTGTCCTGCTGCACAGACTGTGCTGGCAAAGGGACAGCACGACTGACATCGTCTCCTTCAGAATCGCTGGACGATGAGTCATCGGATGGAACTGCGCCGACTGAAAAGTCACTCCCAGATTCGGCTCCATTGTCCTCTCCCTCAGATGCTGTCTCAGTATCTGCTGTCTCAGTCTCTGATCCTGCCTCAGAGCTGGACTCCAGAACCAGATTTAGGGCCTGGGCAGCATCCATCCAACGATATGCCATCTCTGCTAGTGCCTAAACTATCCTTTTAAAACACAATCCTACGTAGAAGGCAGATAGGTTGTTGGTTTTAAAGTGTAGGTGGGTGTGTGCGCGTGAGTGAAGTGTTTAAGTCAATAATGACGAAGTCACCTTACCTTTGCGAACTCTGTACGCTCTCCAAAAAGACTAAGAAAGAGAGAAAAAAGACACAGTATTACTTTACCTTGCCACATACCCATCATCGCAGCCTTTTAGCGCTGGTGGGAGCCATTGCAACCATCATTTTGGCGCCAAGATGCCTACGGGTGAACGTGTGCTTTACAATTGCACACTATGACCTCCTTTGATGCGCCCACTACCATCCTTGCAAACGTGCCCCTCATCTCTCCATAGCCCCTCTCTCACATAGACAATTAATTCCCAATGTCAGAGCGCTCAATACCTGGTGCAGGCAGCAACGGGTAGAATCCTTACCCGATATTTAAATTCAGAAACACAAAGGATGCCGCACTCCAAGACCGGTTTCAGAGTTGCTTTATTTTCACCACCACTACCACCAGTCGTGGTGAAAATAAAGCAACTCTGAAACCAATCTCTGGAGTGCGGCATCCTTTGTGTTTCTGAATATATATATATATATATCCAAGCTCCGTTTCCTTGTTTCCCAAAACGAAAAACAGCACTCGCGTGGGCCAATAAACTCTACCAACTGCCCCGCGAGTGCTGTTTTCTTTTGGGAAACAAGGAAACAGAGCCTGGATAAATATCGCGGGCGCACCCCGCGTTTGTGAAGCACCCGTCCGCAAGTGCGCCGTTCACTGTGCATCAAGGAGCATATATATATATATATATATATATATATAGCAACTGACAGTATCCCGTGCGAGCGCGCACACATGGGACCACGGACTCAAGATTAAGCTGTAGCCAAAATGCGTGCTTACAAAAGAAAGGTGCAGCCTCAGACGCGTTTCGGACACCGACTGTGTCCTTGATCACATATATATATAAACCATTTCCGAAATCTTCATAAGAATCGGTCACCGACACAAGGGTAGCATTGCCATTCAGGCTTGACGTTTATTCGATACCTTTGCTATAATATATATATATATATACACACACACACGGACACATATATATATATATATATATACATAGATTTTATCTCTACATATATTTATATACATCTATATACATATATCTATACATATATATGTATATGTATATAGATACATATATATATCATTCACTCTTTAGACTTATGTATATATATGTATCTATATACACATACATATGTATATAGATACATATATATACATATATCATCTACAGAGAGAAAGAGACTCTCTCTCTCTCTCTCTCTCTCTCTCTCTATATATATATATATATATATATATATATATATATATATATATATAAAGAAAGATCTCTCTCTTGCTCTAATTTTTTTTATAGCTATGGCTTCCCTGGGGGCCGATTGTGGCCCCACGGAAAGCACATAGGTATAAAAAAAAATGCCCCCACAGGGGGTCGGCCACTGAGCAGGAGGACCGACCCCCTGCCAATATTGCCACCATTGTACTTTTTTTTAAATTATTTTTAGCATTTTTGGGGGCGATCATGCCCCCAAGGAAAGCCAACATGGGTAAATAGAAAATATGCCCCCACAGGGAGTCGGCCACTGAGCAGGAGGACCGACCCCCTGCCAATATCGCCGCCATTTAAAAAAAAAAAAAAATTCGTTTTTTTTCATTTTTGGGGTGCGATCGCGCACCCCAAACAAAGCCAACTTAAAAAAATTAAATAAATATGCCCCGGGGCGAGGCCGACCCATTACCACGAGGGCCGACCCCCAAAGACATCCCTGGTGTCTAGTGGGGTTTCCTGGCCGTGGATCGCATCGCTGCCGCGATCCACGGCCAGGAAACCCTTTCAGGAAGGCCTCGTTTGAAAGGGGAGACTCTCCCTTTCAAACGAGGCCTCCCTGAAAGCTGGGGAGGCCGTTTTCGGCCGGATTTCCCCATCGGAGTCGAGCGCGGCCTTACCTGCTGCTGTCCTCGGCTCCGGTGGGGAAATCAGTGACGTCAGAGCGCCTCGCGCGCGCTGACGTCACAGATGGGCGGGAGGGGCGGGGGAGACGCGGAAAGCCTTCCACGTCTCCCCCAGGGGAATTAAAAAAAACAATCTCCGGTGCGATGCACCGGAGGTTTAAAGGGGGCCCTCCCTGGTGACGGCCAATGGACGTGCGCCGCACCAGGGAGGTAGTGCTTGCGTCGGCCATTGGCCGACGCAAGCACCAAAGGGGTTAAATAAGAAGTTACAACTTTTTACAAAAAATAAATAAATAAACAAATGAATAAATTAATCTGTAAACATTTACAAATACATATGCACTTATCACTCTTCAATGAGCCTTCGTGGTGCTTTGATCACACGTCCTAATCAGGTCATCGGAATCCAGGAGCTGGCAGTCGAAGTGTCAGTAATCTGCATAGGTGAGGTGGAAACAACAGCAGTTGCAGGATCATGAACTGTCTGTTTGGACCCAGTCTCCACAGTGACATCGATGTTTGGTAAGTGATGAGCCACATGTCTGAAGTGAGAAGAATCTCTCGTCAGGGACTTCCCAGGATGTTGGGCAGTCACCATGTATCTGTGGGTGGATGTGACAGTAAAGGGCTCAGCTTTGAACAGGCATGATATTTTCATTTTCTGGATTGTCTAACTAGGACTCCATCTCCTCTCTTGAAAGTGATATATTTATCATGACAAAAGCTTGTCAGCATAGATTTTCATTTTCTGTTTGCGACTAGAATCTTCTGTACAACTGTCTTTCTCAGTCTTTGATCTGAGGTTGGATAATTGAGGTAACTAGGTCGTCATGACTCTCCCAAACATTAGGGTTGCGGGTCTTTCCCCTGTAGCTGAGTGAGGGGTTGATCAGTAAGCTCGAAGAGTGGTATTCAAAACAACCTTGAGGTCGAGCTTCTCTAATGCAGCACTCTGCACAGCTTTCTTTAGAGTACTTATGAATCGTTCTATAAAGCCATTGGCCTGGGGCCAAAGAGGAGTACTTTTCTGATGCTTTATGTTGAGATGGCTGAGAAAGTCTCTGAACTCTCAACTATTGAAGGGTGGGCCATTGTCAGATTTCAAGATTACAGGGACACCCCATGTTGCAAAGATGCCATCCGATCTTTCAGTAACCTTTTCTTGAGTGATGGTTGAAAGATCTTCTACCAGTGGAAAACAGCAGTATTCATCAACAATGGCCATTAGATGATGTCCATTCTCAAGAGGACCAAAGAAATCAACAGCAATTCTCTCCCAAGCATGATTAGTCAATTCTGACATGTTAACAGGTGGTGAATAATGTGTGATGAGAGACAGTTGCAACTCTTTGGTCGAGATCAGGAAACAATACTCTGTCTCGAAGAGCTCTCTTTGTGGCAACTATTCCTCTGTGTCCTTCATGGGCTACTTCAATTACTTGTTGTGTTAGACTCTTTGGGATGACCATTTGTGTACCTCAAAAGATGAGACCTTCCTCAGTTACACACAGTTCATCTCTGACATTTCTGAATTTTAAATACTCACTGTCACTGGTGAGCAGTCGAGAGTTCTGGTTCCACGATTGGTGAGCAATAATGTCTTTAAATTTCAGTATGTAGCTAATTTGGCTCGTAGCAGTGACCATTTTTTCTAAGGACATGGCAGCTGGTGTGCTTAATTTTACTAAGAAATTTATTTAGGCTTCAGCTGTCTTAGATGGAGTTCAAGGGCATTGTAATGGCACTTTTGTCTTGCCCTGGATGGTGAACAATTGTATAGTTGTTTTCTTGTAATCTCAGACCCCAAAATTCAATACGATTAGGCATCTTGGCTTTAGATTTGCCAAATATTGTCAATAGTGCTTGATGATTGGTCACTACTGTGAAAGACTCTCCTTATAAGAACACATGGAACTACTCACAAGCCCAAACCACTGAAAACTTTGTTACTCAGGTTGTGAATAAGCACGTTCAGTTTGTGACAAGCTTTTTCTGGCATAAGCCATGATTGGGCATTTGGCTGTCTATTGTGCTGTGCAAGAATTGCACCTAACCGGACAGGGCTAGCATCAACTACAACCTCTGTTGAATGATGCTTGGGATCAAAGTAGGCCATTTCAGTGGCATTAGGATGGCTTGCTTGATTCTCTTGAAACTTTCCTCGCACTAATGTGATCATTGAATCACCAAATTCTTTTTAGTCAATTCTCGTAACGGTGCACTGACTGTGGCAACATCTTGTATGTATCTTGAACAGTAACTTGTCATCCCAACCAATGACCGTAATGTAGAAATGTCCTGTGGGGAATTAGCAGTTCACAGTGCTTGCACTTTGGCTGGATCAGGTGTCATACCCCCATCAGAAAAAATACGGTCAAAGAATTTCAATTTTGTCTCATGGAATTCACATTTGTCAGCATTCAAAGTCAATCCAGCATCATTTAGCAAATGACATACTTGCATGAGAGCTTTGTCATGCTTTCTCTGAGTAGCTCCGAAGACTATTATGTCATCAGCATAGTTGAAGGCATTTACAACAGGCTGTGTGATACGTCAAAACACCAAAACTCAGTCGCTTATAGTGAAACAGACCAATGTGTGTAGGAAAGGTTGTAATGTACGTGCAATTCTCTTCACATTCCAACTGGTGATATCCTTTGTTTATGTTGAGTCGAGAGAAAAACTTGGCACCATTCAATTGAGTTATCATATCAGCAATGTGCGGCCCTGGATGCCATTCTCTCTCAATTGCCTTGTGGGCCTGATGCATCTCAACGCAAATCCATGCAGTGCCTTCACTGTCTCTTTTAGGCACCCATGGCGTTGGACCAGTGGAGCGTTCAATGACTTAGTGTTTGAGCAACAAATTAAAATCTCTTTCGACAGCTTCTTACAAGTGAAATGCAATTAATCTTTGTCTTTGGACAATAGGACAAACATCCTTGTTTATATGTAGCTGTACTTTCATAGTCTTGAGCTTTTCTGACCCGTGAAATAATGGAGGATTTCAACTTACTATTTCATGATGAGCATTCACATTGTAGTTCACTGATATTAGTCCCATATCGGCAGTGGTGTTGAAACTGAGCAGACCGGCACTTGAAGCTGTACCTTGAAGTGCATGAAAAGGTGCTTGCACCATAGTTTTCTTGTGTTTCATCATAGCTACAAATGAACCTTGACGTTTTAACAGTATGGACAAGGCCCATGTATATACTTTAGTTTTCGTTTGCGTAAGTTGTGGTAATCGGGACAATTCACAATATTTTTCCTCAGGCATGATGTTGATCGATGCATCACATTAATAATAAAAGGGTATCCATCACCCATTTATCTTCTGGCAAATCTTTGGACAATGTTTGTGGGTCTTTGGTGATTTTTCATGTCGATCTTCCTTTCATCTGTGTTTTTTTCTCACATTCGACTAGTCCCACATGTGCATGCCTTTCTGAAGTAAACATCGATATTGCACAGTTATCATGGTCACTTTAACTTGAAACCGAGACTGAGGAACACTTTGGTGATGATTTTGGTGACGATCAATTTCGTTTGGTGTCGATTTGCCTCAGTTGGTGTGACCGCTTGGCCTTGTGGGAGCGCGTTGAACGTAGTTGATGCAACGCTCGATCGGCCATTTTGTCTTCACACTGTGTTGCACTTACTTTTCCCTTTCCCTTGCAAACCATCATAAAATGGTTTGCTTTGCCAAAGCTGTTGCAAATCTGTCCAGTGGTGGGACATCTACCGTTGTGTTGAAATGACAATCCACATCTGAAGCACATTTTATTTTTCTGTAGAGATATTTCTTTGCGTCCCTCAGCCTTACGCTTTGGCTTACTTTTCATGTTCATCACCGATGCACTCTGGACACCTCCGGCCTCCATGTCAGTAGCTTGTCGATTCGCACGCTCTTCAGCGCGGGCAGCCGTGAGGACTTGCTTTAAGCTAAGAGTTTCCTCAGCATTCATCGTCACAAAAAATCTGACAGACATCCATCTATCACTCTGAGGCGTGCAACTTCCTCATCATTAAATTCATTGAACTTACAGTGTTTTATAAGAAGATCCAGTCTCTCAACAAATTCATTGACGGTTTCACCTACTCCCTGAGGATGCATTGTTCATAACCTACATTTGGCACTGGATTGAACTCGACATCCAAGACTGCTTTGATGTGATTGTATGTCACTTCACCATCCTGTGGCATCTTTTTATGGCCTGTTTTACACCTTCACCAGCCATGTTCTTCAGATACCTGATAATCTTTTTGTCATCTGTTTCATCGATTGCCTCCATGAAATCCTCAAAAGTCTCTATCCAAGTAGTCCATCTATTGCCAATATTGTGGTTTTTGGCAATATCATATAATGATGCCGTTTTTAAGAAAGCAGCAGCAGTATAACCATTGGTGCACAACAGTGGTCTCCCTAATGCTTCTTGGTGAACATGCTTATGCAAACTATCTCTAGAGCCTTGTGATGTGCTGGTTTCAGGGTCAACCTTGACAGTTGGTGGAGCTTTGGCCTTGACCTTGCTCTCCAATGAATCTCTTTATTTTGAATGGAGATCTGTGGAGTTGTTCCGAGCCCCCACTCGCCAGTTTTTGGTGGTGGGCCACTTTGTTTCTGGATATCTCCACATGGACAACCCAGGCCCTCTCACTGGGGCCACTCCACAGCAGGTGGTGGTCTGATGACTTTTCCTTAGTTGTTTAGGTAAGGAGATAGGTCTTTTTATATTCAAATGATTTGATAAGCAGATAAAGTTATGATATTAAATTGGCTTTGCGCTTAAATGTCTCTCCGTAACCACCTGATTGATCACTGCTTCATAGCACATCAGATTACAGTTTAACAACATGTACTGGATTGTCACAATATGCTGTTTTTCAAGACCTGGTTGCACCTGCCTTTGGCATTATCACTCCATATGACATATAGTATTAATTTGCGTAGTAGCAGTGTACCTCGGTTTGTGGCCTTTCATTCAATTCCCGGCCATCTATGTGTAGATTTTCATTGATGCTTTCTTTGTACACAAAAGCTTTACACAGGCTCGTGTTGCACTGAGACTCCACAAGTACCAGCGTTGATTCAGCACTTCGACTGTGGCACAAGTGGCACGCACAAGCAGTTTTCTGGACCAAGGCAAACTCTCTGGGAGAGCGCTGTCATTCTACGGGTTACTTATCCGCTACTTGTTGCAAGTTGTAGAGTCCTACCCAATCTGGGTGCTCGCCAATGACTACACCACACACGGAGAGTAGTTATACACGTCTGTATTCTTCTTCTTGTAAGCAAGAACTCAACGTTCTAAACCTGCATTCACTTCATTACCCCCCAACGCTTATGTCACAGGTTTATGAAACCAAAAGAGTTCTGTCATTCTTTATTTACATGGCACTACACTTTGGAACACCAGAGATGAAGAAGCACCTCCAAGCTTTCCATTCCAGGCACTTGTCATGTACAGAACAAATGCAAAAACAACAGTTGATGGACAGAATGCAGAACAATGTCATACATTCACCCCAGTACAGAGATCTGGGCCTAAATCCATCGTTTTTTGCTCACCATGCCATTCCAGTTTGAACCCAGCCATATGCAAATCAGTCTTGACCCTGTGCCTCATGGGAACAGTCCAGCCCGAACTGCCAAGCCAGGTCCTCCCTGGACTGGAAACAAGCATCCTAGGACCGGTTTCGGGGTTTCACCCCTCTTCAGCCAGGATAGCTAGATTCCAGTGGCATGGAGAGCACGGGACCCACGTCTGGGCATACCCGTCCCACTCGGGGTGACAAATGCAAAAACAACAGTTGATGGACAGAATGCAGAACAATGTCATACATTCACCCCAGTACAGAGATCTGGGCCTAAATCCATCGTTTTTTTGCTCACCATGCCATTCCAGTTTGAACCCAGCCATATGCAAATCAGTCTTGACCCTGTGCCTCATGGGAACAGTCCAGCCCGAACTGCCAAGCCAGGTCCTCCCTGGACTGGAAACAAGCATCCTAGGACCGGTTTCGGGGTTTCACCCCTCTTCAGCCAGGATAGCTTGATTCCAGTGGCATGGATTAAACCCAGATCAGTTGACTGGGGGTGAGTGCTTGCAATGTTCAACACTCCGTCCATCATCCCCTTTGGTTTTGCTATGTTTGCCCTAAGTTGGCAGGGTATGCCCAGACGTGGGTCCCTTGCTCACTTTGCCACTGGATTCAAGATAGCCTGGCTGATGACGGCTGTAAGCCAGAAACCAGTCCCAGGATGCTTGTTTCTGGTCCAGGGAAGACATGGCTTGGCAGTTCGGGCTGGACTGTTCCCATGAGGCACAGGGTTAGACTGATTTGCATATGGCCATGTCTGAACTGGGGTGGCGGAGTGAGCTAAAGAATGATGATGGATTAAACCCAGATCAGTTGACTGGGGGTGAGTGCTTGCAATGTTCAACACTCCGTCCATCATCCCCTTTGGTTTTGCTATGTACAGAACAAAGACACCAGGAAAACTTGAAGGAGAGTAGGTGTCAAACTCCACTGCTGGGCTATCCCTGGGAACAGGGGACACACCACCATCTGAAGTCTTCCAACAAAAAGGAGACATGGTGCCTGAATACAGGAACATAGACACCTATTGTTTGAGGTGCTTTGAAACAGTAGTTGCGGGTGAAAAGAGCATATCTATCAGTAAAAATCTTGTTGGGGCGCTTAAGTACTGCAAAAAGTAGGGGTTTTTTTGCATAATTTTTCAATCCTGCTCCAAGTGCTGATACCCTTGCTTAACATCATGAAACATTTAATAAAATGATGACATATACATTTTAAATTACTCTGCACCCTTTTCCCTATAAACCCAACATCCCGTTACTAAAAATGATATTACAACATTTTAAAAAATTACATTTTTAAATAAAATTAAAAAAGAAAAATAAGCAAAAACATTACAAATAGCATAAACTAAAAAAAATACACTTAAAAAAACCAAACCAAAAATCGATAATATATACAACTGTATTTTTAACATCGATATTTTAAACATCGATATTTAATACTAAACCAATCTTCGATATTTTTGACATCGATATTACTTACCTCGATATAATGCTGCCACTATATTCTTGACTCAATATTAATGTGACTCAATATTTCCTACTCCATATTCTTTCTCTTCACCCCAGGCATGGAGGGAAAGACAGAGAGGCAGCCTGCTGCTCAGTGCTGCAGATATCATTAGTGCAGCAGGTACAGTTGCATTGGGACCAAGGAGTGTGAGAGGCTCACAACACCATAATTGTGTGGGGTAGAGTTCTGTGGTCAATTTTTGTTTTTGTGTGACGTAAATGCTCTTTTATACTGTTCACATTTAGTGCAGAATTTTGGCTACAGAAAAGTATCCCTGAAATGATCTCGTACTCCCAGCTCCCTGTGCTCAGCCTTACCATCCAGGTAAGGCTCCCACATGTCTTGCCATAAAGTTTTGAAGGCGGGCCCGACCTCAAAACATTTTCTTAAGCAAAAAAGTTGGAAGACCTCTGCTCTACGGGCATGGTGGTTACTTAAGTCTCCTATCACCCAGTAGAAGTGATTGTTCCACAAAAAGGACAGGGATTGATTCGGTCTTGATACTAATCTTTTCTCTCCTTCAAACTTGTCTTCGCCCACAATGGGTCTAAAGATCAAGTGGACATGAAACCTCCATACATATACTGGGTCATTCCCTTTTTCTGTTTCTTCACCCTCTGTTTCTCTACATATCCTTACTTAGGTGCTATTAGGCTGTATCTGTCTTGTGTGGAGCTGTATATGTGTCTTTATGTTTATTGCCTTTGACCTCCATAATGAGCTGGGCAGGTGGGCATGAGATATTTACCTCGCCTAAAAGTCCTGGAGACAGCTGCTGTGAGGGGGAGCCAAGGAGGAGGACTAAAGGCCCCTACAGGACCCGGAAACCACCACAGGAGAGGCGAGACACTCTCCTCTGCAAAGCACTATTTTGAGAGCCAACTCGCCTGATGCACGAGAAGTACTAAAAGTGCTGAAGACTGCTGTGGTGAGGCCGGGGAGCCCTGGAGGAGGACTACATGTCAAAGAAATCCCCACCGTAGAGGCGAGCCTCTCCCCCCTATAAAGTGCTATTTTAGGAGACAACTCTACCATTGTGCGGGACAAACTAAGAATGCTGAAGACTGCTGTAGTGAGGCCAGGGAGCCCAGAAGGACTACACGCTACAGTAACCACACAGGAGAGATGAGACCCTCCCCTCGTTAAAGCACTTTTTTAGCTCCATCTCTCCCGCTGCACAAAACACATGCGTGCTGAGCCAGGGCAAAGCCCAGGCCAACAGCGGGCCAGTCTTGTCCTGTCCCACCCCACCTTGCCCATTAGCACCAGGGAGAGGCCGGAGAGTGCTAACCCCCTTAGCACTGCCAGCAAGTACTGTCACTTTTCTTTAGTCAAATAGAGGACTCATAGCTGTGGCCTACTGGAATCTGGCCCTTGTTGATCGTTGACAGTGAATAGAGGTACTTTGAATTTTACTGTCGCCAATAACTTGGTTAATTTACCATATTTGCGAGAACTATTCTCATCAATAATTATATATCTTGAAGTCTAGGATTTGTCTATACTGAAATCAACTATTGTTCATGCAGGAACTGAGTTACCTTTTAAACATAAGTTACTCATTTTTGCAATCTTAAGTTCTAGAGATGAGGGCCAGAGGGTACTTACATCTTTTTTAGGGTGTGTAAGATTGGTTGATAATGAAAGCTGAATACAGTCCTTGGTCTTTTGGAATACTGTTAATACACAAATAAGAGTGGGCCAGCTATAGCTATACATCACCCATTTCTATTGAATACTTATCAACCAGTGGGGTACCACCCAATTATAGCTGCCTTATGCATTGCAGGTCAAAAGTCAAATGGTGGGTAAACATAAGACTGCTGGGAGTCCGCAGCACACTGCCAAAGCCAAGAAACGAGTTAGACATGCTGCTGAAAATTACACATAAAGAGTGATCAGGTTTGGTTGGTGGTCTCGGCGACATACAAGATGGTGGTACCACGCTGAGCTCCGGAGCAAGCGTGGAGTTTTTTTATCATTTGGGTCCTGTCACACAGACAGTGATACTGGAAATGCATACATACCTGCCACTGAGAGGCCAGTGAGTCATTTTATCTGCCTCTTCCATGCCTCCTCTTTGCAATTTCATACGCAGCCAACCCGGGAGTCTCTCTCTTCAGTACAGAATGCAGCGTCTGCCATTTTGAGAGGCGTTTTTGCACAAGCCTATCTTCAACATGGTTTTTCATGTCTGCAGCCATTATATTTCAACTATTTTATTTCCCAAATTTGCTTAATCTCTTCAACTGGCCCCAGGGACTTATTTCTTCAGTGTGGTGGATCGCGCTTGCCTTTCTGTGAGGTGTTTTGTGTGCACTATTTTTCAACACGATTTCTTCACGACTTCAAACCTTGATTTCCAATTGTTTTATTCTGCACCTTTGCTTGGTCTCTTCATCTGGACACAAGGGTTTATTTTCGTCAGTGTGTAAGGACGCACCTGCCAATTCTGTGAAGCATACTGTGCATTTCTCTTGTGGAGGAGGTATTTCACTGAACTAAGTCATTAAGCTTGTCACATTGCTTCTCCACACATTTCACTGCTGGTTACGATGTTTTTTCTCATCACACAAGACAAATTTTGCTGTTTTATAAACTACAATATATTTTTTCCTCACTAAACAGCAGGTTTCTCTCATGATAACCCCTTTCTCAACTGTGTGCCGCTGGTCATAAGGAATCCCTCTCTCTCTCTCAATATGCACAACCTTATATGTAGTTACTTTGAAATGCTATCCCCTTATGCCAAAATGTTACTACATATTATAATCTCTCTCATTGGAACTCTACTTTTCATCTCAAACTTCCACTTATAAGACAAGTCTCTTATTATTACCTATGCTGCGTCCCTCTTGAGGTCTTATTTTTAAACTGTTTTAACAAACAATATTGTGTGATATATGGGGAAAATACAGAAACTTAAAATTACTGGATCATCAAACACCAATTCGCTCTCTGACTGTGCTCTACAAGATATGGAGGACACTATCACTCAGAAATCAGATTCTGTCCCTGTAACAATTTCAAAGTCCTCTGCAGCTGGTAAAAGTCAACTAGGATCTAATAAAAGACCTAAGAAAGACCCTCCCTCTCCAGTCAAATCAACTCCCATCTCTATGGAAGTGATACTTGATGAGATCCGTGATTTAAAACCCTTTATGGAACAAACTAATAACACTCTACAACATTGGTCCTCTCTGGACACACAAGTTTAAATAGGGAGCAGAGGATTGATGACTACAAGATACACCTGCACGTATTGCGCATCTGGAAACTGAGATCTCAACACTTAAAAAATACCCTGAGGACCCTGAAAATTGCAACTGAAGGAACAATCCTTGAATGTATGGCCTCCCCGAAGGCACTGAAGGCCCTGCTCCAATTGCATATGTAATGTAATTTACTGTAATGTAAAAGGATTTGCAGAGTGTGGACTAATCACCCGTGAGGGTCTCTAGGTGCTGAGTAGGTGCGGAAGGTCTGGAGCAACAGTCGAAGAGCCAGGTCTTCAGTTTCTTGCAGAATGTTCTGAGCGAGGTGGCTGTTCTGATGTCCTGGGGGAGGGCGCTCCAGGTCTTTGCTGCAAGATAGGTAAATGAGCAGCCTTCTGCCCTGCTTCTGCGAATGCAGGAAAAATGTGTGCAAGTGACAGCAAGGAGGATCAGAGGTTGCGAGTTGGCTGGTGGAAGTGCAGACAGCCGGTGAGGTCGGTGGGTCCATTCTGATGCAGTGCTTTGTAGGCGAGGGTGAGTATCTTGAAGTGGGAGCATTTCTGGATAGGGATCCAGTCAGTGGTGGCTGGTGATATTTGAAAGTGGTGGGGTGTAAACGTTCAGGATAAGTGCCCGGTGGCAAGCAAGCCTGATGGTTACAATGGGAGTTCGGTCGGGTTCTCCCCCTGACAACATTTTGAAAAAAGAGTGGGCAAACAGTGCATTTTCAAGCATATTTGAGAAAGGAAAAAGGATAATAAAGCAATTGTGACACTGTAGTTTTTACATCAAAAAAGAGATCTCATATGATAATGATGTAGGTAGCTGCTTATTCAGTATAACCACAGAACTTCATACTATAAATACATCAACTATATTGCCTTTTGCGCCACAAATGGGTTAGTGTCTTTTTAACAGTTCACACTGTCATGTTGATCACGTCTGGTGTTCTTTAATTTGGTAGTCCATGAAAAAGAAGCACAATGAAATGAAGTGATTTTCTTAGGATCCCACACTTCAGCCAAGCATTGAAGCCAGCATTTGAGATTATGTTTTCCTTTCACAATGTTAGTATGCAATTCAGCAGGCTCTTCTCAATAGGTGTTTGCCATATCCGAAGAGGGAAAAGGTTGATCAGATTAAATTACATCTTTTCAGAGGGCTTAAGCAAATCTTTACATGCAGTCTCATTGGGCAATGGGCCTGGCGCCACGGCACAAAGTAGTGCTGAAAAAGTATGTGTGTGACCCCTGCCTGCGCTAATTATATTTTTTTGATTTCTAACTGAGTAGAAAGACAGAAACTGTATTTGGCGCTGGAGGGGGTTACACATACTTTTTTTTGCACAATATGCATATGCCAATCAATAATGCCAGCATCGGCCTCCTTGGAGTCGGAGATTATAATACGTGTGAGACTCACACGACGGCACATTAAACATAAACCCTCATAAAAGGTCATGCAGCCATATTCTCCATTGTTAAAAATCATAAATAGTTACTGATTCATGTCTACTATTAATTCAACTGAGAGCAAGGAATGGATAACAAGTGGTGCAGTACACAACATTGACAAAGTAAAGACTGAGCAGGAGGGGAGGGGTACAGAGTGTGTGGGCTAGAAGGGGTGCGGGAAAGGAGCGAGTACAGGACAGGAAGTAGGCATCTGGGTGTGGGCAGCCAGGAGTCGGGTGGCTAGTGATGGGTTTAGGCAGCAGAGGAACCGGGAGGGGCTGATTGGTGGGGAACAGAGACTTTTGGGTACAGGCAAGGCACACGAGAAAGGCTGGAGAGGCAGAAGAGGCAGGACAGAAGTGGGGGGCAGGAGGGTCAGATAGGGATGGGGTTCAAGAGAGGAAGGGTCAAGGCAGCAGTGAGACTGGCAGGGGCTGAGCCATGGGTTTCCAACCAACAACAACAGCAGCAGATAAAGTGATAAAGTAAAGACTTAGGGCTTTATTAAGAGTACAGCGGTCACAGTGGTGGTCCGACCGCCGCCACCCCTGCGGTCCGACCGCCATATTACGATAGAGATGGTGGAACCGCCACAAGACCACCACCTGCACCGAGATCCAGGATTCCGCTGAGGTGGCAGACATACAGATTGTTCATGCTTTCACTTTTGTTTTACATTCCGAGTTAATTAATGGAATATTAAGGGTTTAGGTAACCCTACTAAGTGACTTAGAGTTTTATTTCATTTAGCCAAGCTTGGAACAGATGTTGCATTACTTCAAGAGTCACAGCTCTCTGAATTAGAAGCTAACAAATTGAAAAAATGTTGGGTTAGCAATTTATTTATTTCACCTGCTATGGGGATTAAGAATGGTGTACTAATCTACAAATCTCGTGCATAAACCAAGAACATGACTCAGAAGTCAGATGGATTATAGTTAAATTGCGTATTAATAATGTTCCAATTATAGTTTTCAAAAATGATGGCCCTGTTTCCATTGATATTATATTTTGGGCTGCTATTTCTAACAAAATACATCACTATGATGATGATTACATTATTTTTGGGGTGACTGTAATCAGGTTATGGATCCCATATTAGATAGAAGCCCTAAAGTGACGTTTGTCCACACTAAACTGCATACACAATTAAGATCTGCTATTGAAAGTAAATCTCTAGTTGATGTTTGGAGATTATGTCACCCAGATCTCCATGAACACACCTTTTATTCTCAACCTCATCACTCTCAGTCTTGTATAGATTATGTATTTTTTAGTAACAATGTATTTCAACACACTTCCCATTCCGATATAGGATCTATCTGAATCTCGGATCATGCCTCAGTATTCACAGACTCAGATCTTATACTTTTTTCCCCACACCTAGGTAGATGGCATATTAACAATTCCCTATTATTAGATGTAAATTTGTCTCTCAATTTGAGGAATTTACTCAACAATTTTTGTTCTCAATAATACGAATGACTCTTCTTTCCTAATGATATGAGACTCCTTTAAGGCAGCTCCCAGTGGTTTTATCATTATTTTTGACTCACATAAAAATAAACTTTTGGAAGTCCAATCAAAATACCTTCTTTATAAAATGTAAAAAGCTTGAGTATACATATTGCAACTCAAAAAATGAGGTTTCTTTACCGCAACTTATAGATGCTAAATTAACTATTAATTGCTTAACTACTAATGCTGCTCCTACATATTTATTAAAAAGCAGTGCAAGATATTATGGAGGCCAGAATAAGAGGGAAAATTGCTTGTCAATTATTTAAAAGTCAAGAAAGATCGCACTAAAATTTGAATCTTTTGATTAACAACAATGGCGATGTCCTTCTTAAAGATAATGATATCTTAAATGAATTTCATTTTTATTACAATTTATACACTCCAGAAACACATCCTTCCATATTAGATATAGCTAACATTTTCAGTCTATTGAATCACCTGAAGCCCGATATATCGATTTTACCTCTCTGGAGAAAGACACTTCACTAACAGAACTCACTCAGGCAGTCTCTTTCATAAAAAGAGAGCAGGCCCCTAGACCTGGGGCTTTAATATTGAATTTTACAGTCATTTTGCAAAAATTCTTCTTCCTAATCTTTTACTTTTATTTAATTTTCTCATCAAAAATTAAGTTTTTCAATGCACTTTTCAGGAAGTGATGATTTGTTTAATCCCAAAAGAGAACAGAGATTATAAACATTGTAAGAATTATCACCCCATATCCTTAGTTAATGCTGATTATAACATTTTATGTATTGATCACATTTTACCAGATCTCATTTGTTCAGAGCAAACTGGTTTTTTCAAGGGTCAACTGATCTCAGATAATGCTCGTCTCTTTTTCAACATCTTAGGTAATGTCTCTAAGTTAGACTACCCTTTGGCCGCTATTGCCTTAGACACAAAAAATGCTTTTGACAGGATTGGATGGGATTTCATGTTTGCAGCACTAAAATGAATTGATTCCCCCCTAGACTATGTAGTTTAATTTCTTTATTATATACTAGTCCTAAAGCTGCCATATTTGCTAATGGTATTCTATCACATTATTTTCCTTTGTTTAGAGTGGCGCACCAAGACTGTCCTCTATCCCCCCTTTTTTATTATTGCACTGGAACCCTTTTTGAATAAAATCCGGTGGGACCCAAACATCTCATTACTTCAAATTGGAGAGCAGCACATAAAAATGTCAGCCTATGCTGATGACATCCTACTATACTGTTGTCATCCTACCAAATCTCTCCCAACTTTCCTAGAACATGTTTCTGTTTTCTCTCAATTGTCAGGTTATCGGTTAAACACTGACAAATCTGAAATACTACCTTTAAATATTCATTGTACTAAACAACTTTTTGACTCTGCAGACTTTACTTTCCAACCTGTTAAAATAAAATATCTTGGACTATGGTTCACAAAGACTAGTAGAGACACAATCAAATTAAATTTTGATCACATTATTAAGTCCTTAAATTATACAATTTTAAGATGGAACCCATTGTTTCTTTCTTGGTGGGGTAGATTGGACCCTATTAAAATGATGTTGACATCAATAATAACATACATTGTTTCTATGATCCCAATTCATACACCAGGATTCTATTTTAAAATAATAGATTCCCTACTCTAAATTTCTATGGAAGGGAAAGCCATCCTGAATAGCTTTGTCATCCTTTAAAAGAGGTAAACCTGAAGGTGGCCTTAACGTCCCAAACTTTAGGAACTACCACTATGCTTTCTCCTTACAACAATTATCTCACTGGCTTAATCTCACTCACACCACTTTATGGACCTTCCTAAAAAAAACCCTAGTCGTCCCTTTTGATTTCACAGAATTATTATCATTTACAAATAATATTTCACAATTACGTACTCCAGTTATTGCACAGTCACATCACATTGTGTCACCTTTACTTCCCTCCACTCATGTTTCTATTGCTAACTTTCAACAACAATCTATCTGGAATAACTGTATCATCCAAATCAATAACTCTCTATATATTGGAAAACATGGAGAGACTGAGGAATAAGTTGGATATCTCAACTTTTTTATAGCAACCAGATCTTATCCTTTTTTACCTTTAAAACAGATTTTCCTTACCCTCTTCTTCTTGGAAACAATATGAACTTCTCCAAACCAATCGAACCAATTTACTGTCAAAGATATCCCAGACAGCTACTCCTACCCCCGAATCTGCAGGGTCATTTTGACTTTATCTACTAATCCCAAAGCCTCTTCTATGTATCAGATTTTACATTCCTTTAATGATAGACCTAAATATAAGACTGAATTAGCAAGGGAAGTAGATATATTGGAAGGTTGGCCTATCAGTCTATGGAACAAAATGTGGTTTAAAATTCATAAATCCACTGGGGGCTGCCAACACGTTACAAACACTTTATTTTATATATCACAGTTTTTTTATTTACCCTCATGAAATTGAAGCATTTTGCTAATAATCTAGATCTGTCTTGTAGGTCCTGTAATTGCTTAAAAGTGGATTTTAAGCATATGTTATTTGAATTCCTGCTATTTACTGATTTTGGAAACATGTATGGTGCTAAATTAACACAATTTTTCAAGTCAATATCCTCTTTAATTTTCAAATATTTTCTTAGGTGGCATTTCGCCGTACTGGTCTGTATTTGCTCAAGCTCATAAAGTGGTAGATTTACTATTAGCTGTTGTCTTTCATCTAATAACATCCAATTGGAAACAGGCGCATAATGTTACTTTCCAATCTTGGTGATACGCTATATGTTTTAACCACAGACTAGATACTAATTATGTCACTCCCATCTCCTTAGCAATAAAGAAAGAATTAGTATGGCTTCCAATTACTATTTTTTTGTCCACATGTAGTTTTCTTGCTAGTAAGAATATCTTAAGTCCTGCTGAGGTACAGAAACCACCTAAAATTAGTATGTATAATTCCTCTCTGTCTTTATTTCTAGTTTGTATTATTGTATTATATAATGTTTTCTCACTTTTATAATATGTCTATGGCTTATTATTATCCTTTGCACAAATTTGTTTGATAATATGCTCTTATCAATTTTCCCTTTCCTCCTCTCTCTTCTCCCACTTTATAACATTCCTTATTGTTATTTTTCATTCTATTTTTTTTGCAGCAAACAATGTGTGTTACTTTTAAGATCATCAGAATTTTAAGTACTTTTTCACTGTACATTCATATTTTCATATTTTTAGATTGTTGGTTCTATTTAGTTATTATTTCTTTTATCATTATGTAACTGCTGTCCAATGTTCTAAATAAACTTAAGCATAAAAATAGAGGGATCAGGTTTCTTCTGGTCAACTGTTGATTGATAAGCAATTAATTACAACTTCCAATGTTTTACAAGAGACCTCACCTTATATATACTGACAGCATGGGATGACATAATAACCGTGAGTAGTAAATAACTCATATTGTAAATTTCACTCAGAAAATAGGGCCTACATGCAGAATTCAGTGCTTACTGTTTCAGTATTTACCAGGCATTTTCTTCTAGTAAATTTCGTCTGGTTTGACCTGCCAATATTTAACTGGAGAAAATTGCAGTGGTTGAGGTAATGTCAGCGAAACTCAGAATTCCAATATATGTTATGACTGAAGTTACTGCACATATTGTAATTTAACAGCCCGCTCATTATCGGTGTGTGAGAGCCTCTGTGTATTGGTTAACAGACATGGGTATGCGGCTCTTCATCGCTTATCTGGCCTCTTTTACTACCATTTTTAACTCACCATCATATCCAGATTTCTCATACTGTTTGTCCCTAGCTACCCCTAGATTTAAATCTCCTTCTCTCTCCTATCTCCTTGCCTATCCTGTGGCTAATCTTCCGCTCTTTCCTAATTAGATGAGAACGATTGAGTTCCACCTACCACGTAATTGTGGGTAAGAACTTTCCAAGCGAACGTCTGCTTTCTGATACCCTCTTTCTTGTTCCCTCCTGTCATTCTTCTAGCACTCAAAGATGGCTTTAGGGTTACACAAGCAACCATCACAAGGCATGCCATTTGGGGCCAGACTTACGAACATGTGGTGCATACCAGTGTAGCATGCAAAGTCGATGTGCTGCACTGCATCACCTGGAGAGACCAGAACTGCATCATATCTTCAAAGAAATTGCTTAGTTCTGCTGCTCTGCACGAACAGAGGCATACTTGCGCCATAGCACATGGGTGTCTGGGTTTGAGGTCAGGATAGATTTTGCGCAGGAAATACTGCCTTCCTGCCCAAAAACTATCCTTTTAGGCTATTTCCTCTTTGTGTGTGTGCTACAGAATGCATCACACATGCAAAGAAGAAATAACATGGAGAAATAAAGATATTTCTTCTCATTACCTCAGGAAGATGCAGGTTTTTGGCACAAATCCATGTCTACAAGTCTTTGCAGATATGGGTGTGCGTCCAAATCCATGGGTGGATGTACCTAAACGCCGACGAACCACCCATGGAAAACCTTCCTTTCGCAAAGTAACCGCAAATAGCCATTTGCGTTACTTTGTAAATACCAAAAAGGATTTTGTATCAGGTCTGTGTTAAAAAAAGTCACACAAACTTGAAGCAAAATCTTTGTAAATCTGGGGCTTGGTTTGTGAGTCTTGTAAACTGACCTTAAGAGCACGTCTTAAGGTCTGTATGTCTTAAGGTCTGGATGTTTGTAGGCATGTTGCTATCTACTTGTTTGCCATCTCTTCCAATGCTTGCATAGATGTTGTGTGGTTGTGCCCCTAGAAGCATGCATTATAGAAAAATCTAATCTTATTGGCTTTGTCAGTGCTTGTTTGTGTTAAACTTGTACCCTGCTCCAAATAAAGAGGCGGTGGTGTATAGCACATCATCCGTGGGCCTTTCAACTCAGTCTGCCCCAATAATGCCTTTTCCCATAGGAAATGTTATCTTTTATCTACCCGGGAGGTTTCTTGACATCTGAAATCTTTAGCAAACATAACCAAGTCGTCAGGGTCTATGATGTCATCATAGAAAGTCATGTGTGGACACAGCCAGGGCTTCCTACATTTCGGATGCTCTACAGTTCAGAACCCCCAGTCATCAAAAGCAGCAGTTGTTTCAGCTGTGCTGAGTCACAGCCTCCTGTTTCCTCCACAGGGTCTGCGGATTTTGGAGTCTGTGCCCCGGTCTGTTGACACAGCTCTGAAAAGGCCTCTTGTCTCCAAAGGGTCCGGTGTTCATATTTTACAGAAGACCCTGGTTCTCAGAAAGGCAATATCAGGCCCAACCAGAAAAATATTTAGCACATACCGGACACAGCAGCAATGTATGTTTCTCTCCCTCTTCTACTGCTGTGGCCAATACCAAACGATGAGGTGGAGCGCGAAAAAGAAAAACAGGATGCGCTAAAATGCTCAATTGAAAAAATAATCTACATATAGCAAAGGGGCATATTAGCAAGACCGGCGATAAAATTATCGCCGTTTTAGCGGCAGGAAACTGCCGCTAAAACGACGATAATGGGCTTGCTAATATGCGTTATGGAATTCCAATAGAAGCCCAGGTTAGATGTCCTGCACATCTAACCTGGGCTTCTATTGAATTCTATAACGCATATTAGCAAGTCCATTATCGCCGTTTTAGCGGCAGTTTCCTGCCGCTAAAACGGCGATAATTTTAACGTGGGTCTTGCTAATATGCCCCAAAGTTCCTTGCACCCTTTTATGGAGGGATTCAACGCCCGAATCAGAGGATTTGTTAGAAACCAGGAGAAATCTCAACTTTTTTCATCTAAAAACAGAATAATGTATTAAAATACCATAGTTTATCGGCAGAGTCCCATCAAATACGACATTGGCTATCAAAGACAGCCATTTTACGAAAGATGCTCAACAGTTATCGACAGGCACTGCTTTTTATGCATCGTGCAATGAGGTTAAGTGGTACAAAATAAAAATAAATACAAAACAAGTTAAACATGGGAATACACTTTGGCTCTCATTACGTGGCCGTCATTAATCCCGACACGACCTTAATGCACACGGACAGGAATTACTGATATGGAGGGTTACCGTAATTCGAGATGCAAAATTACGACATCATTATA
This sequence comes from Calotriton arnoldi, assembly GCA_963921515.1. Taxonomy (NCBI): domain Eukaryota; kingdom Metazoa; phylum Chordata; class Amphibia; order Caudata; family Salamandridae; genus Calotriton; species Calotriton arnoldi. The sequence continues at coordinate 773,884 of CAWUFW010003843.1, forward strand.
ATTTTTACCCACAGACATTGGGAGTCACAATGAAAATGTACGATTCTACAGAGATTTCCGGAAGCTTTTCCAAAATATCCTGCACTTTTCCTGGGACATATCAGCCATGTGTTCACTCGTGAAGTATGTCCCTGGAAAACCCCTAGGGCATGGTATTACCACATATCTCATAATACGAATCCGAATTACGAAGGAACTTGTAATAAGGGGCTTTGTAGCATGTGACAGACCAACTGAAAATCATTTTAATCTGAGATCGGATTTATCCCTGTTTTATGGCCTCATGTAGATTATAGAGGACGGCCTGCCATCCTACTGCCCACCAAATTTACAGATCTAAGTCGGCCGTGCGGCGATCTCTGTGCCTTCAGACGAGCTGCTGCCATGGTGTCTCCTCTGAAAGCTTAGGGGTGGGTTAGGTACTGGCAGTGGTTAATTTGTAAAAAAAAAAAAATTTGCTTGGGCTCTTCTCAGGAGGCAGCTTTGACCAGCCTATTCCTGCTGTTAGGCTGCCTAACACAGAACCAACAAACCCTACAAGCGGGAGAGGATGCAGTGTAATGGCCAGAGCTGCCTACTTCAGAGCTGGGGAACCAGGTTCGAGTCTCGGCGTCTGCTCAACATCCTGTGATTCTGGACGAATCCCTTAATCTCCCTGTGCCTACCAAAAATGAATTTGTCCTCAACTGGTGCTCAAGCGCCGGTGTTGATGATTACGGTGCAGAGCACCGGAAATCACCGGCTCAAATTAAGCACTGGGTATTGGGTGTAAAGTCAGCTTTGTAAAGACTGTTTCCCTTGGGTTACTACCTGACATGGAGGCAAATTCAGGACGGACTGTAAAAAATTCAGGGCAAAAGTTAACAATTCAGGGCAAAATTGGGAGCAGCATACCCCACTAGTTTATCAATGCATTTAATTACTATTTTTTATATTGCACTACTTATTCACTTTGCTGTGTATGAGATTGCCTAAAGGTATGGTACATTCAGATGGCGTTGTTCTTGTTCATATTCTTGTTCAATAGTAAATTGATGTCCTTGAGCACAGTGTCAAGGGCATCACTCCTACCCAAATACATACCCAATCTTTCTTTTAGAGAAAGCAATAGCAACATTTTTATTATGCTTCTAAACATTTCAATACCCATGGCAAACAGTTTGGTAAACATTAAGGTAAGTGACCTTTTCACCTTCTGCTAGCTTAGGCAAGTTAAAAAAACGCATCTGGCTCACCTGACCCTCCACTAGATGTTAAACCCCCAAAAATTAATGAGGCAGATTGTGTGGGTGACAGTCTCACACCAAATGTCAGAATGTGAGGTACCCACAACTTGTCTGTAGTCTCACAGCACCAAGAAGGCCCGACTGCTGCCTGAGAGTGTGCGTCAGGGATTCTATATATCTCAGAACTGGGAGCCGGACCATCAGACAGAGAATTAAAGAGCAGGATGAAGTCAAGATCAGATGGGAGATCTGCAGCAACTGATTCGAAGGGTCATTGCTAAGAACCGGACAAATAAGATAGAGAAGAACAAGGCAGAACAATTCATAAAATCAGATAGTCTCAGCAAAAAGTCCAGAAACAGAAAAGGCTTTGTCAAGTGGTTGAATAAGCAGGATCTGCCCACCCTGGGAAACTCTACTAGTGCGATGGTCCATTGTTCGTGCTTGTGGAGGGTGGGTAAGGTATGGATCGTTGGAATGTTGGGCCAGGGCAATTGCCCACTCTGTCCATGTCTTAAAATGGCTCTGCAGTCAAGCCAAGCCTGAACCAGGTGTCAGGCTCATCCCTAATTGCCAAAGCGCATGCAGAAACTTCAAAATATTTTGTATTCAAACAGCAGCGGCTCCTCTGAAATGGCACAGGAACATCTCCCCACTGACTCAGAGCCAGCAGCTAAAAAATAAAATGATATTTTATTATTGTTTTATTTTTCAGCTGCTGGCTGAGTCAGGGTGTGTAGGGAGGGGCAGGACCAGGCCATGGGAGGGAGGAGGAATGGAGTGGTATGTGCACTTCTAGGTGTGCATGTCTGTTTGGCCAGCCATCTTAGGCCGGCCAAACAGACATGTGCAGTTAGGTTTCTCCAACCCAGCTGTATTGCACAGTTTGGTTGCTTGGCAATAGCATGAGAGCAGCGTGGGATTATACAGGGAGTCTATGATGCTGTCCCAGTGTCTGCTGGAATCAGGAAGCAGAGGTACCTCGAATTATTAAACCCCCACCTCGCTCCCCCTCCCACGCTCCCCCCCCTTGCTCTCCTCCCACCCCACCACTTTTTGTTTGTGTCAGCCGTCAGTGGATACAAATTACACAACAAACAAATTATAAGAACATAATAAAGACTTTCAAATATAGAAAATGTTTCCTTAACACAATGGAAGTGTTTCAATTTAGTATATTAGATCATAACATTGCTTTGACGTTTATTTGAATTGGAAGGTTCTAAACAAGAGCTTTAAAACAATTATTAACCCTCCCTCCAGACAAAGCCATGAGTGAACAAAGCATACAAATTGTCAGATGTCTCTTATGTCATGACCAATTTTATTTTTATGAATGGAGGAACATTACAGGCTATTGAAGCATATAAAACTGAGGTTTTTACACAGGATCCATCTTGAACTGAATTACTTCAATGTGCTCTCAAATGTCATTATCAAGTAAACTAGACACATGGAAGTAATTTGATTTAACTTAAATCACACAATTTAGTCATGAGGATGAGCCGGGATTTGAAACCAGGTTTCCTGGTCACACAGTGCAATTAAGCAGCTGACTAGATTACTTTCTTTTTCTCAGTCACATTTAGCACCAGAGGACAGTGTTTTTGTACAATTCTGTCAGATGAATAGTACACTGTGTTAAGTAAATACAGATCACAGGTTAACTTGACACAAAGTCTAAAAAACAAGGTATATAGTGAGGGTGAGGCACTGTGGGACCACATATGCTAACATCACTGGCTTTCTCAGTGGTCAAAGGGCATTAATAAAAGTATGGATACTGTGATCCTGAGTGCAGTGGAGATGTGGTCAGTGAGCATGGAGGGGGAATCAAAGGCATAACTAAAAAGAACAAAATATTCTGACTATTTTTTTATTTTTCACCATCAGGTAACTGCATATAACATAATGCACACCTTAAATGAAAAGTAAATGCAAGTTTAAAAAAATCAGTGGGACATACACTATTTTATGTTATGAAACCTGTTGGGTAATGTGATTGCTGCAGAAATGTGTGTGTGTGTGTGCGTGCGTGTGCGTGTGTGTGTGTGTGTGTGTGTGCAACCAGAAGTCCATAGAACTGAATTCTGTTTGGCTCAGCAGGGAACAGTGACTTGTGTATTTTAGTGCTAAGAGGTCCCTGCCCATCACAGAAGGCACTGTGAATGTGTAAGGCATTATATTACATTTGCATTACACACATTATAAGGTAGGCTGCCACAAAATTTGGACATAAATTTAGGTTAAAATCAAAAAAGTGTTTTCAAAGTGTACATTTTAGTAATTTAGAGATTGCACCTACTGCAAATAGTTTTACAACTGTCCATTAAAACTACACACTCCACAACTCAGCTTGTAAGACCCCCCTCCAATACCTCTCAAAAAGAATAAAGTGTCTCCATCAATTAACGCCACTGCTCCAGCTCTCAAGCAGCCTTTACAATTACAGATTAACCAACTGCACAGATCTGCATTTCTTTTCAGGCAGCCGGCACCCTGGCAAGAAGGCTTGTTTCTTATTTATGTGTCTGCCCCTCTCTCAGGATCACAGCACAGGAGATCTTCCACTTCAGCGGAAGCATTTAAAGTGTTACAAAGGTCTTTTAGCACAAAGGCTAAATTTACGGACAAATGCTGTCCATCGAACAGCGCATTAGGGTTAATTCACTGACAGTTCCTGAAAATTACGGACGGGTGGTCACCCTATGTCTCCCTCCTGGGAGCACTTTTGACATTTTTTTAATGTGGTTTTATAAAATAAAAATACTTAAGGGGCACCCCAGTATCCCTTTCATAATGAGTGCTCTTAGTATGGTTAAAATTGTGTAAGTGGGTTTTAGACCTGTCAGCTGTCAGCTTTAGGGTGGTCTTCCCCACAACTTTTTGCCTACCTCCTCCATTTTTCTGACCTTGTTTTTGCTGACTTTAGGACTGCTAACCAGTGCTAAAGTGCTTGTGCTCTCACCCCTAAACACTGTAATATTGGTCATCCCCAATTGGCATATTTAATTTACTTCTACGTTCCTAGTAAAGTGCTCTACATGTCCCCAGTGCCCATAAATTAAATGCTACTAGTGAGCCTGCAGCACTCATTGTGCCACACATTAAGTATCCCTCTAACTATGGCTCAGGCCTGCCATTGCAGAGCCTGTATGTGCAGTTTACACTGCCATTTCGACCTGTCATGATAAACCTCGCGCCAGGCCTAAACCTTCCCTTTTTATACACATACGTCACCCCTAAGATAGGCCCTGGGTAACCCAGAGGGCAGCGTTCAATGTATTCAAAAGGCAGGACATGTACTTTTAAGCTTTACATACCCTGGTTGTGAAAACCCCCCAAATTTGTTTTTCACTACTGCAAGGCCTATCTTTCCCATGGGATAACATTGGGATTATTTTATTACATCTTTTAAGTGCAATTCCCAATTGTGAAGAGATAGATTTTTCAAGGTTAGTGTCCTTGGACTCCCAACTTAAAATCACAACTGATGTCGAAGATGGATTTTACATTGCAAGTCTAAAAGTGCCACATTTAGAATGTAGGCATTTTCTTACTTTAGCCATTCTGTGCCTGCTGCCTGTCTCTAGATACACATCTGGGGTGGGTGACAGCTGGGCTTTATGTATTCCCTCTAGACGGTCACACATAAAGGGAGCTTAGGTGTGACTGATAGGCCATCTACATCCTGATGAACCATCCGGGGCAGGATGGGAGGGAGGAGCTGGACACAGACTCACACTTACACCTGAAAAGGTAGTGTCCTGTCACCACACAAAGGGCACACAAAGGGCTTCATAACCCCCTGTAGTAAGTTTGGAGCCAGGGCAGGAAGGGAGGAACTTTGTGCACTTCAAAACCTTCTCTGAAGTCTCTCCCACTTCAAAGGCACAACTGGGTATAAGTACTGTACCTCTGACACCATGACTTCAGTACGCTTCTGGACCTGTGAAGACTCTGCCAGGAAGGAGACTTGCTGTGCTGCTGAAGGACTGCCACTCTGCTGGACTGCTGCTTTGCTGGACTCATGCTTTGCTGTGCTGCCCTCCTGCCTGCTGTTCCCCTGCCTAGGTGAGAAGGACTGGACCTGCATCACTTGAACCCAGAGTGACTCCGCCGGCTTGCCGGCTTGCCTCCTGATTGAAGTCTCAGCGACATAAAAGACTTCCAACTTCCCTGCATCTGCACCTGGACTCTGCCATCTGTGAGTCTACCCCGCCAGTGTTGCCATCCCAGTCCTGGACCCTTGGAAGTGAGGCATAAGGTGTTTCTTCAAGCCAATCCACACATCCTCATCGGAACCGGAGTCTTGGCTTTTGCATGGCTCAGACCCAACACATCTTTGCCTTTGCGTGGATCAGAACCGGTGCATCCTCATTGTTGCGTTGAGCGGACCCAGCACATCGCCTTCAGAACCATCCCATCACCCTCAGAACCGAGGAGCAGCACATCGCACTCGGAACCGATGCATCACCACAGTTGCACGGAGAAAATCGATGCATCTCATCCACTGCGTGGCTCGACACAGACGCATCGCTTCAACTGCACATTGCATCGTTGTCGACGACGACGCAGTCCAGATCAAGGTACTTTTGTTCAGCAGGACCAATTGGGTACCTGCGTCCAGCCTGCGCTCCATTGCAGTTGGCCTGACTTTTGACTTTGCACCAGTCCAGCGTGACCAGATATCCCAAAAAAGCACTTATTGCTTCTAATCATTATTGTACAGTTTACTCTTTAAAACTTCATATCTCGACTTCTACATATTGGATTTTTGTTGTTTTGGTCTTGCTTTATTTATAACATTATTCTCTATTTTTCCTAACCTGGTGTGGAGTCTTTGTGGTGTTTTCACTGTATTACTGTTTGAAGTGTTGCACAAATACTTTACACATTGCCTCTTAAGTTAAACCTGACTGCTCTGTGCCAAGCTACCAGAGGGGATGCACAGGATAATTTAGGGTGTGCTGTGACTTACCCTGACTAGAATTGTGGTTCCTGCTTGGACAGGGTGCATACCTCTGCCAACCAATACCCAATTTCCAACAGTGGTTATTCTGGGGATTTTGTGTCCATACACCTGAGAAAAGTCGACATGTTTCAGCTCTCTCAATGTGGCCACTGTTGTTCCAAGGCTTTCATCAGGACTCAGTTTCTGTCCCGTATCACAGGGTAAATCTTACAGGCTGTCCTGTCCCAAATCTGAAGTGGGTACACTTTCTTGACCTGAAGAAGAGTAGAAGAGTACTGGACCAGCTGTTGGTGGCCTGAAAGGAGCCCTGAAAGACTGGACCAGCTCTCTCTTGTATCCAGGACAAAGAAGTGGACTCCAAGGATCTTATGGCTGACCTCCTATTTAAGCTACAGAAACACAACAAGCTACAAGAGGTCTTTCCTGCAACTGCCTAGCTGACCAGTGGACCCCACTGTTGGCCTCTGCCTTACACACTGTGAGTCTCTTAGTGGCTCTCCTGAGTGTTTGGGGGGCTTTAGAAGTGTACTCCCTTTGTGGATTGAGACCTAAAAGACTAAAGTCAGAAGGTAAAATCTTTGACCAGGACAAACCTGGTTGGTGTATCTGGCCAGCACTCAATCGCGGTCAGTGACAAATTGCGCGTAAGTCCTGATCTACTGCGACCATTGACTGTCATTGGCACTTTATGATTCTTGGCGCGATTACTCCCTACAACTTAAAAAATGTATATATACAGCTCCCCTTACTTGATTTTTGTCATTTTGATGTCATTTTGTTTGTTAACGTTTATGCTTTTTTCAGAATTTAATTTGGGATTTTTTATATTTTACATTCCGACTTTATTAATGTTTTGCTACTGCATTAAATACTTTACGCTTTGTCCTAAGTTAAGCCTGTCTGCTCTGTACCATAGCTACCATGGAGTTGAGCTCAGGGAAATTTAGTGACTTGGAGGGTTCACCCCGACAATGGTTGTGATTATTCGTTGAAATGGGCAGTCGCTGACCCCAAATAAAAACCCAAATTCTTACACTAGTTTTTTAAAATTTTTGTCCAAATTTTCTACTGCTGTGACTGGACTTGGTTGACCATGAATTTTTAAATTCATTTCATCATTCTTTCTGTGCTTCATGGGGGCCGAGATGGACACCAGTTATTATTGTTTATTGCAATTTTACAGATTTGTTTTTAGAAATGTTCTGCTATTGTGATTAGTCCGAGGGCCATGGTTATTATTTTCAATTACTTTAATCAATGTTTGTCAGACAGACAAATTGGACCAGTAGTCAAGCTAAAGGCTATATGCGCATCACTCAATCACTAGATCACCTTCAAGAGTGTTGAGCGCAGGCTATACTCTGGCATTATCAACACAGCTGCCTTTCAAGGCATGCATTAGCATTCCACAGTTTAGTGTTTTCCATGCAGAAAGCTCACACAGCGTCCTATGTCCTTGAACAGTTCAATGCCTACAAATGGTTCAAACCTAGGGATGCCAGGATTGGCTTTATTCCTACTGACAATGGAAGCAAAATATTCAAGGCCATGGAACATGAAGGATACTTATAAACACGTTGTTTAGTACATTGCATCAAACTAACTGTGCAGTACTTCTCCTAAAAGAAAGTATTCCATAGCGTGCTGATCACCTGTTGCATGATTTGCACACATTTAGATATTTCTTTAAAGGGTGAATATAGCTTTAGGGTCTTTCAGTAAGCTGAGAAATGCCCCGTAAAAAGTCTTTTACAGAAAGCTTTGACCTGTTGGCACTCCATCTTGTACATGTTGTAACGGTTGAGCAGTACAAGTATATAATGAAAATGTGCTGTAAGGGAGAGGGGATGCTGCTGCCAAAACCAATACATTGGAGGTTGACAAATGGGTGCTAATTATCACCAGGCAAAGCCTGCATTATCTCCTTTCTAGAAATTATGCGAAATATCAAAACATTAGGCAAAATGATCTGTTATTAATTAAAATCATGTGTTCTGGAACCTCATGTCCAAAATGGACATGAAGACGCATCTCACACTAAAAGTGAAAAACTGCGTATTACAGGCCATGCAAAGTAGCCATTTTGAAGGGTGTAGCACTCCAGACTGCAGCTTGCTTCTGATTACCTGTTCCCCTACCCAGCCCAGTACAGTTTGACCCTTTTCCTATCCATTTTATCATGTTTTCCTGCCCCAGTGCTATTATTTGTTTGTTTTTTTCCTGCCTGTCCTCTTTTGATTTTTTTTTTACTCTCCACCATGTCATGGCAGAAGCAGGCAGAGGATCCCGCTCCACTGGTGCCACATGTGTGCACTATTTTAATGAGGAGGAAGTGGTAGTATTATTATTTTATGTGCAGCACCATCTCCACCTCTTGTTGCCATCCATGGGAGGCCTGAGAAAGGGTGCACACTTCAATAACGCACACTCCACTCCACTGCACTACTCAGCAGATCATGGACTACTAGGCTTATAGGAATGACCAAGAGTAGACCTGCTCTTAGTCACCATCGCCGGAGCCAAGGTGCTAGCAATAAATAAATATTGTTTTTTTTGCTTTACAATAGGCACAGTCTGTCATGAGCATATGCACCTTGTGTCAAGATGTTGTAATATAAAGAAGTCCAGGTTTAGATTAGGTAAGATGATTTATTAAGTAGTTAAGATCAAGAGCTAGCCCTTTAGATATCGCCAGTAGGACATATCCCCTTATTACTCCAACCTTTGAATGAGTATACTGTGTTTGTTGCACTTGCCACCTGGTCACCCAGCTCGGTCTCCTATCCTCTGGGTGTTTCGTGTGGATTTAGGATTCTTGTTGGAGATCTGAAAACTCAAAGGATCCACAAAACTGCACGGATATCCATGAACCAGTATGAGATCTAAAGGCCCCAAGATGCTTGGCCATTTTGTGTGTGACCCTATTTAAACCCCATCCCACACTTCAGCCCTTGCTTGTATTCTTAGCTTCACCACAGAGAAGGCCTGACTGAGTTGCCTCATGGATACCTCTGGTTCTTCTCAACTCTTCAGCTTGCATCATTCATCTGTCAGCATTCCAGCTTCAACTACTCATCTCCTGCACCCAGAAAAGAATCTGGATCTGGATTAAGGTTAAGGTTAAAGAAAAGAAAGTGCTGTTGATGATTATCTCAGCTTTTAAAAGATCCAGCACAAGGTTACCAAGATTTCTCAACATCATTTAAACTTTTCTTTGTTAATTTTCAAAGAGCAAGTCACCTCTGAATGATATTCTAGAGTCTAGCTTGACAATTAGGTCACCGAAAATATGGAAAGTAACCACACTCTGTGATGTGACAGTGTAGAAACTATTTCATTGCAGTGATAAAATTTCGACAAAGATACTGATCTGTGCGAGACTGTTTCTTCCTTCCAAGAGAGAAAGTGGACTCTGAATTGAGAGACTCTTGCCCTAAAGTAACTATAAATTGCAACCCTACCATGCACAGTGTTATTGTCAGTGATGTAATTTCAGATGACATTAGGGATGTTATCCATGCAGTCATTGAACATGCCGTGAGTGATGTAATATATGTGTGTAGAAGAAGTTCATGGCGAGGGCGCATGTTATAGTTACTTTAGGGCACAGGTTATAGTTACTTGAGAGAACTACAACTGTTGAATTTCAGTGGTTTTGTTAGTTTAAACATTATGTTTTAACAAAGATTTTCACCTAACTATAAAGTCCCTTTAACCCTTGGTTCTTTTAGTGAACTTCTAAGCTTCTTTTTTAATGTAAAGTAAAATATTATTACCATTCCTAACTATAACGTTACATTAACCTTTGGTTTTTTCAGTGAATATGTATATATTTTCACGTCGGGTTCAACGTAGGCCCTGGCCAGCAGGCAGGCCCTACGCCCAAAACCCTGCTGGTGGCCAACCCCCTTTATTCATTTTTAGGTCTCGCAGACCTGCGTTGCAGCGCGCATGCGCTGCTTGCTCTGCGAGGCTTTTTGTAATAGAGTAGATTTCAGAAGGGGACTTGAAGCCCCGCCCATCATTCCTATTGGCTGGCGTCATCGTTTATGCCAAACGCCGGCTTCCGATTCAAAATGAGGCTTCTTTGTTACTGCCCTGTCTCCTTCTCGGACGGCCCATCCGGACTGGATTTTTCACTTGCGGCGTTACACAGTCTCCTTCATTAGTCGGGACGCACTATATTTTTGTCACAATGGCGACAGCTTGTTTACGGACCCCAGGCGGCGCCGCGTCCTCCTGTCGCCATCTCCCTCGGGCGCCGCCGGGGCCTTATTTATTTATTGTTACTTTATTTCAGAGCGTGGCGCCCACTTTAGGGACACCGCGCTCCGTTTATTTATTTATTTATTTTGACTCTCACTCCCCCTGCCCCCTTCCTTGCACTCTCTCGCTCTCTGCCCTTCACCTTCCTCTGGTTTCCTTTGCGCTTCTTCTTTTCTCTTCTCTCTCGTCCCCGTTTCTCGCCTTCTTTTTATTATCGTCTCCTCTCCCTCCTCCTCTTCTTCCCTTGCCTCCTCATACCCCGTCCCTTCCTGGCAGGTCTCTGCACCTCGCTCAGCTGTGCTAGCATGTCCCGTAACTCTACCCTTCCCAAGCCTCGTCTTTTACTGAAGTTCAGGCCTAGAAACGGGAACAAGTAAGATTCCCCGGTGCCCCTCTCACCCCACTCCCTCTTACACAAACCCCAGCAGCACACCACACACACACGCACACCGAGAGCGCTGGGGACTGACACCCTAAACACAGCCCGGCAGCCACGTCCTGCCCGGAGAGAGCCGGGGGGAGGCGGGATCTCGTCCCGTTAACCCGGAGCACGGAGAGGGTTCGGAGTTTGTTTGAAGGAAAGTTTTGCTTTTATGAAAAGTATGCGAGGTGTCAGGAGCACAGGACCCCCGAGCTCTGTCAAGCGGAGCCCTCGGTCCGTGCCAGCCGCCGTACCCAAGGCAGCCGCGAGCCCCCTGGCACCAGGAGGCAGGCTGGCACCAGCGCAGGAAGCAGCGCGCGCCGGCGGGGGCACCGTGGACGGGTGAAGAAAGAAAGTGGAGACAGCACTCACTCACAGAAGCACGGCGTCCCCTCTCCAGCCTCCCAGCGCATTTGGTAGCTTGCGGCGCTTTGAAAACAAGCATTTGCAATGCAATAGGTCTCGCATTTACGCGAGTTTAAGCTGTTGGCATTGTAAATGACGATGCCTTTTATTTATGTTTTAAAAACCAAAACATAAATAAAAGGAATTGTCATGTACAATGCCAATAGCTTAAACTCGCGTAAATGCGAGACCTATTGCATAGCAAATGCTTTTTTTTCTGGCACCTCGGATCCACCAGGATTCTCCAGGGGGCCGTGCTGGGTGTTGTGGTGGATCCTAAAGAATTAATCATATTTTGACCCTAAGAGGGTTTCTCTGGGACCACCCCAACACAAGGCCCCTTATATCCAATTTTGATGAATTTTGTAGGACTCAAGGGCCAAGTCCCTGAGTCCTTAGATGGCCACCGCAACTTTATCCTGATGTAACACCATATTATAAAAGGGTGCCCTTTTCCATAAGGCAGGCCTATTGGCTGTGTTAAGGTGTCACCACATGAAGAGATATATAAGTTTGGCCTACTAACTTGAAGGGGGCACACTAATATAAATGAGGCAGGCCTACTGGCTTTGTCAAGGGATTCTTCCATCAATATGTATGCAGCAGTCCAACTGGCTTTGTTAAAGGGTCACCACATCAATATAAATATAAGGCAAACCTATGGGCTTTGTCAAGGAGTCACCAAGCCAATATATATGAGGCAGGCCTGCTGGCCATCAAGGGGTCACCACATCAATATATATAAAGCAGGCGTGCCAGCTTTTTCAGGGTCTTATCACCATAATAACAATAACCACATGTTATACTTTAGCAATATACCACCATTAAAATCAATGGGATCAATAATCACATTCAAATGCATCCATCAGAAGTATATGCATTGTAATGTTTTTTCAAAGAATCTACCCATAAAGCATTAATATTCAAATCAATCTCAAACACGTTTTAGAGTCTTTCTTTATGTGTTTTGGACCATGTAATGGAGCCATAGGAGCAACCATGAGAGATCTAAACTCCAGAGACCAAAAGCAAAAGCTCTACCTCTTGGAGTAGTTAAAATGATAAACCTGGCCTGGAGGAGATATTTTCAATGCCCCCAGAGACTTAGGGCATGTTTTAGGACAATTCTTGGGGAGGGACTGCTGCGCCTCCAACAGCCCCCACAAATGTTTTAAATGTGTTGGTGCTGCTTCTGCCCAGTTCGGGGCCATTACAAGCATCAAGAAAGTAGGTAAATAAGACATGTAGGGCATAATGGGGCGCTCCATGTCTGTATCGATGAATGGGAAATTAGAGTTATTTCGCCTTCTGCGAACAAGTAAGGCGGCTTGATGCCATATGTGTATTTTGTCAAGGCACCCACATGCCTTTTACTTTTTGTTCTGGCAGTGTGGCAAGCCTACTCATGTGCTGCCATATTGGTTCCTGGTTCTTCCTGCCTGCACTCATGCTCCAGAATTCGGAAAGAGGCAGTGCACTCTCCTCTGCACCTGCGTGCAGCTCGGGCAGGTGCTGCAGCAGCAGGCCCTTTGCCAACCAGACATGGGCATGGAGGCACAGGAGGCAGTCCGCATCCCTTCTAAGGACTATGGCCTTCTCTATCCCAGTGTATGAGTTCCCTGGGACTAAAATACTTGCAGCAGGCCCTGGGGTCTGGGACCAAAAGAGGCTCGGGGAGAGAGGCCACACACACGCCCACCTCCCCATAAAGCAATAAAATTATGTTGCACCAACCCCCAATCCCTGGTCCACCCAAAGATACTTTTGGAAATAGCTACGGAGCGCTATGCGCCCCTTTTCCTTTGTTATCAATTTTTCCACAGGCAAATCTTTACATAGGCATACCTCTGGCCACATTGAGTCGATTGTCTTCATCTTGGGCGGGCAAGCCTAGCCACTTGGAGCATTCCTAGTAGGCCTACTAGCCTCTAAAGGGGCACATTGTGTTGGAGCTGGATTGCTCTTGCTCCCTTCACCAGCCTTTTCTTCCATGTGGCTCCTGGTGCTCCTCTCCTGCTGGTGGGGCACTTTGTGCAGCCCTCTGCTACCAGCCAGCAGAACGCCTTTCATGCCGCACTGTCCAAGCCCAGGAGCTAGCTGTTTTGTAGAGCATCTGTGGGGGGTTTTGGAGCCCAGGTATTTTCCCCAACTGGTCCTCATGGGAGATATGTGGCCCAGCGCCACTGGACCTGGAGAGACCAATCCAAGTAAGCAGGTGACAAAATCCCTAGTACATCTTTGCAGGGCATCAGGTAGTTTCTGTTTCCAGCTGGGCATCCTTCTTTGCACCGTTGTTGCCTCACAGATCCTTGGTCTTCTCAACTTTCTCTTCCTTGTTTAATGGTTTTTAAGTGAGGGTGGAGACTTCTCGGTGTCAGACACCCCTGGCCAGTCTTGGTCAATAATATGGTCAAACCCTCCACCGGTGTCTCAATCCACCTGACAGCATTCTGGGACAATCCATCATGGCAACTTCAAGTTTTCTCTGGAAAGTGAGCCTCTGAGAGCCTCAGCTCCGCCCCTAGCTGACATCACTGCCTCATCCCTTCATACCATATTTTCAAAGGCCAACCCATTCTGTGTTGGCTCCAGAAGTCCGTCACTCTGCCTTGTTCTAATGGGCCTGAGCTGTCCTAGCCCAGGTGCAGTGTGACAAAGCAATTATCAGGTGCAGATTTTTCCCAGGCCCCTTTCCTTCCCAGAAGCTGTGACTTCTTCTTTTGTGTGAGAGGCCTTTGTTATCTCATTATCAGCTAAGCCAGAGAAACATGCAAATACCAGGCTGCGCACTGCGGTAGTCTCACATGTGCAGGCTATCATCTGGGCTATCAGGAGGAGGTGCAGAGGTATCTAATTGTACTGGGAATCAGACTCCTACTGGATCTCATCCCAGGACATCTGGGTCAGACCTAACTTGTCTATGAGTGTGTGTGCGTATGTTTCCATGCACAGACAAATTAAATGCAGCTGAACTTCAAGTTATTTCCTTTAATGCTGTGGCTGTGGATTTAAAAATAATATTCGCCAAACAAAGAAGCATTTTTTAATTAATAGCAAGTAAAGTAAAAACATCACCTGTTTTAGTGTTTGAACCAACAAGTATTGTTCCGTTGATGCAACCCAGAGATTTTTGAACTTTAGGTAAATCTTGCTTAGGCCCAATCTTGATGACCTGCGAGCCTGCGGAGTGGAGAAAAGTAACATGGATCCCACAGAATTACCTGTGGGGTTTTGCATTGTGTGAGTCAGTGCTTAATATGTCAAAAATATAAGTGCCAAGGCCTAAGAAATTTCACGAGCCCACTGCAGCTTGAAGACCCAGGTTTGTCATTTTAAGGCATTTTTTAATGGTTTTCTGCTCCACTAATGAACTCTAATAAAAAATAGACACACAGCACAACCATGTGCTGGACTCTCATTTTCACATGCCATTGTTTCCAAATACGTACCAGTGCTGAGCACCGGCAAACAGTGGCACAAATTAAGCACTGGTGTAGGTCAGTTTGAAAGCTGCATAGAAGTGCCAGAGTCCCTAGCAGGGGATTGATTAGGTGGTGCTCCCACCTTCATTCTGAGAAATCAAAAAATATGACAATATGGTCCCAGTAATCTTTATTATACAATACACTAATGTAGCAAAAATGGAGAGCACTTATTGCAATGATTATTGGAGCATTAACACAGGTGAATAATAAAAAAAACACAATGCAAAGAAAATGGCTTTTCCTGTTCTGCTTTGTGTGAGTGCAGCCATAATATTTGTTCCAAGTCCATGGGTATAAGAAATGTACAGCCTTCCTTCGGAATGTCCTGCAGTTTAACAATTCTTCTCTCCAGATACAAGATCAAACATGGGCATTTTATATTGTGTTACATTTGAATTTAAAAACACGGGAACACAAAATATTTGCTTTTCACAATGTTCTGAGAAAAAGGTGTGAGAATTGTACATGTATATGGCACAATACTAACAATAAGAATTCTGTCTTCCATGAAGCCTGCTTGTACTATTGCTTAACAAAGCATCAATAGTGGTATGCAAAAACTATCCAAGCATAAAAAACACACAAAAATACACTTTTTCACAGCTTAAAGGAATATTATGGTAAAACACTTATCATGTAACTCTACAAAAGGCAGCAGCCAAACGTCATAGGTCACATACCCTGAGTCTAATTGAAAATCTGCAACACCATCCTCAAGGAAGCACTTATAAAACAAGAAACAATCATCATCTCCATATCTGTATCACACTTGATACCAGAGACCACTTAGCTGAGAACCATGTTTTAACAGAGTTATTAAAAATGTAGGTCTTTAAACTGTTTTCCAAAACGATAATTGGCTTTACCGAGGGCAAATGTCAGAATGCAGACTGTTCCATGATGTTTTCATCCTAAAGAGGAACTTTTTTCCACCAGTCTAGGATCTATTTACCCTGAATTGATCTAGAAGCAGTTTATGACAGGATTTCATTCAGGAGAAAACAAAGGAGGTGAAAAGGTTCAGAAAGATGCAACAGAGAAGGAAAGATTTCACGAAAAGCTGGAGATTGTGGAGGATCAGCTCTTGTTGGTTGTGGCAGACACACATATGACTGTAGAAACACTCACTGATGGTTCAGAGCCAGCAGAGGCAAGAGAACTGTTGCACTGGTTCCGGGTCATTATAAATAAAATCAGAACTAGGGAGATGGTACCTAACACCATTACGTTTGTTTAGCTTGACGCAGACTTTGCATCCCTCACTTTTGTTATTTTGGGTTTCCTTTCTCAGTCCCTGTTGCTCCTGTCTTTTCCAGTTTTAGAGCCTCCAAGAACTTTCCCATCAGCTGATCCATCTATGAAGATTCATAATTTATCCACCACGTGTTGGCTGTCTGATGGTGTCTCCAGTGCTGGTTTGTTGGGAGTACTGGGGCGATTCCTAATGCCTGCTGGGGTTCAGCATTGTCTAATTTCATCAAGGACAGAGTGAGTCAATTATCCATCTTGTATGTCGAATCTATACTTTAGTGGGCTAATTTACTGTACTAATGTTGTTATGCTATCATCATCTTAAGAGGCTGCCAACACTCAGAAGTTGACAGTTATTTGCATGAGTGTGGAGAGGTTCCTCCTGTGGACTAAATACTGCAGGCGTGTTTTGTCTTCTCTATATTTCCTTCCCCTGTACTCCTTTTCTCTCTTGCAGCACCCTCTCTTGAAGGCGAATGATATGTTTGCACTTGGGGGATGTTAGTTTAGGGGGATTGCGGAATTAACCTTTGAAACCACTGCTACTCTTTCCTTCGCGGGTTGAGGTTGTTCCTAACATTTTATCACTAGAACGTAGGTCACTTGCTGGTTGATAGATCTGCAGCCTGCTTGCCAAAAAGGCATGTTTGAGAAACACTTTTACTGAAATATAGAGACTGCAATGGAGAAGTACTTAAATCTCACTATTCTGAAATTGCCATTTGTTTTACAGAACAAGAATATGACTGTGAGGCATGCACAAATAAAATAAAAATGAGATTTAATCTTTGTAGCTATTGTTCAGAGAATTTCAGAAACGTGTCCCAGTGATTCAAGAGGACAGTTATGTGGAAAGGGATGTGGTCTTGTGGTGAAGTAACATGCTTGAGAACCAGGATAGCAGGAATTAAATCCTACCTTTTCTAATTAATCACCTTAAATCTTTGTTGGCATTTAACTTAATGGCAATGTGCCATAGTTTCCTTGTATGCCAAAACTTTATGAAATGACAAGAGGAAATTCAGTTTTATAGAGCGCCAGGGCTCTGTCCTGCCCCATATTTATTAGCTTTCATTTTCTAAAATAATGAATTTGGAAATACATACATTATGCGTTCACTCGGCTGCTCGCTCTAAGCGGGGTCAGGCAGTAAAGGCAGTTTTTAAGACACATTTGCTGGTCCGCATTTTCCAGACATCGCAGGTTTAGCTGGCCTGACCTGCTTTCAGCCCTGGCTTCTGAGGCCTGCCAGGCTGTAATGCCAATGATGAAGGAAAAATTCACAAATACAATGTAGCTGGGCCCTTAAGGCTTAAGCCCTTTGCTGCCCTTACTGTGTGTCAATCAATGAAGGGACACATTTTCCCAATGGGATCTTGGAGGGCATTTGGGGAATGGAGCAGTCCAAGTAACTGCTCCGAAATTGGGCTTTTTTTGGGCTGTAATGTGGCCCAGGGTATTTATATGGGGCACTTTTACGCTACCAGCCACCATTTCGCTGTGGTATACACCGTGGCTGGCAGCAGGGTTTGAGCTTTTTGCGGTATTTTAGCGCAGGACCGTTTTGTGGTGTTTCTTGGTCATTAGCTTCAGAGCTTGTGAGGAGGATGTCTTCTGAAGAAAAGTTGCCCAAGCGCTCCGGCTCGTTGCGAAAATTGAGCCGTATGGCGGTCGGCCTTCCAGGAAGGCATCGGCAGGTGTTGTGGCGGTGGTCTGGGCTTGTTCACCACCGCGCCGGACCCCAGCTGTGAGGAGCACGGAGGTGAGAGAAAAGGGCCACTCTCGAGTTCGGAGAGTAGCCCCATATGCATGCACACCGGGCCGCAGGGCGGGCCTTGAGACTGAAGTAGCGGAAAACGCATTTTAATTGTAGGGGTGCATTAAAATCACACATGTAGAGCGCACCCACATATCATCCTTTGTCATGTTAACATGAAGTGTTAGTATTTTGAAATGTAATAACGTGAAGCATGATGTGTTGCCATTGGCTAGTATCATGGAGAATTAACGTAGAAAGTGAATGTAACTAGCAGAAAACATTAATGTGAAGAACTCGTGTTGTGCAACTGACAATCATTCATTTATTAAATGTGTTCATTAAGTGTGACATTCCATACTTAGGTAATGTAGTAATCGAGTATGCCTTATTTCTTATGCAATTTCATTAAGCTTGCATGCCATTTTTGTTATGTTAGCTGAATTTGTAGGCCTGAAATGGATTTTCCCCTGGAAGCTCTTGCTTTAGAATTAATAGCGGAATTTCGTGTGTGCTGGTGAATTTGTTCTTTCTCACGTTTTGCATTGCAGGTGAAAGAAGCGCTCAGGTTAGCTAGAATAATGTCTTTGCTTTATTAGTCAGGCAAGGAGAGAAGGAGATACATCGTAAGCTCAAGCTAATAAGGCAAATTGTTGTGTTTTCACACCGGAGAAGGCCTGGGAATCAAGGTCAACAGCTTGCAGTTCAGGAACACTGCTATCCTATGTAAAATTACCTTTGAGATCATGTTCAGAGCGGATGGCATGACCTGCAAGGACTCTTGGGAAAAAATACCTGTAATAATGTGATGTGAGAGTAGGGAAAGTGCCTACTTCTTCTTTTGTTTCGGAAAGAGAGCATCTCAGAACGAGCTCTGTCTTGGTAGCTTTATGCAACATGACCCATTATTGTGGAGAGACTACTGTGGGAGACTCCACATGCTGACACCTTTTTATTCCTTTTCCTGAGAATGCTTAAGTATGGATGTCACCTTAGCGCTAGTGTAGGGATAGATGGATGCTATATTTCCATCAACCCTCGATGCAGGGAAAACTGGACTCATGCCTTCTAATCCTCTGCATCCTATTTCTTGAGTTAACTGTTTTGTTCATGCTACATAGCCTCAACTTTATTCGCAAATTTGGCTTCATGCTGATTCCGATGTATTTTTACACTCTTGTTTTGAGGTGTTTTTATGTCCAGTTATTTTTGGCTTTTTAATAAACTAACTAACCTTACGTAGTTGTCTGTGGTTATTATGTGTCCAGAGAAATTCCAGTTGAAGTGATTGGCAGACTTTCTCCCCTCTACGCTTACATGCTGCTAAAAAGAACCATCGGATTGTGATTCTAGCGTAGGTCCAGAACTTATGGGCCCGACCCTTTCAAGCCCAAGCGGCCTGCACTGGAAAAGAGACGGGCCTGGGGGATATGTATGCAGGCAGGGAGATGCCCCTTATGAGCGGGATGGGCATGGGCTCATATGCAGGGGCATTTAATTTGGATATTGGCTCTGCGAGCGCAACAGGGAGATGTGGGGGCGGGGCTGGGAGCCCTGTTTTAAGCATGAGGAGGCTGAGAACAGTGGGAGCGAAGGCATTTATGGTGGTGATGGGGGGCGGGAGGGGGAATAACACAAGATGATGGCAAAGAGAGAAAGGGGGAGTGAAAGGGGGGCTGGGGCTGCTGATAGATAATTTGGAAGCCTGCAGTTGTCCAATGAAATGGAGGCTGAGGGTTTGGCCACAAGTCTGGGTACTGGTACATGCTGGGAAGAGAAGTCTTTGGAGGAGAAAGAGTATTACAGGGCGGTAGTGCAGCAGCAAGTGGGTAGGCCAGGTAGCTCAGGCGGCAGTTGAGGTAGTGGGGTGCCGGGAAGGCAGGGGGAATGGGTTTTGGGTATGGAGGAGATGATGGGTGCGAGTTTCCTTGGAAAGTGGGGGCCTACTAGCCTGGGCCCCTGAGGGAGTCAGGAACTGTCTGCCACAAGGCGTGTTGAGGGATATCGTGGAAGCAACTTGGGGGTTGGGTGGGGTAGGAGAGGGGGGGCAAGGTCTGCCAGTACACCTCATGACAGTGGGGCTAAGGCGTTTTCCCTCATGGTGGCTGGGTTAGAATGAAGCGACGGGAAGGATGGGGGATCGGTGGTGGAAGGGGAGGAACATTCAGCCATGTGGAGCTGGCGTAAGTCTCCAGAGAGAGTCGCTAGTCGCCCCCTTGGAGTCTATGGTAGAGAGGCACAGCGTAGTGTGGTGCTGAGTGCACAGAGGTTGCTGGGGCAGCGGTGGTGTATTAGAGGCGGGCATCACCTATGGTCAGGCAGGAGGTGGTGACCAGCACACTGGGTTCTCTCATCTTTTTGCAGGGTAAGCAGTTTGAAGGCCCTGCGGACCCAGGGAAGCTCTGTACGTCTCCAACACCCCGGGAGGAGGAGAAGGCTGGGCCCAGTATGGCTAGCTGGACATCAGCAAGGGACAGCAAGATCAGAGCAGCTTCAGCGGTGCACCCGTCTAGTCGGTACAGGACTACCCCTGACAGAAATCAGCACGGAATGCGGCATTCTGCGTCTGTGGAAGAGTCGAGAGGGTATGGTACAACCCCCCCTAATGATGGCGGGAACAACATAGGGACTGTGAAGAAACAGTTAGACTGTGGTGGTAGGCGGCAAATGCTGCCACAAGTGTAGAGGTTGGCACTGCATTGGAAGACACAGTCTTAGATTATGAGGAAGAAAGCTTGGAGGAAGGAGAACTGGTTAACAAAGAGGTGCAGCAGGAGGCTGTTGCACAGTGGTGGAGTAAAGGGCGCATGGGGGAGACACTCATCAGCATGTTTATGATGTATTTCAGGGTCCCATTGGATGGGCAAAGGTGGCAGGACAGCCAAGAAGGGCCATACAGGAGGAGGCAGGCAGTGAAACGGTGAGCTCTGGAACGGGCACTGACCCTGGCGCCAGGTAATGAATGCAGACAACAGCATTTATGTGCAACAATGGTATCGGTGGGCATAGATGCGATAGAGTCACACGTTGGGGATTGCTGTGGCTGCGCAAAGGTCTATACGTGGCCGATATGGGTGTAGGTGCTGAGGAGTTGGGCTTGGTGAGGGACACAGTCACGAAGTTCAGGGCCAAGGATAATAAGGCAGGGGTCAAAGCAGGTGAGGAGGAGGGGACAAGGGACAGAGAAGGGTGTAGAGGAGGCGGGGGCAAGAAGGCAGTGACAATGGGGGACAAAGGAGAGGGAAAAGAGAGCTGTGAATTGAAGGTAAGAAGCTTCCCTACATGGGGGTTTCGAAGCCATTGGGAGCCCACCTCATGCTGGCAACTAAGATGAAAATCTGCAATGGGGTGTATGTGGAGATGCTGATGTTGTTGCATAGGAAGCCAAGGGCCAAGGAGGGATCTAAGGAGAAGGAGCATGAGCTTGCGAAGTGCCCAATGGTGCCGCTCACAATTGAGAATTGGACGGAGACCTTTTTAATCTATGCCAGCGTGTATTGCGAGAAACACCCTGAGAGGTGTGTGGCGATTTTTAAATACATGGACAGTGTAAGGAAGGCACAGATTAATTATGGGGGATATGCCTGGGCTCAATACGATGATGAGTTCAGGGCACGCATGGCGGTGGACCCGGAGGTTGAGTGGGGGGAGGTAGAAGCAGACCTTTGGCATCACACCATGGGCCCCTCAAAATTTGGCAAGACCATATTTATCACTAGTTGTCTGCCTATTGTGTACCCGCCCTTTTATGGCCTCCCCACCTGGGGGTGGGTGGAAGCAACTGGGAAAAATCAGGGTGCACAGGCAGGCGCATGTTGGGATTTCAATAAAGGGCTTTGTTCCAGGGAGTATTGTAAATTCTGGCACAAGTGCTCCATATGTGCCGGCAAACACCCCTTTGTCAATTGTTATGGGGAAATGCAAAACACACAAGATGATGGACGGAATGCTGCACATTGGCAAACATTCACCCTCAGTCACAGATCTGGGTTTAATCCATCGTTATTTTGCTTCACCACGCCACCCCAGTTCAGACATAGCCATATGCAAATCAGTCTTGACCCTGTGCCTCATGGGAACAGTCCAGACCGAACTGCCAAGCCATGTCTTCCCTGGACCGGAATCAAGCATCCTAGGACCGGTTTCAGGCTATCAGCCTTCATCAGCCAGGATAGCTTGACTCCAGTGGCGTAGTGAGCACGGGACCCACGTCTGGGCATACCCTTCCCACTTAGGGCAAAATGCAAAACACACAAGATGATGGACGGAATGCTGCACATTGGCAAACATTCACCCCCAGTCACAGATCTGGGTTTAATCCATCGTTATTTTGCTTCACCACGCCAAGCTAGTGCTTCCACAGGGCAGTGGCAACAGCAGAGGGGATACGCAGGGAACTAGCAGTATAATCAGCTTTCCATGTTCAGGGGCAGACAAGCATCTGAAGCAAAAAGCTTGTGCACCCATCAAGCTGGATTGTTTGAATTTCTGGTTGGCATTGTTGAAGGACGGGTTCACACAAGGTTTTCGTTTGGGGTACCAAGGTCCGAGAGTGCACAGGTGGGTGGGCAATCTTAAGTCAGTTGGTGCAGCAAAACATGTGGCTCAGGAAAAGTTAGTGAAGGAGATACAGGAGAGGAGGATGGCAGGCCCCTTTGATGACTGGCCCATGATGGATTTAATTGTGTCTCCGATTGGGGTGGTGCCCAAAAAGGAAAACGGTCAGTTTCAGCTTATCCAAAACCTATCGCGGCCTGAGGGTGGCTCAGTTAATGATTTTATTCCAGAGGAGCAGGCTTCAGTAACATATTCTTCAGCGGATGTGACAATGGCCATAGTGGAGGGAGTAGGCAGAGGGGTGCTCTAGGTCAAGAGTGACATCAAGTCGGCTTTCCGCTTGCTCCCGGTGCATCTTGACGACTTCCAATTGCTGGGCATTCAATATGAGGGCAAGTGGTATGTGGATAAAGCATTTTTGATGGGTTGCTCTTTATCTTGTGCTCTTTTTGAGCATTTCAGCATGTTTCTCCACTGGGTTTTCTCTTGGACTATGGGGCATTCACACGTGACGCATTATCTGGATGATTTTGGAAGCCCAGTTCTGCTGACTGCCAACAGATGTTGGACAGTTTCCAGGAGCTCATGGGTGACCTGGGAGTGCCTTTAGCACCGGAGAAGACAATTGGACCTAGTACGGTACTGTCATTCTTGGGCATAGATATTGATTCGGAAGCGATTGAGGCTCGCTTACCAGTGGAGAAAAAATTGACAGTGCGATTCCTATTGGATGCAATGCCTGTGAAGCAAAAGGTTACAGTCAAAGAAGTACAAGTGCTTTTGGACCATTTAAATTTTGCATGTAGGGTGGTGAGAACTGAGAGGACTTTCTGTAGGAGGTTGGGGCTCGCATTGTCAGGCCTTCCATAGCCACATCACCATGTCGGATTATCAGCAGGGACTAAGGAGGATTTGAGGATCTTGCGTTATTCTTAGAATCTTTTAATAGGGTGCCCTTGGTCCCACCCACGGAATTTGAATGGGAGGAACAAATCTACTCACATGTGGTGGGAGGGATATGCTTTGTATTTTATTGGCAAGGAAGATGGTGCTCTGAGGAATGGCCCGCTGAGAGGAAGCGCGGGCGGAGCATAGCATTCTTGAAGTTCCTTCCACTGGTGGTTGCAGTGACCCTGTGAGGAGACCAGTTGGCATACAAGAAGGTGCTATTCCATATCGATAACATGGCTGTAGTTAACCGTTAGTCAGCACAGGATCCTCAAGTGTTAAAGTTGCTGTAGGTTTTTGGTTTGAACTGCTTGAAATTTTACATATTGTTTAGAGCGTGGCATGTGCTCGGTGTGGACAATGACATTGCAGATCCTCTGTATCGTTCACAGGGGGAGAGATTCCATGGACTGGTCATGGAGGAGGACGGAGTCAGGACCAAGATGGCGCGGGAGCTTCGGTCGGTAGGCGACAGAGGATGCTTAATCTGGTGGTGGTAGAGTCGCTGGCTTTGTCGACGTGGAGGTAATATGGTTAGGCTTGAGGGACTTTTTAAATAGTGGGGCTCAGACGAGAGAGGATGTGTGGTCAAGGACAGAAGATGTTGTTCAGTTCATTCTGAGGTTAATCGTAAAAGGTCAGTCTAGGGTGACCTTTGCGGGCAAATTGGCAGGTATTTCCTTCATGGGAAAGCTTCATTGGGGCTACAACCCCTCAGCAGAAGAGCTGGGTACAAGAATATTGGAGGAATGAGCCAGGCAAGCTGGGAGAGGTGGCCCTTCTAGGCAGCCTTTATTGTGGGATATATTTAAAGAAGTTATCAGGATTTTACCTGGAATATGCGCGAATGAACACAAGCATGTGTTGTTAGCGGCCCTGATGTCTTCGAATTTTTTTGGGGCATTTTGGGTCTTTGAGTTACTGGGGGCTAGGGGGACTCGGGGAGTTTTTTGGGAGGAAGTACGTCCATGTGTGGCAGGTCTGCAGGTATGGCTGTACAAGTCTACAATGGATCAGAGAGGTCAGGGAAGTTCCATTCCCTGACCTAGGTTCCCAATTGGTATGGCCTGCTCCGTACGGTGTCCCGTCTCTACGAGCAAGGTCAGGGGAAGCGGTAGGGATAGTTTTTCAGCATGCAGATGGTAAATGAGTGACGGTTTTCAGGTATTGGCTGTGCTTCAAAAAGGGTTTGCCCTGTTAGGAGTTGAGGTGAAGGGTTTCGGGACTTATTCCTTTCGTATAGGCATGGCAACAGAGGCATGTAGGGAGCAGGGAGGACACTATGGGATTGGGGAGATGGGCATCCAGCTGTTTTCAGTGCTACGTCAGGGAGGAGGGAAGGGGTTTTCTAAGCCTCTTTGTGTTCTTATTCAGTCCTTGTTGTTTTTCAGGTTCAGTTCCAGGCCCGGAGGTCACTGGGCTGTCCATATGTATAATTGGCCATTCTTTCGTTAAATCGGCCCAAAAACAGGCAAAGCAGTGCATTCTCTGGGCTGCTTTGGGTTTTTCTCCTCATCGTTTCCAGCTGAGATGGCATGGTAGAGGGGGGATGAGGTAGAAGGATTTGTTGCCCTGTTTGAATAGGTTGCTCATAAGTGGATGATGCCCAGACATTTTAGTGCTGCACTTGGGAGAGAATGATTTAGTTGTTGAAAAGAGTGTGTCGTTGATGACAGCCATGAAGGATACTTGCCAGGAGATTCTTCAACAATGGTCAGGATGCTACATTATGTGGACCGATTTGATACCTCATAGAGAGTGGTGTGGGGTGTTGAGGCACGCAGCGATAGAGAAGGTGAGAAGAAAAGTGAGCAGAGAAATGAAGGTTTTTTGTAGGGGCAAGGAAATTACCAGAATACAGCCCGCCGATTTGAAGTACGATGCAGTGGAATTTTTTAGAGGTGATCGTGTTCATCTTTCATACTACGAGATGCAGCTTTACTTGCTGCAGGTTCAGGATGTCCTGGTCAGGGTACTAAACGTATGTTAGCATCCAGGGGTGAATGGGGGGGGGCAGAAAAAGTCAGTTGGGACTTTTTCTGGGTGACGGTTGACAGACATGTTGCCATGGTTTAGCCAAGTTTATAGTTGTTGACAGTGGCAATCTAGGCTGAATGGGAATGAGTAGACAAGCTCATGCCTGCACGAGGTAGGAAGTTTAAGGTTCATTAGAAACTTAAGTTAGTTACAGGTTAATAGCTGCTGTAAAAATGTAGGGGAGGTTAAAGTTATAAATTGCTGAAGATCAGCTCAGGAGCAGGTACAGAATTGCAGGTTTAAGTTTTGTGGGGGGGAGGGAGTTCTAGGGGTGGGGGTTAGTTTAACATAGGTAACATTATTGTATAGTGAGCTTGTAGTTTTGTAAGGCGTTATGCCCAGGTTTATAACTTCGATGTTCAACTGTTTCAATTAAAAGCACTATTTTGGTGTCAGTGGTTTGTGCTGCTAACTATATTCCACAATGCGTCACACGAGATTGCATTGTGAATGCCTGGAGACTAGTGGGTGTGCGAGTGTGTGCGTAATTAACATCATCGTCAGTCACGCTAATCACACACTGTAAACAGGTTTACTGTGCATGTTTTAGCTTAACTGAAACATGCACAGTGTATCTTTTCCATTTTTTGATAAGTGCGTGATAGAGCGCTTACAGCACTCTAAATTGTAGGGGTGCACTATACTCCTGATACAAACGCACTCATATGTATTTTTTGTCGTGTGCAGTGTTTTATGATTATTAAGATGCATTTATTCACGTCATATTAGTATTAAAATGAAGTGAGCACATTTAAGTAGGATTTTGCGTGTATTAGAAAACATAATTCCTGTATGTGTAATGTGCAGGACGACATTGTACTCATATAATGTAACCATGTTGAATTTAAGTTACCCGATTTGTAGGCCCAAATTGTAGGCTGTTTTGAGTTTCGTTTCTCCTTGGTTGCTCAAAAATTAATTAAATTAATTCTGGTGTGCTCGAAGACAGTGTGTTCTCATCCTACTGCAGGTGCAGGAATTCGACCTCGTTATTCTTAGATTTAAGGAGATACCCGGAATGTCTTTGAAGAAGACTGAAAGGCAAGAAGGGAGGACACCTTCGTGCTTAGCCTATCTGGGAACCAAGGTCACTGGAAGAAGAGTCAATTAATTAAAGCTTCTGTGGAAACTTACTGAAAAATGTTGCAAGTGGAAAAGTTTAACACATGACGTATTGTGGGCTGAATATTGTCTTTTTGTATGATGTGCAGGGACAGATTCGAGAGACTTCTACCAGCTTTCAGAGGAGAAGGAGCATCTTAGAGCGAGCTCCATAGCTTTAAGCTATCAGACCCATTTGACGTGAGTACTTCTTAGGAAGTCAACACGTGCTGACACCTTTGGGATATGATACAAGGGAGATAGGTAGGACCCTCATTGAGAGTAGAGTAGGGAAAGATTTTGCTTCTTCTTGAATGAAAAGAGAATTGGACTCCGCTTCTATTCTTTGCTGTATTTTGATTTTGGAGTTCATCATATTATGCCTTCTGTGCCGAATGACTTATATTCGTAAAATCGGCTCTGTATTGATTTTCCTGTACTTATATACTTTGATATTGAGGTGTGTTTATATTCAATTATTTTTGGCCTTATAATAAATCCACAAAACTTAAAGTCGGAGTCTGTGGTCTACTACAGCATGACTAAATCGAAAGTATAATCTTGAATTGTTTTCCTCCCTTCTACCACTTTTAGCAGGCAAATAAAAGACCATCTGCATTAAATCTAGTAGGGAAAAGTAGGAGTAAAAGTTGGCGTAATCAAATGGTAGCAGAGGATGGTTTGCCTCTAAGAGTGAGGGGAGAAAGAGAGTAGGAGTAGGGTCGGAAGAACAATAAGGCCCTGGACACGGAGTAGATGACGGCGGACATTGATGGAAGTCGGCGGACGTTGACGGTGCGGCGGAAACGGTGGTGGCGTGAGTATGAAATTGTGTGGTGTGTTAGATTGCGGTGATGAAATATTTGTGTGATGTCTTGCAGAGTTGAGATGCATGTCGAGTGATTGTGAGTTTATTGGTTTACTGGTTCCGACACGTGCGAATCAGGAAGTTTGGTTAGCGGACTCAAGAGAAGTCCAAGATCCCGGGATAGTTTTGTATTTGTAATTGTCTGATCAAAATTGTGGGTGTCATGAAGCGCTATCGATGATCCACTTGTGATAGGGAACTTTGTGTGAAAGGAGTACGTCGCGATAGAAAGCCTCAGGTACCGGGGGTGAACTATGGCGATTGAGTGACCGACGCAGGTCGGGGGTCACAGCAGATGAATGTTCTTGTAAGAGTGTTCTATCGATCTTTTGGAGGACGGACAATTACTTGTTTATGTAACTGTAAGTTATTGTGACTGTGTTAGGAGCAGTTACTTGGTTTAATAGCTTTTGGATATACAGTTACTTGTAGTGTGAATGTGTGAGCGAATGAAATTGTAAAGGAGGGTGAGCCGCTGCAAAGAGCGAGTAGTGACGTCAGTGTGCGCAGCGCTGGGATTGGTCGGTTGGTGTAACGTCGCGCTGGGATTGGTGGAAGTTCGTTCGAAGCTGAGTATTGAATTCGGAGGGCAAACAATCGATTTTCAGAATGAGATGTTTTAGGGTGCTGCGGGATTTGTGTAGAGGTGATACAGGAGTGGTGACACGGGTAGGAGAAGAAGCTCCGCCTGAGGATACACCGGCGCATTATATGGCAACAAATGTAGGACTCCATACTATAGTTTGGCTTCAAAATTGGCATACAATTACAGAAAAAGAAGGGAAATTGGCTTTTCCTCGTTATGGGTCATTTCGTATGGAGGTGCTGTATCAGCTAAGAGGAGTGATGTCTGCTCTGAAACCTCCGCCTAGACCAAGTGAATTTGAGGCATTGGATGCTTGAATGAGAGCAGCAATGGCAAAGAGAAGGGAAGCTTCTCAGGGAAGAATGAAAAAAGCAATGAAGGCATATCAGGATGCCAGGTGGGATGCACAGCTGAAGAGATGGAGAGTAGACACCATAGAGGGAGAACGATTGTATCCATTTCGGTTATTAGGAGAAGCGTCTAAAGGGCAAAGTAAGACAGAAGAGGAAAGTGATACAGATGACAGTTTTCTAGATAGACTGCTAGCAGAACGTCCTCCACCTGATGGCTCTAGACTGGAGACGGAGAGAACACAGCAATCAGAGGAAACTCTACGGGTGAGACAAACAGGTTCAGAAGATCAGACCACAGGAGTCAGGGGGAGGATTTCAGTGGAAATGAGAAGAATTCCAGGAGGGTCTGGAGGGATAGGGTACGCAACTTCGTAGTCAGGAGAGACTGCCTGTAACAGGCGATTACCAGAAGCTCTTTCGGTACCAGTTACTATTGGACCGGTGGTTTCAATATATAATCCCAGAGAGAAAACAAGGGAAAGTCAACAACAGACAGAACAAGGTGAAGAGACTATATCTGGAGGGAATCTTACCATGAGTGAGACGGGCATGGCCCAGGTACCAGTGGAAGCCAGTACTCCACTGCCAGCTACGGCTGATCCTTCAAGGATGGACAGTGGGGCAGAACGAAGACGAACAGGGGCTTTAGCAAATTCTGAGTCAGCCATCAGAATGTGGGTTCCACAGGTGAGGGAATCACAGATATTGAATGATGAATTGGGGTTGAAACAAGAAGCACCTAGGGTACCTTTCGGGCCACAGTATGTGTGTGAGGGTAACCATTGGAGAAGTCGAAGCTGTGAAAGAGAAAGTCGCCCAGTTGTGAGGCTGAAGGAGAGTGGGGGTCCAAGGAGAACACAAAGTTGTGACAGGGAGGAATCAGGAAGTGAAAGAGGTCAGAAGGTTTTACAGGTTGCAATAAAGGCACCATTGTTAGATGTGGTAAGATTAAAAGCAGAAATAGATGAAGTGATAGAAGGGAATCTGCCATGGGAGAGAATGGACACATATGACTCCAGCGAATTGCTATTTGTAGCTAAAGATGTTACTAGAAAGGCAAAGCGAGCTCATGATGCATTGTCCCAGTTGGCACGAAAGTATGAGGTAGATCTAACAAAGACTAAAATGATGCAGGGAACTTGCAGATTGCATTAAACGGATAAGGAATTTGAAGAGAAGCGAACGGTAGGATTAAGGGTGCAAATTAGGGAATTGGTGATAGGGATGCGAGCGTGGAGAGCATTAGACATATGGGAAGAGAGGTGGGCCAAAAAGAAAAGTGTCAAGAAAGGAATAGGAGACACTCCGCCTCCGGCTGGAGGGACGGGACCAGCAGGACATTACCCTTTGAGAGAAGTGCAAAATGGGGGGTACGTTCATGTGCCATGGAGCAGGGGTGATTTGGCAGCATTCACCAATGATTTTCCTCGGCTGAGGGAAAAACCTGCTGATTGGTATAAGCAAATAGACCGGTTTGTCAAGATCTCGAAGGTGCTTTGGATTGATTTGAATACCTTGTTTGATATAGAGGTCCCAGGAGATTTATGGACAGCATGTAAAGTTGCCATTGATTGGCCCGCTGTAGAACCAGCCAGAGACCCGAAGAATCATGGTCCTTCTCCCAAAGTAATGAAGAAATATGAGCAAGTGATTACATGGTTACAATCCAAGGTAGCTTCGCAAATGGTTGATTGGCTTAACCCCTTCGATGCGCGTGACGAGCTCAGCTCGTCATGCTGCGCGGTAGCGCTGTGCGCATGACAAGCTGAGCTCGTCACGACCACACCCTCGATCGGAATGTCCAGCACACGAGCAGAATTCCGATCGCGGACAAGGGGTTAAAATCAATCGTACTACTCAAGATTCTAAGGAGTCGGTACATGATTATTATGAGAGACTTTTAGTGGCTTTTAAACAGCATAGTGGATTGGATACAATTGAGCAGAAAGATATGGGACAGTTTGTCTCAAAGTTTGTGCTAGGACTAAGATCTGATATTAGCTTGATGATACAAACACATTTGATATGTTGGCAGAATAAGACGGTGGATGAAATCGTACGTTATGCAAAATACTGTAGTGATCAAGTAGAATCGGCACAAAAGAAATTGAAAGACAAGTTGATGTTGGTGCAGTTGAGGAATGCCGAAAGGCCTGATCAAATGCAAGGGGTTGGAGGAGCGATGGGTCGAGGTAGAGGAAGTGGTAGAGGAATGGGTCAACAGATGGTAACCCAACCTGGACAAGGAAGAGGCAGGGGATTGGATGTAGGTACAGGAGGTGATTGGGTGGCGAACCAAAAGAAGGTCACTGCTTGTCATTATTGTCACAAAATTGGGCATTGGAAGGGCGAGTGTCGATTGAATCCAGCCAATCAATTGCAGAATGAGGGAGAGGGACAGATGTCAGAGACTTTGAATACTGTAACTAGACCTAGGTCTATGTATGGGGCAGGATATGAGCCGCAAATGCAGATTCCTTAGCCTCTAAGAATACCTACTCATAATCAGGTGTATCATCAGATGCCCTATTTTGAAATACGAGACAGATCTGACCAAACACAAGATCTTCATGAGTGTCAGAGGGGGGTGCAGGAAGAATGCCCTTTGGATGCGATCCTGGAAGTAGATCAAAATGGACCGTTTGTAGATGCAGAGGTGAACGGGCACTCTGTTACCTTCTTATTAGATACTGGAGCTGCGCGCTCCACAGTAAGAACTGAAGTGGTTCCAAATTTGTCCCTGTCAGGACAAACGATCCAAGTGGTGGGAGTTACCAATCAGAAAATGACTAACCCATTGACAAATGAGTTACCTGTGAGGATAGGACCGTTCCGAGACAAACATCAATTTGTAGTTTGCAATTCAAGCCCAGTCTGTCTGTTGGGACGAGACCTGTTGTGTAAACTAAATTGTACCATATCTTGCACTCCGAGGGGTGTGGAGTTGCAAACCTGTGATGATGACGCTGATTTTAAAATGGCTAATATGAGCTTGTGTACGGAAATGTTTGTGGTTCTTACGATAGAGGAGTTGCCACATGATTTGAGAGATTCGGTTTCTCCAAAAGTGTGGGATTTCACGGGTGAGGAGATAGGATTGATTCGAGGGGTTGAACCTGTTAAGATACAGGTCAAACCAAATGCAGAATTTCCACGAACTCAGCAGTATAAATTAACTCCAGAAACTGTGGCTGGAATAAGACCTGTAATTGAGTCTATGATTGCACAAGGCATTCTCAAGGAGATACGAGGAAGTCCCTGCAACTCACCTATTATGGGACTGCAGAAGCCTAACGGCAAGTACAGAATAGTACAGGATTTGGGCAGAGTTAATGAAATCGTGATTCCATGTTGTCCTGTGGTACCGAATCCAGCTGTTATTCTGTTCCAAATACCATGTGAAGCAGAATGGTTTACAGACATAGATTTATGTCAGGCATTTTTCTCCATACCATTGCATGAAGACAGCCAATTTTTATTTGCATTTAGGATGGACGATCGTGTGTTAACATGGTATAGAATCCCTCAAGTGTATACAGAAAGCCCCTCTATTTTTAGTCAGAGTCTGAAGAAGAATCTTGAAGGGCTGATGATGCCCCAGAACTCAGCCCTAGTGCAGTATATTGACGACCTTTTGGTTGCTTCAGAGACTGAGGATGCCTGCAGAATTGATACTGTGGCTTTGCTGAATCATTTGGCAGACAATGGACACAAAGTGTCTCCGAACAAACTCCAGTATTGTCTGAATGAAGTACAGTATTTAGGTCATCGGATTGAGAAAGGGAAACATAGGGTGTCATCAGATCGCATAGAGGCGATTCTGCAAATGGGAACTCCGAAAACACAAAAAGAAGTCCACATGTTTTTGGGAATGGTCAGCTATTGTCGACAGTGGATCCCAAATTTTTCCTTGCAAGCAAAGCCACTGTTGAAATTGACTCGAAAGGACATTAGTGATCCGGTACCATGGGATGATGACTGCCTGAGAGCCTTCCTCGAGCTGAAACAGAGCATATGTCGCGCTCCAGCTCTGGGAATGCCGGATTATAATAAAGCGTTTTCGCTCTTCTGCTGTGAAAGGGAAGGATGTGCGTTAGCGGTCCTTGTACAGACACATGGAGATGCTCGCAGACCAGTGGCTTACTTTTCAGCTACATTAGATCCAGTAGCTTCTGCGTTGCCCGGATGTCTCAAATCCGTTGCTGCAACAGGTGTCAGCATTGAAAGATGTGAAGGCATAGTGATGGGTCATCCGCTTATTGTTTATGTGCCTCATTCAGTAGAGTTGCTAATGACAAGAACTAAGACACAGTATTTAACGAATAACAGACTTACAAAGTATGAGCAGGTTATATTGGCTTCTGAAAATGTCACTCTGAGACGTTGTACCACCTTGAATCCTGTTACATTGTTACCTCTTCCGCAAGAAGAGGAAGAAGATTGTGAAGAGCATGACTGCCTGGATGTTACTGAGCTATCTACCAAACCCAGACCTGACATTGTTGATGAACCTCTGCCTGAAACTGATTTGATTCTTTTTGTTGATGGTTCATGCTTAGGAGACAATGAAGGGTGTTTGAGAGCAGCGTTTGCTGTGTGCACCATCTTGGGGGTGGTGGAAGCTGCCTTTTGAAAGGAGTATACTCTGCTCAGGTAGCCGAAATTATTGCTTTGACACGTACCTGTATCATTTCAAATGGAGTCCGAGTAACTATCTATACCGACAGCCAATACGGGTTTGGAGTGGTTCACGACTTTGGCCAGTTATGGTCACAGAGGGGATTTTTGACATCTTCAGGATCCCCAATCCGTAATGGAGAATTTGTGCGCCAATTGTTGGAAGCTTTGCAAAAACCCAAAGAGATAGCTGTAGTAAAATGTGCAGCCCATGGGAGGGGAGAGGACTTTGTTACAAAAGGAAATAACTATGCCGATGAAGTAGCGCGTTTTTGTGCTATACATGCTTGTGTTTTCAATGGAACATATGTAGGAGAGAGCACAGAAGAGACTGCGCTCAGCATGATGTTAGCTATAGCCGATACCTGGGATGAGGTAAAGCGACTGCAGGATGAAGCCTCAGAGGAGGAAGTTGCATCATGGGTCAGAGCAGGCTGCGAAAAGAGAGAAGATGGCATTTGGGTGTCAACAGATAAGAGAACAGTATTACCTAACTCTCTATTGAGCCCAATGGCAAGGCAGATTCACGGAGTGGTTCATCTTGGGAGAGATGCCATGGTGCGAGTGTTCAGGCAAATTTGGTTTAACCCATGATTTCGTGTGCATGCTGAAGCGGTGTGTCACAGGTGTGTTATATGTCAACAAATGAATGTTGGAAAGAGAACTGTGGTTGCAATGAGTCATATTGGAAGATCAGGAGGGCCTTTTAATAGGATACAGTTGGACTTTATTGAGATGCCTAGGTGCAATAGGCTGAGATATGTTTTGGTGGTAGTGTGTATCTTTTCGCGTTGGGTTGAAGCCTATCCAACTAGACGATGTGACAGTCTCACAGTGGCAAAACTGTTGTTAAGGGAACTGATACCACGCTTTGGATTTCCGACCTCAGTTGAGACAGATAGAGGAACACACTTCCATAGTGAAATCATGAAATTGTTATGTACAGCTCTAAACATTGATCAGAGATTGCACTGTAGTTACAGGCCTGAGGCATGTGGCCTTGTGGAGCAGATAAATGGCACAATCAAGATGAGGGTGTCGAAGGTTTGTTCGTCAACTTCATTGAAGTGGCCAGATGTGCTACCATTGGTATCGATGAGTCTGCGTAGTACTCCTGATAGGAGGACAGGACTCTCCCCTCATGAGATATTGATGGGAAGAGCTATGCAATTGCCTATGGTACCAGCTACAGCATTGATAAACATCACAGATGATTTGGTTTTGGATTATTGTAGCGGACTGGCTGATGTGGTTAATTCTGTGTCCCACCAGGTCGAGGCTGCGACTGCATCCACCTCGAGAGACCTGCTGCATGAACTTAATCCTGGTGACTGGGTGCTTGTTCGAAAGCACATGAGGAAGAGCTGCCTTGATGCTCGCTGGCGAGGACCATACCAGGTGATCTTGGTTACAAGTACAGCTGTGAAGTGCGGAGGATTACCACACTGGATCCACGCTTCGCATACTCGTCGCATTCCAGAACCTGAGGAGGCAACGATTGCTCTTGCTGAAAATGTTACAGAAAAGGAAGAAATAGGTCAGGTCGTAAGAATTCTTGACGGGGCTGAACAACCAACTGAGCAAGAAGAAAGAGTTTCAGCGGCTCCAGAGTTGAGTTCAGATCCGGAAATAGACGAAATTGCAGAAGTGAACTTTGAACCAGATCGAAGTGAACAGCCTGGTGCAGAAGGATCAGATCGAGAGGAAGAGAGAACAGGTGCGGAAGCAGAAAAGTGGCCAACAAGAAAAGAAAGGCTGAACATAAGGCTTGCATCTGAGAAAAATCTCGCTCCAATTCCCGAAACGTCTGAATCAGATCAAAGTGAAACTGAGGAAAGATCGGATGGTCTAAGACGATCCAGAAGAGAGAGGGTACCGTCTCAAAAGTACGCCTCTCCTGAGTGGACGTACCTGGCTGCAAATGCAGAAACCGAAGAATTCCGGAAGGTTGGGGACTGGTACAGTGAGTTACGGAGGGGACACCCTATCGATTGAAATTCAGCTGTTGGTCCCTGGAGTTGAAGCCTTCGGAATCCTAACTTTGACAGTCCCCGACCCACCAAGGCTAAGTGGTTTGCGTTTTTCGATTCTTAACCAGGTTGCTTTCCCCACATTTGGTCGACAGCCCACTGCACAGGAACTGGGAGAGATTCGTGCAGAAATTCTGCAGCTTGTTCTTACCATACTGGGATCTAATATCATTAATGATGAAGCTTGAACTTTGAAAAAAGAACTCATTAGGCTTTAGAAAGGAGATAACCTAGGCCCGAGTGGAAGAAGATTTAAACAAGGGATTTTCAATAGAAGAAGAACTGAGGGCTAGGGCTGACTATACCTCTACAATAGGCCATAGATACTGGACTGAACATTGCAATAATCGAATGAGAAAAGGAAAATAAAAGACATTGTAAATACCAAAATAAGGCAAGAAGAAAAGAAAAGAGACTTTTATTTGTTTGCGCTTCAAAACTAAAGGTGGTTCAAAATGGGATCTGGAAATCCAAGACGCAAGCAGAAGTGCATAATTGGTACCCTTATCGTTGTGGTGCTTATTGTCATAACTTTGGTGATTATTACATCTTTGGTTGAGTCACACGATGCCGAAAGGAATGGGGAACAGACGACACTTACCCCACCTACTTCAGAGTTCGAAGAAGGTGCATCCACAAAAGATAGAGAGATGATTATGGAAACTAGTCGAATGTTACATGTAGATGTGTCAAAAGGTGATTTCACGCTGAATGCATATGCTCGTTTGTAGTATGAGTATGTTGATACAATGGAAGCGAAAGATTGCTATGTGTGTATGCAACTTCCAGCATCCGTAGAAGAAGGCATTCGATACCATCACTTACCTTTGACCTATGGCATTACATGCAGCGTGTTATTGAGTATGTTTTATAGCAAGGAACATTTTGAGTACTACTTCTCCAATTATGATGTGGTACTCTCAGAGGTTCCAGTTCTTAAATACATGAATAAATATATGATTACTATAAGCAGGTAGAAAGGATGTCTACGTATTTTGTGCCTTCTTTTACCTTAGATACATCTTATGCCCATAGACACAATTTGACCTGCATGTTAACTGACATTGAAAAGAAGTTTGTGGATCAGATAGAAGATCGACATAGGCAGACCTTGTTTAGACCAGATCCGAAGCACAAGGTAATTCCATGGACACCGGAAGAATTAGATCATAAGGCAAAGGGGAGTTCTGGTCCAATAGCTTTAGATTTCCAGCAGAAAGGAAGACTGTGCATTAGACACCCGTCCACATATTATGACAAAATATTTGTGGGTGAGAGTGATTGTGAACACATTTTCTTGATTGAAGAATCCATTAGAAAGGCACTGTTGGATAAATTGACCATAGTGCCAAATGTGTATTTTGTGTGCGGTAAAAATGCTTATGTGAAATTGCCCAAAAGTTGGTATGGGACATGTTATTTGGCTGTGGTAGTCCCCAAGATCTTCCATGTGGATGATTTATGGCCTTTGGAAGGGAAGAGATCTCATAGAGGAAAACGTGGTGCAAGTGCTGGAGAAATTATTGGGGATGTATTTGGAGCTATGATACCTAGTTTGGGTGTGATTTTGAATGATGTGAAGATTAGAAAGCTGGCAACTCTAGTAGATAAGCTCTCTGTGAATACGGCCCAAATCCTATTACTAGTTGATGGGGAGATGGTTTCGATAAGGGCTATGGTTCTTCAAAATCGTCTTGCTTTAGATGTATTATTAGCAAAAGCTGGAGGAGTCTGTAAATTATTGAAAGTTTAACAGTGCTGTACTTATATTCCTGACAATAGTCGGGATATAAGGAAGTACATTTGCAATATTTCAGAGATACATCAAGATTTACATGATCTGGCTGCTGATGGACTTTGGGAGCAAATTGGCAAGGTTTTTCTCTGGATAAGTATGTATTTGCTGTATTAGCCCCATTATCCATCATCTGCTGGACAATTTGCAGTTACAACAAACATTTCTTCTAACTCAAACAAGCCAAAAGGTTCTAAAAAGCTGCGCATGGACGGCAAAGCAGCTGTCAAACTTCGCATATGTTACCTAGCCACCTTTCACCTCTTGACTTTTGTGTATTGGTATGCAAGAAGTGAGACGTGTGCCCTGAATGTGTTAATATCCATACTTTACTGACTAGCGAAGGGCTTTTGCCTGCAGGAGAAATCAAAAAGTACATCTTTAAATGCGATTTAAACAAGGAACAAAGAATGGTTCTGTATTTATCCATAAGTAGTTTGTTTCTCAAGTTAGGCATACTCAGATTGACATCACATGACTCCACAACCTGCAGTTATTTCAGGGGTCAAATTGAGTTTAGTAAATGTATGCTGCATGTCGTTTAAAGGTCTCAGATCTAAATGCCTCATTTTGTGACATAATCACCTTACATACGAAATATAAAACACTGTTCTGATCGGATATGTACTTCCAAGTTCCCTAGAGATTAAACAAAGATTAAAACAAAAGAAGATGAAGACAAACTTAAAGTATAGCCTAGTTGCATAGAGCGAAAGGGGCACACCTTTTGAGTGTGTATACATATACGAGCGAACTTGTAAAATATAGAGTAGCTATAAAGCAAAGGAACGGTACATAGTTCAAGGCTAAGGTGCAAAGAAGGGTGAAACAAGTGTAGATTGGTTCGTTGTGGGTCACTGGTTTATTCTTCAAGCAGTGTTTGCGGTGTGCTGTATGTCTAATTACTTCCAGAAGACGTGAATCTTTGGCTTATTTTGCAAGTGGGAGAGGGAAGGGGCATCTCAGATTAGTAATAGGTTGAAGCTCCAGGTCCTAGCTGTGTGTAGGAGAACGAATATCATCTAGGCCATAACACATAAAGAAAGCACTAAAAATGTTAAAGACAAGGGGCCCGATTCACAAAAGTAATCTGAGACAAAATCCTAAACTTACTACTTTTGGTATTCACAGAAGGCATTTAGTAGTAGTAAAGTTAGGATTCCTAACTTTACTACTTCTAAATCCCTTTTGTGAATACCGAAAGTCGTAAAGTTAGGATTTTGTCTCAGTTTAGTAGGAATCCTAACTTTACTACTACTAAATGCCTTCTGTGAATACCAAAAGTAGTAAGTTTAGGATTTTGTCTCAGATTAGTTCTGTGAATCGGCCCCATAGTCTCTGACACAGTTTTGGGCTGACTGGTGTCTTAAATAGTTGAAGAGCTGAAGCAGCACTGTTTTATCACCTTAAAAGTAGGGAAATGGTTGCTTGTCACATGAACTTTAAAGGCATATCAGTTTGGCTGGAAAAGTAGCAGTATTTGTTAACATATCTAAAACAAATAACAGAACATGCACAATAACATATACAAAGTAACACGACTGCACAAGTAAAACCTACCAGGGCACAACACAACAAAAAAGTCCAAACAAAATGCAAAAAAACAGTCACAGTATTTCACAGAAGCATTACATTGGAGTAATGCAGCAGAAAAAGAAGCTCCACAAAAACACAACAGAACATCATATCCACAATCCAATGCCACAAAACAAACATGTACAAACATTCCACCACACATTACCACCCCCAGAAACCTACTTTAATAATACCGTGGTAAAAGGTGTTTGCATGAAGTACTGCCTTGGCTTACCACCAAGGAAATGAAATGATAACATGCAAAAATGTTTGTGATATGGTGTGTAGTCTTCTCCCTTTTGTACTTCTTAAAAATAGACACACAATGTCATCGCTGTAGGATTTGTGAAGGCCACAAAAGAGCTACATTTTGCTTATTCAGCAGTGTTGAGTTGATGATGACAGCTTTGAATGCAGTGTAGCAGAACTTGAAGATGATGGCGGTGGAGAGGGGGAGCCAGAGGAGGTCTTTGAGTGTTCACTGTTTCTCAGTTCCTTGAGGGGTTGTACAGCATCATGGAATATCATAATCAGGTGTGACAGGTAGGAGTCTGGGACATTTTTGTGGTGCTTATTGTCTCTCTCCAGAGAAAAAAGGATTATGCTTTTGTGGCTATTTTGTTTTCAGTTTATGGGAGGTATGCCTTGGCTGTCTTTGAAATACGAAGGGCTGATATATTTTTATATTTTTACATTTTGATCGTCTCATCAACATGGGCCTTAAACTGATAATGATGTTGACATAAAACACGTGGAACCTGGCTCTTTGTGGTGGTTGTGGGGTAAATCCTTAGAGTCTGATTGGAGCAAGCCAATCTTAAATGTGTGCCTCTCTATTGTTTTTGGTAATCAGTGCATATTTCACTTAGCGGGGTATTTAGCTTCAAATTGGAGCTCGACATCCATGCTTGGATCTTTAAGAGGGAGTTCTTCAGACAGTCAATGTCATTCCTAGATACGGCTTTCACATAGAGCTGAGTGTCATCTGTGTATTACTGAATATTGAGATTCTTGCTAGCTGTAATTACACCATGATACCATATGTGGATGTAGAAGATTACTGGTGAAAGGATGGATGGAGTCTTGGGGTATGTTAATGGGATATACTCAGATCTTGAGGAATTCATATGGACAAGTTGGTGTCTGTATCTAAAGTAGGAGACAGAAAAGTCTAGGATAATGAGGGGACCATGTGCACTGTTTTAGGCAAGCTGGAGGGCATTGTCCACCACTTGGCTGGCTGGTTGCTGTTTCTGTAATACATTGTTATGTATTAGAAATGTGTACATCTGGCCTATTTCGAGCTGTGTGTGACAGTGTAAATGTTGTACACAAACTATATTACTTTGGGTGGAAGATAATATGGTATTTATGTGCTTCAATACAATATAAAATCAGTAATAGCTAATCGTGGATAGGATCTGGTAAGTATGGATAGTTTGTTTTCTTATGAAACATACATAATTGCTATAGTTTTTGAATCCATTTTAAAACTATGTGAGGTAAATTGCCAAAATAGATCACTAATAATGCCTCACAAAGGGGCTTATTTACAAGCCCCTTGCGCTGCTGGTGCGTCACTTTTAATATGGGAAAACATGACGTACTGGCGGCTCAAGGGGCTTGTAAATAAGGCCCAAAGTCGTTCACATTTTGCCTGTCCTTACCACCAGTGCCCAAATCAAAGGTGGACCGAGTGCCACCAGGTTAACCACAAGGGAGTCTTGGAAGGTTCTGTTTTATTGTATTTTGAAGACGTGGCATCACCTTACTTGTGCCCCAACACCTCATGTTGTTTGCTTATCTAAATATTGAATGCCATTGCTGCACTTTCAGTGTGGGTTCCTGGGTCTTTTATACCCTTTCAGGCAACACCCTTCATATCTTTCAGAAAGACATAGACATTAATTGTTTTTGGAGGTCTTTAACAAGAAGGGAATGGCAAACTATTAACCTATTTATCCTTTAAGACGTGATTTAAGATATTGATGCCATTGAAGACACCAGTAAGATATGGACGATACACCAAGGATCTTTAATCTATCCAGTAAAATGTGCAGGTTTTCAAACTAAATACTATGGGCCACACATTTGTGTAGAAACCTAGTTACTTTGAGTCACTTTGAAGCTCAGTTTCTCCTTAATATGTGTGAAACATGCACGTGAATTGCTAAAATTAAAACACGATCGCAGTCCTTATCACTGAATGTCACTTTTTTTTAGGTTTAAATCTTTTTATTGTTTTGAGGACAGGTAACAACAACAACGCACCTACATCCACTGGCTGGTGGGGGAACAATAAACAATTGTGATAATAATCGGAAAAGAAGGGAGGAATAGAGAGAAGGAAAAAATTCACATTATAAGAAAATATAGATAGGTGTAGGTACTGGACAGGCTGAGCAGATATCACTGCACAATTGTACAGCGACTCCTGTGTACGCACAATATACATTAACAATAGACAAATGTAGGAAAGTAGGATCTAATTTTATGGTTACCCCCACTTTTTGCTTGATGTAATGCTGTTTCTGACTAGTCTGACTGGGATCCTGCTAATCAGGACCCCAGTATCTGTGCCTTCTCCCCTAAATTGGTTTGGTAAGTACTTAGGTACATCCCAGATTGGACACTGGTGTAACCTTTTCAGTCTGTAGTATATGGTACTAAGGTACCCAGGGCATAGGTACACCAGGGGTCCCCCATGGGCTGAAGCATCTATTATGCCACCCATGAGAGACCACCCAATTTGTAACTACACGCCTGCCATTACAGCCTGTGTGCATTGGTGCTAACACCACTTACGAAAGATATAGGTTTACCTATATCTAAGGTCACTGCACTTAAAACCTATAAGTCACCCCTAAGGCAGGCCTTACAATCCTGAGGGCAGGGTGCTGGGTTCTAAATATGAGGGTGCCCCTGCATGAGCAGGACACCCCTACAGCCTACGGAGTCCATTCTCCCGGGTTGTGAATGAGACAGCCATATAACATATAGAGGGGCACTGCATCATTACAAGATGACCATCTCGAAATTGGCTGTAACGAATCCTATCATGTTTGGTATCAAACATGTTGGAATCATACCCCCACACCATAAACGGTGTGGGAGGAATGATTCCATGCACTGTAAAGCTCCTTTGGGAGACCCTCGGTGCTCCAGGTACCAGTCTTACAGACCCGGGCAGCAAGCTAGGGCTGCTGCCGGCCAGAGACACGTTTCTACCTTCCTGCTGCTGAGCCAAGCTTGGGCAGGGGTAGGCAGAACAATAGGTATCCTGTCACAGGGAGGTGTGACCACCATGCAGACAGGGTGTAGTGTATTGGGGCAGGGTGGGGGCGCTTGCCAGCGCCACATAGTCTGCGTGCAGGGCACACTTGGTGCCCTCCATGCATAGTCCAGTTCAAACCAGTTCAGGGAGCCGTTGGCTCCCGCTCTGGCCCTAAACTGGACAAAGGACAGGGGAGTATCCTCCCCCTTGTCCAGCCCCTCCTTAGAGAGGGACCCCTGAATTGTCCCAACCCTTTCCTTTGGGTATTTAAGGAGCTTACCTGTGGGTGGGTCCCTAGATTCGTCGTGGGACAAGATTAATTTCAGACACCACTTCTTCAACCATCTGGGCCCTCTGGACTTCGCTGGACTTCGCTCTGGGCATCAAGGCTGCAACCGGGAAGACTCCTGCTGCTCCTGATTTCATCGCCCTGCTAGTCTGCTGCAACGTCCGTGCCTGTGCACCATACAGGAACCTTCCAAGGCCTGTGGGAATCCAAGACACATGAAGGAATCTGCCTTGAAGTGAAGGAGTCACTTCCCTGCATCTGCAGGCACCGCAACTAAGTTGACCGGTCCAAGTTTGAGGCCAGTATCCCTCGTCGGAGCTGCAGGAATCAAACCCCTGTACACTATGTCGACTTGCAGTTGCAAAGGCTTGTTGGCTTCTTTCCACCAAGATCTTTGGGCTCCAAGTAGCCCCAACCTCAAGCATCTCCAGTGACCAAAATCTTTGTCCTCACCACATCACTTGCACCGTGGGCCTACATCTTTAGTGAGCTGCTCGAGGTCCTCTCAAGACTCCAGTGCCTCCAGCCTGTGGGTCTTCTTAAGGGTCATCTTTGAATTCTTTGGGCTCCCCTGATTGCTTGGAGCCTGCCCTGACTCCCCTGTACCTTGCTGGTCCCGACATTGCCCCTTCTTCAACTTCCATGTTGGTTGCAGTTGCCAAGGCTTGTTGGTGCTCCCGCCAGAGACCGACCCCTCAACTCTCGACATCCGACATGGGACAGCTCGTGTACAGCTCCTGGTCTTCCACAGAATAGCCTGGTCCACACAGCTGCAGTTTCAAGGTCACCATCAGCTCTCCTGCAACACTCGACATCGGTGGGCATTCATCTTCCGTGCCTCCTAGTCACTCCTGAGTGGCATAGACTCTGTCCCCTCTGCTTGCAGGTTCTTCACATCTTGAATCCATCTTTGGGTTCCATCGGACACTTTCACCTTCTCCAGCAGTGGCATCTTTCTGAAGTCCCCCATTGAGTTTGACGGTGGTTCCCGACGCCACTTCACTCCTATGCACCCGGCTTCCCTGGTGCAGGTATCCTGGTTCCTAAGGTATCCACGGGTGGGGTGGCTCTCCAACCTTCTGTCTTCCACGGGGTTTCTTCAGGGTCCACTGGGAAGGGTCCTTCTTCTTTAAAATTGCAACTGCGACTTACCCATTGACTTGTATTGATCCCACGGTCGTGTTCCCATTATGCACACGGCCTCCATGGGGCTCCTGGTTACTTACCTCGGGTGGTTCCTTGGGTCCCCGGCACTTCTACATCTTCTGGGTATAGTCTTGACTTGAGTCATGGTACGCATACCACTATTTTAGTATATGGTTTGGTCGCCCCCTGGTGACCACTGTGTATTACGTGCTACTTATCTGTTTCTATTGAAAAGTATTTTGTGTACACCATATTCCAAGCCAGATTCTCACAACATGTTATACATCTGCATGAACTGATTGAGTGAGGCAAAGAAACCACAAGTATATCGGGCAGGTCAGTTCGACTAACTCAGTCGTTAAAAATTTAATAGTTGAACCCCATGATTTATCAAAGCGCGGTAATGTGTGTGTGACAGTCACCATCAGGTTCTCCATACCAACAATCTCCCATAATTTATGCAGCCAATCTAATCTTGTTGGAACAGTTTCAGTACCCCTGCGGGACAACAGGAGCTGTTTAGCAGCCCCAAGAGCCAAAGTG
Organism: Calotriton arnoldi; assembly: GCA_963921515.1. NCBI lineage: Eukaryota > Metazoa > Chordata > Amphibia > Caudata > Salamandridae > Calotriton > Calotriton arnoldi. The sequence goes on from CAWUFW010003843.1 coordinate 817,448, forward strand.
ATGGCCCACCCACTGCAAGATTTTAAGGGGTAGTTCAATGGATTTGGCAATCCCAGTAGTATGTAGCTAGGCAACCTGGGCAACCCCGTATCATAAGTGTTGTCAATATCGGACAGAATGGCCTACCAGAATTGCTGAATCTACTGGGCATTGCCTTAGCAAGTGCGTAAGAGTGCCCTTCTGCCTACAGCGATGCCAGCACTGAGGGTCCCCCCTGGCTTCAAGCAGGCCACCCTGGATGGGGTATAATACCAATAGTGGGCTATTTTAAGAAACATCTCCTTGCCCGAGGCGCTACATGAAGAAGCCCTAGCTCTGTGGATAATATCCTGCCATTTTTTTTTTTTTTTAAGTCTGTTATTTAACATTTTCAAATATCCAGATGCATAAGCACGCTTGCAGTGCACAATAACAAAGGTCAACCGAACCTCAAAACATGGTACATTAGTCAAGCAAAGCTACCATATATCTTATGATCTTAGCCATTCGCGCCTCAGATCTCCGAGGTCCAATATTGCTATCAAGGTTTACAGACCCAAATTGCAAGGTGCATTGCAACAGAAAAAGAAAAAGAAACATATTGCGTGTCATAGCTAACCAGGGAGGAGAAGAACGGGGAGAAGCAGGGGCAGAAAAGGGGGAAGGGTGACCGGTCTCGATCTCTTGGTCCGTGAGGGGGGATGTGTCGCAAGGGTCAGTTCAGTTAATGATCCTCATGCCGTTCCTTAGTGCTCAAGGTTTGGGAGTGGGTAGGTGCCTCCGTCTTTGCGCTAGACTGTATATAGAGCTGAATATTAGGGCATTCCCAGGCTAGATGGAGGAAGGTCGCAGTGGGAGAGCAACATCGCTGGCAGCCAGCTTCATCTTTCAATCCTGCTTTGTGCATCCAAACTGGAGTTTTATATAATCTATGGAGAAATTTGAAGTGATTGAGACGGAGCCGATAGTTCGGGGAAAGTGCCTGTGCCTGCTCGCAGCAGACGGTCCACTGCTCCTGCATGATTGGGATGCCAAGCAAGGTCTCCCACTCCTGTTGGGCTCGCATGGTGCATATGGGTGCAGTGCGCTGCATATCTGTATATAAGCACATGATTAGCTTGCGCGGCGAGGGATTCCCGAGAAATCGCTAGAGTGTAAGAAACGTGGATGGCGCAGCCGGGAAGGAGGGAAGATAAGCGCGCATTGTAGCTCGCAGCTGATAATGTCATCTGTTCCACCATAGTCAAGTCCTCCCCCTCCCGCAGCTGGTGTAGCTCAAGAAACTTGCCCTCCGGGATTACATCTCCCATTTTGGTGAGCTGCAGTTTCTTCAGTCGCGCACATGGCCCGCCTCAGTTAGAAACGGCAGCGCGGGGTGTTTGACCAAGGTAACCAAAGGAGCATACAACACCTGCGGCGCAGCGCATGCCACGCCCACACCGTACATCCCACAGTGTCCGCACCAGCACGGGGACGGGTCTGCGCTCTGTACATTGCTAGGTGGAGAGGGAGTGGAGCTGCTTGGTCATGTTCGGGCACGGTATGCGCCATGAATTGTGTGGGGTATACCCAGTGGAAGCTAAACTGCGCCTGGGCACAATAGTATTATAAATCAAAGTCAGGCACGCCTAGTCCGCCCTGCTCAAATGGCAAGGTAAGAGTTTCCCAGGAGATTCTGGGCTGTTTACCCGCCCATGTCAGAGTGATCATGTTGGAGCGCAGGCTTCTCCTGAAGTAGTTAGTGAGTGGGAGAGGGAGATTTGTGAAGAGGTAGAGGAGTTTAGGCAGAACCACCATTTTTGCAATGGCCAGCCATCCAGTCATGGACAATGGGAGAGCAATCCAGCTCTTAATATGCTGCTCAAGCCAGTCCATCAATCGGCCATAGTTAGAGCGCCATAGTTCCTCAGTGTTGCGGCTAATCCAGATGCCCAGGTACTTCACTGGGCCTTGAGACCATTGCAGTGGAAATTCTGAGCAGACTTTCGTTGTGACGACCGTCAGTGGAAAAATTGTTGATTTCACTCAATTTATCAGTATCCCCGAGAGCCTACCAAACCTAAGGAACTCCCTAATCAAAGGGTCAAGGTTGTACTCAGGGGGCTTCACTTTTAGTGTGACATCGTCCGCATACAGTGAAACAAGTATCACCCGGGGTGTGAACGCTAATCCTCTGTGAGCATGATGTTGCCGTAATCGAGCAGCAAGAGGCTCCATGGCCATGGCAAAGAGTAAGGGCGACAGCGGGCAGCTTTGGCGTGTGCCTCGAGAGACTGGGAATGGAGGGGATACCACGCCGTTAACTCGAATCCGCGCAGAAGGGAGGGAATACAAGAGAGTAATGAGCTTTATGAATTTAGTGCTAAGTCCTATTTAGGCAAGGAGGGCGAATAAATAAGGCCACTCGAGTGAATCAAATGCCTTGGTGGCATCCAGGAAAATCGCTGCTGCCCGCAGCTGCGGGTCCACCTCCTGCATTGTGGCAAAAAGCGTTCACAGGTTGTGAGCAGTGGGTCTACTCGGCACAAAGCCGCATTGGTCTGGACGCAGCACCAGGGGTAACATAGGGAGGAGTCATGCCGCAATTATCCTAGCAAGTATCTTATTGTCCACATTGATCATGGACAGCAGCTGATATGAATCACATCTCAGGGGTCTTTATCAGGTTTCAGAATCGTAATAATAAGTGCCTCCCGAAGTGATGAGGGAAGTACCCCACGTTCCACGGATTCTTCATACATATTAATGAGATGTGGGGCGAGTAGTGCAGCATATTCCTTGTAAAAGGCTGCAGTTAGGCCATCAAGGCCAGGGGTCTTATCCCCGGAAAGGGAGCGTGTGGTTCTAATCACCTGCTCCTCGGTGAACTATTCGTCTAGATAGCCTCTGTGTCCCTCCCCCAACCACAGCAGTTGTATAGTGTCAAAGAATTCTGTCAACTCAGGGGGAGCCTCCCTTTGTTGAGCTCGATAGAGGGACGAATAGAAGGAGACCATTTCAGACTGTACAGCCGACAGTCCCACCACTAGTTCATCCTCTTCTGTGCGTAACTCTGGGATATAGTCACTAGCCCACAGTTTCCTCAGGAGCCTCGCCTGTGTCTTTCCTGCGTGGTCTCCCTCTCAATATCATCGGGCTCTGGTCTCCTTACCGAGGAATTGGGATTCGCGCATGGCGGCTTCCTGGAAGTCGTCCATTTTGTCCCTAATTTAGCGCAGCACCGACCTATTTTTGTTGACATAAAAATCTTGTTCTAAGGCCTGTATGTCCTTTTCTAGACACTTAAGGTCCTCTTGCAGCGACCAGATCACCCCCGCTTGTTTGGCTATACATTCTGCGCGTATGACAGTTTTGAACACCTCCCATAAAGTCGAGGGAGAGTCAACTGTACCTTCATTGAGTGCGAAGTACTCAGATATGGCCTGTCTAATAGATTCTAGAAACGCTTGATCTCGCAGTGCCCCGGGTGGGAGTCTTCAACTAAACGCTCGAGTCGGGTACTCAGGGATGTCCATCGTGAGCATCACTGGGGAATGATCAGAAAGGGTCTGGGGCAGGTGTGTTGCCTCAACAACCCAGGCCCCTACTTCGCGATAAATTAGCCAATTGTCAATCCGTGACCAGGAGGGCCCGGCGGATGTCATACATGTGCCTTGTGTTCCATTAAGGTGCCTACGACGCCATACGTCTACCAGATCTCCATCAGCGATTATGGTCTGGAATTGTGCTGCCACCCTAGGGTGGGGGCGCAAGAGTCGCCCGATCTATCCTTTCTAGCATCCAGCACAACATTATAGTCCCCTCCCCATAATATTGCACCCAGCCCAAGAGAGTCAATGAGCCTCCAAACCTCTGTGAAAAGTTCTGGGTCATCAGTGTTGGGACCGTATATCGAGATTAGTCTGATTGGGTGCCCCCCCAGTGACCCCGCCAGCATCGTGTATCGTAGTTTGTCACATATGATTGTGCACGTGTGCCAGTTGAAGGAAGTGACCCGTTTAAGGCCACCCGGGTCACCTTAGACCTCCACTTGCCTTCTATCCAATGAAGAGTCGATGACGCAGTAGAGAATGCACATAGACTAGTTTATTCATAAGATACACTGCAGTGGAGTCCAGTCTGACCAGCCTCCTGTGATGGCTGACGAGGGACTGACTCCAACAAGCATAAAGTTACATTATGTATGTTGTGGAGCCCTCTAAGACCCGTCTATTATGGAAAAACACTGGTAGTTGTCATAATACAATGGAGGTACAGAATATGAGTTTCGATTCCACAGCCTGGCACAAGCTATCTACTGCCCAAGGTCGTCTAGCTCATTCTCCCATTAGACAGGTGGGAGAAGGCCTTGATGAAACAGCAGAAGAATGCAATAATGAATGAGTTTTCAACATTCGAGAAACGAAACTTACCAAGGATCATTTCTCGTAAATGAATAAGTAACAGTTTCAATTGTAATACAAAAATGGTGTCTAAGAGAAACAAAATGGCGGCAGGGATGTCAACCTAACAAACATAATTCCTACGTCGTCTGCCTACGTATGCACACGATACAATAATACTGCATTAGCTATATCAATGCTAACCTTCAATGGAGTAATATTCGAGTAATACAGCAGTTTTGCGAGTCAATTCTAACAGACCCTCCTTTTAGAATGATATAGCTAAAATATACTTCTTTATTAATGCCAAAAGGGAGGGCCTTTACAACTCTAAACACATGAATATAAAATAATAACGAAGCAACAATAGACATAAATGCATTACTATTTATGCATACTGGCAAATATAGGAAAGAGCAAAAGAAAACTTATACATCTTCATCAGAGGAGAATTCAAGAAGGGACCCTGCAACTGATGTAGTGGAACCGAAAACTCCCTCATCTATTTGCATCATATTATTAACATCCTGTTGAAGCATTATCTTTGTATTGGTATCATGAATCGAAATTCTCTTAGGAGTCAAATACGTAGCACAATAAGAACAGCACAAGGGGAGACACTGAATCAAAATGCAGCAACATATGAGAATAACGATGAAATATATCACTTTTTCTAAAATCCAACCCCAACCACAAAATAAGGACCAGCTCCAATTACCACTCTCCATTCCCCGAACATTTTCCAGAATGTCTAAAATATGCTTAGTAATATCTTTCTCCATATTCGTAATACCGACTACACATTAGTCTCCTATTACTGAGCATGCACCACCATTCTTGGCTAGAATAAAATCGACTGCATGTCTTGTTTGCTCAGAATATATGCGCATACTTTTCAACTGGGTAGTAATATCCCTTAAAGCTGCCACTGTGGAATTAGATAAAATCTGCAAATTTACACCCAAAATATTCCCTAGCCCGCTCACCCCTGGCCATGGCAGTACCACCAAAGGTAATGATAGAAGAGAGGATGGGGCATATTCTCAAGAACGTGTGATAACTACCACAAGTGTAGCTTAACGCAACCCTACACATCTCAGTCCATCGCGGGAAAACAACTCCGTGTTAACGTGGTATTCACAACACGGCGGTACCATGCGATAGTCACAGGACAACGCATCAAATGAACGCGTTAGAAATAACGCGACGCCGCAAAAACGCGAAACCCCAACGCGAAAATAGTAGCGATGACGCCAATCGCGATACAAAAACCTACGAAAACCAGCCACAGGCCTGCAATTCCCACGCGTCATGCGGGAAAATGCACCATAAAAGTAGAAAAAAACATACCGACAAAAGCCAAACAACAGCGAAGCACAATGGAGGCAGCCGGAGCAAGTACAGAGGACAACCAGAACCCCACAAGCCCCACGGAGGACCAGCCTGGGACCTCGGGGCAGGGAAGGGCAAGGACAAGAAGAAGAGGAAGATGAAGTTCAGTCCGCAGGAAAACAGGATCCTGATAACAAAGGTGATAGAACACCATCAATCACTGTTCGTCACCTCCACTGTGTCACTGGCAACCAAAAATGGAATATGGCAGACCATCGTGGACAAGGTGAATGCAGTCGGAGTGCTGAAGAGGACAATGGACGAGGTCAAGAGGCGCTGGAATGATGTGAAGAGCAAAACCAAGCTGAAACTCGCAAACAACCGGAAGGCAGCAATGCAGACTGGAGGTGGCAGTCCAGCGCCACAGGAGGAGCTGGACGAGATGGAGGAAATGGTGTCCACAGTCATCAGTGGGGAGACGGTGGCAGGAGTCGGGGGACCGGACACTGCTCAACATGACCGGACACAACAGCAACAGGGTGAGTAACCACCAGGGACTGGGGGACGGGGAGAGATGGGCACAATGGCACACATGCACAATTAAGCCTAGCACATCTGCGGACAAACCATGCCCCAGACCCACAACTCCCACCAAGAGACCAATGCACACAGGTATGCAACATCTCAGCACTGCAGAAGCACAGAACCCAGAGGCACAACGCATGGAAGGGAGGAGGGCAGCTAAATCAGAGCTGCATGGGCGACTCCCCCAAAATGCAGCACACACACATAACATGCAGAGCACATCAACATTGACAACGGGGTGGTACAAACCGCAACACGTCCACAACAGAACAGAGGACACAACTGGTGCCGCATGTGCGTAGAAACTGGCCAATCACATATGGCACTGCAGGGAAATGTGAGTTGACAATGTACAAGTACAAACTCACATCCGTGATGTAGTCGGAATGTCCACTGTCCCGCATCAAATAGGCAGCTCCCTCCAAACAGTCACAATGTACACTGTCATGCAGTCTGAATGCAGACATGTAGAATGCGTCAAAATACATGTGTACACAATGTCAAACTGCATCTCCCCTTCACATTGCAGGGGGAAATCCAACATCTCCTGCAGAGCAGTCCGAACCTCTCTTCTCTGATGACGAAGAGGACCACCACACCTTCAACTCAGACGCCCTCGAACAGCTCGTGGAGAGCCTCCGCAGCCCACTTCCAGGATCAGGGCAACCCAGCTGCCACGAGGAGCCCCCCCCCTGCACAGTACACACAGCAGGCAGCACCCACCACCACGGCTGCCTCCCAGGACCCCCACGACGAACACATGGCCTTCCAACGCCGTGTGTTGGGGTGCCAGGAGAAGCTGGCTGAACAGGTGCAGGTGGGGTTCGACCGCATGGCAGCCAAACTAGACGCCATACGTGGGTGTCTAAGTCCCATCAGGGACCACTCACAGTCCCTAACGGACGCCCACAGTCCGCTCCATGCCCTCCAACGGACCATGGCGGACATCGCCAGAGTCCTGACTCTGCGACAAGAACGACTGTCTAGCCAGAGTTCCTCCAGCGATCTCGCCCGGGAGTTGGGACGCATGCGGAGGATCATGGAGAACATGGAGCAGACGCAGGCGGAAAGTGCGGCTACCACGGCTGCACACCAGCAAGAGGTAGCTGCGTCCCTCAATGCCCTGAAGACCTTCCTCATGGCATTGCTGCCACAAGGCCTGGCGCTGATGCATGCTGCTGCTACCACCCCATCCACATCTCCGGCCCCTGATGTGTCTGTGCCACACAGTGCTGGGGACAGTACACCACCACCCACATGTGAGGCACATGCAATAGCAGAGGACGAAGATGCGGATGAACCCACCCTCGTGGTCAGGAGGACGCAGTAGCATTCATCTCCGCCATGTGGCCTGTTTCTGCTTGGTTCTGCCCTCTGCATCATCACCTTCCACTGTCCCCCGATGCACTCTGCGACACTCACCTCTGACCTCGACATGGACTCCCATATTCTGTTTGGTCACCAATGACACAGCTATCAGACTGCGGACTGAAGTCCTACTCTCCGGATGTACCTGTCATTCCCTGAAGGACTATGGCTGGCCCTCCACTGGCCGACAATGTGAAGTGGGGTTGGCACGGCCCTGTACTGCTCCAGCTGCAACACTCCCTTGAATGTGTAATAAACATTCATATCCATACAGATGTGTCATGTCTATGATCTTTCAAGTGTGGAAGTATGGATGAATGTAGGGTCAGTGATTCCCCCTTACGTCCATGTTGCCCATGTTGTGGGACTATTGTCACAGGGTGACAGATTGCCGATTCCGGTCCGGGTGGCGCCGACACTACAATGGAGACACATCCGTTTGTCACTTCCTTGTCCAACCCAGGACGGAACCACGCCCAGAGCCCCGGGGTCATTGTTCACACCCTTACGCTGGACTGGCATACGCCAGGACAGCCCACTCCGATTACGCACACAGGGGGGGACGACAGCGCTACATGTCCTAGGTCTTCACTGTGGGGATATCCAGCTCACAGGTCTAGTTGTCAGCATGCCACAGCCACTCCCTCATGGCTGGTGTACACCCACACCACACCCATCCAGCACTGGCGTCACAGGACATGTGACCCTGGCAATAAGAATAGCCTGGCGCACGTGCTGGACGCCATTTCCACTCTCTCTGACTGGGTGTCTCCGTGTAGTTCTCATGTGTGCATGAGGGCCTAGGGCCCTGCCACCTCACATTGCCCAGTGCCGGGGGTGACATGATGGCGTCCGCACAACGGGACTCAATCATTCAGGGTCCATGGCTAGCGGTGCACAGACTTGGTGGCACTGGATACACTGCGGCAGGCACAGGCACCCCGCCACGGGACGGTGTCTTGCAGTGCAGTGAGATAGGGGCACCTGAAGTGCTGAGCGGGTGTGCAGCCTGCGATGATGCTCCGTCCTGGCGGTCCGGACTGGCAAGGATTAGTGTGAGCCCTGCTGGGCTGCAGTGTAGGCCTGGGCCAGCGGGCAGTGCGGCCCTCCTGCCACGTGGCGTTGCGTCGCGCTTCACAGAGTTAGTGGCACCTCAAGCGCTGAGCGGGTGTGCAGCCTGCGATGATGCCGTGTGCACTGATGTGGTCTCTGCCATTGCGTAATCAAGACCCAGAGTCAGGTGTGTGACCTGGTGGCCCGTGGTGCGGGGCTGCATGATGTTGAGGGTGCCATGGTCGCAGGCACCGGGCTTGGAGATCCCTCCGGAATGTGGTGGGCCCTCTTGGAGACACGCCGGTGGCGGAAGGCGAGCAGTGAGGTTGGGTTGCGCAGGGGCGGGCAATAACCGCTGGGCGGCGGGAGGGGCTGGGGTGCAGCAGCCTGTGTGCGCAGGGGCGGGCAAGCGATGATGGCGTGTGCAACTGTATGGATTCTACCATTCATGTCTCTGGAAACTGTTTCAGATGAGGGACCTGGGGGACTGCTGTGGATACCGGCACGTGGTTGGAGACACACCGGTGGCAACAGGTGAGCAGTGAGGCCTAGGTCCGCAGTGTCGGCACTGTCTCCCTCTCTCACTCTCTCTTTCTCTCTCCCTCTCTGCCTCTCTCTCTTTCTCTTTCTCTCTCCCTCTCTCTTTCTCTTTCCCTCTCTCCCTCTCTCTTTCTCTCTCCCCCTCTCTCTTTCTCTCTCCCTCTCTCTTTCTCTCTCCCTCTCTTTCTCTCTCCCTCTCTCTTTCTCTCTCCCTCTCTCTTCCTCTCTTTCGCTCTCTCTCTCTGTACTTTGATGGGCGCATGGCACACCTTCTGATCCAGATTTCCGTTTTGCAGGCTTTGACTTACAGAATGTCCTGAGACGACCCGCCATGCCTCTTCAGATTTTTTTTTTTGGTTTGTTCTGCAATGACCGTATTGTTTGGATATTTTGATATGGGTGTATGATTTCCCTTTTTCTGGCCACACATGTATGTTGGGTGTTGTGATTGTGCGACTTCAGGCGATTTGTTTGGTTCATGATTTCGTGGGGTTGATGTGCAATATCTTTGTCCATAGGGGGGGGGGTGTGGGGGGTGCCCGGGGTAGGGCCCCGGGGGTGGGGGGGTGGGGGGGTGGGGTCCTGGGGGCGGTGGCGGTGGGTGTTGTTGACCTATTGGGGCTCAGGCCTCCATGATGGGTTGCTCCAGGGCATCTGTTGTTCTTCATGTGTGGCTTTGGGCTGTGCTCCCTTGTCTGGTGCTGGTTGTCGTCCGACTTTACACCAGGTAGGAGCAGGTGTTAGTTTCCTGCTGCTAACGCACCTTAGCGCATGTTTTGTGATCTTATCGCCGATCTGGCTGGTCGTTGAGAATGTTGTGGAGTGGTGTTGTCACAGCTTTGTGCACGGGAACGCCTACTCTGCATATCATTAGCGTTAGTTGACGGGCTCCTCTGTGGCGATGTTTTTTGCGACTGCTATCGCAGGTAAACTGGTGTTATGGGCTGTTAGCACCAGCTTGGGAATGGGGTGATAACTTTATCGCGGATTTGGCTGCGATAAAGTGCTGTTGGCTTGGCGATAGCTCCTTGAGAATATGCCCCGATATATCCAAAAGTGATACCATTGCTATAATTATTGACTTCCAAATCAGTAACGCCCTCACAGAATTCCTTAGTCAATGTTCTTTTTACCCATCGTATATTCAGTGTACTATACTTGCAGGGCACCCCAAGAGGTAACACCATTCCTAAGGCCACATCCTCTGTTCCATTGTACATATTGGAATATGTACCATTTGACAGAAAATAGAAACCCGGATGTGCATATAATGGGCCTTGATAATCTAATGGGACATACCTAGTACTCATCCCTTCCATTGTAGGATCATCTTTATTTCTTAAGCGCATTACATTTTTGTACACTACTTCTCCGGAGCAATTGAGATACAAATAAGTATCAGTGCTGTTGAGTACAGGGCAACACGCGGCATAGATACCGGCTTCTTGAGTTACAGTCAGATCTTGGTAGTGCCAACCAGTTAGTGTGATATTTTTCTTAGCCAAATACAAATCTCCACAATACATATCAGGCATACACCCGGGATACCCTGTCCCCCTCAGCTTCCGATAATATAGGCAAGGTCCAGGATAACCGAGACCAAATTCTCCCTTAACTTCTACAAATTGAAGAGGGCGAACATATGTGTAATTCACTAAAGATAATGGATAAGCTGTCCACAAACTTGTAACAGAATCAATGGGGTAACAAGCCGTATTATCTCCAAAGAATTTTCTGTGTGTATCTAAAAAGACATTACTGCACACTATTCTTTTATCCCGATCAGAAAGAACCGTTTGATGAAGAATACATAATGGCGCATCCTCATAGGAGCACTCTAGAATCCAGAAGAGCCCTCCCCCAACAGGAAGAACAATAACATGATCACAATCCAAAACTTTTTATACTTATAAAGCCATTCAAAATCCATTTGTCTTGGCTGTAAAGCAACAAGAAACTGTTCATTGTCTGCACAAGGTCGACCAAACAAATACATTTTTTTTTTTTTGCAACAAATGATAAACACCAGAGGAGGAAATGTTATATACTGGAACCAATGGTGGAAAGGACACACAAAAAAGGGAAATCGTGCAAAAAGGAAAAATATCAGGGTCCGTCACAAGCCTCCCTGGCAGGCTTCTATTGTTCAATCCTCGTTGGTGCTACGAAGCACAGGCGGTGGAGCCACACCGTTGCAGCTCATCAGCAAATGTTCACGAACCTCAGGATGGGGCACTTTCCTTTCAAAGAAAACGCCCTCGACTTTTATCCTGTCCAGTGTTACTGGCAGTGCACCAATTATCCTGTATCTAACTAAAGAGAACAACAAAATCAAGGAAACATTATACTAGTCTTATCCACTAAGTCCATCCCTTCTACACTCACTTATCCATTGTTGCACTACCCTTCCGTCGGGGACGCAAATGGTACCTTTCTACTCCAGGCACCGTCTCATCTCAGTGAAGAATTTGCAATCCAGGTGTTGGAGAGCGAGGCTCAGGTTCCTGACGATCTGATGTGGGGGAACCCTGAGCAGCCCTTATTTCTGGAGGAACTGCCTCATGCAAGATCGCCTCACTCTCTTCTTCTGTTTGTACCCAAGTCAACTGTGCATTCGAAAAGGGCACAAAACGCGGAACTTGCTCACATTCATGGTCTCCTATCCCCTCCTTCACCCAACGATCATAGGGGAGGGGGAGTGGAACCCGTCGGCAGTGAGACGAGTGTATCCAGTTCTTCCGACCTTTCACTCTCACTGCCGTCCTCGTGGCAATGAGGACCAAGAATGGGCCCTTCCACCGGGGTTCCAGGCTTTCCTTTCACTGGAAACTTTTGATGAGCACGTAATCGCCAGGCTGTATGATGTGCCCAGGCCCTTCTGGTACTGGAGGCAGCACCTCTTGGATCTGTTGATGAATAGAACGCAGACTTTTAGTAAGATCATACAAGTAGTCTACTAATAAAGGATAATCTATCTTGGAGAATCTCTTTGGCCTAGGGACGCCCCACACATTCGCGGGACGGACGAAAATCACTTCATATGGTGATAACCCTGTCCTAGAGTGGGCTGTAAATCTGGTAGACAACAAAGCAAGGGGCAGCGCATCTGGCCATTGCAATCCGGTACCTTCCTTTATTTTGGCCATCTTTAGCTTAAGGGTACTATTATATTTCTCAACTAAACCTGCTGACTGAGGAATGGTTTGCTGCATGAAATTTTTGTTTAATGTGCAGACCCTCACATACCAATTGAATCAATTTGGCATTGAAGTGACTGCCATTATCACTCCAGATCAATCGGGGCAAGCCGTAGCGCGGGAATTACTCTTTTATGAGAGCCTTTGCCGTAGCCATGGCTGTGTTCTCTTTTGTTGGATAAGCCTCAACCCATTTGCTAAATACGCAAACCACCACTAACACATTTTTGAAATTATTAACTCATTGCATCTCTATATAATCCATCTGAAGTACCTCAAAGGGAAGAGAAGGTGGTGCAAAATTACCAGGAGGTGTAGGGGTACCTTTCCCAGGGTTATGCCTCATACATACCATACAATGTTTCACCAAGTTTGCAGCAACTTTTGAAATATTATCATTCTGCCATACAGGATCTACTAATTTACCAATTCCTTTGGCGCTAATATGAGCTGGGCCATGTGCCATGGTGACAACAGGGAAAACGTATGCGTCAGGTAACATCCATCTCTGCTTCTCACTTTTGTCAGTCCAGCACCCCTCATCAACTAATCGCCCTGTGCGTTCCTGCCACATTGCCAGTTCCTCAACTGTTGCCTAAGACTGTATTTCCTTGACGCTATCCAATGTATTTTCAAACATGGTAACATCAGGTACCCATCTAGCAGGTCCTGCCACAAACATTTTCGTCATTTTTGATCTAGCTGTTTCTTTTGCTGTTTGATCTGCAAAGGCATTTCCTTTCCCTACATCATCAGTGACTGGTTTATGGGCACTACACTTCACTATTGCCAATCGTTTGGGAAGTGTCAAGGCTGTCAAAAGTCTCTCTATCAATGGACCGTTTTGGATCTTTGTTCCATGTGAAGTCAAGAATCCTCTCTCTGCCCAGAGGTGTCCAAAATTATGGGCCACCCCGAAGGCATACTGGCTGTCAGTATAAATATTGACAGTCAGTCCTTCACTTAACTCACATGCTCGCAAAAGAGCCATCAACTCAGCAGCTTGAGCAGATTGATAGGGAATACGAAAAGTCTCAACTACAGTGCGCAGCGTGGTAATAGCAAACGCCGCTGTAGTAGTGCCATCTGACAATTTGAAACAAGAACCATCGACATATAGTTCCCCTTGTGGGTCAGATAAGGGAACATCAGTCAAGTCTACCCGTCCCTTCGTCTCTTCTTCAGTGCGGAACAAGCAATCATGGACATCTGTGTCCTCATCTTCCGAAGGGAGGGGTAGTAACGTGGCTGGATGTAGACTGGCACATCTTTTGATAATATGGGGTGCAAACAAAGTCAATTCATATCCAGTCAGACGAGCACTGGTGAGGTGCTGCGTTTTTGTCTTATTTAGAAGTACATGCACAGCATGGGGTACCATTACTGTGAGATCATGATTGAGGACGAGCCCTGCCGACTGTCGTATAGAGACCGCCGCAGCCGCCGCTGCTCTTAAACAACTCGGGAGAGCTCTGGCGACAGGGTCAAGCGTGGCAGAAAAATAAGCACACGGCCTCTGCTTACCTCCAAAGGCTTGTGTTAACACTGAAAGCGCACACCCAGCCGTTTTGTGTACGTACAACACGAAAGGCTTCTTGTAAATCAGGCGGTGCAGAGCAAAGCACAACTTTCAATTGCTCAAAAGCATGCTGGCATTCATGCGTCCAAGGTAAAGGTTCATGCACATCTTTAGTCGTCAAGCGAAGCAAAGGCTGTATTAATAAAGAATAAGCAGGAATCCAGTGTCGACAATACGAGGTGATTTTGTGTCTCGGGGACAGGCATCTTAACAATGGCATCAACTCGCTCTGGTATCAGCCTCCGACCCTTCTTCGACAGCAGGTGACCTAAATAGGTGACCTGCTGTTGATAATATTGGAATTTTGAAAGAGACACTTTATGTCCTTTGTCCGCCAAATGCTTTAACAATTTAACCGTAGCCTCCCGACAACCCTCTTCAGTATCGGAGGCGATCAAAAGGTCATCCACATATTGCAATAATACATTACCTGCGGGAAGAGAGAGAGAGTCCAACTGACCTTTTAAAGCTTGACTATAAATACTGGGACTTTCAGTATACCCTTGAGGAGCTCGACAGAATTGGAAACTTTTTCCAGCTAATGCAAAACCAAAAAGATAACGGCTATCAGGGTGAATAGGATACTAAAAAAAAGCATTCTTTAAATCGATCACAGAAAAGAATTTTGCTGTGGAGGGAATCATCGTTAAAAGGACAGTGATGTCCGGGACTACTGGAAACTGGGGAACGACTATCTTATTGACCTCTCGGAGGTCGATCACAAAACGATAAACATCAGGATGTGAATCAGGAGAATCCAATGGTGCCTTCCTAAGAATAGGGAGTATAGGGCTATTACACACATTTCCCACTGTCTCCTGAACCACGCCTGTTTTAATCAGGTCCTGTATAATCTGCATCAAAGCCCGTTCCCCTGCTTGTGAGATCTTATACTGGGGAATACGAGGGAGCACAGAATACACCAGCGATTTCTGGGACATGAAGTATGAGAAGCGGGTTAATTGAATAGGTTTGGGCAAGTCAAATAGCTAAAAGCTGACCTGAAATGACAGGGGGACATTTATGCTTAAGGAGTGTTGCACCTGCATGCTAACGTAGGGAGTTTAGAAATCCGGTCCAGATTTTAGTATGTGCGTGATGACACGTGACAGATCACTTGAGGGAAGTGAGGCTTGTTAAATGCTAGAGAAGGCTGCACATGACTCAAAGCCGTTTACATTGACAATGGAGGATTTGCGTGGATACGCTGTGGAGAAACTGTGTAATGGAAACGGTAACAAACCGACAAGAATGGATATTGATTAGTGTTTTTACCAATTAGATGGAAACATATCATGGTAAGCATACTGTGAAGTAGTATTTCTGTGTGGGTACAGCGCGATAATTTAGGCTTCGAGGGCAGGGACAGGTCGAATGCACTTAAGCGTTTTAACAACTCTTTGGAACCAAAACAAAACTTATACTTCTGTGGCAGGTACTAAAAATGAGTAGTTAAAGTAGAACTGTTAACCCAGATTTTATATATATGCGCAGTGGGGGTATACCGAGGAGGTTGAAGTATGGGATACCTTACTGATATGTGTTAAAATAACCAGACAGGGCAGGAGGGAAGAGCTATTTAAGTTTTATTAACATGAATTGTATATTTGTGGTCTGTTTATTATATTATGAATGTTGTGCTGGATTGACGTTTGTTTAAACTTGGTTAATTAATTTTTTAGATACCCCTGACGAAGGGTTGTCCCGAAATGCATTGGGTTTCTTGAAGTAAATCGTGATATGTGGATACATCAGACTCTCCTGTGTTTCTTGAGGAAAATCGTGAAAATATCAAATAAACAAGAAAATGGGTAAAATGAATTGAAAGAGAAAGGGTGAAAAAGTGAAGCATTATGGAATAGCGAAGAAAAAATATGGATGAACTTAATAGTGGCATATGAATTTGATTCATTGGACTTATTTGCTGATAAGGGTTGTGCAGCTTGAATGGAATCATGTGGTTCCTTTGTGTTTGCTCTTGTGATTGCAGCGCAATTGGGATGGAGCGAGGAGCAAGCTTGCACGCCTACCAAACGTTGAAACTGAATAAAACTTGGAGTATAGAGAAATAGAAAAAAATGGAACAGACCAAAAAGGAGTGCATCTCACCACCATTGTCTTTTGCATTGAATGAACTATCCTAGCCACAGGACATCCCCGCAGCATCTTCCATGTCATAATCATCATGATAGTACTGTCTCCCACGGGGGTCATCAAAATAATTCGAGTCAGGACGACCCCCTGTAGACACACCTGCTGGTGCTTCATCCCTGCTAGTCTCATAATGACCCCTTCCTCGCGAACCTCGTCCACCAGGAACTGCAAGTTTTTGCAATAAATCAGGGCACTCACTCCGCCAATGTCCCTCCTTTTTACAATAAGCACACTGATTTCGCCCAAGAGGTGCACCACCTCTACCAACTCCTCGCCCTCTCTGCGTTGGGCCACCACTACCACATTCCCTTCCAGACCCTCTGGCAACTTGCTGCAGCAACACCCTTGTTTTCAAATCCTTATTTTTCTTGTCCACCTTATACTTTTCCTCATTTTCACGATGCTCATAATACTGAGCCATACTCAATATCACCGAAGGGGAGGATGTTGTCCACGTACTCTCTGACGCCTGCAGCCGGGCCGCAATCTCTGGAAGCAGGTTTGTAACAAACCTATTAACAAACAAACAAACACCCCCTTCCACTGACAAATCCTGTCCACTAAAATCCAAGAAAACTCCTTCAAACCTAGCAAAAAAAATCAGACACACTTTCCTCTTTCTTCTGTTTACATGCCGTTAGCTTGTCCCTATCCACCCGTCGGGCGGAATGAGTGAGTTCATATACGTAATGATGCGATTCGGCAAAGCCAAAATCTCAGCTCTAGGTTTCTCACCTGGCTTCCGCTCTGCATCCCATCCTTTGATTTCTTCCCAAGTACCTTCCAATTCCACCCTATGATCTTGTGTATGCACCTGCCTCCATATATCCACCGGGACCAATAACCCAAAGAAAATCTCTATATCCGCAAGTGTCATATCCGACAAAGAGGCTGCCTCTGTCAATTCCTTATAATATGCTGTAGGATTCTTTCTTGGGTCTGGTAGCTGACGTTTAAGGGCCAAAACCTCACTTCTTTTCCATGGAGTATAAACCCACTGTTCCTGAAAATGAGCTGCCACCCGTTGTTGGACCACCTCATTTCTTTGATTCCGCTGCTCTGGGATCTCAGGGTGAAAAATAGGATGCACCTCCCTCATCGGATACTGAGGTATACTAACCGGAGTACGTTGCTGTAATCTTTCTCTATAACCAAGCAACGTCCCAACATTACCAAGAACTTCCAAAGGGGCCAGATCTGCCGAATATACGCAATCTCGAATATCATAAATTATTTGAGGGGCGGTGTCCCCAATACACTGTTCCCACAAACTGATCATCGTAGCCGACATATGTTGAAGGGCATGCTGCTGTACGAATGGATCAAAATCTTTCATCACACTCCATATATCCTCCGCACTATAAATCGGGCTCCGAACCCACTGTGCTGCCTGATGTGCAACCATCTTTTTGTCTTCCTCTCCCACATTCGATTGCGTCAAGACCTGTTCCATTCGTTCTCGCACTGCCGTCCACTTCCCTGTATCTGACCCTCGCGCTGGTGTCTGGACACTACTCAATACAACTGTCGAAAGACTCGGGGACGACATAGTAGAAACAGACATAGGAGACAATGTCAACAGTGGCTGTGTAGAAGGAGTAAGAGAAGGGGAGAATACGGGGGCAGAAATAACAGGTGTTGCGGGGGTGCCTGCAGTCACCACACTCGCTGTTGATAGAACCGGAGAAGAGATAGACAAAGCAGGAGCCGAGGCCCTGTAAAGTGTCAAACATCAACTGCCTACTTCTTCTAGCAAATAATTTGTCCTGTAAATTATTCGATTTCTGTTCATCAAAGGTATCATTTAGCGGCCACTGAAACTCAGCATTGTCTCTCGTATATTTGTGCCATAATGTACAGAACATAATAGGGCCAATGCCATGCTTCACATACATCTCAAAACTCGGAGTGCCTTCTGGAGGCGCAGGTTGTCGTTCCTCCAACCGAAGCTCCGCAGAGCGTCCACAACTCCCAACACACCACATTTTACTCCAACCAGGCATCTTAGCATCAGACACAATCACTACTCACTCAATCAACACACACACACAACAAAAACACGAACAAAGAGCTCTCAAGAAGCAGTCCGTAAACTGCACCAAAACAAGTCAGTCCTCAGACTGCACCAAGACAAGACAGCCCGCAGACTGTACCAAACAAGATAGGCTCTAGCCCCAGGCCTTTTCAAGAATACGTCAAATTACCAGGTGGCCTGGCGGAACGTTCTAAAAATGCTCCGTATCACAAGGGTCCGCAGACCCACCAAGTTAACCAAGACGGCGCCGCACATACCAAGAATCAAGATGAGCTCACCTAGTGCACACAGGTCGAACGAGATTATTCTCCACTGCCGACTCTTCAGACCAAAACGGTCAGATCCAAGGGTTTCGACTTTTCAGGACCCCAGCCGAGATGACCACTAGACGAGGAGCCGCCCGATCAGACAGGTGGGCAGCCACGAGAACCAGGCTCAATCGTGTGGGGTACCCCGATCCGCCCATCCGACCAGATGCAACCCGACCCCTACAACCCCTTTACGGGCGAGACGGGTCACCTGGTGGAGTCCCTGTTCGGGCGCCAACTGAAGGAAGTGACCCGTTTAGGGCCACCCGGGTCACCTTAGACCTCCACTTGCCTTCTATCCAATGAAGAGTCGATGACGCAGTAGAGAATGCACATAGGCTAGTTTATTCATAAGATACACTGCAGTAGAGTCCAGTCTGACCAGCCTCCTGTGATGGCTGACGAGGGACTGACTCCAACAAGCATAAAGTTACATTATGTGTGTTGCGGAGCCCTCTAAGACCCATCTATTATGGAAAAACACTGGTAGTTGTCGTAATACAATGGAGGTACAGAATATGAGTTTCGATTCCACAGCCTGGCACAAGCTATCTACTGCCCAAGGTCGTCTAGCTCATCCTCCCATAAGACAGGTGGGAGAAGGCCTTGATGAAACAGCAGAATAATGCAATAATGAATGAGTTTTCAACATTGGAGAAACGAAACTTACCAAGGATCATTTCTCGTAAATGAATAAGTAACAGTTTCGATTGTAATACAAAAATGGCGTCTAAGAGAAACAAAATGGCGGCAGGGATGTCAACCTAACAAACATAATACCTACGTCCTCTGCCTACGTATGCACATGATACAATAATACTGCATTAGCTATATCAATGCTAACCTTCAATGGAGTAATATTCGAGTAATACAGCAGTTTTGCGAGTCAATTCTAACACAGTGCAGAACCTTCCGAATGAGTCTGGCCACCCCGTGAGCATAGTTAGAGTAGCATGCAACATGCCTTTCGCCCATCCACCCTTCCCGCAGTCGCCCGCGTGTGTGCTCTGTGAGGTGCAGCTCCTGCAAGAAGCAAATGTCCGCTCCATGACGGTTGAGTTGAGCGGCCACCATCTTCGCCTTACGCATGTTGTTCAGGCCGTGGACATTCTAGGTGACACACTTCACTCTAGTCATGTTGCCCTCCCCAGCAGTGTGCCTGAAGAGAACCCCGCTGTGTGCTAAGTGGAACAGAGACCGGCCAGGGGAGAAAAAAGGAGGAAAAGGGGGAAAGGGCGACACGCTTAACAATCGTCATCAGTAAACACCCTCCAAAAAACCCACCCACTCCAGCCCCCCAAACAGGCTGAGTATTAACCCCCATCCCCCCACAACCCTAACGTAGATCCTGAATTTCATAGAACTTGGGAATCATCCCTGGGGGAGAAATATCTAGGAGCTCGGCAAACCAGCCAGGGTGAGCTGAGCGGCAGGACAACATTGCAAAATGGGAGAGCCCCGACCTAACTCAGGCCGAGCAGCCACTGCCAGCAGCAACAACATTGTACTAACAGAAGGATGCCAAGTGGTAAGGTCTCTGTCTTGTAAGGCAGTTCCGGCCACCAGCAAACTATAATCATGCACAGTCACTTATGAAGCAGCAGTTCTAGGCAGAGTTAATCATTATCACTAGTGCGGCCTCCCTCCTCCCTGCTTTGTCCTGATCGTGATGCCTTTTTAGTGGTCCGAAGATCCTTCACGTACCTTCCTGCACTCTTCGGGTCAGTGAAATATGAGGTCTTCCTGGCGTGATACACTCGCAAATTTGCTGGGTACAATAAAGAGTATTTGATGTCCAGTTGTTGCAGAGTGCGCTTGATTGCTAGAAATTCTCTTCTCGCCGCTTGCACCGCTAAGGTGAAGTCTGGGCAGAAGGACACCGGAGTCCCCTGATGCACTACATTCTGCTGGTTTCTTGCCAACCGGAGCACCGTGTCTCTATCCTGATAGTTCAGAAGGCGCGCAATGATTGGCCTGGCTGACGGGCCCGGCTGGGGCAGAGGGCCCAGAGATCTGTGCGCTTGTTCCACAGTCCACACAGGCAACAGCGAGCCACCAAAGAGAGACCGCAGCATTTCCTCCACATAATCTTCCATTTGCGTCATTGCAGTGGACTCCGGCACCACCACTATTCGCAAGTTGCTGCGGCGCGATCTGGCCTCCAAATCCTCGTTCTTATTCCTTATCACCTCCAGTACCTTTTTCATGCTGAGGAGTTTTTCCCGGGTGGCTCCACTCTCAACCTACAGCGCAGAGGTCTGTTGTTCAACTTGATCAAGGCGTGATTCGTGACCTTTTCTTTAAGGCGGTCGAATCTATCCGCAAGGGAGTCAATTTTATTGTCAATGGCGGTGATGGATTGTTTAAGGTCTCGAAACATTTCTCGGATATCCGGTTCAAGGAGGGTTGTGCCGCTCGGTTCTGAATCCTGCTGGTTGTCCTCCATGGCGGGGGGACCTTGGGTGGGCTTGCGCTGCTCAAAGACTAGTTTTGCCCGCTTGGTGTCAGCTTTCCCCATTCTGACGACGTGCCCTTGGTCACAGCAGGGCTGTGTTCTCGCCTCTTTAAGGGCTTCTAGCCTCAGGGCGAAGTCGTCAGACGGCCTCCCAAGCGTCTCAAGCAGGTGATTCGCCGGTTTGGGCCAAGTCCTCCGCAGCTCCAGATCACACCAGCGGCTTATGGGTGCTGCAGCCCTCAATCGCTCTGCGTGGGGGCTAACGATGCCACCACTCCCTCTAGGGAGGACCGGTCCCTCTTCGTTCTCTAATGGGGCCTCATTTCCTGCTCTCACCTCCGAGGTGACTATGTCCCAAGTGGATCTGGGCTCCGGGCCCTGTGATGATGACTTAGGATCACTGCCCGTCAGGTCGTTGTTCGCCCAGGGAGGTTACGGTTTCAGCCCCCCTCAGTACTCTCTCCGCAAGGGCCACGCTCCTCACAGCGATAGGTAAATTATGTGTGACATTTGTGGACGTCGTGAGCAGCTTAGAAGTCCTAACTGCAGGCTTGCCGCATTGTATGTAGGCACCTGATTGCTGGCGCACTGCCCTCGATGCAGCAGCGGCTATTGCCCAGCACCCTCAATAATCAATACTGTGGCCCCCATGTAGCTCTTCTTCCCTCTCTGGGCAGGACCCTGCACCTTCATGCCAAAGGGAAGCACAGCGCCGCTACTAGGCAGGCAGGGGAGGGGGAACAGCCTCCGTTTAGGGCACAGCAATCGCGGACCCCCAGGGCCCTCTTCCCTCAGCAACAAACTTGAGGCACGGCCGCTGCTCCTCTTCACTCAAACTGGGCAGGCCGCCTCACCGGAAGCTCCCCCGGCGCCGCCCCTCAGACTGTTCTGCTACGGCCGAGCAAATGGCACAGGCCAGCCAGTCAGCACAGGTTAGTCACGACGGTCCAGCATCGGCCACCCGCAGTTTTCCGCTCTTCCGCCGTGGTCGCGCTTGGTGCTGGCCTACCATCTCTGTGGAGGCCTTCGTCCATTCTGCCTGTCATTTACGGGCGCTCCCCCTGCACCGCACACTTTCAGGGGAACGGCTCCCTGCCCCGCAGCCATCCGGCAGTCCTCACCAAGCAGGACGCTTCTTCGGGGGTGACCGCTTTCAAGGCAGCGCTTGAGGTAAGCGGAGGGTGTCCGCCTCTGTCCTAGCGAGGATCGCTGCCACGCGGTATCTCTCGGCTAGGCCGCACCTCCCCTCAGCCAGGCTTCAGATCACTTCTAGGGCTCTGCCAGCCGCCCTGCCAATACCAAACGGACCATTGGTCTCTCTGTGGCACCTCTCATTCAGTTTCAGACTTTGATGCTGGCATCAGATGGCGGATAATGTGTGGATTTTCTGTGCCGCTAGCAGAGCCTCACCTAATGGCGGCCATTTTGCTGCCGGGCTCTCTAGTGCTCCCAATATCCTGCCATTTCTTAAGTGAAAATTCACGCTCACATTCAGATTCCCACATAAGTCGTGCTGGTGATTTAGTGAGATGTATAGGTGTGAGGAGGAAGGAATATATATCTGAAATTAAGCATTTATCCGAGTGACATGTAATGAACCATTTTTCAAATTTTTTTAACGGGCGTCTAGCATGTGGACAAATGTGGGGCTGTAATATCCAGTGCCTCATGGCAATGTATTACCAGTAGGCCTCAGGAGGCAAGCTATAACCAGAGCAGAGTTGGGTGAAATCCATCACTCCATCTGCATCAAAGAGGCCCCCAATTCTCTTACAATTAGCCTCTTGCCATCTGATAAAAACTATCTCCCTTCACTGCTGGTGGGAATTCCAGGTGGCCTATAAATGGAGTCAGGGGTGAAGTGCGTGTGGAGAGACGTCTCGCTTCTTGTACTCTGGCCCACACTCCCACAGTGGGCCTGGTGAGATATATACCCCCGCAGGTTGATATTTTTTAGGAAGACAAGGTACCTTCCAAACATGAAACCCAGCGATAGCACAGTCAATAAAGTACTAGTGCTTTTCAGATGTGGGCTTGTACCATTCTATCATGTAGCGTAGTTGCGGCGGCTGATAATATCTTTCTAAATGAGGAATTCCTAACCCATCATCTGTCTGTTTTAAATTTAAATATGTCTGGAAATGAGTCATGCATGCTTTCTTCCCACCCCTTATAAAGTCACACATGAAATGTTGCGGTTTAGTCAGAACCGATGAGGGGGGGCAGGGGTTGCATTGATACGGTTTGTATGACATATAAAATCCGTGGGAGTAGAGTCATTTTAACCGCTGCTAGTCTACCTAACCAGGACAGCGTGTACTTTTTCCAGGATGAGAGTTCCGATCTGCATTGGCCAGGAGGGTGGAGTAATTCTCTTGTGATGTACGCTCAGTCGGGGTAAAAATCTGGAGCCCCAGGTATGTCACCCCACGAGGAGCCCACACAAAGGGAAACACATTCGGCAATCGCATCTGGTCAACTTTGAGGCTAGTCAGACTGAGGGCCTGCGTTTTCTGCAGGTTGATCTTAAAGTCTCCCATGCGGATCTCCACGATAGTGCTGTGCTGGCGAATTCATTCCATGAAGAGCGCAAAGAGTAAGGGAGACAAGGGACACCTCTGCCGGGTGCCCTGCAAAATCTCCAAATCCCAAAAGGGCGGGATGAGAAACCATTAACGCAGACCTTGGCCTCTGTCGCGGTATAATTACAGCTCACCCAGTACCAAAATCTCTCTCCCAGCCCAAATCTAGCAAGCACCAGGTGAAGGTAATGCCAATGTACCCGGTCAAAGGCTTTTTCAGCATCTACCAACAAAAGGAGGGTGGGCCTTTGAGAGCATTGTTATTTATCAAGGTGATGACAAAGTCGCTTGGTGCCATCACTAGAGTTTCTCTCTGGTATAAACCCAGAATGATCGGGATCTATGAGGCCCTGCATATATGGCGCTAGGCGGGAGGCCAGCACGCTAGTAAAGATTTTCAAATCAACATTTAATAATGAAAAAGGTCGGTACGAAGTGCAATGCGCCGATCCCTGCCTGACTTTGGGATAACCACGATTGTGGCCATCCGCATGGAGGGGGTGAGATCCCAGGATCAATAAATGAGTTATAGAGGTGTGTGAGAGCAGACGTGAATACTTTATAAAATTCTGAGGTGACGCCATCTTCCCCTGGAGCTTTACCTGTGGGGAGCTTTTGGATAGCCCAAAGCACTTCCTCAGGGCGCATGTCAACGTCTAGTGTAGATGCCTCCAAGTCTGGGTGCGGAGTCATGGGAGCCTGAGCCACATACTCCGCCGCCGTAGCCTCGTTAAGTGCCTTTGCAGTTTACAGTGCAGAATAAAAGCATTCAAATTCTTCCGCTATAAGCTCATCGGTCTGCAGTCTTGTCCCCTGCGCTCCCTCAATCTCAGAAACCCTCTGTTGGGCAGCTTGAGCCCGGAGAGGATGCACCAGGAGTCTACCCGCTTTGTTGCTCCCCTCATAGTATCTTTGTCTAGTACGAGGAGTGAGTGTTCCTCCTTGTCTAAGTCTAGTGCCCTCAGCTGTTTCCGGGCTGCTGTAAGTTGGCATCTAGTTTAGAAGGAGCCCACACTAAGGTGAACTCCCTCTAGTTCCTTAACTGTCCCTTCTAGCTGCTCCTGTTTTGCCCTCCTGTCCTAATTCTGCCTGGCTGCTTTTGCAATAAAGTGCCCTCGAATCACAACCTTAAATGTGTCCCACAACAATGCAACGGGTGTGGTGCCAGCATCATTGAAGTCCAAAAACGTCTGGATTGATTTCTGGATCTCTGCAACATTAGAATCATATGTGAGCAGTTTGTTATTTAAATGCCACACCCGTTGAGGTAAGCCCCTAGGCATGCGCAGTGTGATGGTGATAGGGGAGTGATCTGATAGTGCCGCCACCCGGATCTCAGCCGCCACCGTGGCCAGGGTGAGGCGAAGGGATGTCAAAAAGAGATCTATGTGGGCATATGTCTGGTGTGCAGCAGAAAAAAGGTGTACTCTTTTGTAGAAGGGTTGCGCTGGCGCCACACATCCACCAACCCCATGTCTGTCAGCCATTTAAGCTTTGACTGAGAGCACACCTGACCGCCCCACTCTCTGCACTGATCTGTCTAACTGGGAGTTTCCAACAATGTTAAAATCGCCCCCTATCAATAGGTCCTCATCAGGTGATGCCAACATACAGCCCAGTGCATTCCTGAGAAATGTTTCTTGACGGTCATTTTGGGTATATACAGAAGCTAGAGTATAATTGGTTCCTCACCTCCACCCGCAGGTAAAGCAACCTACCAGATATTTCGGCCTGGATCTTAAGAATCTACCCCAGGAAGTGTGTTGCAAACAGGATGGTATGGACGAAACATATTGGCGATCAAACCACCTAGATCTAAGGCATTTCCAGTCAGTTCAGAGTAAATGCATTTCTTGTAACAAACAGACGTCACATCTGGCCTCCCTGAGAAGTGTGAAGAGTGCCAGCTGTTTTGCCAGGGCATTAAGACCCCGTATGTTGAGGCTCAATATCTTAAACATGAAGTTAGGTATCAAAGGTTGTACAGCTGGTAATTAGAGATGGGATTAACCCCCCACCCACTGTTGGGTCAGAGTCTTAGCAACACAGGAGTCATATTGTAGCTAAAAAGAAAACACTGCTGAGTTGGGGGAAAAGAGACCCATCAAGTCCGGATCAAATACACATTCCCATTAGAGTGTCACAAAATATATAGTCAAAAATAGACCTAGACCCCATCTAAAGTAAAATCAAGCAAACATAGACATTACAAACATAGTATCCTCCCCATTATTAGTGTGTGAAGGCACTAGAAAGTAGCAATATCGGAAGGGGGAGATCATGTGCAGGGGGACACCCGTCCTTATCACCGGCAGAGTACATAGAGAAGCCCCCATCGGTAGACATTAATAAATGAACGGGGCAAGATTATATCCCGACCCCTTGGGTGTCCAGTGGAAGCAATTTCAGTGGACTGGATGGGAAAAGAAATGCAAACAGAGAAAAATATAATAACATCAGAAAACTCAATACTATACGAACAATCCCATTTCTGGGTAACAATGTCACCATTGAGAGAGGGTCTGTCTGCCAGGCATCCAGCCATCTCGACACCACAAAGTCAAAGAGGATGGAGTCCCATCAGGCAGAGCCTTTGCAAATGGTGCACCCCAGCATCTCGATCTATTTTGGAGCCGGAGACACTGATCTTAAACAAGCCCCTGGGGGAAGTCATTATATTCCCACAGCATTGTACTTTTCTTCTCGTTGATGCAGAAGTGCTTACCTTTCTCTATGGCGCTCGGAGTCCGAAGGTTTCATCAGCAGGTCCTTCCCAGTCTGGCGTCGTCGTCTTGACTTGGTGCCAGGTTGCGTTGGTGGTTTATGTTGTGAGTGACTAGGCTCATCAACGAGTGCTAGGTCAAAACCCAGCACGGAGTGAGCTTCCTTCAATGAGCGGACTGCGTATGTTGCTTGGTTCCATATAAAGATCAATCGAAAGGGATGGCCCCACGTATAGCGAATCCCTTACTCACACAGCACAGAAAGGTTATGACCGGTATCAGAGCTTGATGTTGTTGCAGGGTAAGTTGGGAGATGTCCTAGAAGATTCCAATCTTTATCCCTTCAAAGGATATAACTGACAAGTCGCGAGTCGCCGCCATGATCATTTCCTTTTGTGTATAAGAGTGAAGACAGGTGAGTATATCCTGCAGTCGCCCCGGACCCGTGGATGGGTGCTCTGTTCTATGCATACAATTGAGAGGGATCTCCTTGTCGCCCAGCACTGGAGCAACATGCCTGAGGAGCCTCACTACAAAGTCCTCTAGTTCCCTGCGTCCGCTTGAAGAGGGACTCAATACAAACGTTGGATCATCTAGACCTGGTTTCCAAACTTTCCAGACAGCAAAACAGCTCCTCCTTCTTGTCTCTCAACTCTAACAGTTCACGGGTGTTGTCATGTAGTTCCTCCTCCCTCCGGTCCCCAGCTCTCTCCAGGGAGGCCACCCGATCTCCCAGTTCAGTCAGATCAGTCTTAATGTTCTTCATGTCTGCGGTGACGTCATGTCACAGGGCCGCAAAATCATCCCGCAATGTGCCAAACAGCTGTTCAAAGTAAGTGTGGGTGTGGCTGACTGGCTCCTCAGCGCCAGTCACTTCCGCGTCAGGTCCTGCGTCCTGCACGTAGGTTAGCAGTGGTGATGCGGGGCGCGCATCATTCTTTTTAGCAGTGGATTTGTTCAGCAAGTCCTTTATGGAGGTTTCTTTTTTCGAGCTGTTGGCACACTGGAGGCAGGTCTCCAATATTCAGAGGGGCCACCCCAGATCCGCGGACTGCCTCAGTGTAAGCACAGTCCCACTCTATGGATCACCTGCGCAGTGGCCCTTGCGCAGAACTGGGGTCAAGGAAGTATGAAGTGCAGCCTCAGGTCCAACAGATCCTCCTTTATTGCCAGCTGCACCCGAGATTGTGCTCAGCTCAGCTCTCCAGGGGGCTCCTCCTCCCCAACAACACACCAAATCATGCCTTGTGTCTCCCAGCCGGTGCAGGAGCTCAAGCTGGGTTCGTCCAGCTCTGCGCTACTCCCTCTGTGGGTCACGTTGTCGGAGGCGGGCAGTCTCCCGACTACCGTGTCGGGCGGTTTCCCCTAGCTCACCTCCACCTCCAGTCCTGGGGACAGGATCGTTGCCAGTGCTCTCCGGTACACACTGGGTCATGTGTGCCTTAGATGTCATCAGGGGTTCCCGGTGGTCTCCTACGGCCTCTGTCCTCAGTTGTACTAGACGGATGCCGGAGCCAATTTCTGTGAGTCCTCTTTTGCGGCAGCGGCTGCACTTCCCGCAGATTTTCCTTCCTAATCCAAGTTACAACTCAACACCAGTCATGCCATGGAGAGCGCCGGGGTGCAAGCTCATGTACATGGATATGGGTCTCGCATGGCGGAGCTCCATGGAAGAGCTGCTACCCTGCCGCCATCTTGGCCACGCCCCGAATGTCACATTTTTGATGTATCACAAACAATTTCCGTTGAGTTGATAGTTCATCCTTGATAGCAACTTGATGAGTTCAAAATATGACACTTGTAGCAGCACATAGCTGCCTAAAAAATGTCAGCAATTCTAAATTTATGTTTAATGACTTGGCAGGTTGAACATTTGTTGATTGTGTAATAAAAGGAAAATTATTGAATATTTTTAAATTCATGCATGAGTCTTAGTGCAGCGTTTTGGGCCTACCCTCTTACCATTTGTCCTCCGGTGGACCTATTTATCCGACTGAGAGGTGAGGAGAGATAATATTACAGCAATCAATTTCAATTAACAATGTAACCCATTTGGCTACACAATAAGGACCAGGAATCAGTCACTAAGGTTAAAAAGGTTTATTAAAAGTTAGCACTCAAGTTAAGGTACACGAATCTCAGCACCATCCTTTAGCGTATAGAATAACAATTGGGAAACCCACACTCCTAAAGAAGTTCAGGCGCACCAGTATCAAACAAACAAGCAGTTAAGTCACAGCATTACAAAAGATGAGCATTAAGATCTGGTGCTCAGAGAAGAGTTATCGGTTCTCACTTCTCTACATGAGTAAATCTAGAATCATCTAAGTTAAAGTCCAAGCTAAGAGGATGATTCATTAGTCTACGGAATCTCAAAAATCAGGGAAACTGCAGAAAAATTGAAAAATGTGGGGAAGTATGGGAAGTGGAGGAAGAAAAGGAAGGTGTCAGCATTGCATAAGATCGGTCACGAGTCTTCCTGGGTCAGGGGTATTTTGAGTATTAGCCTAAGCCACACTCAGCAAGAATCAAAAGGAATGAGCATAAAGGTCTAAAGTTCTTAAAGTCCAAGGAAAAGTGCTCCAGCATCAGACAGCGTAAACTCCAGTTATTCACACTAAAATCATTGAGTTAACACCCCTCTGTTCACATCACCAGGGGTTCCAATATACTTTTCCTTTCTCACCTTGTAAGCTGAAACATCAGGGAAATATCCCACACTGAACATGGGAAAGACAATGTCCTTGCTCAACCAAACCCTCATTGTAACATTGCTGAATAGGACTCTTCAGTCAACGCTCTGGCTCTCCATGTTCTTTCATCAAAGTCTTCTTCTCAGGCTCACTCTGTCGCTAATACAGTGTTGTATCTATTCTCAAACTAACAATGTGTGTGAATACCTGCAAGGGATAAGTCATGTGAGCAGAAATGAAAAACATTATTTTATGCAGAATGGAAGAGAGACCTATTAAGGTCAAGTTTAAAATATTAGATCAGTGGTGCACATTTAGTATGCGTGTGCACTTTCAAACACAAATGTACATTATATTGATATTGCATGTGGTATACAGTAAATCTTCAGTGAGCATGTGTAAGTATGGCTAAGAACTACATTTTATATGAAATATACGTATAACAGTGCATGCATTACATAAACTCATTATCGTTTCTAGAGTAATCACATTCTAAAAATGTGAGGATAGTTTATTCATCAAGTCTTCAAAGATGATCTCATTTTATACTGTTAAGGCACAGAGTTATGTATGAATTTTCTAATTCTACATTGAATGCGCTTCAATGATGATGTCAAGTGCACCATTTCAGAAGAAACGTGCTAAGTACACATTTTAGGTTATGCATCTGTGGCGTGTAAAGATGGGGTCAAAATTACACGGTACCAGTCTTTAAATGTAGGAACCCCCGTCGTTTCCACATCGCAGGGGGAGGCACGGCCTTTGGAACCGGGATTCAATGAGTGTAAAGGGTGTAAGTTTATTTCCTGGAATATCGCAGGGCTTGCGAGCAAGATTGAGTATCCTGATTGGTTCCTCTTTGTTAAATGTTTTGACGTGATTGCCTGCAGGAAACATGGGCTGTAGAGAATAGATTTCACCTGGGAGGCTATAAAACTTTCTTTGTGTCAGCTACCCCCTCTAGGTTGGGACGAGCCAAGGGGGGTCTTGTAACCTTTGTCTCAGGAACAGCCTGAAGCAGCTCCGTCACCCTGCTCCACACTTCCTCCACCCTACAGGTGATGTTATTATCGAGTGGAAAGAGTAAGCTCCTGCTCTTAAACTCCTATAACGGGGGAGCTGTCCACAGGGAAGAATGTAAAATTACACAGCTGGGGTCCGTATTACGGAATATTATCCCAAGAGGGCAGAGCAACCATAACATCTTACTAACTGGGGATTTTAACATTCATATGTGTGGAGACATTAAGCTTGGGGGGGTGAAAGCCATGGGCTTCGCGCAAGAAGCTGGCTTGCATATAGAACACACCCCATAGGGTATCATACTTAATGCTATCCTGCATGAATTTGATTTAACATCTGCTATTAATAAGCTGCCTCCGGAGAAAACTGATATTGTTCCCACTTTCATCGGGAGAGGGTGCAAGACTTTGATCGATTTTATCTTTGTCTCTACACCTTTTTTTCCCCTGATTAAGGACTTTTCAGTTAAGGCGTGTGCTCATAGTGATCACAACCCTGAATGTATCTCAACAGGATGGCCCCAAGTAAATAAGCATATTAAGGAAGCTTTGGTGGTACCTCTGAAAGCTGTGGAAGGTGGGAGGAGACTTAAGTGGGGTCAAATCGTTCCGGAGCAGTTCTATGAATCCCTTACAACCCAGTGTCATAGGGAGTTTGCCAGCTGTCTAGATAGTGAGGCCGCTCCTTTGGACATAACGGACGCCTTTGGAAGTATGTCCAGGGTTATAGTGAAGCTACTACGGGCCCCAGGTAGGTGCCCTATGCACCTAGGATTAAGATGGTTTGACTCTGAGTGCTCTCATGCCTCCAGGAAACTGAAACAGGCCATGGGAGTGATGCCTCGTGACCAGGTGTTTGTTAAGAACCTCCGGAGAGCCTATAAGGCTGCTCTGGCAAAGCGCAAGTCTGCCCTGAAGGAGGAGGCATGGTCAGAACTAGTAGAGGCTAGCACTTTGAGCAACAGCTCAGTGTTTTGGAGCATTATCAATAGCACCTTTTTAGCAGGAGATAACTGGCAACCTAATGGATGCCCATATCTTAGAGGAAGTTTGGGAAAACCACTTTAAAGGCATTTTCCAGAATGACACTTTGTCGACAGAAGGGCAGGAAAGGGCGGAAGGCAAATCTGAGGTCATTTTTACAGCCCAAGAGGTAAGAGCCGGCATCATGGGACTGTCTAAAAATAAGGCCCCAGGCCCTGATGGGATTCCTCCAGACCTTTACACCGTGAATGAGAAAACTTGGGTGCCCGTTCTCACAGCAGTTGTTAATGCATCGGTGCAGGTCGGCTGCCCAGACTCCTGGGCCTTATCAACTATTGTCCCCGTTTTAAAAAAGGGTGATTGGGAGAGCACTCTTTGTTATAGGCCCATCTCTCTTTTGGACTCTGTGGTGAAGGTGGTGGGTCGCATGGTTTTAAACAGACTTGTAACCTGGGCAGATAAAAATAATACCTTAGCTGAGGTACAATATGATTTCCGTCCAGGGCGTTCCACAGTGGAACAATGTTTAAACCTGTATATGGTTTTAAACAAGTACACCATGGCTTGCACCGGCTCTATCCACCTAGTCTTTATGGATCTGTCCTCAGCGTTCGATCGTGTAAATAGATCGAAGCTCTGGCAGATGATGTCCTCTATTGGCATTGACAGGGACATCGTTTTGTTTTTAAGGGACCTCCACAGAGATTCAAATACGGTTGTCCGCTATTCAAAAGATCTTAAAGTGACCTGCACGTTTGATATTAGGAGAGGTGTGTGCCAGGGGTGCATTCTGGCCCCCTTCCTTTTTAATGTGTAAATCAACTCCTTGGAGAAGGTTCTTTTGGAGGCAAAAGGCGACTGCCCACAGGTGGGTAAGCATAGCCTCAGTTCTCCTATATGCAGACGATGATGTCCTCATGGCGAGGACAGCTAGGGGGTTACAACTCCTGTTGAACTTCTTTGTCCACTTTATGGAGGACCTGGACCTGCTGGTTAATCACAGCAAATTGTTTGTTATGCAGGTGGGACCTCGTACAGTAAAGCAGTTCACTTTTAAGATAGGGACTTAGTTAATCCCGAAGACAAATGTCTTTTCTTATCTGGGAGTAGTGTTTGATGACGCCCTGAGTTGGTGCCCCTTGATTACTCGTAAGAAAGGAAAAATGGTCAGAGCGACCGCAGCAGTCTTTAACTTTGATTCAGAGTGGGGGGGATACCGATAGGGGCCCTTTTGAAGATTTATAGAGCCAAATGTATTGCAAAGGCCAGTTATGGGAGTGAGATGTGGGGTCACACTGGACTGGAGGCCTTGCAAATTGCTATAAACACCTTCCTGAGATGGATACTCTCATTACCACAGAGTGTCCCGTCCTATGTTGTGCATGAAGAGTTGGGGATGGCTTTTCTCTCAGATGAACTGGCTTTCCGTCCATTAGCATTATGGATAAAGATTTGGGCTAAGAAAGTAAATGCCCTTAGTAAGGACATTCTAAAGAATTGTCTTTCTCTTGATCACGTTAATCGCATCCGCTGGCTACAGTATGTAAGAGAAGGCCTCCGTAGCCTGGGAAGGGTAGATATATTTGATAACCCAGAGGGTACAAGTAAGAGGTCTTTTTAGAAGGCGCTGTTGTGATAGAGAGGAAACAGAGATTAGCAAGCCCAGTGTGCGCAGGTATATTGGATTAAAAACCGTGCCATTCATTGAACCATATCTTCTAGGGATTAAAAGCAACCATGATTGTTTCCTACTAACAAGATTTAGGCTTGACCTTTTTCATTACCTCCTGGTCCAACCACGTGGTGTTTATAGAGGGCAGTGCCTCATGCCCTGTGGTTGAGACGGCCGGTCTCCTCAGGACATGATGCACTTTTTAATGTTTTGCAGTTTTTATGAGGTTTCCAGAAAGTCTTTTATCATCCCTATTCTTAAAAAGGCTTGTTTTAGCAGGGTGAGGCCTGCTTTTATCTTTTTACAACTTCTTTCAAATGATACTGTACTGTATACGCTCAGCTTTTTAAGGGCCGCCATCAGGCTGAGGCCAAGCTGTGATTAACCCTGATAGCCGGATTCATTCTTCACAATGGTCATATTGTATTATTATTATGCACATATGTGGAGTTTTATTGATGTTTATATGACTTTTATGGTTTTATCTGAAAAAAAACAACTAAAGTTTGATGAAATGAAATGTAGGAACATGTATTTCTGAAAAATATTCACTGCTATGCATTCACAGAAAAGTAAACATAAATGTAAGTGAAGTATGTGTATTTTAGATATGAATTCATCTATTATAGAAATATGTATATTTACATACATGTATCCTATTAAGAGTAGATTGTATCTCAGCTTTTACTCTAAAATAGGCCGTTTCCCATTAAAGTGAAGAATGTGATAGGACTATGACATCACTTCCTGCTATGCCGTTCCACATGACATCATTGAGCATTGTCTATGCTAATTTGGTCCCCACACTATACTTTTTGTACTTGTGCCCTGATTGCCACATAATTTGCCTTTCCTTGCCACTTAATTTAGCAAATCCTCCACCTAAGTAGGTCCTTCATTACATTATAAATCCACTGGACATGGTCACAGAATATGAAACGGCTGCTGCTAGAGTCTTTCACCAAACTGCACTAAACTAGTGTGAATGGAAAGTTCCTTGACAGCTCTGCTACATCCTTAATATGACTTCA
This sequence comes from Calotriton arnoldi, assembly GCA_963921515.1. Classification (NCBI taxonomy): domain Eukaryota; kingdom Metazoa; phylum Chordata; class Amphibia; order Caudata; family Salamandridae; genus Calotriton; species Calotriton arnoldi. Next base: position 851,122 of record CAWUFW010003843.1, read on the forward strand.
TGTGGTTCAGCCTCTCATTGACAGACCCTCAATCATCAAACTAACCATGCTCTGTCAAGTGTATCTCAAAATGAGGGGAAACGTACAAATTATGTTATGTTCTGCTCATCAGCATGTATGGTAGCACCTCCATAAACAAATCCTCAATTTTAATGACATTGTGGTTCTTTCCTGTGGGCTATCAGTTTCAATGACAGTGAGTTTCAATTCTCAATACCATGTCTAGGCCCATAGTTGTACTGAGAGAAAGACTATCAACTGCTGCCATAGTATGGGTCCCTTGGTTGCAATGACAGTAGGGTTCTGGCCTACTTCTAGCGCTTTAGCCTTCAGTTTAAATGACAATTGTTTTCTTGTTTGCAGCCAAAGAATGTGCTTCTTGGTTGTTTAGATCAGTGCCTACAGCATTTCAGCATAAAGTGTTCTATACAGCTGTCCTACAACTCAACTCTTCTTTGGCTGTCTCCCTGATTGACAGTATCTCCTGTCTATTTATCTTCTTGAACTTCCCTTTTCCTTGTTCCCTGATCTGCTTGGCCTCCTCTATTGTTGACTGTCCTTCCTCACGTTCTCTTGCTATCTCTTGCACAGATGTGTTCCTGCACGCACATTTACAGCTCGCCTCTCTACATAATTTTTGTAACCCATCTCCCTAGTAGTCACTGTCCATCAGAGAATGTCCTTTTCGCAGGCGATCTCATTCTCAGTTATGAGGCTCTCTCTCTTTTCCATGGGCTGTTACTTTGCTGTGATGGTGTCACGCTCAAAATTGCTCCACTTCTCTCTGGGTATCTCTCTTCACCATCCCTCCACCCTTGTCTGCTGCTTCGCTTTCCCTCTCTCAATGAAAGAGGCAAGGACAAACAGGGGGCAGAGGTAAAATTTAAGTAGTGTTGTCTGGCCAATGCTTTCTCCATCCCCTGCCCATTTGTGCTGGATATCACTGGTTCTTTATGGTCTTCATCTTCTACTCATCTTTATCTGTATACTTGTTTACCATGTTTGCCTCAAAAATTGTGAAATTATCACTGTATTCAGTGCTGGAATTGGAAAACATTTACTCTGGGAACTCATAAATTGGGCGTCAAGGTGTGGAAGAGGAAAGGGGATTGAGTCGAAGGGTGGAGCATGAAAGCAGACCCTGAGAGTCAAATTATTTATTTATTCTTAAAAACAATTGCTGTAGCGGAATTGGCAACAAGGACTTATGATGTGACAGTAAATCTGTTCTAGTTCACTTAGTTTGTCAAAGAGGCTGCATTTTAAAATATCTTACAGGATTTGGGGCCACATGTATCAAGAGTTTTTGCATTTGCAAACGGTCTGATTCTCAGAATCAGCCCGTTTGCGAACGCCAAAAATGCTTTTTTCATGTATCAAACCCTATTTTGCGATTTGGTAACCTGTTACCAAATTGCAAAATGGGTTTGTAATCCGGTATTTGGAAGGGGCGTGTTTAGGGCATCCCTTCCAAATAGAGAATCTTAATGGTATGTATGAATGTTTTGTGAGCCAGAATGTGGCCGCAAAACATTCACATTTTACCACCTACTTCAAGTAGATGGTAGCCCATTCGCAAATGGGAAGGGTTCCCCAAGGGACCCCTTCCCCTTTGGTGATGGTTGTAAAAACGTTTTTTTTTAAATGAAAAGAAAACTTTAATTTTTTTTTAAACGTAACCCGTTTTCCTTTAAGAAAAATGAGTTGCATTTAAAAAAAATATTGCTTTATTTAAAAGCAATCACGGACATGGTGGTCTGCTGACCCCAGCAGGCCAAGATCCCCGTGATTTTAGCAATTCCTAGGGGGTCACAAATTGCGATCTACCTCATTAATATTAATGAGGTAGGTCGATTTGCGACCCCTTAGGGATTGGTATATGAAACTTATGGAGTTTCATACATTGGAAATTGTAATCACCTAATTGCGATTCCCAGAAAATCGCAATTAGGTAATCGCAATTTCCAAATTTGATACATGTGGTGATGAAATTAATATGTTTGTGCTATTTTATTCGTGCATTGTTCCATGTAAGTTAGCATTCGCGGCACCATTTTATGTTTAGCCGCCATTTTGAATCATGCCATCAACTGCGTATTCCCTCTGCGAGAAGCAGGCTGTGGAAAGTTTCATTTTCCCAAGGTTAGGCCTTGCTCTGCTAATGAATACACTGTTCTTATTAGCGCATACCTTTCCCACTAGATAGGGGCCTTCTCCCACTAGTCTAGCGGTAGGCACGGACAGAACGACCTTGGCATAGAGATAATGTGTGCCCGGCCTCAGAGTCGAAGCTCATCCTACTGTACTTCTTTGTTTTAGCTGCACCTGCTTGTAAAATTCCATTATGGGCGGGTCTTCCTTGGTTCTGAAATGTACATAATGTTTCTCTATGTTTGCTGAAGTCAGTCCTCTCTGCAGCACCCCTAAGCGACTGGGCAGACTGGGCTCCGCTCGAGTGTATCTGAATAAACATATACTTGGTTTGTATTCTCTACTGTCTGACCGACTCTTCATTTGTATGGAAGGCTGAGAGGTGGTCGCGAGTGACCCGGGTGGCCCTAATCGGGTCACTACCTTCCGTTGGCGCCCGAACAGGGACCCCATCCGGCAAGTGGCCCTTCCCGGGTGAGGAGGTTGAGGCCGTCGTCGGGTTGGACGGACGGATTGACCAGGGATCCCTGCATGAGAGAGTTCCTGAACTCGCAGCTGCCCCCTCTGTCCCACCAAACAGTGCCTCGCCCAGCGGTCATCTCGACTGGGGTCCTGAATGGTGAAACCCTTGGATCTGACCGTTTGGTCCGAAGAGTCGGCAGTGGAGAATAAATTTGTTTGACCTGTGTGCACCAGGTGAGTTTGTTTTGGTTCTTTGTGGATATGGTACCATTGTGGTTTGTATTTGGCACGGTTTGAGGACCGATTTTGGTACGAGGTGTTTGAGAACACTTCGCCAGGCAACATAATGAATTTGGCTCACTTTTGAAAATGCCTGGGTTTAGTAGGTTCTTGGTTTCTTGTTGTCGTTGTTGCTGTGCAGATGCTCGATTGGAAGAAAGTCAGCCGGCGCCTCCAGAAGGCACTCCGAATTTTGATATGTATGTGAAGCATGGCCTTGGCCCTATTATGTTTAGTACACTATGGCACAAATATACGAGGGACAATGCCGAGTTGCAGTGGCCGTTGACGGGCACTTTTGATGAACAAAAAATTGGGTTTTTACAGGAGAAGTTGTTTGCGAAAAGAAGTAGACAGTCTCTGTTTTATTCTCTTCCAACGTGGCAAAAGGAGGCTAAACAGAGGCGAATGAAAGCAGAGAAAGTGGCTCGGAAGGGGAGAATGCAAACATTGACTCAGAAGGCTGCAGCAAATGATAGAGAGAAACAAGAGATAGGAATGGAAGGTGAAGATAGGAGGTTTCAATTGAATATTGATAAATCTTATGTAGCCGGAGAAGAAAATGATACTTTTGTGGAAGAATTGCTAGATACTAGACCCCCACCCCCTTATGCCCCACAGAGGATATATGCCGCTCTTCCTTCACAGGCCCAGCTACCCGGTTCTTCTGTCTCTGCTGTTTCTGTTTCTGTTAATGTTGATCAGACTGCCTTGGCCACGGCACCCCCTGTCCTTTCTTTGTCCTCGCCAACTGTGGCAACTATGACTGTTAGTACTCCTGCAACATCCATTGCTTCGCGTCTCTTTCGCCAGCTCTTACACCTGCAACACAGCCAGCAGTGACGCTAGTGCCCACCACCTCTGCTGTCACTCTCACTGTGTTCTTCCATCCCCCGATATTACTGAGTAGTGGGACACCAGTACGTGGATTAGAGGATAGAGACTAGACGAAATTTAGGGAACGTATGAGGTGGACGTTAGTCCGATCTGATATGGGAGATGCAGAGAAAAAGTTAGTGGCTAATCAGGCTGCGCAGTGGGCCCGAAACCCCATTTATGGTATGGAAGATGTGTGGAGTGTGATTAAAGATTATGAGCATTTTGTACAACAGCATGCCCTTAAGCATATGTTGGCTACTTTGATCGGTCATTGGGAGCAGTGTTTCAATGATGCAGCACCGCAGATTATATATGATATTAAGGATCATGTATATGCTACTGATATGGCGCCTGGACAAGTTTTTGGTAATGTTGCAACGTTGGTTGCTTATCGGGGTAGACTGCTTGGAAAGAGCCCCACCCTGGTATCTCAGTTTCCCATGCGGGAGGTACATCCTATCTATCATCCCGAAATACCGGAGCTAAGGGATCAGCACGACAATATTATTAGACAGAGTGTAGCGGCCCGTTTCCAAGAACAATGGGTTTATACTCCATGGAAAAGGAGTGAAGTTTTGTCCCTTAAGACTCATTTACCTGACCCTAGGAAAAATCTGACTGCTTATTATAAAGAATTGACTGAAGCTGCCTCTTCTACAGTGATGACACTTGCTGATATTGAAATGTTTTTTGGTTTACTAGTTCCGGTTGATATTTGGAGACAAGTACACACACAGGATCACATTGCGGAATTAGGTGGTACCTGTGACCAAATTAAGGCATGGGATCAGGAACGGAAGCCGGGTGATGAGCCTAGACCAGAGATATTTGCTTTGCCCGGCCGTATCATTACGTATATGCATTCTCTTATCCCTCCGAGAAAGGTTGATTGGTACAAGTTATCGGCTTGCCGTCAAAAGAAAGATGAGAGTGTGTCTGATTTTTTCACTCGGTTTGAAGGTGTGTTTCTAGACTATAGTGGGCAGGATTTGTCAATTCAAGGTGTTGTGCGACTGTTTGTTAATAGTTTTGTTTCAAATTTGCTTCCCCAGATTGCGACTCGATTGCAGGCTTCCGAGAGCACCTGGTCCACCTCTTCTCATTCTGTTATTTTGAATATGGCACAGTATTATGAGCACAGGGAAAATGAGAATAAGGAGAGGACGGAGAAGAAGCACAAGAATTTGAAGACAAAGGTGTTGTTGCAGCAGGCTTCTAGGGGAATGGTAGAGGACGTGGTGGTTTGGCCTGGCAGCTTCCACGGACTAGCAGGAATACTACGCCTGTAGGGCCGAATCAGTGTGCGTATTGCAAAGAGGAGGGACACTAGCATAGCGAGTGTCCTGTGCTTTCGCAGAAGGTGGCTGTCCCGAGAGGACGAGGTTCTCGTGGACGGGGTTGTGGAGCTGGTGGCCAGGACAGGGCTCAGAATGCTATGGCCTCGTAGGGTTGTGCTGATCAAATATATTTTGATGACCCTCAGGGAGGACAGTATTATCATGATGATTATGATACGGATGAGGTGACAGGGATGTCTTACAGCTAGGACAGCCAGGGACAGAGTGAGGGACCAGTTTCGATACCTGTAGATCAACGTGGTCCGTACGTTAGTGCGGATGTGCATGGTTCGACTAAGGAGTTCTTGGTGGATACAGGTGCAACAAACAGTTCTATTTCTCGTTCCTTGGTCCAGGGGGCGGCTCTGTCTGACCATAATAATGTTTCAGTAGGTTTTTCTGGTGTACCGGTTGTGAGCCCCATTTCAAAACCCCTTGCATTGGCTATTGGTCCCTTCACTGTGGATTCGCCATTCTTGTTGACGTCTAATTGTGGAGAAAATTTGATGGGTTTGGATTTGTTGACAAAATTGCATGCCACGATTTACTGCTCCCCGGCGGGTGTTTACATGACAATGGGTCCGGATGTGGTGCGCACTACGCAGTGCCTGTCCAAAGATGCGCCTCTTCCTGCAGGGTTTAAAGACGTGCCACCAACTCTTTGGGTGACAGGTGACACAGATGTGGGATTGTTACAGATACCGCCAGTTTCGATCTGAGTTAAAGACAATGCTATTCTGCCTCGCATCCCTCAGTATAAGATACCGCAGGCAGGTGAGTGAGCTTTATTGCAAATTATACAGGACTTGATTGAGAAAGGAGTGGTTGAGGAGACGACTGCTAATGTTTGTAATAGCCCTATTCTTCCCATACTCAAACAGACACCCTCGGGTTCTTCTGATGATCATGTAGATGTTTATCGCTTTGTGATTGACTTGTGGGAAGTTAATAAAATAGTGATTCCCCAGTTCCCGGTGATCCCTGACATTACGACTCTTTTGACAATGATTCCTTCTTCTGCTACATACTTTTCTATCATTGATTTGAAAAACGCGTTCTTCAGTATTCCCATTCATCCTGACAGCAGGTATCTGTTTGGGTTCACCCTATCTGGTAGAAGCTTTACATTCTGTCGCGCTCCTCAAGGCTATACAGAGAGTCCGAGTATCTATAGTCAGGCATTGAAAGGTCAGCTTGATTCCTTGTCGCTCCCTACAGGTAATGTATTGCTTCAGTATGTCGATGACTTGCTCATCGCCTAGGATACAGAACAAGGTTGCAGAGACAGTACTGTTAAATTACTGTTACATTTAGCTCAACATGGCCATAAAGTATCCCTTTCGAAATTTCAGTATTGTCGACAGGAGGTCACCTACTTAGGTCACCTGCTGTCGAAGGAGGGTAGGAGATTGACCCCTGAACGCGTCAGTACCACTGTTAAAATGCCCATTCCGCAAACTCAAAAAGATGTGCGCGCTTTTATTGGCATTACTTCCTACTGTCGTCAGTGGATTCCAAATTATTCCCTACTAACCAAACCCCTGCTTGCTCTGACTACTAAAGATGTGCATGAACCCCTGCCTCGGACGCCTGAATGTCAGCAGTCTTTTGAGCAATTAAAAACGGCGCTTTGTTCGGCTCCAGTGCTCAGCACGCCTAACTACAGCAAACCATTTGTATTATATGTCCATGAGACGGCTGGTTGTGCACTTCCTGTTCTAACACAAAAATTTGGAGATAAGCAACAGCAGTGTGCTTATTTCTCTGCTGTGCTTGATCCAGTCGCACGAGCCCTCCCGAGCTGTCTAAGAGCGGTCGCAGCTGTGGCTGTCTCGATAAGGCAATCAGCTGGACTCATACTTGATACTGACCTCACAGTCATGGTACCCCATGCTGTAGATACACTTTTGAATAAGACAAAGACACAGCACCTCACCAGTGCACGTCTGACAGGTTATGAGCTAACGCTGTTCGCTAAACACATTACGATCAAACGAAGTGCCACTCTGAATCCAGCCACGTTACTACCCCATCCTTCTGAGAATGAGAAGATTGACATACATGATTGTATCTTCCGGACGGAAGAAGAGACGAAAGGACAGGTAGACCTGACTGATGTTCCCTTATCTGACCCCCAAGGGGAACTATATGTCGATGGCTCTTGTTTTAAATTACCAGATGGCACTACAACAACTGCGTATGCTATCACAACGCTGCGCACGGTAGTTGAGACATCACGAGTTCCCTATCAGCCGGCCCAAGCTGCAGAGCTCGATCCCCTAATACGAGCCTGCGAATTGAGTTAAGGACTGGTTGTTAATATTTATACTGACAGCCAGAACGCCTTTGTAGTCGCCCATAATTTCGGGCGACTCTGGGCAGAGAGAGGGTTCCTTACGTCCCATGGGACAAAGATTCAGCACGGTCATCTTATATATAAGCTTCTGTCCTCTTTGACACTCCCTAAGAAATTGGCAATAGTGAAGTGTAGCACCCATAGGAAAGTTACTGACAATGTAGGTAAAGGGAACGCTTTTGCAGATCAGACAGCTAAGGAAACAGCCCGGACTAGGATCAAAAGAATGTTCGTAGCAGGTCCCGCTAGGTGGGTGCCCGAGGTTACAATGTTTGAAGATACACTTGAGAATGTGAAGGAAATTCAGAGTGAGGCCACAGTGGAGGAGTTAGCAGTGTGGCAAGAAAGTACAACCCAATTGAACGATGAGGGATGTTGGATTGACAAGTCAGGGAAGCAAAGATGGATGTTGCTAGATGCATATGTTCTTCCTGTAGTCACAATGGCTCATGGCCCTGCCCATATCAGTGCTAAGGGTATTTGCAAGTTGATAGACCCCGTATGGCAAAATGACAACATTTCGAAGACAGCTACACATTTAGTGAAGTACTGTATGGTGTGCATGATGCACAATCCTGGAAAAGGTACCCCTACACCACCTGGTAATTTTGCACCACCCACTTTCCCTTTTGAGGTTCTTCAATTAGATTACATTGAGTTAGAAAGGGTCAATAATTTGAAGTATGTGTTGGTGGTTGTGTGCGCTTTCAGTAAATGGGTTGAGGCCTACCCCACAAAAGACAATACAGCCATGGCGACTGCAAAGGTACTCCTGAAGGAGTTCTTTCCTCGCTTCGGCTTGCCCCGTCTGATCTGGAGTGATAACGGAAGTCTCTCTCTTCTTAGTCTTTATTCGATATTTTCAATCATAAAAGACACAAAATAATACACACAATATCATAAAATACCATAAAATACCAAAAAATAAATAAATAAATCATTGCAAATTAGAATTCCTTAAAATATCATTAAAAATGGAATATTCCATTAAAATTGTGCGATTCTATATAAAAATTTAATAACATTTAGTGCCAGTAAAGATAGTGGCTAGGGTTGATATTCTTAGAATTAGCAGAAAATTTATAACACCATATGTAAAATCCAGTTATTTGTGGGGGTACAGTACACAGAGAATAAACCTCACTAAATTTATATGTGGGTTAATTAATGCAGAGTAATAACTGCGGTAGCCTCCAAACTGGTTCTTCTAAGGGCCCATGTCCAGCTCAGAAACTTTGCTATAGCTATGGCTACGTCTTCGCGTGTATCTGTTTTCAAAATGCGCAGTGCTGTTTGGCAAGATCTTGTGCCAAGGTTTAAGCAGATCGGCTTGAGTCATTTATGTCGAGGACCCTTGTATGCTGGGCACACAAACAATACGTGAGCAATGGACTCTTCCATAGTTAGGCACAGAGGGCATTTAGTGTCTAAAGCATTATGCCACTTTGACGTAAAGGATTTAATGGGGAGGGTACCCACTCTGAATTGGTGATATAATTTCCTATCACAGGGTCTCGCAATAAAATCCCAGTATGCTTCAGGCCTGAATTCATACTTATGTTCTAAAAAGATGCCTGTCAGGGAGGTACTACTCACCAATGACATGGTCTTGTACCTGACCATGTCCCTATAAAGTGCTTTATAATCATTTTTACTTGGAAACAAATTCCTACTGGATCCTCCCACAAATTGCTAAGCCCCATATCAAATAAAGTGCCCTTGATCTTTTGTAGCCAATTAATTTTTGAAGATGTGTCTGCTTCTCTAACATACTTTACTGCATTAGCATATGGTGCTAGCTCCGGTGTTGTCCATAGTCGTCTCCAGTAGGCCAGGGGTCTAAAACCCGCTGCCTCGTCAAATGGAGTACAACCCAAGTCTAATAATAAGGGTTTGAGAGGAGTCGATTGAGGGAGACCCGTTAATGATCTCACGAACTTGTTTTGGGCAAGGACTAGGGGAGCTAGATTTTCAAAACCCCAAAGTTCTGCTCCATAAATTATCGATGCCCTAATTTTCCCTTTATAGATTGTTAGAGCTGGCCCTACCGGTTTAGTATGGGAGAGTCAGTGTTCTTTTAGTAGGGCCCCTGCTAGTTGATTATGCCTGAGAACTAACAAATCTATCTGGGGTTTCCAGTTCAACCACTTACCCATTGTTACACCCAAATATGTAAAGGTGTCAGTTTGCTCCAAGGAAACATTGTTCATCGTTACTCTGCCTTTAACTTTTTTATGTTTATGCAACACCATGAACTTGGTCTTATCGACGTTAACTACTAGCTCATGGTCGTTGCAAAAATCAGTGAATCTGTCGAGGGCACGCTGCAGACCAGATTGACTTTTAGAAAGAATTAAAGTATTGTCTGCAAACATTAACAATGGAACCCTCGAACCGGCAAGAGTAGGAGCATCAGTTGGGTAGGCAGTATAATATTAAATAACCTTGTTTATAAACAGGGAGAAAAGTGTAGGGGCCAGAACGCACCCTTGCCGTACCCCCTTGTTTACTGGGAAGCGATCCGTTAATTCGCCCTGTTGTCCCCACCGTACCTGAGCAAAGTTAGACTCATGCAGTTTAATGATAAAAAGTAGGAGCTCGGGGGGCATCCCTGCTTCTTTTAATGTGTCCCATAGCTTATATATGGGCACTAGATCGAATGCTGCTTTTAGATCTATAAATGCAGCATAAAGAGTCCCCCCGGCTAAAATCACAGTGCTCCAATAAATCATCATGAATCTGAAAACTTGATCGATAGTACTGACATGGGGGCGAAAACCCGCTTGATAGGTGGATAGAATTTCCTGATCATCTATCCATGTGTTTACACTGCCCAGCACAAGTCTGGCCACAATCTTTTGTAGTGTGTCAATTAGGCTTATTGGCCTATAATTACTTGGACTGGCACAATCCCCTTTTATATATTGGGATTATTTCTGCCCCTCGCCAGGATTCTGGTATGGGGGCACCTCTAGCCAGGGCATTGGATATGATATGGATGTATCTAAGCCAATTCTTCCTATCGTGTTTATATATATCGGCCGGGATACAATCCGGACCAGGAGCCCTGCCTGCAGGGACACCGTCTAAAACTCTTTCAATCTCCCCTATACCAAAGGTTAAAACAGTATCTGAAGTTATTTCGGGGTAGTATATTGGGGTGCCTATTGTGGAAGCAAACTGGGCCTGATAATGCAAAACCCATTGTTCTGGTGGCACATTATTGACTGGAACAGGTTCTATGTCTCCACTGCCCCATTTGACTGTTTGCCAAAATTGCCGCCAGTTTTTACCATTACATGCATGTAGCAGATCCTTCCATCTACTTTCGTCAAAATTCTTCCTTGCCCTGTGTTGTACTTTTTTATAATCTAACCGTGCAGTTTTGACCTCCTGTGGTACTCCCAACCTAATAGCTTGAGAGAGGTGCCTGAAAGCAGTCCTGCATGCCCCATCATACCATTTAGCTGATTTTTTAATTACGTGCCTAGTAGATCTTTTATATTTTTTAGTAAAAAAAACTTTCAGCTTAACAAAGAGGTCCTCATGTACCTTCATAACGGCAGGAAGAGAGTCGTCATTAGTTTCTAGAGTGGAGAGAGTTGTTAAAGTATTTTCAAGAGATAGATTTATGAGATCTAAAGTGCTATCATCGTCTGATACCATTACCCATTTTAGCCGACGACAATCTTGGGACATAATTACATCTGCTGTCACTATTTCGGTGCTTGCCCTTGACGGGTCCTGACCCTTTAACTCTAGAGATAGCAATAACGGATCGTGGTCGCTCTCCGTTCTACGCAAGATCTTCATATCCAGAAGTCTTGACCATAATTCTAAATTAATAAAAAGTAGTCAATTCTGCTACTTCTTATCCCATTATTAAAGGTGTCGGTGCCTTCACTGTCTGATGTCAACCTCCCATTAACAGCCCTTAGACCCCTCTCCAGGCATAAGCTTTTTAGCTGAAGAGCCGCCTCAGTCCATTTATTAATTGGGGGCAGCGTTAAAAGCGGAATCCCCCAATTAGAATCCTCATCACTACTAAGACTGCAATCGTCATGACCGAGGGGCTCGAAAGTGCAGTTGAAATCACCTGCAATAACCAAATGTTTTACCCCTTTCATAGCTTCAATAAAGGTATCCAAATGGGAGACAGTTGGTGATGCTTTCCCACCCACTATCCCTCTCGCATACACATTGATCAATATGAGATCTGGCTCAAATTCCGATCGGACTTTAATGCCCAGGATGTCGGGGCTGTCGATTATTAGCTCTTCGACCTGAAGACCTGTCTGTTGTCTAACCCAAATAATCAGCCCCCCACAGGGTCTCCCTTTGTGTCTAGCGATTGCCGGTTTACCGAAGGCCAGATAACCAGGACGAAAAATCATGTTCAATGACCAAGTCTCCTGGAAAACAATGATGTTGTGCCCCTCTATGAAACATGACCAATCAGATGACGTAATCTTAGATGGTAGGCCGGCAATATTCCAAGATATCAGTGATAGCGAGGAAGAGGCCAGACCACCACCCAAAACTAAGGATAACGGGATTTCCGTTCTCTCTGGTTAGAATTTATTATCTGTAGACCTGCATTAGTGACGGGAGAGAGAGTAGGCAGAGTGTCGGTATTCTCTGCCAGAGTTGGGGTGACTGATTGTAGTCAGTCGCATGCATCTAGGTCAGACAGAGGGGCTTTTGCAGATCAGACAGCTAAGGAAACAGCCCGGACTAGGATCAAAAGAATGTTCGTAGCAGGTCCCGCTAGGTGGGTGCCCGAGGTTACAATGTTTGAAGATACACTTGAGAATGTGAAGGAAATTCAGAGTGAGGCCACAGTGGAGGAGTTAGCAGTGTGGCAAGAAAGTACAACCCAATTGAACGATGAGGGATGTTGGATTGACAAGTCAGGGAAGCAAAGATGGATGTTGCTAGATGCATATGTTCTTCCTGTAGTCACGATGGCTCATGGCCCTGCCCATATCAGTGCTAAGGGTATTTGCAAGTTGTTAGACCCCGTATGGCAAAATGACAACATTTCGAAGACAGCTACACATTTAGTGAAGTACTGTATGGTGTGCATGATGCACAATCCTGGAAAAGGTACCCCTACACCACCTGGTAATTTTGCACCACCCACTTTCCCTTTTGAGGTTCTTCAATTAGATTACATTGAGTTAGAAAGGGTCAATAATTTGAAGTATGTGTTGGTGGTTGTGTGCGCTTTCAGTAAATGGGTTGAGGCCTACCCCACAAAAGACAATACAGCCATGGCGACTGCAAAGGTACTCCTGAAGGAGTTCTTTCCTCGCTTCGGCTTGCCCCGTTTGATCTGGAGTGATAACGGAAGTCACTTTCATGCCAAAGTCATACAGTTAATTTGTGACGGTTTGCACATAAAGCAGAAGTTTCATGCTGCAAGTCACCCCCAGTCAGCAGGTTTGGTTGAGAAGTACAATGGTACTCTCAAATTGAAATTAGCAAAGATTCAGGAAAGTACAGGCTTACAATGGCCAGATGCTTTACCATTAGCTCTTTTGTCGACAAGGACAACAGCACATTTTAGAACAGGATTGTCACCTTACGAGGTCATGTTTGGACACCCGGAAAATGTCTGGGGCGTCCCACGCCCTCGTAAGTTCTCCGATATTGAGTATCCATTATTGACAGATTACCTGTGCCAGTTAACCGAAAATTTGCATTCTATTCACCAACATATCCGGGAGGCTCTGCCTGATATACCAGAGGAACCCGGACACAACATCCAGCCTGGTGATTGGATTCTGGTATGCAATTTTCAGCGGAAGAAGAGTTTGGAGCCGCGCTGGAAGGGACCTGAGCAGGTCCTTCTAGCCACCAGAAGCGCAGTCAAGATTGCTGGCCGAAAGAACTGAATCCATGGCGCTCATTGTAAACGAGTGCCTCTACCTTTGCCCTATGACCAATGGGTCGCTGATGGAGTTGGGGACACTGAGTGCGAGACGGTGCCTCAGTTCGTCCCCTTCAGCGATGCAAAATTAACGTGGACCGAAACGGATGCAGAGAATGAAGACGTGCTAAATGCAGCAGTCCCTTCAGAAATTCGAGCCATTAAGGAGCCGCTGTTTGTTGAGCCCTCTGTGCCTGGAGTCACCAGGTATAATTTGCGCCCCCGGCTGAGGAATAGTGCACCAAAGGAGAAGTCAGATTAGTTAGGGATGGACTGTGTAAGTTAGGGTGTACTTTGCTGTAGTACCAACGGTGTTAGTTTAGGGTGTTGTGAGATTGGTGCACGTTCTGACATTGGACAGGATAGATCGAAGGTGCTCCCCAGGAGGGGGGTACATTAACCTGTGCAACGTGGGATTCATCGAGAGCTTAGGACTGAGCAAGCTCCACTGCCGGTGCTCAAGAGCGCCAACATTGATGAACAATAGGAGCCTGTACCAGTGAGGCTCTGACGGACACTGGGAACACTTGCCTTTGCTATCGGTTTTATTGCATTCCTTTTCTTGCTTCATAATGCATCTGTTTGGTCGACCTATTGTGGAGGAGGAACAGCCGTTTGCACCACCGCGTTTGGCGCGGGGGTGGTTAACAAAGAGTAAGATAGTTTGCATATTAATTGTTGTGATTACGCTAATAACAATACTTGGAATATCCTGATTTCTGGAGGAGAAATATCCTGTACATTCCTTGGTTGGTACAACGCCCACTCCCCCTGAGCACATTTTTGTTACTTTGTCCCCTCACAAAGAAGAGCATAGAAAGTCTTATACAGATAATGTTTTTATACAAATGTTGCATCAAGCCCATGATGTGTCCAATACAACTAATTGTTGGGTTTGTGGATTTCTCCCCTCAGTTACTCATAAGAGCGATAATTTGTTGTCCATGCCATTGTCATATGTTGGTAGCTGTGAAGGTTGGCTTGAATTGTTCATTATGGTGCACTACCACTTCCAACTCTCTACTCTGGTTATGACACCTGCTGTCACGTTACAGCGCTCATAGCAAGGGAAACACACACCAGACACAGAACTGGGGAGAATGGAGTGTGCTTGTTTAGGGACCACAACTCCCATAATGCCACAGGTGAGGTGTAGTCCTACTTCTATTCCGCTATATAAGCACCTCCCGCAGGTAGGCGGGTGCTTGTCAATCCAGCTTGGTTTTCGACTCGAGGATACTGCATCAGGTATCCTGCTGTACTCCGTCTTACCCGTATTACAGGACCTGCTTTATATTCGCCCGATGCGCTGAAGCGCGAGAGAAGGTGTCGGACGCCAGAGTGCGATTCGGAGCGCTCTGCCGCTGCAGAGGTGAGCGGCCATTTCCGGATTTAACGCGCTGAAGCGCGGAAGGTGGCAGCTTCCAGCTCTGGGCGCCCTTTCCCGGTGTCGCTACCGGAACACACAGCGGAGTGCGCGTGTGCTCAACTCCTTCCAGGCACACCGCCTTCCTCCCGGGTATCCAGCGCTGGAACGCATGAGTGTCCTGAACCGCGAGTAGAAGCTCGCGTTTGCTACTAGTGCGGCCAAGAGGTCGTATTTCATCACTTCGCAGAGCCGAGGATAGGCTCAAGGATTTATTTGAACTTCATGGACCCTAGCTGATCCCTGCAAGAAGAAAGGGGTTTTGCTGTGGCTTGGGACGAACTACACCAAGCTAAGTACTACTAGAATCACCTGTATTATTATTTGGCATTGCCTTGCTTAATCATAGGATGAATGCGGCATACCGACTGTATCAAGGGGCTAGTCAGTAGTAACCCTGGGCATTGAATTCTGCTCCGCTCGCGGAATTTGCGGAATTTAGACAATTTCGTGTTCCGCGGAGAACGCGGAATTGCCAACAATTCCGCGATCCGCGGCGAAGCGGAATTATTTTCTTGTTCGAGCTTTAAAAATGCATTCTAGCGCGCGCGATTATGACTTACCGGGATTCCTGCGTTCGCCGACGGGTTTTCCTATTCGTTCGCGTGCGCCACGAGATTTCGGTAGCCGGCTGCGCGATCCTGCGAGAGTTTGCGATCGCGAACACGTCATTCGCCGCGCCATCGGACAACGCGAGAGTGTGCGATCGCGAACACGTCATTCGTCGCGCCATCGTGCACCACGAGAGAGATTGCGGTCGCGAACACGTCATTCGGGCGCGCCATCGGATTTCCGGCGGAATCTTTGTAAACCTGCGATCCCGAACACGCAAAATTTTCAATCTGGAGAAGAATAATATCGCGAGCAGCATAAAACCTACTATAAACTGATGATTTCAATGGAAAAAAAACCTCAGATTGATATTTGGGTGTTCTTTTTTTTCATTTTTTGGGCGGGGAGAGGGAGGAAGTGCCACAGAGTCTACTACTTCCTGTTCCTTTCCAGCAGGCTCCTCCCAGTGCTTTCTCCATCTCCTGTTCATTTTTCACTTGGATTTGAGCTGGAAGGATCACTCTTTGTGTCTGCTGCATCATTATCATTGGATTTGAGGATTTTTGGATTTGAGATTTTACAAGTAAGTTGGTGTTGTTTGATTGGGTCATTGCAGTTGCTGCAATTACAATTTTTTAATTTTCATCATTTAAAAAAATAAATATAGTGGTGGGTAGCCACTGTAGCCAGTAGGCCCAGAGCTAGTCATGGGTGGGTGCATGATGAAACATGATGAAACAACTGTTCCTTTGCTGTGTGATGTATTTTTTAATTTCAAACATCATTTAGGGGGCATGGATGGCGTTGGATTGAATTGCAAAATGTGTATTTTTGGGTGTATTTCAGTTTTTGGGCTGTGTGCTAAATACATGCCTTAGTTGTGTGTGGTGTGCTGCAGGCCTTGTTTAGCCCTGTGGATTTTCGTTTTTGCATTTTATTGCATTACAGGCAAAGCAGTGTTGTTTACCATGCAGCCTTTGCCTGGCTATTATAGGTCTGTTTTCAGTACATTGTTTTCCAGGCCTCCTGCTTGTTGCTTGTGATTTGTGAGTGTCCATGTGGCTGGTAGCCATTTCTGGTGGGAGTTATAAGTGTGCTGCTTTTTTGCCATATAGGCCTGCATGTGTTTCCTTTGTGACCTAGGCTTCTTGTTGTTGTGGGCCTGGCCATGAGGCTGGTGGCCATTTTGAAGCCAGGCAGTGTGCTTTATGCCATAGGCCTGCATTGTCTGTCTTCAGTTTCTTGTTGTTGTGGGCCTGGCCATGAGGCTGGCGGCCATTTTGAAGCCAGGTAGTGTGCTTTTTTCCATAGGCCTGCATTGTCTGTCTTCAGTTTCTTGTTGTTGTGGGCCTGGCCATGAGGCTGGCGGCCATTTTGAAGCCAGGCAGTGTGCTTTTTGCCATAGGCCTGCATTGTCTGTCTTCAGTTTCTTGTTGTTGTGGGCCTGGCCATGAGGCTGGCGGCCATTTTGAAGCCAGGTAGTGTGCTTTTTTTCCATAGGCCTGCATTGTCTGTCTTCAGTTTCTTGTTGTTGTGGGCCTGGCCATGAGGCTGGTGGCCATTTTGAAGCCAGGCAGTGTGCTTTTGCCATAGGCCTGCATTGTCTGTCTTCAGTTTCTTGTTGTTGTGGGCCTGGCCATGAGGCTGGCGGCCATTTTGAAGCCAGGTAGTGTGCTTTTTTTCCATAGGCCTGCATTGTCTGTCTTCAGTTTCTTGTTGTTGTGGGTCTGGCCCTGAGGCTGGCGGCCATTTTGAAGCCAGGCAGTGTGCTTTTTGCCATAGGCCTGCATTGTCTGTCTTCAGTTTCTTGTTGTTGTGGGCCTGGCCATGAGGCTGGCGGCCATTTTGAAGCCAGGCAGTGTGCTTTTTGCCATAGGCCTGCAAGCTTGTAGCCTAATCTGCCAACAGGCCTTCCATCCAGTGGGCCCAGAGATAGTCAGGGGTGCATAAAAGAACTGTTTGTGTGTTCAGTTGAATTTAAACATCATTTAGGGCACATGGATGGCATTGAATTGCAAAATGTGGATTAATTTTTGGGGTGTATTTCTGTTTTTTGGGGTGTGTTACATGCCTTAGTTGTGTGTGGTGTGTTGCAGGCCTTGTTTAGCCCTGTGTATTTTCGTTTTTGCATTTTATTGCATTACAGGCAAAGCAGTGTGGTTTACCATGCAGCCTTTGCCTGGCTATCGTAGGCCTGTTTCAGTACATTGTTTTCCAGGCCTCATGCTTGTTGCTTGTGATTTGTGAGTGTCCATGTGGCTGGTGGCCATTTCTGGTGGGAGTTATAAGTGTGCTGCTTTTGCCATTTAGGCCTGCATGGTTTTCCTCTTGGCTTACTGCTTGCATCCATCCCCTTTGCCAGCTGCAGCTCCCTGAATGATGTGATGAGCAAATAATTTAATGCCAAACAGGGTCCACTTCTATTACATTTGTATTTTGGTTGTCCTGACAGTGTACACAGTATACCATGAAAGCCCTTGTTGACAGTCTCACAAATGGCTACACTAATTTATATCTTTTATTTGTTTGTTTGTACTACTAGTAATTGAACCACAACAACAAATGCAACATTTCACTGATGTTCTTCTCCTGGCTTCTTTGCTTTTAGGTGCACAAAAAGACAGAGGAGGAGGTGTCATCATCATCATCACCCGTTGTACTGCCAGGCTGAAGTCCTGCTGCGCGTCACGTCCACGTGTGACCACAGACATCTCTGCAACTTGTGCACCTGCGTCCTGCTGACATCTGAAGAAGATGGCCCCAAAGAAAGGTACCAGGTCCTCCAGTAGCAAGAAAGTTGCCAGTGAGAAGAAGGGAGAGAAGAAGGAAGTGGCACTTGCCAAGACTGGGGTGCCGGCCGATGTGTTTTTGGTAAAAAAAACTTACGCCTGCAGCAGCGGTGTCCAGCGGGGACCAAGCTGGGAGCAGCACCTCTGCATCAGTGGCCCCACCCCAGCAACCTAGGCCCAAGCCCATGACTGTGGCAGAGGTAGCCAGTCTACTAACGACCAGTGATGTTGAAATGTCATTATCGCAAAGTAGTACCCAATCCACGCACTCGCAGGCGCAAACTCAGGAGATAAGTGGGCAACCCCAGCCGCAACCCGAACCGCAGCTGGAACTGCAACCACAGCCGGAACCACAGCCGCAACCCCAGCCGCAGCCGGAACCGCAACCACAGCCGGAACCGCAACCACAGCCGGAACCACAGCCGCAGCCGGAACCACAGCCCACAATAGTAGCTGTTCCACCTGAAGTAGGGGCAGTTCAGGAAATCGAGCTTTTGCAGACGAAGAGGAGCAAGCCACTGTTCCAGAAGATCCAGTGTCTTCCATACCCCCAGCAAGGAAAAGGAGGCTTAGTACATCAACTTCTTCTTCAAGCATCGCTTCTGATGATCTAGATGCCACTTGGAAGCCACCAGCTCAGCCTGAGAGTGATGCACACCACAAGACAAGGCTAGTGAAAAGGAAGGTTCCAGAAAGCCTTACAGTTATGGAGGTAGATGTAGACGAGGGGGTGATGATGATGAAGAGCCAGTCATCACGAACATCACTCCTGGGCCTGCGGAGATGGAGACCAACATTATTAGACTATCCCAAATCGCTGCGAGGGATGTAGCACGGATACCACCAACACAGGTAACGCCAACACGACCTCCAGCTTCCATATTTGCCTTTGCAAAGGCCCGGCAGGGACCTACATCAAGCTCAACCACCACCTCAGTAGGTGGTGGTAATGTAAGTGCACAGAGTCAAATTCCATGCACACCCTCCATTTCATCTGGTATTGAAAGTGGCACCTCCAGCAGCTGCAGAAAGTTCTCCTCCCCAGTTTGGGACTTCTTTTCGGTTAGCAGTAAGGAGGAGAACATTGCTATATGCTCAATTTGTCGGCAGGCTGTTAGGCGGGGTAAGCTTGGTACAAACTATGGTACCGGAGGACAAACAAGTCATCTCAAAAAACACCACACTATCAGGTGGGAGGCTCACCTACTTCACTTACAAAAAAGTAAAACTGGACCCATTGCTGTTGTTGGGGATGAAGAAGTAGGGGAAGATATGATCGCGGTGGAAGGTCAACAAGAGGGAGACATTTATAGCCCTACCCCCAGCAGTGTACTGGTAACGCCCACATCCTCAGCAACATCTCAGTGGCACAGTAGTAAGAGTCAACATGAGACACCAAGGCAACCGGGCACTGCAATGAGGAAAAGTGCAGCGTCGTTGAGCCTAGCTGGCTTCAAGAAGAAAGGTGCACCACTAAGGAAAATATTCCAGCCTACCATTGACAGCATGCTTAGGTCGGAGGGGCAGTACCAACGCAACCACCCAACGGCACGGTTGTACAATGCGAAGCTGGCTAAAATGTTAGCGCTGGACCTTCTCCCTTTTTCATTTGTGGAAGGGGTGGGTTTCCTTGAATTTGTGTCAGCCATCTGCCCTAAATGGAAGGTTCCCAGCCGTTCCTATTTTGCCCGAGTTGCTGTTCCAGCACTACATCACGATGTGCTTGAATTGGTTGGACAAGCTTTGCAGCAGAGTGCTGTTCACAAAATCCACCTGACAACAGACATGTGGACCAGTTGCCAAGCCACTGATTACATGTGCATCACTGCACACTGGGTCTCTTTTGTGGGGGTTAGAGACAAGCTATCTGAAGTAGGTGCTGTTGACACAGCTGCAATTTTTAATGCTTCTCGGAAACATGCAACTATAGCCATGTTCGCCATGGAGAAATCTCATACTGCTGAAAACATTTTGGAAGAGTTTAACAACAAGGTCTTTGAATGGCTGCGCCCCAGAGGGCTTCACATTGGTTTTGTTGCCACGGATAATGGCAGTAATATACTTAAGGCCATGACGCTTGGTAAGTATTTCAGGGTCCCATGTTTGGCGCACTGCATTAACATTATAGTTCAAGACTTTCTGAAAAAATAACCCATAGTCAGCAACTTACTGACCACCTGCCGCAGAATATGCACGCATTTCAGCCATTCTTTTAAAGCCCGGAAGCAGCTGAGGATCATTCAACGTGACTATAGAATGCCAGTCAAAGCACTGATCCAGGAGGTGGCAACACGTTGGAACTCAACGTATTACATGCTTGACCGTCTGTTTGAGCAGTACAGACCAATCAATGAATATGTCATGCAAAGGGCGGATGCTGCTGTGAAAGGCATGACCCTTCAGGTGGACCAATGGTGCCTAGTTAAATCTCTTACAGAGATGCTTCTTCCTTTCGAGGTCTTCACACGTGAAGTCAGCAAGGAGGACTGTACTATGGGCCAAGCTATCCCATTGTTGCACATGCTAGAGCAAGAGCTGAAGAGGGTGTGTGAAGCGTACATAGGTGTGGAGGAAAAAAAGAAGCATACCAGTTGGCGGAGAGCTTATCATGTCGCTTAAGTGAAAATGCAAGGGTGCAAAATAAGATTCTGTCACAACAACATTACATTTGTGCCACAATTCTGGATCCACGGTACAAAGCGGCACTGCACAGTAAGACATTACTCCCTTTTTCAGAAGTGGATGTTGCCCGGTACAAAACTTGGATAGCTGAGGCAGCCAGTACATTGGAAAATGAACGGCTGGTAATTAAAGGCCTCAAACCCACATCAAGTACTGCAGCAGGGCATCCTGCGTCAAGTTCAACTTCAGAGCCTGTGGGCAGTGCATTTGGTTCACAGCTGTCACCAACACTATCGACAACAGCAAGAACCGGATCATCATCAGCCCCAGTACAAACGGCACAGAATTGGTATTTACAGCAAGGACTTGCTAGGTCCAGTGCTGATGCAAAGACAAAAGAGGGCGCACTAAGTTTAGCACCCCTGAACATTGACCGAATGGTCCAGGCCTACCTGGATGACCCAACAGAGGTCTACATTGATCAAAACCCATTGCGGTATTGGTATGGCAAAAGGGGCCAATGGCCAGTGCTCAGCAGGCTGGCGATCAACTATCTGGCTTGCCCTATCGCAAGTGTCTCTTCTGAACATGTTTTCAGTGCTGCTGGTTCCATTGTAACAGTGAAAAGGACCAGTCTCTCACCCATAAACGTGGAGAGGTTAACCATGATCAAAATGAATCAGCAATTTATACCACCGAATTATACAATACATGAATCACCGCAGGAAGATGAGGACAGCGGCTCAGGTGATGGAAGTAGCGTGTTGGATGCTGATTACCTACTTCTGGTTGAACCTCCAGAGTTTGAGGACGAGCTATACTTCCCTGACGGTGACAACTAGGCTTCCAGTTCTTACTGTGGTTCTCCCTTATTTACTTCTATTTCTGTGTCTGTCTTTCTGTTTGGAAACTTCAAATCACAACAAATCCATCACCACCGTCTTCGTATTTTATTGCCTTATGAGTTTCAGCTCTCTGCATTTCAGTCCACTCCTCCGAGTCCTGCTCCTCCATCCTCCTGAATCGACCTAAATCTATTGCCCTCAAGCCAGATGATGATTGGATGTAGCATAATCGAAGAAAAACTAAAATCTTGCCTCGTTGAGTCTCTCCAAAAGAAGTGGAACATGATGATGACTACTATAGCTATCCTCCTTTCCGAGCCGATACAGACTGCCCATTAACTGAAGATGAGAAGGAACAGGTAATGAATGATGACATGCATTGGACGCTGACTGAGTGATTTGTGTTGTTGTTGTTTGTAGTGCATGAAGGTAATTCATTGTGTACTATTATCTAATCTACACACTAAAAGTAACCCAATGCAATGTTTCTTTCCAATCTTGTTTTTCAATAACAATTTTCTACTTCTACTGCAGGCCGATCCATTGCATTTTGAATATGGAAAGGGGACTCAATCTGTACACTACTGCACACTGAGTTGGACAACACACCATGATGATGACCACAGTGACATTATCTCTTCGCACTCCAGTCACTCAGTACGATCCGAGATGATTGATGGAATAACTCAGTGCGTTTCATGAGTGCATTACAAGGTAACCAAGTCAACAACAACCACTGCAGACCTACATGTCTGTGTAGTGGTGGAGTCGAGTGTGGTGGTATGGTATGACTGACAGCGGGGCATTGATTTAGTCACTTAATTTGTAAAATGCTATGTTGCTGTATATCTGCTTTGTCTGCCTCTGTCAAAAAAGGTACGCTAAATGGAGGATGTGTCACGGGTGCCGTGGGCCTGCTCAGTCCTGTTGTTGTTGGAGGTTAATGCTGGAAACAGACTAGAGTAGACATGATGTATCCAAATCCATGCCGCCTCTGAAAGTGTTCTTGTTGCACTCCACCGTAATTTAGGCATTTTTTTTCTACTTGATTTTTCAATATCCCTTTGGTTTTCCCATCTGCAATTACAGGCCGGCCCTTACCCTGTGCTACACTGGGAAAAACAACTCTCACTTACCTTACCAATGAATCTACATGTGCCAGGCAGGCAGTGGCGTCACGCAAGATTGATGGCCGGAGCGTCCATGGAATGGAGGACCAAGACGAACGCCGAGATGCAACTCCCCATTTTGACCAGGATAACATACAGTAACAGTATCAACTTTCATCATCTTTTAAATTTCGATTCTTTTTTTTGTCTTCAATCATTACTACTGTGTGTTGTTGTTGTTATGTTTGCTCTCTGCTTATATAATTCAATTCATCCCTACAGCATTTTTTGACTTTTCTTTGCTATCTTTAAGCCCGGGCGGGTACAAAAGAACAGAAACTGTATGTAATTCGGGTCTCTCTGAGGGCAGACAGGCAAGGCAAATTGCATAATATACTGCTGCCCTGTACTGTCTAATTGTCTAGTAGTAGTAGTTAGTAATATCATTAACCATCAAGTTATCATCATCATGCATGCATTTCCTTTTTCTCCCTTAACTGATTTATGGATATGGTTGTCTGCCAATATTGTGTTTTGTTGTTGTCCATGCGTACTGTTTTTCTTTCTCAAACCTTTCCCAAAACCCCCCTTCCCAACCATTCTTCAAACCCTAATCCTCTTCCCCCGGGCTGTGTGGCTTATTGAGGTGTGACTAAATTAAATGTACACCAATAATTTATCACACGCTTGCTGGGGCGGATGTGGCTAAAGCAACATAAATGCATTTTCAAGGCAGGGCGCGGATCTTCTTCTGCTTGCCCACCCTCCTATGAGCAGTATATTTGGGATTTTTTTACCAAAGGAACCGAATCCATCAGCATTAAATGCCATCATAGATTGGATTTGTTGTCATCGTCCGAAACAGCACTAACGGTTACGCTTGTGTCGAGTCACGGACCACGGTGTACTGTAGGCCTAGTCGAGTGACTCGACACAGCTAGAGTTTGTAACTCTATGTACTAGGCTATCCCCGCAACCATTATGTTTCCTTGTATTTTGGCATATTATTGTTTGGCAGTAAGTTCCGTACTGTACTTTGTTCTACTACTCCTCCCACAGTCTCTCTCAGGCGACTGACTGTCTCATTTTCTTTTATTTGCAAGTGCTACTGCCAGGGTCTACTACTACTACCACCACAACCATGGCATGTTGGGAAAGAAAACCATCACCACCATGCAGCCATCGCCGTGCCCAAGTTAAACATCAAGCACAGGTAAGAGAAGAGGTTTGGGTGAGGCATAATTAATAACGGATTTTTTTTCATTAATTCTATTTCACACACCCCTTTGAGTCCAGTTGCAGAATGCATAGATTATCAGGAGAGACTGACAGTACTAGTAGGACAAGTCCCTCAGTGACGGGTACCGCATCTGTCTGTTTGTGTCTTAGTAACTCAGCCAATTATTTAAATCAAACACTGGCTGTGGCACTGCACCAGCAAGGAAACCGTGTGACGTAAAACAGTAACCCCACCCACAAAACATTAACCACATCGTATATTAAGTCTAAATATGTAATTTAATACCCTAACAAAAATAAACTATGTAAAAAAAATCCCACAACACCTGACCCACCCCTCTCCCTAACCCCAACCAATGTTCATGTCCCGCAACGAAAAAGTCCAACAAATGTCCAAAAGTCCAAAACCCAACGCCCGATTCCCACCCACCCAAATAAGATATAAAAAAGGGGCAATAAATAAACGGGGTCTCAGCGGGCTCGCCTCTCCAGGACACGGATGCGCTCCTCCAGGCGGGCCACGCGGTGCTTCAGCGCGCGGCAGTTGCATCCACAGTGGGGGTGGGCAGCAGTGCTTCTTCCTGTGTGGCGGAGGGTGGCTGACAGGCGGTGACGCCGTAAGACTGGGGGGGTGTCTGGGGCCCGGGGCATTGGAGGAGGCTGCAGCTGCTGCCGCCTCCTCCTCCTCCTCCTCTAGAAGAACCAGGCGCCGGTATTCGGCCTGTATGGCCTCCAGCTTACGGCGCCGGGCCTTGGCTGCCAACTCCTTCCTGTTGACTTTAGGAGTAGCTATATCAAGAAGAAAAAACAAGACTATTGTAAAATATACTCTTAGCAAAGCAGTCAGACAAATACATTCTACACATAGTGGCACAGTAGCACTAGCAAGCACAGTACGTAACATTTGTGGTATGTATCTATCCTCCCACTACCTCGGCCTCGAACATTTGTGGGAGTTTCAGGCATTCCACCACCCATGCATCTGATTCATATCACACACCTATGCATGCATGCCACGTATCCTTCTCTGCCAGTCATAAATATAAAATCTCGCCCGTCCTGCCTCCTTCCACCCTTCTTTCCCTTTTCGTTCAACCCATCCATCAAGGTCATCTGATCAGACTTTTAGTCTTCTCCATAAAAATTTCACAGCTGAGTTGAAGTCCGATAGAGGCCATTGGTTACTCTCAGTAGACTCCCGTCGCTAATGCTATTGCTAATGCTGCTAAGTAAAGGGTGTCTTCTTCAACCGGCGTTCACAACTACTTCTTACTTAAGTCTCAACAGTACAGTATACATTACACCCTTGCAGCGAGTGTAATGTCAATAAGTAAGGATTAGGAATATAACTTACCACCGCCCGCCACTGCTGCTGGCTCACCCCCTGCAGCTACTCCAACTGCCGCATCGCCTGCACCCTCAGCGGCCGCGTCACCTTCACCGCTGGCCCCGGTACTGGTGGTCGGTAGTACGCCTAGAAAAAACATTACACATTTTTCAGATGCCATATACACCTCCCCCTATTTTTCACTAGCATGAATGAAAAAAAAGTTAATACATATACAACATACATCACTAGTATAAATCAGGTAGTAGAGTAGACACTAGTAGTGTTATATGGTCCCTAGGGTCATTTTAGTCTTTGCTAAGTTACCCCGAGCCATGCAACCATTTTAGCTCTGTCTTTTATTTTTGCGCAAGTTACCTCGCAGCTTGTTGTGAAATACGCCTTTGAGGCCACATGAGCTCATACTGCTACTGTCTGAGCACTGCGTACAAGGTCGAAAAACAAGCGACTTTGTTATGGAGTTATGGTGTTAGTCCATATTGCTTATCCATAATAAAAAAAGCACTTTTTGGCACGACTGAGAAATGCTTGCACTATACTAACGCGCACCATTTTTCTCATTACAGACGGAAGATTCACTTATAAGAAGAACCAGAGCTTTGCAGAGCTTATGATGTAACCACTACTAGGTTCTTCTAAGGTGAGGGCTCCCCAGAATTCTCACATCTCCATTTAGAATTTTATATAAACTAGATTCCTACCAAGGGGAGGGTGGTTCGCCCACCACTGTTCAGTTATCATGATCTCGCCTTTTGGCTTCTATGGACTTGTAGTTGTAAGTAACTTGTAAGTCTAACTGTAACAATGTTTATTGTTTTAATCTTATACATTTTGCTGTTGCTGCTGCATTATACAACATACAGAGCTTGTCAGTTGGAAATAAAAAGAAACCTTTTGAACTTACATAGACTCGGTGGTATTTGGTGTGGACTTACACAAGAGTGAGCAAAAGGGTGTGCATTGCTTCCGCGACAGAGGTTGGGAGTGTTATGTTGTCTGGGTTGTCTACTCATTGGGTATTTTGGGGGGGGCGTTTCGGAGTAATGAGACACTATAACTAGTCGGTCAGGGGATTGTGGTGGCTTCCGATTGAGGTGTGAGGAAGGTCCAACCTCCCATCACCAACGTCCTATTTTCTTGTGCAAAGTTCTGTATGTGCAGAATCCCTACAACAGTAGTAGTATGTCCTATCCTATCTAAAATTCTAAAATGTGGTTGGGCATTTTCTTGGTGGGAATTGTCAAAAAGCCTCAAGAATAAGAAGACTAGAAGTAGTAGAAGAGGACAACCCAAACTCAATGGCTATAGCTATTGGTGAATGAGTTTTATTTAAAATATTTGAAATAAAGAGTGGGCAACTGGGCAAGCTTAGCTACAGACAGACTAATAGTAGTAGTACAGAGAGTCATAGCAGACGCAGTTAGAGGCAGGGATAACAAGAATTTAGAAACAGATAGTATAGAGCAAAGAAGATTTTGTAAAAATTCGAATTAGGATACCGAAATAATAGTTCGGAAAAAATAAGGTGCAGGAAAAGTTTTGGAAATATAATTATTAATATTAACCACTGGTGGACTTACTGGGGCCAGCAGCAGAGCCCTCGATAGAGGAGCGGTCCTGTCCCTGGGAGGCATCTTCCAGATCTTCTGGGCCCACCGCCTGCGACCCCGTCTTCTTGCCCCTGGGTGCTGCTGATCATGTAAGATTTCATAAAGAAAGAGACAAAAATTAAAGTTTGGTGTGAAATAAATAAAATATTTTAAAATAGGCACCAAAAACATTTTTGGTTACAAAAATTGCAATAAAATTGACCTATCTGATCGACTGGTAGTATTGCGAGATTCACGGACCGTCTAGCAAGCCTAACTACCACCTGACCTAGCCCACCTATTCCAATCCAGACGGGCCAATTGTTCAGTAAGTCTGCATTTCCATTTATTTTAGTCCTCAAAAATGCATAGATGGAGGACACATGCATACATTTTTGCATACACCAAATTGTTGGCTGGTTGCTGCTAATGTTCTGCTAGTGATGATATAAGCCTATTAACACTCAGTAAACAAACTACAAAAGGTTCTGCTAAGGACTGGGGTAAGCATCACTCAGCAGCCCGTGACGTGACAGAGGATGCGTCACGCACACAACTTACAAATTACCAACTAATAAGTAACTAAACCTATCAATCCACCACTATCCCTTCTTAGTGGCACGAGGACAAAGGAAGGACTACTCTCTCTAGCATTACATCACTTAAGTTCTCTAAAGTAAACTCTTACATAATCATCAGGCCAAGCGAGCGCAAAGTTGCAAACAAGTAAGATTAGTAGCGCCGAGCGCCTGTGTCATAACAATCACAGATTTTTAAACGTAATTTACCTGCAATGTAAGAAGCAGCATTCTTGCTGGTCTGAAAAAAAAAATATTCGCAATATATAACACAGAGCAGAAGAACACAAAGTTGTAATATTAAATAGCTACTCACCAAGCCCCGGGACCTCCACTCCTAGCAGGTCCAGCAGGTCCTGCTCCCGGTCCAGAATATCGGACCACCGGTGCGTCAGCTGATTCTGTGTGCGCCGGACACCAGAGCAGCGAAACATTGCCCGCCGCACCTTGGCCCACCGCTGCCGACGCTCCCGGAGACCGTACCCGGACCCAGGCCTGCCGCCTGCTGCCAGGGTTAAGGGGAGGTGGCGCTGAACAAAAAAAACCAGTGCGGCCACTTCCGCCTCATTGAATAAGGCCCGTGCCTGCACCCCTCTTTGGCGCCGTGTTCCGCAAGGAAGGCGGTCGCTGCTCTGGCTCCGACTTCGAGCCCTGTGGCTGTGGCCCTTTGCCATGGTTCTGGGTAGGCGGGGGACGGAAAAGAAAAGGTAGGAATTAAATAAAGTAAGTAAAAGAAATGAAAAAGCAGGTAATAGAAAAAGTGTGAAAAAGTAGTTAAAAACACACAAAAAGTAGAGAGAAACTCAAAATATAGAATCAGGAAAATAGAGAGATAGATAATAAACAAAAAAGACCCAAAATAAGTTTACAGAAACAAAGGATTGAAAAGATAGAGGGAGGATTGAAAAGCAGGCCCAGAACCATAGAAATAGAGTGAAAAACAAGATGGCCGCGCCCATTGCGACCGCATGGGCAAGTTCGCGCGATATTTCCCCCCCGAGCACGCAAAAAGCGTCGCGAACGCGTAATACGCGTTCCCGAACAGGAAACCCTTATCGCGAACGGGCGGGAGCATGCAATACGCGACCCGGAACAGGAAATACCATCGCGAGCGGGCGGGACAAGTGAAAACAAGATGGCCGCGCCCATTAGCGACCGCATGGGCAAGTTGGCGATATATTTCCCCGCGAGCACGCAAAAACACATCGCGAACGGACGGGACAAGCAATTTCGCGATTTCGCGGAATTTCCGCGAGCTCGTGGAATTTGTTAGCAATTTCGCGAAGATTTGCGTAACGCGACTACGCAAATTCCGCCCACCCTTAGTCAGTAGGAGTGAAGTCTTCAACTCCGGGACCAGGTTCCTTTGAGGGCTCAGCGGTCGCATCTTTTTTGTTTCCTTTGTCCCTTTTTTACCTTTCCCCTAACGTGGTGTTACCTGTTGGAGCGGTTGTTACATCCCCGCAGGTGATACCATTGGACCTCTGGTCCAGGCAGCACTCTCCCCGGCAGCTCCGCCGATTGATCACTCGCCCGCAGTCCGTCAGTAGCAGAGTTCGAGCCTCGCGCCCGCCTCTGCTTCAGGACTTCTGTGATTTCATTGAGCTGTGTAATTCTGTGTAATTTTGTGTTTTTACTGTTGATTTACTGTTGATCTAGCGCTTCTGCCACTGTAGCCTTCTTCCCGCTTTGTCTCTTGTTTTCCGCTGTGTCCTGCACCCTCCACCGCTGTCCCCGCCGCTGCTCCTAGTCAGTTCCCGCCCCCTGACCCAGCCCCACTCCCGCCTCCACCTCTACTCCCGCCCCCCTCCCCTACATAATGGCGACCGCTGCGGGGGAGCACGTCTAAAGCCTTGACCTCCGGTCCAGGCAGCACTCTCCCCGGCAGCTCCGCCGATTGATCACTTGCCCGCAGTCCGTCAGTAGCAGAGTTCGAGCCTCGCGCCCGCCTCTGCTTCAGGTCTTCTGTGATTTCATTGAGCTGTGTAATTCTGTGTAATTCCGTGTTTTTACTGTTGATTTACTGTTGATCTAGCGCTTAGCACTTCTGCCACTGTAGCCTTCTTCCCGTTTTGTCTCTTGTTTTCCACTGTGTCCTGCACCCTCCACCGCTGTCCCCGCCGCCGCTCCTAGTCAGTTCCCGCCCTGCCCCCTGACCCAGCCCCACTCCCGCCTCCACCTCTACTCCCGCCCCCCTCCCCTACATAATGACGACCGCGCGCAGCAGGCGCGCCACTGGCGCGCCGAAGGCACGCCTAAGGCAAGCCCGTCTGCGCCCGTCCGTGACCCGAACGTGACCAGCGCCAGGGACCCTGGCTCTCCTGGTCCCCACCGCTATGACTCAGCCACCCTCCACGCTCACAACCCCAGAGGCCACGCCGACTGCGTAAGATCCACGCCCAACACGACCCATGGACAGTTTTCGTGTGGACACTGCCGAAGATCCTTCACCGTCGACAAGACACCCGTAGCCACCAAAGGACCACCGACTGAACAACCCACTGAAACCCTGACTTGCATCCTCCTCAACGTGCGCTCCCTACACCAACACGCCGTAGAGATCTGGGACCTGATCGACACCCTCTTGCCTGACGTCGCATTCTTCACGGAAACCTGGACAAACGCCACCTCCGGCCCGACATCGCCACAGCAATACCTGACGGCTACAAGATCCAGAGAAAGGACCACCCACACTGCCCGGGAGGAGGAATCGCCATCGCGCACAAGACCCCCCTCCGACTCTCCACATCCAGCACGAGCGACCCCCACTCCAACACGGAACTCCTCCACTTCCAGGTCCAGACCAGCCCCAGTACCACGCTACATGGCACCCTCATCTACAGACCGCCAGGACCCCGCACGCAGCCCGCAACCACCATCGCCGAGCTCGCTGCACCCCACGCCATCACCTCCACGGACTACATCCTGCTCGGGGACCTGAACTTCCACCTCGAAAACAGCCAGGACCCCGACTGCACCACACTCGTCGAGAGCCTCGCCATCCTAGGAATGAAACAGCTCGTCAGTACTCCCACCCACAGAGCAGGCCACACCCTCGACCCCAGTTTCGCAGGAGGATCAAACATTCGCTTCAGCCACACCACCCAGCCCCTCTGGACGGACCACCACTGCGTCCATTTCACTTTCAACACCACCACCTCACCCAAGCCCGCCCCACGCCTGCCGTGATGGAACTGGGGTAGGGTCGCCGAGGAGCACCTGAACTCCGCCCTCCTCCAAGACCCCCCCAAGGCCACGACCGACACCAACTCCGCAGCCAGGGAATTCCACCGCTGGGTCTCCTGCTGCACCGACAAGCTGGCACCTCTCCGCCGCGCTGCCAAACAACGCCCTATGAGGGCGCCTGGTTCACCACCGAACTCCAAGAAGCCAGACGCTCCTGCAGACGCTTGGAGAAAACCTGGAGGAACCAGAAGACCACGCAAGCACGAAACATCCACAAGATCGCCCTGAAGGACTACCACCAGCGTATAAGGGACACCAAAAGGACCTTCATCAGAGACAAAGTCAAGACCAACCTGCGAAGCCACTGACATCACACCCTCCCAGGAACTCTGCGACAAACTCAGCTCCTACTTCCACCTGAAGATCAAGACCCTCTACGACAACTTCAGCGAGACAGCAGAAAACAGCACCACCCCACCCACCACCGCCGAGAAGCCGACCATCACCTCCTGGGCACCCACATCCGTCGAACTCATCTCCTCAACCATGAAGAAGATGCACTCAGGAGCCCCAACGGACCCCTGCCCCCCTCACATCTTCCACAGGGCCGCCACGGTCATCGCACCCGAACTAGGACGAACAATCAACTCCTCCATCATATCCGGCATCTGCCCAGACGACTGGAAGCGTGCAGAGGTGAAACCCCTCCTCAAGAAACCAACGGCCGACCCAACTGACCTGAAGAACTACTGGCCCATCTCTCTCCTCCCCTTCGCAGCCAAAGTCGCCGAAAGACTCGTGAACGCCCAGCTGACCGCCTTCATCAAAGAAAACTCCATACTAGACGCATCCCAGTCTGGCTTCCGCAGCAACCACAGCACCGAGACCGCCCTCCTCGCCACCACCGACGACATCCGCATGCTGCTAGACCAGGGACACACCGCAGCCCTCATCCTCCTAGACCTCTCCGCAGCTTTCGACACCATCTCACATCGCACGCTTGCCGCCAGACTCCACAACGCAGGAATACAGGGGTCCGCCCTCGACTGGATCCAATCCTTCCTTTCCTGCAGAACCCAGAGGATCAGACTCCCCCCCTTCCTCACCGACCCCACTGACATCATCTGCGGAGAACCCCAGGGATCTTCACTAAGTCTGACTCTCTTCAACATCTACATGGCCCCCATCGCCGCCATCGTCAGACAGCACGGGCTCAGCATCGTATCCTACGCCGACGACACACAACTCATCCTCTCCCTCACCAAGAACCCAGAAATCACCAGACTCAGCTTCCAGGAAGGAATGAGTAACGTAGCAGCCTGGATGAAGGACAGCTGCCTAAAGCTCAACTCCGAGAAGACCGAGGTCCTCATCCTCGGACCCTGCACCTCCGCCTGGGACAACACCTGGTGGCCCTCTGCCCTCGGGAGCCCACCCACCCCGACAGACCACGCTCGGAACCTCGGCATAATCCTCGACTCCTCCCTCTCCATGAACCGCCAGATCAACGCCGTCGCGTCCACCAGTTTCAACTGCCTCCGCATCCTCCGTAAGACCTTCAAATGGATCCCCCAGACTGCAGAAAGACGGTCACCCACGCACTCATAACCAGCAGACTAGACTACGGCAACGCCCTCTACGCCGGAATCAACAAAACTCTTCTACACAAGCTCCAAACCATCCAGAACGCCGCAGCCAGGCTCGTTCTAGGGACACCACGCCATGAACATATGACCCAACACCTACGAAGCCTCCACTGGCTCCCCGTTGAGAAGAGGGTCACCTTCAAACTCCTCACCCATGCCTACAAATCCCTCAACAACATCGGACCCAAATACCACAACGACCGAGTATGTTTCCACGTACCCAAGAGGAACCTCCGCTCCGCTGACCTCGCCCTGGCAGAGGTCCCCTGCACCCGCAGAAACAGAACCGGCGGGAGAGCTTTCTCCTACATCACAGCCAAAACCTGGAACGAGCTCCCGGTCAACATCAGACGCTCCCCCGCCCTCCACACGTTCAGGAAGGACCTCAAGACCTGGCTCTTCGACTGACCCGGAGCTGCTTCCCCCCCCCAGCACCTTGAGACCCTCACGGGTGAGTAGCGTGCTCTATAAACCACTGATTGATTGATTGATTGATTGATTGGGGGGATAGGGTTACTTGGCATCTTCCTTTGCTCCCGCTGTATCCGGCTTATAAGGTCAGTGGTTACCTAACCCGTCTGTGACAGATTGACAAGCCCACGGTTACTTACAGCCTGAGCGAAGGATACTAACGTGGTCCTTACGACAGTATTAGAAAAGTTGACCGCTTTGCGGATGGAAGTGGATGCCTTCCGAGGGGAAAATTTAGAATTACGGAATGAGATGGGCACGATGAGGCGTGAAGTAGCGGGTCTGTCTCGCTCAAACCCTACGGATGCACGGGGAGGTACGTACATCAAAGACTGGACCTTACCGCCCCCACTCACTTCTCATGACTCTGGTGGGGTGCACAGGATTCAAGCGCAGGGTGGAGTAACAGGGCCTTTCTCTTCTCCGTCCCAGGGTGGCCCCACCTCTATACAAGTGATACAGCCTTTACAACTACCCCTTGCCCCTCCTGAGAGGTTCTTTGGGGATCCCAAGAAGTTTGGGATATTTCTAGGTCAATGTAAACTGCACTTTATGTGCAAGCCTGCTGTGTTCCTTAACGACCAGTCAAAGACGTCCTTTGTTATGTCTTACCTTGGGGGCAACGCAGCCAGCTGATCTTTTCCTCTGATAGAAAGGGACGATCCCGTTTTGCGTAACTTTCCTGATTTCTGCGAGGAGATTGCCAAGCTGTTCGATAGAAAGGCTCACCAGCTTTCCTTAGATAGGGAGCTTCTTGCGCTTAAGCAAGGCACGCAAGACCTACTCACATACATAACCACCTTCAACAGACTCCTAGTGGAAACCAATTGGCCTATGGAAAAAAGAACTTCCTTGTTCTACCAGGGCCTAAGAGGCGAATTGAAGGACGTATTGGCCCAAGTAGTGCATATGCCCTCCACTTGTGACGAGCTAATAGATCTCACGGTTCAACTGGATCACCGGCTTCAGGAAAGGAAAGGGGATAAGCAGCGAACGGATACGAGGTTCCTTCTGGCTCGTGCTAGGCCCACTATGGAAGAACACACTGCTACCCCTGATGGGACCGAGACAATGCAGGTCAGTGGAATACGAGGGCCTATCAGCCAAGACGAACGAGAAAAGAGAAGGAAACAGAAGCTATGTATGTATTGTGGGAAGCCAGGTCACTTCATCAGAGAGTGTAAATCCAGGTCCAAGCTGATGAACAAAGGCAGTCCAGGATCCAGGAACCTGACCGTGGTGGAGTACGACTCTGAGAACCAGGGAAACTAATGCACTCAAACAAGAAGGAGACCCCTTGTTTGAGCCCTAGGAACGCAGAGGTCTCGTTTTCAGTGGCCAACACAGCTCAGACGTCTGTGGCCCATATGAATGTGTGTGTTATGCTGGAACTTCCTGGTGGGGAGCCCATACTCGTGCATGCAGTGCTGGATTCCGGAGCTACTGGCAATTTCATCGACCAGCAGTACGCACAGGAGCTGGGTGTACCCTGCATACGAAAAGAGACACCAGAACCTGATAAAGCAGTGGATGGAACGGCTTTGACTTCAGGCCCGGTGCGCTTTCACACACAGTTGATTCTCATGCATGTTGGGGCGAACCATTCCGAATACATCCAGTTCGACCTCATAGACGCCCCCCACTTCAAGCTCTTTCTGGGCATGCCTTGGCTGACGCTACATGATCCTTTAGTGGAATGGTCTGCCCGCACAGTCACCATGAACTCCCTGTTCTGCAAAGAGCATTGCTCAGGGGAGAAGATACGCATGCCGGACGCCACGGAGAGCCCTGCCGGACTGCTCGCAAGCGGTTGTAACGTACAAAGCCTATGCTGTACCACCAGGTTGCCGGTGATATATCAGCAGTTCCATGCGGTATTCAGTGAACAGGAAGCGGGGCGTCTTCCCCCACACAGGGACTACGATTGTGTCATTGCCTTGGAGCCTGGAGCCAGCATACCATGCAGCCGTATCTATGCCCTTACGGAATCAGAAACCGCCTACCTGCAGCAATACCTTACCAAGATGCTGTCCTCCGGCTTTATCCGTCCTTCTTCATTCCCTGCTTCCTCACTGATTTTATTCATACCCAAGAAGGAAGGCGGCTTGCAGGCTTGTGTGGACTACAGGGCAATCAACAGAGTGACCAGAAAGAACAGGTATCCTCTGCCCTTAATACCCGTGCTACTGGATCAGTTAAAAGGAGCCAAGGTGTTTACCAAACTGGACCTTCGGGGAGCCTACCATTTGGTGAGGGTGCGGCGAGGAGACGAGTGAAAGACGGCCTTTCAAACGAAATTCGGGTTGTATGAGTACCGAGTGATGCCCTTCGGACTCTGCAACGCTCCCGCCGCATACCAGTTTTTTATGGACGAAGTCCCGAGAGGCTTGTTGGACGTCTCTTGCATAGTGTAAATAGACGACATACTGGTGTACTCGGCATCCCTAGAAGACCATGTCCTGCATGTGTCCGCGGTCCTGGAACGTCTACAGAGGTACAAGCTCTATGCTAAACTGGAGAAGAGCCTTTTTCACGCCACCGAAGTGGAGTTCTTGGGATATGTCATTTGGCCAACCGGTATTCACATGGACGACAAAAAGGTACGGGCCATTCTACAGTGGGAATCACCCTCCAACGTGAAGGCCTTGCAGAGCTACCTCGGCTTTGCGAACTTTTACAGAAGGTTCATTAAGGAGTTCTCCAGTATCATACAACTGCTGACACATCTGCTAAGGAAAGGAGCCACGTTTCTCTGGACCGACTCCCCTGAAAAGGCATTTCAAACACTAAAGAGCCATTTTACTAGTGCACCTGTGTTAAGACATCCCGATGCCTCTCGCCCGTTTGTGGTAGAAACGGACGCGTCCTATTACGTGATAGGGGGAATCCTATCCCAACGACATCCCGACACAGGCCAACTCCATCCCGTTGCCTTCTTCTCCAAGAAACTGTCGTCTTGTGAGAGCAACTACAGCATCACTGACAAAGAGCTACTGGCGATAAAGAGGGCGTGCGAAGAATGGAGACACCATTTGTTGGGGGCTAAACACACAGTGGAGATCTACACCGATCACCGGAACCTGTTGTTCCTGAAGAGTGCAAGAGCCTTAACCCCTAGACAACTCCGTTGGTCATTGTTTTTCTCTGAGTTCGACTTCGTAATCCGGTACCGACCTGGAGCACAAAACGGCAAGGCTGACGCGCTATCCCGTCCCGCTCGTGAACCCGAATCCGGCCTGGCACCGTGCGAAGAACCCCCTGTTATACTGCAGAACGCTTCCTTTCCGGTGGAGATGATTGCCACGGCAACTGTACATGACTTCTTGGAAAGGGTGAGGGCGCAGACCGAAGGGCTAGAGGAGCAAGCCTGGGTTACCAAAGAGCCTCAGCATCGCTCCTCTCTGAACCAGTTGTTGTATTACGACAAGCGGCTATTTGTCCCGGAGGAATCACTGCAAAGACAGGCCCTGCAATGGGTACATGACTCCACACTGGGTGGATACCTGGGAACCCAGAAAACCCTACAGGCTATGCAGAGGCATTTCTGGTGGAGCACGTTAAGGACGGACACGGCGAAATACGTCTCGGAATGCGCTATCAGTACTCAAGGGAAGGCACAGCACACAAGGCCTAGCGGGTTGCTTCAGCCTATACCTATACCTCCAGCCCCCTGGCACACCTTGTCTATGGACTTCATAGTAGAAATGCCTACCAGCTCAGGCAACAACACCATTCTGGTTGTCGTCGATCATCTGACCAAGATGGGCCACTTCATCGCGATGACTAAATTACCGACATCGTGGAATTGGCTAAAGCATTCCTGAAACACGTCGTGCGCCTGCACGGTATCCCTGCAGTCCTCATTACGGACAGAGGACCTCAATTCACCTCTAGGTTCTGGAAGGCGCTGTGTGTAGTCATGAAAGTCGATGCCCGTCTCTCCACTAGCTACCACCCGCCGACAGACGGCAAAACAGGGAGACTGAAACAGACGTTAGAGCAATATCTCCGATGCTTCACGCTGCAACATGAGGAAGAATGGAGCACGCTTCTGTGGATGGCAGAGTTTGCGTACAATAACGCGGATCATTCCTCTCTGGGGTGCTCAACCTTCTTTTGCACTTTGGGTTACCATCCTAATATGTTGCCCTTTGACTGGCCTGTGGTGGCTAGACATCCCTCGATCCAGGAACACCATTCACACCTGAGAAAGGTACTACAGACAGCCAAAACACAGTTAACAGCCGCACAAGCGCGCGACAAACAGTACGCTGATAGGAAAAGAACCCCAGAACCGTCCTATACCGTGGGAGATAGGGTGTGGCTCGACACGAAACATTTGCCCTTTAAGGGTAACACTCGATTAAAGCCTAAGTTTGTGGACCCCTATCCCATAGAGAGAATAGTCAACCCCGTAGCGCTGAGGTTGTCTCTCCCATCCTCTTGGCACATACACCCTGTGTTTCATGTTTCTCTTTTACGGCCCTGTCTCACTCAAACCAGACTACCCGCGAGACCGCGACCACTGACCATAGCGGGGGAGGAGGAGTATGAGGTCAAGGGCATACTCGACTCCAAGCATGTCCGGGGGAGGGTGCATTACCTCATTGACTGGAGAGGGTATGGTCCCGAGGATCACTCCTGGGAACCTGTTACCAACCTCCACTGCCCTGGTCTCCTTCAGCGTTTTCACTTGCGGTATCCCACTAAGCCTGGTGGACCGCCAAGACGTCGGTCCTTGAGAGGGGGTTCTGTTACATTACAGCGCTCATAGCAAGGGAAACACACACCAGACGCAGAACTGGGGAGAATGGAGTGTGCTTGTTTAGGGACCACAACTCCCATAATGCCACAGGTGAGGTGTAGTCCTACTTCTATTCCGCTATATAAGCACCTCCCGCAAGTAGGCGGGTGCTTGTCAATCCAGCTTGGATTTCAACTCGAGGATACTGCATCAGGTATCCTGCTGTACTCCGTCTTACCCGTATCACAGGACCTGCTTTATATTCGCCTGACGCGCTGAAGCGCGAGAGAAGGTGTCGGACGCCAGAGTGCGATTCGGAGCGCTCTGCCGCTGCGGAGGCGAGCAGCCATTTCCGGATTCAACGCGCTGAAGCGCGGAAGGTGGCAGCTTCAAGCTCTGGGCGCCCTTTCCCGGTGTCGCTACTGGAACACACAGCGGAGTGCGCGTGTGCTCAACTCCTTCCAGGCACACCGCCTTCCTCCCGGGTATCCAGCGCTGGAACGCATGAGTGTCCTGAACCGCGAGTAGAAGCTCGCGTTTGCTACTAGTGCGGCCAGGAGGTTGTATTTCATCACTTGGCAGAGCCGAGGATAGGCTCAAGGATTTATTTGAACTTCATGGACCCTAGTTGATCCCTGCAAGAAGAAAGGGGTTTTGCTGTGGCTTGGGACAAACTACACCAAGCTAAGTACTACTAGAATCACCTGTATTATTATTTGGCATTGCCTTGCTTAATCATAGGATGAATGCGGCACACCGACTGTATCAAGGGGCTAGTCAGTAGGAGTGAAGTCTTCAACTCCGGGACCAGGTTCCTTTGAGGGCTCAGCGGTCGCATCTTTTTTGTTTCCTTTGTCCCTTTTTTCCCTTTCCCCTAACGTGGTGTAACCTGTTGGAGTGGTTTTTACATCCCTGCAGGTGATACCATTGGGGGGATAGGGTTACTTGGCATCTTCCTTCGCTCCCGCTGTATCCAGCTTATAAGGTCAGTGGTTACCTAACCCGTCTGTGACACCTGCTGATTCTCGCACTGTGGTAGAGTACATAAGTTTTCATCACGGGTTTACTTCCATAGGAACGGCAGGACAAGGGACTTCTGGTACACTGTCCCCAAACTCCTGCATGAGCACATATGATAAAATGAAGAACGAAACATGGCTCCGAATAGAAATGGCTGATTTCCAAAGGTTCAACACATCTGAGTATTTTCAATCTTTCCAAGCTCGCAATATTACTAAGGATAAACCGATGCCGGTGTCCGTGGTCAACACAACAGCTAGTTTCTGTGTCCAGGGGACTGGGGAGGTAAAGGTGCGGGAGAGTAAATGCAATTTTACCTACAGACTGAGAACGATTAATAGCCCGCCTTTGATCCTACCTCATAATGTCTATTTTGCTTGTGGATCCCAAGCTCATGTCTGGCTTCTGAGGGGATGGTCAGGCAGATGTTACCTCTCTTTCCTCCTTCCCCCTGTGTATGTTGCCCAGTCCAATTATCATAAAGATCATCAGCTGCAGCGAAGGAGTATATGCTTGCCCCGAGTCAGAAGGGTTGTTGACACAAAGGATATAGATCAGACAGATACCACCGCACAACAGTTTGAGGATGCCATAAAGGGTCTCCTACCTTTTTGGGGCCCCATGGCCAATAGCCTTCAAATTCGTCAGCTAACAAGAGTTGTTGAAGGGGTTATCAATACGACTGCTTGGATAATGACAAATATCACTGCTGAGCTCCAGGCTACGAGATTAGTCACTTTGCAGAACTGGATGGTGTTAGACGTCATCCTTGCAGATCAGGGAGTGGCTTGTTGCGTCATTGGCAGCAGCTGTTGTGTTTACATGCCTGATCACGCTCCAAATGTGTATGCAGCTATACAAAAATTGCATAGACTTTCATCTGACATTCACCAAGAGACGGGTACTTGGAACATACTCACCTCCTGGGGTTGGAAGATCCTCACTTTTCTGGCTGTAGTTGCCGGTATTTTCTTCACGTGCTGCCTCTGCATACAATGTCTCCCAGCTTGTTGTTCCTATTGAGTCACTATCCTTATTCCCAAGCCGAAAATGCCAGCTCATGATACTAATACAGCAGTTATGTTACAAAAACAAATAGGTGAAATGATGCAGATTGACGAGGGCATCTTTGATTCTACATCTTCTCTTGCAGCTTCTATTCCTGATACTGAGTATATGGATTGTTCTGAGTACTGATGTCCTTTTGCTTATTCGAATGTTATGTTTTTTTCTGTCCGCCATATAAAAGTAGTTAGCGAATGCTAAAAGGAGGGTCTGATGAAATGAATATGTTTGTGCTATTTTATTCGTGCATTGTTCCATGTAAGTTAGCATTCGCGGCACCATTTTATGTTTAGCCGCCATTTTGAATCAAGCCATCAACTGCGTATTCCCTCTGCGAGAAGCAGGCTGTGGAAAGTTTCATTTTTCCAAGGTTAGGCCTTGCTCTGCTAATGAATACACTGTTCTTATTAGCGCATACCTTTCCCACTAGATAGGGGCCTTCTCTCACTAGTCTAGCGGTAGGCACGGACAGAACGGCCTTGGCATACAGATAATGTGTGCCCGGCCTCAGAGTCGAAGCTCATCCTACTGTACTTCTTTGTATTAGCTGCACCTGCTTGTAAAATTCCATTATGGGCAGGTCTTCCTTGGTTCTGAAATGTACATAATGTTTCTCTAGGTTTGCTGAAGTCAGTCCTCTCTGCAGCAACCCTAAGCGACTGGGCAGACGGGGCTCTGCTCAAGTGTATCTGAATAAACATATACTTGGTTTGTATTCTCTACTGTCTGACCGACTCTTCATTTGTATGGGAGGCTGAGAGGTGGTTGCGAGTGACCCGGGTGGCCCTAATCGGGTCACTTCCTTCAGTGGCCCTAAAACACCTGCTGTAGAGATCTTTGTGTGCCAGGCAATTTCGAAGGGATTATAATAGCAGTAAGATAACTCTAATAGTTAACACAGTTCTGGGAGAGTTCTGTCCAGTCACAGGTTTTACTCATAAAGTAGCACAGAGAGGTAATGTGCCTGCTGCAAATCAGATTGTGTAACATGCAGATCACAGATTTGTATTTTATGTGGATAGGAAAGTGGGCTACTGTGTTTGACACTGAGATCATTTTGTGACTACAGGTTGATAAGTTGCAATCCATCTAATACAACACAGTGATCTATTTGCTGGCATCAAGGTGCTGCATGCAAACTGTAAGTCATGGGTTTAGATGCTTATCTTTTGCTCAATCTTTTGTTATTTCAAGATTGTAAAGAAGGGTTCCTTTGGGAAGTAACAAAGTCTTGTTAATATAGACAACCACAATCACTGTGTTACGTTTTATATTCTGGCTTTGTTTTCTCCCAACCATTCACTCTTAAAATATGATGTCTACAACTATAGATACTATGTGTTTTCTACCCCTTATAAGTATCATTGGGGCACATTGGGGCACATGCATCAAGCTAGGCAATTGCGATTCCTTAAAAGCGATTATTAAGGAATCGCTATTAAGGAACCACAATTGCCTATGCATGTAGGTTTTGCAAAAATATTTGCAATTCCTACACATTCCTTAATTGCGAATCGGAAATTGCGATTCGCAATTAAGGAATGCCTTCCCATTCATTCCTATGGGCCTAGAGGACCATAGGAATGAATGGGAAGCCATTCGCAATTTGCGAGTACCAAATAGGTACTCGCAAATTGTGAATGCAATTTGAAGAGGACTAGGGGGCCTTAAAGGCCACCCTGCTGCACCCCCAAATTTGGCATCTGTGCTCATGTGGCGCACACATATGCCCTAAGGGCATATGTGTGCGCCACATGGCACTTTGAAAAATGCACTTTTGTGCATTTTTCAAAGTTTTTGCACATTACCATCAACTTGCAGTTGATGGTAATTAGCGTTTCCTAAATGCGAAGTCGCATTTAGGAAAGGCTTTGATGCATCCCAAATAGGGAATCGCAATTTGCGATTCCCTAAAAGCATTCGCAATTTAGGTAATCGCAAAATTTGCGATTACCTATATTGCGAATGGGTTTTGGGTTGATGCATCCCAATTGCCTAAATACCGGTCGCAAAGGGGGCGAATCTGCGAATCGGCCCGTTTGCGATCGGTATTTAGGTTGATGCATGTGCCCCATTGTCTTTTGTAACATTTCCTGTACTGATTTCCCCAGTTGTATTATTTTTTGAGCTCCTGTGTGAGCTGTAAAGTGCTCCGACACCCTACACTGGGATGAGTAGCGCTGTAAAATAATTACATCTAAAAAAATTAGTGAGTGCCATTTATATCATCATTTGTGTAATTGCTCATACACACAAATAAATCTTGCATTTTTTCTGTGCATTGTGATATCATACATAGGGGGTTGAACAAAAACAAAAACCTGCCTCCAAGTCATTGTCTCTCTAAGGAGTAATAAGCTAGGTGCCTTTGCTTCCTTCCATTGCATTGCCATCTAGCCAGATAGCTCCCAGCCAAAATGATACTTGAACAAAAGGAGGGTTGAAGGCCCTTTAAATCAGGCCTTTGTTTTGGCTGGAATTGAAAGTAGGAAAGCCCCCTCGCTGCCTGCAGGTGTCTGTCCCAAACGGAATGTGGCAAACGTGCAGTGTTGTTGAATTATAATGCCAGGACAAATAACACATGTTTCCCAGGGTCTGCTGGATCCCAGATTCGACCCAGAACTAGCTGCTGGAACCGGGATCCAGCACAATCCTCCTTCTTTCAAGCACTGACTGTACTCTCAACTGTAAAGAAGATTAAGAAAAGGGGAATGAGAAGTATGCAAAAACCTCCACTCAACTTCCAATCATAACCAAAAATAAATCAAAGGGGAGTGGGTGACGTGAACAAACTACTGCAAAAATCAGAGGAGAATTGGTTGCCTCAAAGAAACCATATCCAACTAGGAATCCGTTAAGGTTTTTAAAGAGACCCTCTCCCATTGTGGTACGTCAGTGGCATGCGTCATCATCGGGCCGACACACAGTCACATAATGTGGCTGAGTGGGATTAAGCTCCTCATGATGGGAGCACTTAAAAAATTGATCACTATTGGGATCTGTGAAATGTGTGTTAAGATTATCTCCAATGTCCCTAACCTGATTTTATTATGTGACTTGGAATTGGGGTAAGGTCAAAAAGAAAGAGATGTACTTGGGGGTAATTATGATTGCTGACATCTACTGTGAAAGTGCGGTCTATATGTTTCAGCCACCTGGGCCCAGACCAGGTCTAGAGCCTTTCCTCAGGACCTAGTTGTGACAGATCCCTATATGTCATTATAAAAAACTGACACTATCCTATGTTATGTGATCAAAATGTAAGTGAGAGTGTGCACAGTGTATCATATAATTCATGCAAGCCACTGACTTACACCATTCCTGGGTCTACTGGTGGGGTACCTTTATAATGAAGAAAGCACAGGTAACAAAAAACAAAGA
Organism: Calotriton arnoldi; assembly: GCA_963921515.1. NCBI lineage: Eukaryota > Metazoa > Chordata > Amphibia > Caudata > Salamandridae > Calotriton > Calotriton arnoldi. Next base: position 894,128 of record CAWUFW010003843.1, read on the forward strand.
ATAAACTGAACTTTGTCCTTGTCATAGTTTTCTGACAAATTATTCACAAACTTCAAATCTAATTTCATCACCCATGGCTATTGTGGTATGCTCTGGAGCAACAAATATATGCCTTTGTTTTGGCACTTTCGACATGCGTATATCTATGCAGACATATCGACTGATGTACACAAAAAGACATACTTAATGTACATACGTAAATGTGTTGGCTGACGTACATATGAAAACACATATAACATGCATGAGATCTATTTTGATAGTTGGCTGATGTACACAAAATGAAAGGATAAATACAACGTGCATGAAGATATTGCTGTGGCAGCGCCTCTGGCTAGTCTAGACCATATCATTAAATGTGACCTTTCCTATTGCCAGATTGACGTTAAGTCCGATTTATATACCTTATACGAGAGTTTATTAAATCCCTATAGGGCAACTTAGAGGAGGGCGGACCCTGTGGTTACACACCGAGGGTGATGAAGGGGAAGACCTTTATCAGAAATGCTCAGGAGCAAAGCCATCCTCATAATGAGGAGAAATGGAACTCAGTCCCCAGCCCGCATGTCCCACTTACTTCATCAAGGATTCCTGCCCGGCAAGCGCACCTACAGTGACCTCTGTGCCTAGCGCGGCATTTCCTTACTTCACCCCGTGCATGCCTGTGGACGTCACGCATTGGCAGAGCCAAGACGAAAACCTACATGTGTATTCCTCAGCCTGAACCAACCACAACATGTGGGGAGGCCTAGAAGGGGGTGCGCTGACAGAAGTGAAGAAAATAGAAACAAGGATTTCATGATTGAAAGTGCTGTTGTACAAAAACCTCTTGTATATTCCTACATATGCTGAATGCACACATCAAGTTGCCGTGGCCAAGACAAATGCCTCTGTGTTTGTGCTTCGGCCCAAATCAAACTCAACGTGTGGGCATAGCCTAGTAGGAAAAAAGGAGAAAAAGGGACTTTATGACTGAAAGTGCAGTTGCACTGAATCTTGCATACGTTAGAAAACTGTTTAAAGATATTTTTTAAAGGCAGAGAGTGCACTTAGTCAAGGTACTTCTAAATATTTCAAAGGAAGGTATCCCATACTCCACTAGAACGTTGTGAGCTCAGCAAAAAGAGATTTCTTTATTTTGTCTTCAGAGCCAACCACAGGATGTTGTCATTCAATCCATAAGGTGCGTCCGAAGGCAATAAATTCAACCCAGTTCTTTAAAAAATATATATATTTCTGTTAGTCTGTTGGGATTTTCCATTGTCTCCAGGATAAATCATTTAAGGTCCTCCACAGTATGGTTGGTTCCTCACTTTTGTCGTTACTTTCTTACATCAGATGTTGCTTCTATATTCCCCTATGAGAAAACATGGATCTTTCTGCATGTCATACCGATGTATCTCATATTACAAGGGCAGGGGATCATGTACACTACATGTGATGTGTTGCAGTTAGTATATTTGTGCAATATCCAACTATTTTTCCCATCTAACATCAATAGACTTTGTTGCCATTGTTAATTGACAAACACTAAATAAACCACAAGGGAAATGTCCTACTACAGGTTGGAGACCCCAAAGCTATGGTACTGTCAAGGATTTATTCAACCGAGTGATAGGGGGGTATGTACTAGTTTGTCCATAAAATTCTGGCCCCTCTTTAGTGCAAACCTTTGTTGTTCAAAATTTAACGACCCTATATTAATAATACGCCAGTTCTTGTTGATACTTCTCTTGACATGGTTGGAGGCAAAGTTATATGTAATGACACAGGTTAAGCTGTTGCTATTATTAGTTTTTTGTGATGGGTCCAGGAGCTTTTCCCTACTATGGTTCCTGGCGTGCTTCTGGCTCTTAGAGATTATTAGATCTGGATAATCTCTATCCTAAAGTTTGCTGGCAAGTTCCTCTGATTGTTGTTGAAGTCCTTGATATCACTGCTAGGCCTGGGCAGAAAATCATTCAACTCATGCAGTTGACAGAAATCCGTAAATCTGTGCTACATGTCTAATGCGGAGTTCCCAGTAAATTCTGCCATCCGGTGGAATTTTCTTTCCGTTGGTGCGCGCAAAACCTATTTTGGCGCACACTGGTGAGCGCTGCAAGACTTGCCGGCTGCTCACAAGCGTGCAGGAGATTTGTCAGCCGCTAGAGCGGCTCCCAGCACCACTTTTGTGACGCGGGCGAGTGCGAGCGGTTGCCGCTGCACCTAGAGTAGATTCTGTACTCGAGAAGCAGCTAAATCTACTTGAAAAGTCATTTTCAAGTTAATATTCTACTCTGTTTTTTAGTGCGAGAAGTCTTTGTTTTATTTAACTTTTTTTTCAACAAGAAGGAAGTGCCCCAGAGGATCCAACTTCCTGTGTTGTGTCCAGCAGGCTCCTCCCAGTGCTTTGTCCATCTCCTGGTCAACTTTAATTTGGATTTCGAGGTGGACGGATCACTCTGTTTGTCTGCTGCATATATACCATTGGATTTAAGGACTTTGCTTTTGTGATATCACAAGTGAGTTCAAAAACTATTGTATAAGGGAGTTGTTTGATTAATAGAGGGCATGCACCAGTATTTATTTGTACTTTTTTTTATGATTTTAAAATATTTTTGTGGTTGGTGGCCTGTGGTTTCAGAAGGGGCCTAGTTATTTTTTTACATTTAATTTTTCATCTTTTGTAAGGGAATAAGGTTGCACAGTTCAGTACATTTTCTCCATGTTTGTTAAACTTGCAATATTCATTTATTTTACTATGTGACCTAGTCTGCCAATGTGCTATCCAGCCAGTAGGCCCAGTACTAGTCATGGGTGCATGAAATAACTGTTTCTGTGATATATATTGTTTAAAAACATCATTTAGGGCAGGGATGGCAGAGGATTAAATAAAAAATGTGGGGTTATTTTTTGTATTTCACTTTTGTTTTGCAAAAATTGTATAGCTGAGGTAGTATTTGACGCCTTGGGAGAAAATTTTATAGTTCTGTTAATTTTCGTTTTGGGCATTGCTTAATTAATAGTAGTGTTACCATGCCTCCTTTGTCTGGCTAGTGTGTGTCTGTATGTGTGTTTGTCATAGGCCACCACTTGTCTTTGTGAGAGCTACAGGGACGAAGAGATAGAACAACTACAACAAGAAGTCATTCGTCTCAGCGACCAGCATCTCGACCTACAAGCACGCACGGAGGACCTAGAAAATCCCTCCAGGCGTAACAACATCCGTATACGGGGAGCCCCGCGAGAGGCAGAAAACGGAGACATCGAGACATATGTCGCAGAGCTCTTTGCCCACATCCTAGGAGATACCCCCGTCTCTAACATTCGCTTAGACAGGACACACAGAGTTGGGGGATGGGGGCCCAGATCCACGAGGACCCTCGATATTCTGACCTGTGTGCACAGCTACACCCTGAAGGAACGTATCCTGAAGAAAGCAAGGGACATGACCTCAGTGCAGTTCAAGGATCAGACCCTTCATCTGTATCAGGACCTCGCAGCCTCAACGCTCTAGAAACGCAAGGAGTTTCGACCAGTCACAAGCTTTTTACGTACGCAGAAAGTGGCCTACTCCTGGGGTCACCCTTTCCGCCTAATTTTCTGATGGCAAGATCAACTCCACCAGATACGCTCCTTGTCGGAAGCCTGTGCACTACTTCAAATAGACATTGCGGAAGAAGCTCGCCAAGAGGAGGCAACAGCTAGCCTGGGTGGCAGTAATCGCTGGAGATGGAGAAAGGTCCCACTAAATAAGAGGAGATCCGGTCCAGATCGAGAAACCATGGCACTTGAGAGGAAAGCCCTGCTGAATAAACTGGCGGAGGATGCTGCAGCCGGCGACCCTGCTTGAAATGATGTGGTATGAGCCTATGGCTGAGGGGCAGGGAGGGTGGGGGGACGGGGAGGCGGAGAGAGATTGAGTGGACATGGCCACGTACCCATACAGAGACACTTCCACTGGTGGAGAGACAGACTGAGGTTTCACCTCTCCGATCCAGGGACTATGGTTCTTTGTTATTATTGTTCTAGTTTTGGGGTTTATTAACGGGTGCTCACGTGACAAAATCATAGGTACATATTAACTCATCTAATAAGTGGAAGGCTCCTTATGGGGAGGTGAGTGGGAAGGGCAAGAAAGAGAGAGATCAAGAGAGAGCGACAGAAATAATGTTGTTCTGATGCCACCCACACCACATTGTTTTAAGATATTGACCCTGAAAATCAAAGGCTTAAATAACCCCATAAAGAGACAGGCGGTCCTGCCATATCTCGATAAGTCCCGGGCTGAGGTTTGCCTCCTACAAGAGACGCACCTACTACGCAAGGATTGGTCCAAGATGAGATCCTGAGCCTTCCCTCAGCAATTCTTCTCCTCACTACGGGCATTAAAAGGCAGGAGTGGCAATCCTATTTGCACGATCCTTCAGGGGGAAGGTTGAATCAAAAGTGGCGGAAATAGGGAGGAGGCTCTTGGGTTACAGAATCCACTTTGGCCAACACACAATAGTTCTAGGGTCAGTGTACGTCCCTAATGAGGGGCAAGATAGATTCCTACTGGAAGCCGCAGCCTATATTCTAACCATACAGGACAGATGGGTGATTCTAGGGGGCAACTTAAACTTAGTTTTTAATAATACAGTTGAACGCTCGACACAGAGACAGGGGGTAACAGGGGAGATTAGTCAGGGAGCGGCCCATAAATTGCAGGAGCTGGGATTAAGTGACATTTGGCGCCATAAGCATCCAAACACTAGAGATTACACATACTACTCCCATGCGCACAAATCCTATGCAAAACTAGGTCACTTCCTTGGATCAGGGGAGGTTTTGGCGGCAACCAAAACAGTTGACATTGAACCTAGATCCTTATCGGACCACTCAGCGTTCTTCTTAGATTTGGTGCTCCCCTTCCATGTGCGCAGACCTGGTTCCTGGAGGCTGCGGGAGACCTTATTGCGTCGATTAGAAATAATTAAACAGCTAGAGAGTGCGATCTACCAGTACCTAGAGCTTAATGACACTCAGGAGACTTCGACGGCAACGATTTGGGATGCCATGAAGGTAGTGCTTAGGGGGGAGTTGATCTCGATCTCGGCTGCAGATAACAAAGAGCGCAGCGAAAAGCGTGCCCAGTTACAGCAACAAACACGTGATCTAGAGCGCATCCATCACAGAACTGGGGCCCCCAGAACTTGGCACCAGTTAGAGGTGACTAGGAAACAATTAGCGGGATTAGTTTTGGACAGAGTGGAGTACTCCCTACTCCGCCTCAAACACGCCTTCTATGCCGGAGGCAATAAGCCTGGGAGAATGCTGGAAAATACGCTCAGGGGCCAAAGACAATCTAACACAGTCGGAGCCTTACTGACAGACGACGGGTCAGAGATTACGGGAGACGATGAGATGGCCGAAAGATTTGGAGATTTTTATAAAGCTTTATACTCTGCACAAGACCTCCCACCCTAAGCGATTCATAGTTACCTAGGAGATGCTAATGTTAATAGCCTGACAGAAGAACAAGCAGCGAGTTTGGATAGCCCCATCAGAATAGAGGAGGTATTATCAGTAATATGAAGACTAAACCCGCATAAATCCCCGGGTCCAGATGGCTTTTCGGACCCTTTTTTAAAAACCTTTTGTAACGTATTGGCCCCCCTCCTTACCAGAGTTTTCAACGAGATTTCAGAAGTAGGTACACTCTCACCCTCCATGAAAGAAGCCCTGATAGTGGTGATAGCAAAACCAGGGAAAGATAAATAGCTATGTGCATCATACAGACCAATATCTCTCCTGAACGTAGATGCAAAACTATTTACAAGTATTCTTGCCACACGCCTAGCCACTTACATGCTGGGACTGGTGGGGCCAGACCAGGCTGGATTCATACCAGGTAGGCAGAGTTCAGATAATACAAAAAGAGTTCTCCACCTGATTGACAAAACATCTTGCTTCTAACGAGATACGATGCTTTTCTCTATAGATGCGGAGAAAGCTTTTGACAGAGTCTACTGGCCGTACCTAGAGGCAGTACTGAAAAGATTTGGGCTGGGTGACCGATATAGGACCTGGGCGCTTAGCGGATACAAAGGACCGTGAGCAACTGTTGGAGTGAACGGGAGGAAATCTGGGAACTTTCCCATAGAGCGTGGGACGAGGTAGGGGTGTCCCCTCTCCCCATTGTTATTTGCGCTCTACATGGAGCCATTTGCGCAGCGAGTCAGAGACGACCCAAAAATTACTGGCATATGCTTTGGCTTAGAAGAACATCTAATTACTCTATACGCAGACGATGTTATAGTCTCGCTTGATAGCCCATGGGACCTGTTACCGGAGTTTCTGAAAGAGGTTGGGAGGTTCGGGGAGGTCTCAGGATTCCAAATCAACTTAGCCAAATCACAGGCATTGGGCTTGTTGTTGTCATAGGGCCTGAAAGACACCCTCACACAGACCCTATCCATTCGATGGGAATGTAGTATAATGTACCTCGGGATCTTGCTGGCGTCAACTATCCAGGAAGTGATAGACATAAATTACAGCGCGCTAGTCAGCCAAGTACAAACAGACCTGGCGCGATAGAGAGCCTTTCCCCTATCTAGGCTCGGAAGGATCGCGGCTCTGAAAATGTCGGTCCTCCCCAGGATTCTTTATATATTCACGACGTTACTGCTCTAGCACCCCTCTGGGACACTTCAGACTCTACAAAAAGCTTTTCAAAATTACATATGGGGGGGTCGGCGCTCCCGAATGCGGCGGGAACTCACCTGGCAGACCCCGGCGAGGGGGGGACTGGGGGTCCCTTGTATTCTATGGTACTTCCAGGCAGCGCAAGCTAGGTTTTTGGTAGAATGGGCACGCACAGAGTCAGGGAAAAACTGGCTTTTCATGGATAGAGACCTGGCTGGAACATCTCAATGGAAGGTCCCCTTCTTAAACAGGGCACACCGTCCCCCCAGTCTTTACCTTTCCGTGATAACTGAGCCCACCCTCAGAGTCTGGGACTCGGTGGCAGTCAAAGAGGGCTTTTCGAACTTCCCCTCACCGCTTACCCCGGTGGTAGAGAACCCGTGCTTCTCCCCAGGGTTGAACATAGCTGCCTTCCGGGAATGGACGAAGCAGGGATGCAGATTGATAGGGCACTTCTTCGACCAAGAGGGGCCCCTTCATTTTAATGACCTAAGACGAGACAATGATATACCTGAGAGAGAGATTCCGGTATGTCCAGATTAGACACTGGCTGATGCAACCAGAGATGAGACAGGCGGCTCAGCGTTGCTTGACTAGCTACAAGAAATGGTTATTAAGCAAAGACACAGACAAACATTTAGTGTCGGATCTATATAAATTGCTCCTTGGCAAGCCCCTTGACTCTAGATCCGCAGCACAGCTGAGATGGGAGAGGGAACTAGGGCGGGAGCTTTCCCTTCAGGAGTGGCGGGACATTTTCTACTGTGTAAGGCACACAGCCACTAATGTAGCCAGTACCGAAACAGCAACAAAAATAGTCACCTACTGGTATTTGACCCCGACCCGCTTACATAGAGCGAATCCACAGCTCAGCGATAGATGCTGGCGATGCAACGGCGCACAGGGGACGCTTGTACATATTCTGTGGGAGTGCCCCTCCTTGACCCAATTCTGGGAGGACGTGCTGTCGGAAATAGTTCGCCACCTTGACACTCAACTCCCCTGGTTCCCGGCCTATGTTTTATTGGGCCTCCCCAATCCGCTAACCTCTCCCCTCTCGTATAGGAGAGACAGACACATAGCGCTGGCGTTAGGGGCAGCTCATCAAGCGATCCTGGTCCTCTGGGGCACTGATAGGCTCCCAACAAAACTGGGGTGGTTACATCGCATCTGGCACCTCCTGGGGATGGAGAAAATTACAATTGAGTTTGAAATCCCAAGTGGATAGCTTTGGGGAGGTTTGGCAGCCATTCATCTCACTCTTATCGCAGGAATTCACAGAACTAACTTGCCCTAGGTATCTCAAACTGTTACGCTTGACTAGTCCATGAATATGCTTCCATGTAGGAGTCCCTTCTGAATTTAACATACAGTACTATAGATATCCATGAGCACCCGGGGAGGGAGGGTCTGGAGTAGGCAAAAGTTGGGGGGATGTGTTTCTTTTTTTTTGTATGCTAAAATAAATGTTGCCAATAGCCTGATGTTAGCTGAATGTTGATGCTTTGTCAGAGATTCTTTTGATTGCAATTTTGCTTGATGCTGCAACAAATAAACAAATTTAAACCTAAAAGATAGACATTTGGAGTTTGGTGTCTCTGGACTCACAATTTAAAATCCGTACTTATGTTAAATTTAGATTTCAAGTTGCCAGTCTGAAAATGCCACTTTTAGAAAGTTGGCATTTTTTTTAGAGTTAACCATTCTGTGCCTCTGCCTGTCTCTGAATATACGTCTGGGTTAGGTAATAGCTGGGCTTTGTGCATTCCCTTTAGAAAGCCACAAACACAGGAAGGTTAGGTGTGTCTGAGCACTCATCTGCATTCTGATGGCTGTTCCTGGGGAAGAAGGGATGAAGGGGCTGACACTTGCACCTGAACAGTAGAGGTCCTATCTCCACACAAAGGGCTGATTACCCCTCTTTAGTGAGTCTGGAGGCAGGGCATGAAAGACAGGGACACTGTGTACTTTAAAGGTCTCTTTGAAGTTTCCCCCACTTCAAAGGCACAACTGGGTATAAGTACTGGACCCTGACACCACAAATTTAGTAACCTTCTGGATCTGAGGACATTCTGCCAGGAAGAGGGACTGCCACTCTGCTGAACTGCTTTGCTGTGTTGGCCTCCTGCCTCCTGCCTGCTGCCTCTTGCCTGGGAGTGAGAAGGACTGGACCTGCATCTCTACATCCTCCAAGAACTTAAGTGACTTCAAAGGCTTGCCGGCTTACTTCCTATTTTGAAGTCTTAGGGCCATCAAAGACATCCTGCCACTCTGCTTCAGCTGCTGGACTCTACCAATTGTGAGTGCTGCCCTGCCAAGAATCCAGTCCAGGGCCTTGAAGTGGGTTAAGGCAGTTTTTTTTCTGCAAAAATCGACGCAGTGACGACTTTGTGCCATTTGGAACATGACGCAGTGCCTTTCAACACTGACGCTGAACCACTTTGAGGACATCCCTGCACGGCTTGACAATGAGGTGGGACGCAACTACAATGCTCGACGACAACGCAGCACCTGCATTGTAAGGAGCTCAACTTTAGCGCAGGACCTGACTGCGAGGCTCGGCGCTGATGCTTACTCCATCCAAGGTACTTTTTCAGCGGGACCTGCGTGGGTCCTGTAGCTGGCCTGACCCCCTTCCCGGTCGGCCTGACTTTGGATTTTCGCAGGTCCAGCGCTATTTGCTTTTAAGCCCTATACTGCAATTTCAGCTTTAAAAATTCATAGCTCAAGTTCTACTTATTGTATTTTTGTCATTTTGGTCCTATTTCACTCATAAAAATATTCTTAAAGTTTTTGAAAGTGGTGTGGAGTCGTATGTGGTGTTTTCACTGTGTTACTGTAATTAAATAGTTGCACAAATACTTTACACATTACTCTTAAGTTAAGCCTGACTGCTCTGTATCAAGCTACCAGAGGGTGAGCACAGGTTCATTTAGGTTGTGTATCTGACTTACCCTGACTGGGATTGTAGGACTTGGATAGGGTGCAAATTTCTGCCAACTAGAGACCACATTTCTAATATTGGTGATCAGCAGTGAGGATAGGACTTGTGTTTGTGCAGTACTTTATAGTAATTTGGTGTACACTACCATCCACATCTAGGCCAATGTTTTCCTATTCTCTTTAATTGGCATTTGTAATTGTTCTATTCTCCCAGATTGGCATATTTGCCTTTTCCTAAAATCATGTCTCTGATTGGAGGTCCCATAGCGGCACCTGCACCTGCAAACATGGATTTTAAGTTGGCCAAGCTGGAGAAATACAATGTGAGCCAACTCAAGGATTTTTGCAAGGAGTTTGAGGTTTCTACCAAAGACTTCATCAAAAAGGCGCTGAGGGTCTGGATAGAAGGTAGGGATACAGGACAAGAGTCCCCAGGCGAGGAGGATGAGGAGATAGAGGATGATTAGGAGCGGAACCAAGATTCAGTTGAGAGCTTGGTTGGAGGGACCCCTCCCAGCCGAGGACCGGAGGAATCCCCTTCAGGACGGGCATTTCATCACTATTTGCATATTAAGCCTTCAATTGATGTACCCTGACTGGCTTTCCGAACAGTTTTTATCAATCTGCCTATGGTGTTCCTGGCAGTTTAAATGACCTCCTGACTGGTTCCCTGATCTATGTTTGAAACATCTGGGACTTCTGATATCGCTTTTACAGGATTGTTAAGTTTGAATTAGGACCTTATAAAAAGAACCCAAGCGAATATCCCCATCTCTTAAGGCATACTTGGTGTGTTTTTGTGTGTCCCACACTATTTATTTACCTTCGCCCTGATGAAGGTGTTGCCCCGTTGAGGGCATTACACCGAAACGCGCGTTGGCGTTTAACTCCTCTCGTGCCCTTGGACCCTGTTTCCACCTATCATCTGGAGGATACACGAGAATGCTCCACCTTAAATATCAAGTGGCAGTTGTACCACCTGGAGCGATTTATAATGTTTTAGAGATGTGTTTGTGTTGCTGAATGAATGTGTATGTCACTTTGAGAGTGTGTAAGTATGACTGATGTTTATGATTGTTATGTGTGGGACATGTTTATATATTTATAGATGATTTTGTATGGTTTATTTATGTATTTTTTGGAATGTGATAACTATGTTTGATATTATGAAAATAAAAGAAAAATAATTTGGTTAATTAATCTTTTGCTTGAATTTTTGAAATTATGCCTTTGTCAGCCCCAGGTGCTGGGATGTGATTCTAGGACCCTCTCCTTGGGCCTTTTGTAATTCTTATATATGGGTGGGTGACCGTTGTTAGTGGTGGTTTTACATGGATTTTAAGTTGGCCAAGCTGGAGAAATACAATGTGAGCCAACTCAAGGATTTTTGCAAGGAGTTTGAGGTTTCTACCAAAGACTTCATCAAAAAGGCGCTGAGGGTCTGGATAGAAGGTAGGGATACAGGACAAGAGTCCCCAGGCGAGGAGGATGAGGAGATAGAGGATGATTAGGAGCGGAACCAAGATTCAGTTGAGAATCTGGGACTGTCTGTGGGCCAGTAGGCTGATACTTTGCAAGGAGCCGTGGTTCCTCCCAGGCCAGGGAGTAGCATTTAATCTAGAGGCCTGTCACCAGAGGGGCTGGCAGACAGGAGGGAAGAGATGAAGTGAAAATTGGAGCTGGCTAAGCTCAGATTGAATAAAGAAAGAGCTTTAGAGGAGAAAAATCAGAACTTGGAGGAAAAATACATGGCTATGGAGGAAAGGAAAATGATTTTGGCTCAGGAATTGAACCTGAGACAACTGGGCATCTAAGCCAGGAGTGCTGAGTCCAGTCAAGATGGTGGCAGCATTTCTTTAGTGCCCTCTGACAGGAGGGTCCACCTACCTACGGGTCTGATGTCTGACTTTGTGGCAGAAGGCATCAGCGACAGATGGTTAGAAGCCTACAAAATTGCTTTACAGATGCACAAGGTCCTTGGGGTTGACTGGGGAACTAGTCTGTGGAGGCATATCCTTAGTGAGGGGAGGGACACTCTACTGGCCCTAGAAGGGAGCAACAGGAGGAGATATCCCCCATGAAGGAGGCCTTAATCAGAAAGCTTAGTCTGACCCCAGAAAAGTATACACAGAAGCTCAGGGACCGTCAGAAGTTATCCCAACAGACCTGGGTGGATTGTATAGATTCCTTTTGCAAGGCACTGGATGGTTGGTTGAAGGGCAGTAAGGTAAAGGATTATCAGGGGCTGTACAATCTGTTTTCAACAGAGGACATGTTCAGTCTTTGTTTTTCAGATCTGCGCCATCACCTTGTTGACAGGCCCGGTAACTACAGGGGAGGATGTAGCTGAACTGGGGCACCTACCTGAGCTGACCAACTGGCAGCAGGAAGGAGGTCCCTCCCGGGATGAGTTCTTCAAGGTGCAGATGGAGCATCCTACTCTTGTGGGATGTTGGCAGCAGGCTGAGGCACCCGGCAGCGGGTGACCCTTCTGGCAAGCACCTGATCTATTGGGAGCATGATCTCCTGAATAGTGAGCCTAAGGCTCTTGAGCCTGGTGTAACAAGTGTGTTGGTGGTACCCCAGCGCTTCAGTACCTTCCTACTGGGTCTGGCTCATGGTGTGATACTGGCAGGTCAACTAGGACAAGCCATTACTTTGGAAAGGCTTGTCATCCACTTTTATTGGTCCCAAATGAGGAAGGCCTCAAATGCGTTCTGTGGGTCCTGTCCTACCTGCCAGGCGATTGGCAAGTCAGGGGGGAAATGCAAGGCCCCCCTGCAACCTTTTCCTGTCATTCACCCCCCTTTTGAGCGGGTTGGCATTGACATTGTGGGGCCTCTGGATCCCAAGACAGCCGTGGGCATCAGATTCATTTTTGTCTTGGTGGATTGGTACCCGGAAGCTATCCCTTTGAGGACAGTGATTGTGCCCGTCATGGCCAAGGCACTGATGGGGATTTTTAAGTGTGTGGGTTTCCCCAAGGAGGTGGTATCTGACAGCGGAACTAACTTCATGTCCAATTGCATGAAGGCCATGTGGAAGGTGTATGGGGTAACCTACAAGTTCACCACTCCTTACCACCCACAAACCAATGGATTGATTGAAAGATTCAACCACACCCTTCAAGGCATGATTATTGGGCTTCCTGAAACCATGATGAGTAAGTGGGACGTTCTCTTGGCATGTCCTTTGTTCGCCTACAGGGGATACCACAGAAGGGGGTCGCATTCAACCCTTTTGAACTTCTGTATGGGCACACTGTTTGAAGACCTTTCAGTTGGTTAAGGAACTCCAAAGAAGCCACCCCAGGATGTAGTTAGCTACATGCTGATGTTCTGTGAGCAGACAGCCAGCTTCAGGAAACTCACACAGGAGGGCCTGGAAGCTAGTCAGGAGGGCATAAAATTCTGGCATGACCAGAATACTACTCTGGTTGCATTTCAGCCTGGTCAGAAAGTGTGGGTAATGGAACCTGTGGAGCCCCGGGCCCTGCAGGACCATTGGTTTGGGCTTTATTAGGTGCAAGAGTGATGTCACCTACTTGGTGGACCTCAATACTCCTAGGAACTCTTTGAGGTTCCTGCATATGAATCTCCTCAAGCCCTAGGTCTGAGATCTGAGATTGCCATGCTCCTGGTCACTTATGATGGGGTGGAAGAGGAGAGTGAACCACTCCCCAACCTCCTATCTTCCAAGTAGCAGGATGGGTCAGTGGAGGGTGTCAGACTCTCACCTACGCTGACCCTAGATCAACAGAGAGACTGCTACCAGTTGCTGGGGCAGTTTGCCTCTTTGTTCTCCCTTACCCCAGGACTCACTACATGGTGTACCCATGATATTGATACTGGGGACAGCACACCTGAGAAGAACACAATTTACAGGTTGTCTGATAAGGTGAGAGCTAGCATAAAGGAGTAGGTCTCTAAAATGCTGGTAATAGGGGTTATTGAGTCCTCAAACAGCCCTTGGTCAAGCCCAGTGGTGTTGGTTCCCAAGGCTGCCCCTCCAGGTGTCACCCCTGAACTTAGGTTCTGTGTGGACTACCATGGTTCAATGCAGTCACCAGGACTGGCGCACACCACATCACCAAAGCTGATGATCTCATAGAACGGCTTGGCACTGCCAAGTTCCTCAGCACGTTTGACCTAACGTCTGGGCAGTGTCAGATTACCTTGACCGAGGGGGCTAAAGAGAGGTCAGTTTTCTCAACACCAGAAGGGCATTTCCAGTCCTGGGTCATGCATTTTAGGTTGAAGAACTCCCTGCCACCTTTCAGAGGCTGGTCAATCAGGTCCAGACTGGGTTGAAGATCTTCAATGCCACCTACCTAGACGACATTGAGATATTCAGCTCTAGTTGGGAGGGCCACTTGAACCACCTCCTGGAAGTGCTTTGTGCTCTGCAGAGCACAGGCCTGAATATTAATGACAGTAAGTGCCAGATAGGGCAGGGTTCTGTGGTGTACTTGGGACACCAAGTAGGGGGAGACAAAGTGTAGCCCTTGCAGCCCAAAATTGACACCATCCTGGCGTGGGAACCCCCAAGACTGAAACAGAAGTGAGAGCCTTCCTAGGCCACACTGGATACTACAGGAGATTCATCAAGGGATAAGGCACCATTGTTGCCCCCTTGACAGAGCTGACTTCCAAGAAGCATCCATGTCAGGTGATCTGGACAGAGGTGTGACAGAAAGCTTTTGACACCCTGAAGGAAGCCTTGTGCACAGCACCTGTGCTTTAGGCCTCTGATTTCTCCCAAAAGTTTGTTGTGCAGAGAGAAGCCTCGGAGCTTGGCATAGGGGCCATGCTCTCACAGCTAAATGAGGAGGGCCCGGATCAGCCTGTAGCCTTCATCCGTAGGAGGCTACTTCCCAGGAAACAGAGGTGGAACGCAATTGAAAGGGAGGCCTTTGCTGTGATCTGGGCTCTGAAGAAGCTAAGGCCATACATGTTTGCCACTCACTTCCAGGTTCAGATAGACCACAGGCCCCTCAGATGGTTAAAGCAGTTGAGGGGTGATAATCCCAAACCTTTGAGGTGGTCCATCTCCTTACAGGGAATGGACTTTACAGTGTAACACCATCCTGGCACAGACCACGCCAATCCTGATGGTCTTTCCAGGTTCTCCTGCCTCAGTGAAGAGAACTCCCAAGGGGTTGGGTAGCTCTCCCTACCTTTAGCTGGGAGGGACACGTGTTAGAACTCACATCCTTGGTGTGGTTCCCCCTGACTTTTTGCCTTTGGACCTCCTGTTTTGTTGACTTCATTTTTGCTGGCTTTAAGATTCTGAGCACTTTACCACTGCTAACTTCTGCTAAGGTGCATGTGCTCTGTACTCTAAACATGGCAACATTGGCTTATCCACAATTGGCAAATTTAATTTGCTTATAAGTACCAACTAAAATGTACTATATGTGTCCAGAGCCTGTCAATTAAATGCTACTAGTGGGCCTGCGGCACTGATTGTGCCACCCACTTCAGTAGCCCTTTAAACATGTCTCAGGCCTGCCACTGCAGAGCCTGTGGGTGCAGTTTTAAACTGCCATTTCAACCGAGCAAGTTACCCTACTTGCCAGGCCCAAACCTTCATTTTTATAACATATAAGTTACCCTTAAGGAAGGCTCTGGACAGCCCTAATGTCAGGGTGCAATGTATTTAAAAATTAGAACATGTACTTTTATGTTTTACATGTCTTGGTAGTGAAATACTCTTAAATTCCTTTTTCACTACTGCAAGTCCTATCTTTCCCATAGATTAACATTGCAATTGCCTTAAAACATCTTTTAAGTGTAATTTCCAATTGGGAAAAGATAGACATTTGAAGTTTGGTGTGTCTGGACAATTTAAAATCCCTACTTATGGTAAAGTTGGATTTTAAGTTGCCAGTCTGAAAATGCCATTTTTAGAAAGTTGGCAGTTTCTTACTTTAACCATTCTGTGCCTCTGCCTGTCTCTGAATACATGCCTGAGTGAAAGCTGGGCTTTGTGTATTCCCTCTAGACAGCTACAAACACAGGAAGGTTAGGTGTGTCTGAGCACTCATCTGCATTCTGATGGCTGTTCCTGGGGAGGGAAGGGTGGCTGACACCTGCCCCTGAATAGGAGAAGTCCTGTCCCCACACAAAGGCCTGATTACCCCTCTGTAGTGAGGTTGGAGCCAGGGCAGGAAATGAAGGGGCCTTGTGTATTTCAAAGGCCTCTATGAAGTCTCTTCCACTTCAAAGGCACAACTGGGTATAAGCACTGGATCCCTGACACCAACAATTCAGTACACTTCTTGATCTGAGGACATTCTGCCAGGAAGAAGGACTGCTGTGCTGTCAGGAGGGACTGCCACTTTGTTGAACTGCTTTGCTGTGTTGTCTGCTCCCTGCTGCCTCTTGCCTGGGAGTAAGAAGGACTGGAACTGCCTTTCTACATCCTCCAATAACTTAAGTGACTCCAAGGGCTTGCCTCCTATTTTGAATTCTCAGGGCCATCAAAGAGGTCCTTCAACTCTGCTTCAGATGCTGGCCTCTGTCTACTGTGAGTGCTGCCATGCCAAGAGGTGCCAATTAAGTCCTGGGCCTCGAAAGTGGGTTCTGCAGCTGTCTTTCTGCAAAGATCGACGCAGTGACGACTTTGCAACATTTGGAACCGACATAGTGCCCTTCGATGCTGATGCAGCACTGCTTCAAGGACATCCCTGAGAGGCTCAAAAATGAGGTGGAACCTGACGACGATCCAGCGGCTGCATCTTAGGGGTTTGACGACGAAACAGGACTAGACTGTGAGACTCTGCGCTGACACTTGCTCCATCCAAGGTACTTTTTCAGCAGGACCTCTGTGGGTCCTGTAGCCGACCTGCCCTCATTGCGGTCAGCATGAGCTTTGGATTTACCCCGGTCCAATGCTATTTGCTTTTATGCACTATATTACAGTTTAATCTCTAAAAATTCATATCTCAAGTTTTACTTATTGGATATTTGTCGTTTTGGTCTTGTTGTACTTATCAACATATTCTGAATTTTTCTAAACTGGTGTGGGGTCTTTTTGTGGTGTTTTCACTGTGCTACTGTAATTAAAATGTTGCACAAATATTTCACACATTGCCTCTTCAGCTAAGCCTGACTGCTCCGTGCAAAGCTACCAGAGGGTGAGCACAGGTTAACTTAAGTTGTGTATCTGACTTTCCCTGACTAGGATTGTGGTCTTGTGGGAAGTTGGCCTGGTATATGCTGTCCACTAATTAAAGTGGGCACCTTGCACCACTCCAAACAACCCTTATGGTGATTTAAGAGGTCAAAGATAACCTTAGAAAGCTATCCAAGTGGTAGCTGTAGAGAGCAGCCTTCAGGCTTAGTCTTGAAGGAATGTTAAGCAGCTTGTTTTACCAGAATGTAACCTTATTGTATTGGTTAAATGAAAGGAGAACCACACAGTAGTTATAAAAATATGTATTTATTATTATAACACACCTTAAATACCTCACAGTATCTGCTACACGCAGATAAACACAAAGCACACAATACTGTAGCACAGAAACAATCGTAAGTAGCACTAATACACAGTGGGCTCCAGGGGGAGACCAAACCATATACTAAAACAGTGGTATAAGAACCACGACTCGAGTCAAGACAGTGTCTAGACGGTGTAGAATCGCTGGGACCCCAAGGAACCACCCAAGGTAAGTAAGTAGGGACCCCACGGAGGACGGGTGCAGTGTGAGAACACGACCTGCTTGCTACGTACAATTCATTGGGAGAGTCGCGGTTGCAGTTTTAAAGTTTAAGGACCCTTCCCAGTGGATTACGATGAAACCCTTGAGAACATAGAAGGTTGGAGAGCCACCCC
The DNA here is from genome assembly GCA_963921515.1 of Calotriton arnoldi. Lineage (NCBI taxonomy): Eukaryota > Metazoa > Chordata > Amphibia > Caudata > Salamandridae > Calotriton > Calotriton arnoldi. The sequence goes on from CAWUFW010003843.1 coordinate 911,573, forward strand.
ACCCGAGGATAATGAAGTACCACAGTTACCTATCCCATGATAACCGGGTGCATAGGGTCGAAGTGGAGTCGGAAACCGCCGTCGTTCTCAATAGGAGTCTTCAAAGAAATGCCACTGCTGGAAAGAAGAAAAGTGTCCGGTGGAACCCACAGGTGGATTCTTGATGGAAGGAACATGAAAGCAGAGGGGACAGAGTCTGGGTCACTCAGGAGTGACCAGGGGCTCGGTAGACGAATGCCCACCGATGTCGGGTGCTTCAGGTGTGAAGATGGAGACCTTGACTCTACAGCTGCAGGGACCAGGAGCTGTTGAGGACAACCAGGAGCCGGATACGAGCTGTCCCACAAAGGATGCCGAGTGCTGAGGGGTCGGTGTCCAGCGGGAGCACCAACAAGCCTTGGCAGCGGCAACCCACAAAGAAGGTCAAAGAAGGTTACGATCTGGCCCAGCAAGGACCAGGCGACTCACCACAGCAAGGGGAGTCAGGGCAGGCCTGGAGCAACCAGGGGAGCCCAAGAAAATCAGTGTTGTCCCTCAAATGGACCCACAGGCTGAGGGCACAGGAGTCGCAAGGGGACCTCTAGCAGTTTCACGAAGTGACGGCTTGCAGGGCACAGAGTGCAAGGAGGCCAAAGTCCTTTGTATAGAATGCGCGCAGAGGTTAGGGCTATTGATAGCCCAATGCACTTAGTTGGGGAATGCCAACAAGCTTATCGACTTGCAAACGTATGCGGTGCACAGGGGTTCGGGTTATGTGGTCCCTACGAGGGATACTGGCCTCAAACTTGGTGAGAGGGCAGCTCAATCTCAAGGAACATATGAACCCACCTCCTGTGTTGCTGGAGCCTTCGTAGTCTGCAGGAGCTCAGGATCAGCAGACTGGTCAGCTGCATTATGGTGCCTGCGAATGCAGGGGAGTGACTCCTTCACCCCAAGGGAGATACTTCAGTTGTCCTTGATGCTCCACAGGTCCTGCACGGAGACTGTATGGTGCATGGGCACAGACAATGCTTTGGACGGAGAGGGAGACGAAGTCGGGCCCAGTCAAAGTCCAGCGAAGTCCAGAGTGTCCAGACGGTCGAAGATCAGTGGTTTCTTGATCAGAACCTTGTCCACATTGAATCTAGGGTCCTACAACCAGGTAAGCCCTTTTGCACACATGGGAGAGGGTTGGACAGATTCAGGAGACCCTCCCAGGGGAGGGTCAGGACAGTGGGGAGGATACTCCCCTGTCCTTTGTCCAGTTTCACGCCAGAACAGGAGCCAACGGCTCCCAGGACTGGTTTGAACTGGACTATGCACAGGGACACCAAGTGTGCCCCAGATGCAGACTTTCAGGCACTTTGGAAGTGCACCCACCCAGTCCCAATACACTAAATCCTGTCTGGGAGGTGGTCACACCTCCCTGTGACAGGATGCCTATTGTACTGCCTTCCTCTGCTTGAGCTTGGCTCAGCAGCAGGAGGGCAGAAATGTGTCTCTGGTCGGCATCAACCATTTTATGCTGTCTGGGTCGAGAAGACTGGTACCAGGAAGACCAGGGACCCCACAAAGTTCTCTTCTGAAGGGTGGAATCATACCTCCCACACCGGTTACCGATGTGGAGGTACGATTCCAAGGTGTTTGATACCAAACACAACATGGTTTGTTGCAGCCGTTTTCGAGATAGCATTTTACGCCGGCATATAATGCACCTCCACCTATATGTCTGGCTGCGTCACCGACAACCCGGGAGAATGGTCTCCGAAGGCTGCAGAGGGGCTCTGCTCATGCAGGGGCACCCTCTCACGTAAAACCCAGCACCCTGCCTTCAGGATTGTTAAGGCCTGCTAGAGGGGTGACTTATAGGTTTTAAGTGTAGTGACCTATAGATATAGTAAACCCATATCTAAAATAAGTGGTGCATGCACCATCTTACACAGGCTGCAATGCCAGGCCTGTAGTTCCATTTTGCATGGCCTCCCATGGGTGGCATAATACATGCTTCAGCCCATGGGAGGCCTCTGGGGTACCTATGCCCTGGATACATGTGTACCATATACTAGGGACTGACAAGGGTACCCCAGTATCCAATCTGGAGTGTACCTAAGTACATGCATGACATTTTAAGGAGAAAGCAGATAGACTGGGTTCCTGATTAGCAGGATCTTAGTCAGACTAGTCAAAAACAGTGTAACATCAAGCAAAAGGTGGGGGTAACCATAAGAAGCAGATCCTACTTTTCTACACAACCCCCCCCCCCCCCAATGTCAGGAGATGAGACTAACCTTGCCCAGTTGAGTCTTCATGTTATAAGTGGAAATATCTGGAGAGTCCATCTGCATTGGCATGGTTACTCCCAGGTCTATGTTCCACAGTATAGTCCATCCCCTGTAGGGAAATGGGCCACCTCAAAAGTTTGGGGTTTTCACCCTTCATCTGTTTTAGCCATATGAGGGGCTAATGGTCTGTCTGAACAATGAAGTGAGTGCCAAACAAGTATGGCCTCAGCTTCTTCAGAGCCCAAACCACAGCAAAGGCTTCCCTCTCAATGGCTGACCAACGTTTCTGTCTGGGGGTCAACCTTCTGCTACTAAAAGCTACTGGTTGATCCTGACACTCTGCATTAAGTTGTGACAACACAGCCCCGACCCCCAACTCAGATGCATCTGTTTGGACAATGAATTTGGAATAGTCAGGACTTTGCAGAATGGGAGCAGTGCACATGGCCTTCTTGAGATCATCAAATGCCTTCTGACAGCTAACTGTCCACTGAACTTTCTTGGGCATTCTTTTTGAAGTAAGATCATTCAAGGGAGTCACTATGGACCCATATCCTTTCACAAATCTTCTGTATTGCCCAGTCAGGCCCAAGAAAGCTCTGACCTGAGTCTGGGTAGTGGGAGCAACTCAGTCCATGATGGTCTGGATTTTGCTCTGCAATGGTTGAACCTGGCCTCCACCCACAAGGTGGCCCAGGGTCACAACCTTACTCTGCCCTATCTGGCACTTGGTGGCCTTGATAGCGAGACCTGCTTTCTGCAGAGCCTCTAAGACATTCTTCAGGTGGACCAGGTGATCCTCCCAGGTGGAACTAAAGACAGCTATATCATCAAGATATGCTGCACTATAGGCTTCCTGGCCTGTAAGGACTTTATTCACCAGCCTTTGGAATGTGGCAGGTGCATTTTTCAAACCAAAGGGCATCACAATAAATTGATAATGCCCACTAGGGGTTGAAAATGCTGTTTTGGGTTTGTCATCCCCAGCTAGTCTGATTTGCCAATATCCAGCAGTGAGGTCAAATGTGCTCAAGAACTTGGCTGAGGCCAAAGTGTCAATGAGTTCATCTGCCCTAGGAATAGGATGAGCATCAGTCCTAGTGTCTGCATTGAGCCCCCTGTAGTCCACACAAAATCTCATTTCTCTCTCACCACCCTGGGTATGAGGTTTGGGTACCAGGAAAACTGGACTAGCCCAAGGGCTATCTGAGGGTTCAATCACTCCCAATTCCAGCATCTTTTGGACCTCAGTCCTGATGCAATCTCTGACATGGTCAGGCTGCCTGTAAATCTTATTTTTAACAGGTAGGCTCTCACCTGTGTCCACTTCATGGGTACACCAGGTGGTCTGACTAGGAATCAAAGAAATCATATGCCTGTATTGATTGAGGACCTTCCTGCAATCAATCTGCTGTTGCTCAGTGAAGCTGCCTGCCAAAGCTACACCATCAACTGAGCCATAATCAGGGTTCTGTGAGAGGAGGTCAGGGAGTGGGTCACTCTCTTCCTCCTGTCCCTCATCAGTAGCCATGAGCAAGCCCATGTCTGCCCTGTCCACATAGGGTTTGAGCCTGTTTACATGAAGCACCCTATGGGGGTTCCTAGGACGTCTCCCTTCTGCTCAAGAATAGTTTGGGGTCCAATCCACTTGTCTTGGAGGGCTGCTGGGGCCACAGGCTCCAACACCCATACTTTCTGTCCTGGCTGATAAACAGTCAGTACAGCCTTTTGGTCATGCCAAGCTTTTTGAAATTCTTGACTTGCCTTAAGGTTTTTGCTGGCCTTCTTCATGTACTCAGCCATCCTGGAGCGGATACCAAGTACATAGTCCACAATGTCTTGCTTAGGTGGTTTGAAAGGTAACTCCCATCCCTCCTTCACTAAACACAGGGGACCCCTAACTGAATGCCCAGACAAAAGTTCAAAAGAGCTGTAGCCAACCCCCTTCTGTGGGACCTCTCTGTAGGCAAAGAGAAGGCAGGGCAACAGGACATCCCATTTTCGCCTAAGCTTGTCTGGGAGGCCCATGATCATGCCCTTTAGGGTTTTGATGAACCTTTCAACCAACCCATTGCACTGTGGGTGATAGGGTGTGGTGAACTTGTGGTTCACTCCACGCTCCTTCCACATTGCAGTGATATAACTGGACATGAAGTTTGTACCTCTGTCAGTTAAGACCTCCTTAGGGATACCCACTCTGGAAGAAATTCCCAGGGGGGCCTGGCCACCACAGGTGCTGTGGTGGTTCTAATGGGTATTGCTTCTGGAAACCTAGTGGCATGGTCCACCACCACTAGTATGTAACTGTGCCCAGATGCAGTAGGAGGGTTCATGGGACCAATTATGTCAATCCCAACCCTCTCAAAGGGAACCCCCACCACAGGTAGTGGTATGAGGTTTGCCTTTGTGGTACCACCTGACTTACCACTGGCTTGACAGGTATTGCAGGAGCGACAAAACTCCTTGGTGTCCTCAGACATGTGAGGCCAGTGAAAGTGAGGGGGAGCAGTTGCCTTAGGGGCAGTGGTGGTTGGAGTTGAATCCTTGGCCTTTGGACAATTGGCATCTTTTGTCCAATGGGTCTTTTCCTTACATAAGTAACACCAAGGTTTCTTTTTGCCTTTTCCTTTGTTGGATTGTGACTCCCCTCCAGATGCAGGTTTTTGGGGCCCTGATGAAGGCTTGTCATCTTTACCCTTGTCCCCACCCTTATCTAAAGTTTTAGCATCTTGCTTGTTTTGGTCACCACCATGGTTCTGGTTTCTCTGCTTCACCCTGGTTCTGACCCACCTATCTGCCTTCTTTCCCAATTCTTGGGGAGAAGTCAGATCAGAGTCAACCAGGTATTGATGCAACAACTGATTTTGGTAATTATTAAGGATCTGCTCCCTCATAATCAAATTGTACAATCCCTTGAAATCATTCACTTTGCTGCCAAGCAACCAGCCTTCCAGAGCCTTAATGGCACTATCCACAAAGTCTACCCAGTCCTGATTCTGTGCCTTCTGGATGTCTCTGAACTTAATCCTGTACTGTTCAGTGGTTAAGCCAAACCCATCAATGAGAACACTCTTCAGAACTGTATAATTGTCAGCATCCTCTTCTCTAACAGTGAGGAGCTTATCACTACCTTTGTCAGCAAAGGAGATTCACAAGATAGCTGCCCACTGCTCTTGATGGACCCTCTGAACTTTACAGGCCCTCTCTAAAGCAGTTATCCATTTATGGATGTCATCCCCAACATGGTAGGGAGGGACAATCTTCCTCAGGTTCCTATTGTCAAAAGAATGTTCCTTAACTCTAGGGACACTGTTGCTGCCACCACGGGACTCTAGTCCCAACTTTTTTCTAGCTCTCTGGACTTCTAGGGACTCTTTATCAAGGGCCAATTGCTCTTGCCTGAGCCTAAGCCTAGCTTTCTCAAGTTCAAGAAATTGGTATTCCCTATCAAAAGAGTGGCCCCTCTTGCTAGATACAGAGGTCCCTACAGACTGTCCTGAGTGATTTGACTCTGCAGAGGGAGATCTAGATCTCCTTGGTAAATTCTGCACTCTTCCAGGAGGAGTGAAGAGGGGGCCATCTTGGCCTTCTTCAGCATCTCCCTGAAGATCTGAGTTGTCCATGTGGGACCCATCTTGTTCCTCCTGGCCAGGGTTTGAGTCTAGGTCATAAAAGGTGTCACCTCCTGACCTGTCCTCATTCCCTGCCCCACCCACTTTCTCCTGTTCATCTGACCCATGGGTCTTCCTAAGGTCATCAAGAAGTAAGGCCTCTTTGAGGCGTTGAGTGTTGGCATTTCTCCCTGTCTTCAGCTTTCTAGAGGCACACAGGGCTTTCAATTCTTGGAATGAAAGCTCACTGTATCTAGAGGGAAGAGCCTCTGGCTTCTCCTTTAGAAGACATACTAAGTGTGGTGAGGTGTTGCACCTACCTAACCTAGTGGGAACTAAACTCTCTGGGGCATATTCTCAAGGAGTCATCGCCGATTTATCTGCACTTCAGCGCCGCAAAAGTGGCGATAGACTTATCGCCCTATTCACAAGCTGGTGCAAACTGCAGACATCGCCAGTTTTCCTGCGATAGCTGCCGCAAAACACATCACCACGGATGAGAGCGACAATTATTGCTAATGATATGCAGAGTAGGCGTTCCCGTGCAAAAACACACGAAAACACCACTTCGCGATATTCTCAACGACCAGCCAGATCTGCGATGCCGGACAAAAACAGGCGATAAGGCGCGTTAGCAGCAGGGACTTAACACCTGCTTTTTACTGGTCTTAAGTAGGACGAAAAACCTGCAGTACAAAGGGAGCCCAGGCCAGAGCCACATCTGAAGACCAACAGATGCCATGGAGCCACTAATCATGCAGCTTGGAGACCCAAGAGGGCCACAACACCCACCGCCACCACCCCCAGGACCACCCCTACGGACCACCACCGAGGCAGCGCAGAACAAGACAGCGGACCTTCCGAAAACGCATCAGCCTCACAGACTTAACGCCAGAGGATGTCATTGCCCACTACAGGCTCAAAAGGACAACCTTCCTCCACATCATGACCCACATTGCCCACAGGCTGACGGTACCAACACAGCGGACAACCAACATCCCTCCGCAGACAAAGCTGCTGGCTGTGCTGCACCTGTTGGCCTCTGGTACCTTCCAACCAACAACTGCCATAGTCGGAGGAGTCTCACAGCCAGCCCTATCACAGGCCATCACAGCTGTCCTGGATGCCATCATCAGTTTCATACCCCAGCACCTTCACTTTCCCCACACTGCGCAGGAACAGCTGGAGACCAACCAAGGCTTCTACGCCATAGCTGGATTCCCGCACGTGTTGGGGGCAATCGACTGCACACATGTCCTACTTGTGCCCCCTGCCGACACTGCACACAATTACCGCAACAGGAAGCACACGCATTCCATCAATGTGCAGGCAATAGTGGACCACAGGGGACTGTTCACCAATGTCGTCGCCAACTTCCCAGGCAGTGTGCATGATTCATACATCTTCCGACAGTCCATCATCAACCAGCGCTTTCAGGATGGCACCTATGGAAATGGGCTGCTCGTTGGTAAGTACCAATGGAACACACCACACACCTCAATTCCACAATCACACAACGCACAACTGTGGGAATGGACACGTAACAAAATCACATTCAACATGCCAACCAACATGCACACCTGCCAGACACGACAACACAAGTAACCATGGTAAGAGGGGTCAGAAATGTGGACAAACCATACACTAAGGCATAGCCCCTCTGCCACACATTAGCAGAATGTGGGGAGAGGTGGGAACCACGATTGTGCGAAGGAGGCAATTGACCTATGAATAACAATGTACACAATGCCAACTGTGGCGGTGATGTGCTGGACAGTCTTGAGTATGCAGAGCACAGACATGTCCATGTGGACACACACTGCTGGAGTCTGTAGTGTCATGGACAGTGGACGCAACCATGTCATCACAGGCAGTGGGGAACACCGTGGACAAGTAGCCATGTCGGCCCCCCTGTAAGCGTAAGCATAGTGGGCAGGGCCGGCGCACGCCAGTCCAGCATAGGGGAGTGACTAAATAGGCCGGGGCTCAGGGAGTGGTTCACTTCCGGGACCGCCACCTAAGTAACTACTGCGTGTGGCTCTGTGTCCACCATATCCTGACCATAGGCCTACACACATGTGGCCGACCACCTACAACGGGCAAAGTCACACCGGCGACGAGGTGGCTACGTCCCCATGCCACCCGGCGCACATCTCGTCATCGCCTGCAGTGGCGTGTCTGCCAGGGTGGCGTCCCTCACCCTGCCACGAGGCCGCCATCATGACCGGTGGTGCCTGCGCGATCCTGTGCGCCTGCCGCACCCCAGCCCACTGATTCCCAGACCCCACCTGCGCCCAGCGGTGAATGCCTGCCCCTGTGTACCCAGGCCTCACTGCTCACCTGCCGCCACCGGTGTCTCTCCAAGAGGGCCCACCACGTGCCGGTGCAATCTCCAAGGCCGGGCTCCGCGAGCTTGGGAGCCTCCTCAGCTGATCGCTGGATTCTGCGCAACAGGCCCCCAGCGCACCCAGCGGCACCGCACCGCGGAGTTGCAAGTTGGCTACTGCTGCCTTCGACCACACTGCGGTACAGCAAGTAACAGACACATCCTTTCCAGTCTGCCCCTCCAGGCCTGCTGCATCATCGCAGGCTGCACACCCGCTCAGCTCTTCCGGTGGGCCTACCTCAGTGCACCGCAAGTCATCGCCACGTGGCGGTTGGCCTGTGCCGGACGCAGGGCCTCAGGTGCCACTAACTCAGTGCACCACAAGTCACCGTCCAGCCACCAGGCCTGCTGCATCATCGCAGGCTGCACACCCGCTCAGCTCTTCCGGTGGGCTGAACTCAGTGCACCGCAAGTCATTGTCCCGAGGAGCTACCCCACAAGTCCGCCTCCAGTAGCCAACAGCATGTCCTCGGTAATGCCACTGGAGCCCTTCACAGTCACGGGGCCACCCTGTACCAGGCAGGCCGCCGGTAAGCCTGGGTAGATCATCTGGAGACGTACTCAGAATCGCACGACATCCCAGCGCGGCGGTGCGCACGCGTGTGAGGAGTGCGGAGAAATGGCCCGGGGCTCTGGGCGTGGTTCAGTTCTGGGCTCTGGGCGTGGTTCAGTTCCGGCCTGGCCACAAAAGTGACTATGGCGTGTGTCTCCGTAGTAGTGTCTGCGCCACCCGGCCTGTAATCGACAATGTTGCAATGTAGCATGCACCAGGAGGGCGGCCTTACCCGAATGGATTAATAAAGGAGCGCGAGACCGCTCGGGGTCTCGGCTCATACATGCCAACTGTTGTGTGTGTATCTAGATTGCCGCAGCCTGAACCGAAGGCCTAGCCTCAATATCAGCGCGAGTTCAGCCAGGCCAGAACTCCACATCTGTGTCCGCCCTATCCTTACCATAGGCCTACACACACGTGGCCGCCCACCTTCAACGGCCAACATTACAGTCTTGCTGTCAGTCCTGCAGACATGCACAGACAGGCATGACAATGGTGTGCCGTAGGAGTGCAAGTGATGCAACCGCGCAGCACACACAAGTAAATAGGCTCAGTGGGAGGGAGGAGCAGCTGTGAGGCTACGTAATACACATTGTCCTACCACATTTGCCAGCAGCAATACATGGCTAACATGAATCTCAAGGTCGCACAAATCACACACCACGAAACTTGTATGTCTGCCAACACAGCATGCAGAACCACCAGTTAACACTAATCTCACTTACCTCTCACAGGTGATCAAGGATATGCACTCTGCCCGTGGATGATGACACCCCTCCGAGACCCGAACACCCCGGCTCAGAGGCAGTACAATGTGGCCCACAAACGCACCAGGGGCATTGTTGAACGCACATTTGGCGTGTTGAAATCACGTTTCAGGTGCCTGGACATCACCGGTTGAAGACTCTTGTACAGCCCAGAAATAGTGTGCAAGATGATCACTGCATGTTGTGTATTGCACAACATATGTGTACGCACCAATGCCCCATGGATCCAAGTCCCAGAAGCACCGGACGATGATGAGGAAGATGATGCAGGTGGACCACACCCCACTGCAGCCGCAGCAGGAATAGCCCGAAGGAACACAATCATCAACAATTTCTTCGCATGAGCACGTCACATTGTGACTGTCCACAGCAATCATGGCACAGTACAAGATGACCACATGACCAGCATGTGCAAATAAAATCTTAGCAACACACATTCCCCGTGTGCATGTCAGTCCTCTGCATTAGCACATTACTCTGACGGGTGTAAGTGCAACATTGAGTGCTAACATTCGCATATGTTGCAAGAAGAGATGGTGTGTATGTCACCTCTGTACCGAGAGGCTGTTTAGGGCGTCACGTATTCGATATGCCATATCAAGGTGTCACATGTAGTACGTCATGCCACTCATCAGTGTCCCATGTGTACATGAACATGACATTAAGGCCGTCATTGGTGTTCAGGAAAAGACAACAGGGTGCCATTTGTGGTCAGAGATGTACCTGCCTGATGCAAATATACACCCTGTGTGTCGAGTCCCACAACATGAACAACATGGCCGTAAGGGGGATGTGGGCACAGTGGACACCTCAGCAACATTGGGAGATGCACACCAGCCTAGAAGCCAGCAGGTCCACCAAGGTGTCCCCTGGTCAAATGTGCCATGTACAGGTCACATGTGTACACGGACGTCATCCATCAAGAGTAGTGATCAGTGCCAGCTAATAGGTGCAAGGTGAGTGGTCAACCGCCTCCTCACAGCTACCTGCACCCATCACTGTCAGACTGCAGCAAAACAACACTGCTACATCAGAGCATGCAATACTGACCGTGAGGGCACGTACATTGCTGGTAAGGGTTCAACCATGCCGGAAGGCGAAGCAGTGACATCCCCTCCACTAAATCCCCATCACATTTCCAGAATGCAAGCAGATGACAAACTAACATTGTGGATGACAGCCCCTCTGTCTGAACTAGAAGGCGGTAGCACATCTGCACCTCCGACCTTGGGAATGCATGCGCCCGGCACCCCCTGAGCGATACCATAGCAGCTGCTTACGGCTCCCACACTATGCACAGCGCTAACCAGAGACCAACGTATTCACACCCCACACACAGGAGTCCTTGCTCGTAGTTCACTTGCATGGTATGACCTTCACACTTACGCACCGACCATCCCAGGAGTCCAAGCGCTCCACACTCAAACCAATCATTGCTCCGAGCTGTGGCTTCCACATAACTTTGACTTTGCCTTTGTGACACACAGCCCTATTTCATACATTGACGTGGGGCTAAGTTTGGAAATAGCGAGATTGTTGTTTTGGAGCAATGAGGCCACAGCTAGTTCACACATTCCCAGTCATCTCACTGCCTATCTGGGTCACGGACATACATGCGCATTGAAATCAGTTCCCAGGGAGCACCGTTGTTTGGAATCACTGCCCCTACATACATCCATACTTTCATACTTGCTTGATCATGGACATGACTCATCTGTGTGAATTTGAATGTCTTAATCACATTCGGTGGAGTGGTGAAGGTGGACCAGTACCTGGCCATGCACACGCTACTTTACAATGTTGCCCCGTGGAGGGCCAGCCAGGGTCCTTTGGGGAGGGAAAAGTACATCGTAGGAGAGGGAGTTCAGTCCGCAGTCTGATTTCTGTGTCATTGGTTGCCTAAACAAATGTAGCAGTCCATGTCGGGGGCCAAGGTGAGTGTCGCAGAGTGTTAAGGGGGACAGTGGAGGGTGTTATTCCTGGGCATGATGCAGAGGGCAGAACCAAGCAGAAAGAGGCCATATGGCGGAGATGAATGCTACCGCTTCCTACTTAGCCCAACGGCAGATTCATCCTCATCATCGTCCTCCTATGTGTGATGTGCCTCACATGTGGGTGGTGGTGTTTTGTCTGCGGCACTGTGTGGCAGTGACACATCAGGGGCCGGAGGTGGATTGTCAGCCACACTGTGAGGCACTGACACATCAGGGGGCGGTGATGTGGAGGGAGTAGTGGCAGCAGCATTCATCTGCGCCAGGCCTTGTGGCCGCACTGCCATGATGAGGATCTGCAGGGCATGGTAGATCCCTGCTACATCTCGCTGGTGTGCAGCCATGGCAGCCATTCTTCCCACCTGCATCCGCTCCATGTTCTCCATGTTCCTCCCCATGTTGGCCAACTCACGGCTGAGATCGCTGGAGCCACTCTGACTAGACAGTTGTTCTTGTCTACGAGTCATGACTCCGGCGATGTCAGCCATGGATTGTTGGAGACCATGGAGCGGACTGTGGGTGTCCGTTAGGGCCTGTAGGTGGTCCCTGATGGGACTTGGACACCCACGTATGGCATCTAGTTTGGCTGCCATGAGGTCGAACCCCACCCGCACCTGCTCTGCCATCCCCTTCTGGCCCTGCGACACACGGCGTTGGAATGCCATGTGTTGCTCGTGGGGATCCTGGGAGACGGCCGTGGTGGTGGGTGCTTCCTGCTGTGTGGTCTGTGCAGGGGGTGGGTTCTCCTCGATGCAGCTGGGCTGCCCTGCTCCTGGGGGTGGGGTGCTGAGGGTGTCCATGAGCTGTTGGAGGGCGTCGGGGTCGATGGTGTGTAGGTCCTCTTCATCATCGGTGATGAGGAGTACGGTCTGCTCTGCAGGAGGTGATGATTCTCCCTCTGCAATGTGAAGGGGAGATGCAGTTTGACATTGTGTTCACATGTATGTTGACGCATTGGCCAAGTTTACAAACAGACTGCATGTCAATGTACATTGTGACTGTTTGTGTGGAGATGCCTATTTAATGCTGGACAGTTGACATTTCGCCACCATCACGGATGTGAGGTTGTATTTGTCCATTATCATCTCACAGTTTCCTGCTATGCCAAATGCGAATGGCCATTTTCTACACACAAGCGGCAGCAGTTGTGTCCTCTGTTCTGTTGTGAAAGTGTTGCAGTTTGGTCCACTTTGTTGTAAATGTTGAGGTGCTCTGAGTGTTATGTGTGTGTGCTGCATTGTGGGTGATTTGCCCCTTCAGCTCTGATTTGGCTGGCCCTTATCCCTTTCAGGCGGTGTGCCTTTCACTTCTGTGCTTATACAGTGCTGAGCTGTTGCAGACTTGGGTAAATTGGGCTCTTGGTCGGAGTTGTGACTCTTGGGCATGGTTTGTCCGCAGATGTGCTGTACTTACTTGTGCATGTGTGCCATTGTGCCCATCTCCCCCCGTCCCCCAGTCCCTGGTGGTTACTCACCCTGTTGCTGTTGTGTCAGGTCATGTTGAGCAGTGTCCGGTCCTCCGACTCCTGCCACCGTCTCCACACTGATGACTGTGGACACCATTTCCTCCATCTCATCCAGCTCCTCCTGTGGCGCAGGACTCCCACCCCCAGTCTGCATTGCTGCTTTGCGGTTGTTGGTGAGTTTCAGCTTGGTTTTGCGCTTCACATCATTCCAGCGCCTCTTGACCTCTTCCATTGTCCTCCTCAGCACTCCGACTGCATTCACCTTGTCCACGATGGACTGCCATATTCCATTTTTTGTTGCCAATGACACAGTGGAGGTGACGAACAGTTGTTGATGGTGTTCTGTCACCTCCGTAATCAGGATCCTGTTTTCCTGCGGACTGAACCGCGTCTTCCTCTTCTTCTTCTCCTTGCCCTTCCCTGACCCCGAGGTCCCAGGCTGGTCCTCCGTGGGGCTTGTGGGGTTCGGGTTGTCCTCTGTGCTTGCTCCGGCTACCTCCATGGTGCTTCGCAGTTGTTTGTGTTTTATTTGTATTTCATTTTTGACGCTTTTATAGTGATTTTTCCCGCCTTACTTGTGGGACTTGCGGGCCTGGCGCTGCTTTTCGCTGGATTTTTATCGCAGTTGGGCCCATCGCAACTTTTTTCACGTTCGGGTTTCCTTTTTTATCGCCGTCGCGGTAGTTGTATCGCGGACATTTGAGGCGTTATCGGGAAACTATCGCATGTTACCGCCGTGTTGAGAATACGACGTTGACACGGAGTTATTTTCCCGCGATAGACGGCGATATGAAAAATTGCGTTAGCCTATTTTGGCGATGTTTATTGCACGTTCTTGAGAATATCCCCCTCTGAGGTTGGAGAAAGGGTGTGCTAGACCCTTGACTTACCCAACCCCAAGTTCAGTAGAACGTACTTATTCTAAGCTAGTATTATATGTACCTAGTACTTAGTGGTTTTCAGTTAATCAATACAAAGATTTATCTGGTAAGACAATGCAGGCTTGAATCCCAACTGCTGCACACCAATGTGAGAAGTTGGCCTGGTACATGCTGTCCACTAATTAAAGTGGGCACCTTGCACCAGTCCAAACAACTCTTATGGTGATTTAAGAGGTCAAAGATAACCTTAGAAATCTATCCAAGTGGTAGCTGTGGAGAGCAGCCTTCAGGCTTAGCCTTGAAGGAATGTTAAACAGCTTGTTTTACCAGAATGCAACCTTATTGTATTGGTTAAATGAAAGGAGAACCACACAGTAGTTATAAAGATATGTATTTATTATTATAACACACCTTAAATACCTCACAGTATCTGCTACATGCAGATAAACACAAGGCACACAATACTGTAGCACAGAAACAATCGTAAGTAGCACTAATACACAGTGGGCTCCAGGGGGAGACCAAACCATATACTAAAATAGTGGTATAAGAACCACGACTCGAGTAAAGACAGTGTCTAGAGGGTGTAGAATCACTGGGACCCCAAGGAACCACCCAAGGTGAGTAAGTAGGGACCCCGCGGAGGACGGGTGCAGTGTGAGAACACGACCTGCTTGCTACGTACAATTCAATGGGAGAGTTGCGGTTGCAGTTTTATAGTTTAAGGACCCTTCCCAGTGGATTACGAAGAAACCCTTTAGAACATAGAAGGTTGGAGAGTCACCCCACCCGTGGAAACCGAAGTACCAGAGTTACCTATCCCAGGGAAGCCGGGTGCATACGGTCTAAGTGGCGTCGGAAACCGCTGTCGTTCTCAATGGGAGTCTTCAAAGAAATGCCACTGCTGGAAAGAAGAAAAGTGTCCGGTGGAACCTACAGGTGTATTCTTGATGGAAGGAACCTAAAAGCAGGGGGGCCAGAGTCTGGGTCACTCAGCAGTGACTCAGCAGACGAATGCCCACCGATGTCGGGTGCTTCAGGTGTGAAGATGGAGACCTTGACTCTACAGCTGCAGGGACCAGGAGATGTCGAGGATGACCAGGAGCTGGATACGAGCTGTCCCACGAAGGATGTCGAGTACTGATGGGTCGGTGTCTGGCGGGAGCACCAACAAGCCTTGGCAGCAGCAACCCACGAAGAAGGTCAAAGAAGGTTACGATCTGGCCCAGCAAGGACCAGGGGACTCACCACAGCAAGGGGAGTCAGGGCAGTCCTGGAGCAACCAGGGGAGCCCAAGAAAAGCAGTGTTGTCCCTTAAATGGACCCACAGGCCGAAGGCACAGGAGTCGCAAGGGGACCTCTAGCAGTTTCATGAAGTGATGGCTTGCAGGGCACAGAGTGTGAGGAGGCCAAAGTTCTTTGTTCAGAATGTGCACAGAAATTAAGGCTATCAATAGCCCAATGCACTTAGTTGGGGAAAGCCAACAAGCATATGCACTTGCCAAAGTATGCGGTGCACAGGGGTTCAGGTTATGCGGTCCCCATGAGGGATACTGGTGTCAAACTTGGTGAGAGGGTAGCTCCACCTCACTGAACATAGGAACCAACCTCCTGTGTTGCTGGAGCCTTTGGAGTCTGCAGGAGCTCAGGATCAGAAGACAGGTCAGTTGTATTATGGTGCCTGCGAATGCAGGGGAGTGACTCCTTCACCCCAAGGGAGATACTTCAGTTGTCCTTGATGCTCCACAGGTCCTGCATGGAGTCTGTATGGTGTACGGGCACAGATGATCCTTTGGACAGAGAGGAAGACGAAGTCGGGCCCAGTCAAAGTCCAACAAAATCCAGTGTCCAGACAGTCGTAGGTCAGTGGTTTCTTGATCAGAATCTTGTCCACTTCGAATCTAGGGTCCTACAGCCAGGTAAGCCCTTTTGTACCCATGGGAGAGCGTTGGACAGATTCAAGGGACCCTCCCAGGGGAGGGTCAGGACAGTGGGGAGGATACCCCCCTGTCCTTTGTCCAGTTTCACACCAGAACAGGAGCCAATGGCTCCCAGGACTTGTTTGAACTGGACTATGCACAGGGACACCTAGTGTGCCCCAGATGCAGACTTTCAGGCACTTTGGAAGTGCACCCACCCAGCCCCAATACACTAAATACTGTCTGGGAGGTGGTCACACCTCCCTGTGACAGGATGCCTATTGTGCTGCCTTCCTCTGCTCCAGCTTGGCTCAGCAGCAGGAGGGCAGAAATGTGTCTCTGGTCGGCAGCAACCATTTTGTGCTGTCCGGACCGAGAAGGATGGTACCGGGAAGACCAGGGACCCCACGAAGCTCTCTTCTGAAGGGTGGAATCATACCTCCCACACCGGTTACTGGTGTGGAGGTACGATTCGAAGGTGTTTGATACCAAACACGACATGGTTTGTTGCAGCCGTTTTCGAGATAGCATTTTACACGAGCATATAATGCACCTCTACCTATATGTCTGGCTGCGTCACCAACAACCCGGGAAAATGGTCTCCGAAGGCTGCAGAGGGGCTCTGCTCATGCAGGGGCACCCACTCATGTAAAACCCAGCACCCTGCCTTCAGGATTGTTAAGGCCTGCTAGAGGGGTGACTTATAGGTTTTAAGTGTAGTGACCAATAGATATAGTAAACCTATATCGAAAGTAAGTGGTGCATGCACCATCGTACACAGGCTGCATTGGCAGGCCTGTAGTTCCATTTTGCATGGCCTCTCATGGGTGGCATAATACATGCTTCAGCCCATGGGAGGCCTCTGGGGGTACCTATGCCCTTGGTACATGTGTACCATATACTAGGGACTGACAAGGGTACCCCAGTATCTAATCTGGAGTGTACCTAAGTACATGCATGACATTTTAAGGAGAAAGCAGATAGACTGGGGTCCTGATTAGCAGGATCCCAGTCAGACTAGTCAAAAACAGTGTAACTTCAAGCAAAAAGTTGGGGTAACCATAAGAAGCAGATCCTACTTTCCTACAGGTCCCTACTTGGATAGGGTGCAAACGTCCGCCAACTAGAGACCCAGTTTCTAACATTCTCCAAGCCATGTGACAAAAGGCCATTTTGTGTAGTCAGTGTCCATAGTCCTGCATGTGTTCTTTTTTTTTGTCCATGCCTCCTTGTGTCAGATTCTGGTACTCCTCAGGGTCCGGATGAAGCAATAATGGTTCCACCCCCTGACATCCCCACACTCCAACATACAAGTTATAGAGTAGTAGGGCGATCAAGTGAGGGATAGGAAGTGGTGGGAACAGCAGGGATGAGAACCTGGAAAAGAAAACAACACCAAATTACTTCACAGGTGTTAATACATCTCTACTCTCAACTGTTCTCGCTAAAGAACCTTTTGTGTACCTTTTAACGGAAATATCACACTCCTTCCTTGAAAGAAAACGAAAGAAAACCAAACACGACAGTGGGGGTCTTCTTCTGGACATTCCCAACCTGTCGGCTCACCATTCACGGGGTAATCCTGACCCCCAAATGACAAATGATTAAGCCCTTGGTAATTGTTACGAATGTATAATGGCTGAATTACTCAAACCCTCGGTTCCTGAAAGCTGCTTAACCAAAAGTAAACTACTCAAAACATAATTCAAGACGTAAATAACGGTTAAAGGCACCACCGCCTAAGTTGTTAAAAAAGAGCCAGTAGTTAGTTCGGTTCGGTAATACTAGAAGGCTTCCACGGTATAGTACACAGCCGCCTAATTACCACACAAACAACCAAGTATGTGCACGGTTCTAGGGCTTCTGCGGTTTAGCACACCGCCGCCCGCACCGTGTAGACTCTCACCTGACCTCCTCTGACCAGGCGCGTTTATGGCAAACACTCTTCTGAGTCCTGCAAATGTTTTGATGTTTCCTGCAACGACGGGCTTCCGCGGTATCGCACACCACCCCCTGCGCCGTGCTTCTTACAATCTTCGATTTCCTCCAGCAGCCAAAATTCCCGCAGCGTGCCTCGTGCTGAATACGGGAAAAAGAAACTGACACTGAAATGAATCAGTCGGAATTACGCACGCTGGATGCGCGCCCAACGCGTCTTCAAATAGACGCGTGGCTCCTCCCCCCTATGCCTCATGTGAGTTGTAGGCAGAAATGGTTGGGTAGGCGCTACACGGCCCGAATCCTGACAGTAGGCCTCCCCTACCTGCGCCTCCTAGACCCCGGCTTACCGGGGTTTCTGCGATAAAAGGCGGCCACAGCCGCAGGAGCTTGTACATTGACACAAGGTTCCCAGGAATCGTCCTCGGAGGTGTACCTCTTCCAGGACACAAGATACCACAATCTGCCCCTGCGATACTGCGCATCCAGTATTCTTCTCACTTCGTACTCCAACCCTCCCTCACAGGAGACCGGGGGAGGCGACCGCCTCCTAACGTCCCCAGCTGGTTTCAGGAGACTGCAGTGGAACACCGGATGGATACGGAGGCTGGCAGGCAACTGCAGCTTAAAGGCCACCGGGTTCACCTGTCTCACCACCTTATAAGGACCAATGTACTTGGGATGGAACACACTGCGCAACTTGAACTTAATGTTTTTGGTGGACAACCAAACTCTGTCCCCGACCTGATAGATAGGACCATTGGTTCTGTGTCTGTCCTCCCACTTCTTATACTGCAGCTTGGCCTCCACCAGGTGTTCCCTTGCTTTCTTGTGGACAGACCGTAGTTTCCTTATGTGTGCTAAAACAGATGGTTGGTTAGCAAGGTCAACTGGCAGATCAATGGGCAGTGTCTTTGCGCTGCATCCAAAAGTAGCTTCGAAAGGTGAGACCCTGATGGAACTGTGCAGAGCGTTGTTGTAGGTTAACTCCGCCATCCATAGTAATGACACCCAGGATTCCTGTGCCTCCGTGGCGTAACATCGCAGATATTTCTTCAAAGTCTGATTTAACCTTTCGGTCTGTCCATCAGTTTGTGGATGGAAACTCGTTGAAACTGCCGATTCAATCTGCAGGGCTTTACACCATGACTTCCAAAAGCTGGCAATAAATTGGGGTCCCCTATCCGACACGATCACTTTGGGCAATCCGTGTAGTCTAATTACTCTGTCCATCAGTAGTTGGGCAGTCTGGCCTGCGGTCGGTAAGTTCTTGCACGGTATAAAATGACCCATTTTGGTAAGGCTATCCACTACCACCAAAATAGCTGAATATCCCTGATCCATAGGCAGACCTGTGATGAAGTCCAGACTCATGTGTTGCCAGGGTTGTTGTGGTGTTGGCATTGGCCTGAGCTTTCCCTTTTTCCCCGAGTTATCTCCCTTGCATCTGGCACAAACCTCACATTGCGCTACCCAAGCACGAACATCGGTGACCAACGATTTCCACCAGAAGTGCCGTTGTACCAGATCAATTGTTTTACGGATTCCTGGATGTCCGGCCAAAGGGGACACATGGCACCATTCATACGCTGCTTTCTGTAGGATCTTATTGGAGAGGTACAGTTTATCGTTCTGGAAAGGCAGCCCTTGTTTAATGCTATGAGCTTCGTCCTCCTGGGCCCACCTCTCCCACCAATCAGTGGATCTATTCTTCCTTACATCCGCCAGGAACCGCTCAACTCGCATTACACAGATGACCTTCGCTGGATGTATGATAGCTTCGGGGGTGCTGGCTTGTCTTTCCATCACAGATTCCTGTCTAGAAAGGGAGTCAGCCTTGCGATAGTCGGTACCAGGCCGGAAGGTAATGACGAAATCATACTCAGCAAAGAAAAGAGTCCATCTCATTTGCCTCTGTGTGAGATGGTGGGCCGTCTTCATATACTGCAGGTTGCGGTGGTCTGAGTACACTGTGATCGGATAGCGTGCTCCCATCAGATAATGCCGCCATTCCTGGAAGGCCTTTTTGATGGATAACAGTTCCTTCTCCATAATAGTATAGTTCTTTTCGGTCGCACTGAGCTTCTTGGAGAGATAAGCCACAGGGTGGAGCTGTCCGGTGTCTTTATCTCTCTGAGACAGTATAGCTCCGATGGCTTCATCTGATGCGTCGGCTTCTACTATGAACGGAGCCCCTATGACAGGATGGGTTAGCACAGGGGCTGTGGTGAACGCCTTTTTCAAGTGATCAAAAGCCGCAGAGGCCTCAGGTGTACATCTAAAGGGAACCCCCTTACAAAGCAGCCGGGTGATCGGGACAGCCACCTGTGAGAAGTTCAGGATGAATCTGCGATAATAGTTCGCAAAACCCAAGAAACACTGGATGTCCCTAGTGCACTTTGGGATGGGCCACTCCTGCACTGCTTGTACCTTGCGTCCTGCCATGCTCAACCCATCTGGACACAGAATCACCCCTAGGAACTCCACTTCATGCACCCCAAACTCGCACTTCCCACCCTGTCTTGTGGACATTCCCAATCTGTCGGCTCACCATTCACGGGGTAATCCTGACCCCCAAATGACAAATGATTCAGCCCTTGGTAATTGTTACGAATGTATAATGGCTGAATTACTCAAACCCTCAGTTCCTGAAAGCTGCTTAACCAAAAGTAAACTACTCAAAACATAATTCAAGACGTAAATAACGGTTAAAGGCACCGCCGCCTAAGTTGTTATAAAGAGCCAGTAGTTAATTTGGTTCGGTAATAGTAGAAGGCTTCCACGGTATAGTACACCGCCGCCTAATTACCACACAAACAACCAAGTATGCACACGGTTCTAGGGCTTCCGCGGTTTAGCACACCGCCGCCCACACCGTGTAGACTCTCACCTGACCTCCTCTGACTAGGCACGTTTATGGCAAACACTCTTCTGAGTCCTGCAAATGTTTTGATGTTTCCCGCAACGACGGGCTTCCACGGTATCGCACACCGCCGCCTGCGCCGTGCTTCTTACAATCTTCGATTTCCTCCAGCAGCCAAAATTCCCGCAGCGTGCCTCAGTGCTGAATACGGGAAAAAGAAACTGACACTGAAATGAATCAGTCGGAATTATGCACGCTGGATGCGCGCCCAACGCGTCTTCAAATAGACGCGTGGCTCCTCCCCCCTATGCCTCATGGGAGTTGTAGGCAGAAATGGTTGGGTAGGCGCTACACGGCCCGAATCCTGACACCTTGCTTGTTGTTTGACCATGTGTCTGGTGACCATTTTGTCTAGCCAGCCAGTGTGCTTTTGCTATAGACCTGCATGTGTTTTTTGTTGAGGCCATGCCTTCTTGCTTGCTGTTGTTTTTGACCATGTGGCCGGCGACCATTTTGTGTAGCCAGCTAGTATGCTTTTGCTATAGGCCTGCATGTGTTCTTTGTTGGGTCAATGCCTCCTTGCTTGCTTTTGTTGTTTGACCACGTGGCTGGCGACCATTTTGTGTAGCCAGCAAGTGTGTTTTTGCCATAGGCCTGCATGTGTTCTTTGTTGGGACCATACCTCCTTGCTTGTTGTTGTTGGTTGGACATGTGGCCGAAGGCCATTTTGTGCAGCCTGCCACTGCGCAAATCCTTTTATTCTAGATTTTAAAGCCATTTTCTAGCGAGATAGAAAGGAGAGGTCTTTGCCTTTTTGTTAATTTTTTTTACTTTTCCCTGATATCAGTTTAATACTATGCTTGAGGTACATTGTAGTATGTTATGAGCAGTGTTTTATATTGTAAGCATTTTTTTACATTTTTCCCCTGCACCTCCTCTTTTCCCAGTGGGTTTCTCATAGTCCCCTGGTACACCGGCAAGCTGGTAGCTGCACTCCAGCATCAACAACGATACCACCCAAGCCTAAACCCAAGCCCTTGTCTTTCAGCAAAGCAGCCACTGCAATCATGGTGAGGAGCAGTGAGTCTGAATTGGATTTGTTTCAGCCGCAAACTAGTACCCAATCATTGCAGGAAACTGAGCAAAGTGGACAACAGGAGCTGCAGCCAGCAATAGTAGATCTTCCTGAAGTAGGAGCAGACCAGGAGGTTAAGCTTCCTGCCGAGCAAGATTTACCTGTTGTTGAACCATTGGCTTGTATATATCCAGCAAGAAAAAGGTAGTGTAATCCATCATCTTCTCCAAGCCCCCCTTCTGATGATCTGGACATGGATTGAGTCCAAGACACAGGAGGAGAGACAAGGGAAAAGGAAAGTTCCTGAAAGATTTACAATTATGAAAGGGGATGAGGATAATGAGCCAGCCATTGCCATGGAAGCTGGGTCAGAAGACACTAACATTACCCTTCCTATTCAACCTGCTCCGAGGGATGTGGCACTGGTACCACCATCACCATCTTCCATATTTGTAAGGCCCCAGCTGAGACCTGCCTCCGCCACTACCTCAGTTGAAGTACACATTGCAGAGAGGTAATCGACGAAACAAACACCTACCTCCAGTTCTTCTTCAGACATTGGCAGTGGCACACTAAGAAAGTTCACCGCCCCAGTTTGGTACTTCTTTACGATTAGCAAGCAAGAGGATAACATTGCAATATGCTCCATTTAGCACATGAGTGATCATCAATTTAAGCCAAGTTGACACTATGGTACTGGAGGCCAAACGGCCCATATAAAAAAAATCACGCAATCTGCTGGGAAGCGCACCTTAAAAAATTGCTGCACTTGGTGGTGGTGAAAGTGAGGCGAGTGGGGAATCAGCTCTGATCAAGGTGGGAGCTAAAGGTGAAGTAGAAGAGGGTGACAGCTTTATGCACAGCAGCCCTATCCCCAGCAGTGCACCAGTGTCATCCGCCTCAGCAATCTCAAAATGGCACAAGACTCAGACTGAGACACCACCGCATACAGTGACCGCCACAAGACGCACATTGAGTCTACCACCTCCAAGTTTTCTCTGAAAGTCACCTGTGTCAGTGAGACCACAAAAAAAATAATCTAGGCTACTATTACAGGCATGTGTAGGGAGGAGGGGCCCTAAGAACGCAACCACTCAACCACATGTTTGTACAATGGGAAGCTGGCTAAAATGTTAGCGCTGGGCCTCCTTCCTTTCTCTTTTGTGGAAGGAGTGGGATTTTTAGACTTTGTGGTGGCAATCTGCCTGACATGGAAGGTTCACAGCTGGACCTAATTTGCCAGAGTTGCTGTCCCATCGCTCCATCATGATGTGCTGCAATTGGTTGGACAAATGCAAAAACAACAGTTGATGGACAGAATGCAGAACAATGTCATACATTCACCCCAGTACAGAGATCTGGGCCTAAATCCATCATTTTTTTGCTCACCATGCCATTCCAGTTTGAACCCAGCCATATGCAAATCAGTCTTGACCCTGTGCCTCATGGGAACAGTCCAGCCCGAACTGCCAAGCCAGGTGCTCCCTGGACTGGAAACAAGCATCCTAGGACCGGTTTCGAGGTTTCACCCCTCTTAAGCCAGGATAGCTTGATTCCAGTGGCATGGAGAGCACGGGACCCACGTCTGGGCATACCCGTCCCACTCGGGGTGACAAATGCAAAAACAACAGTTGATGGACAGAATGCAGAACAATGTCATACATTCACCCCAGTACAGAGATCTGGGCCTAAATCCATCATTGTTTTGCTCACCATGCCATTCCAGTTTGAACCCAGCCATATGCAAATCAGTCTTGACCCTGTGCCTCATGGGAACAGTCCAGCCCGAACTGCCAAGCCAGGTCCTCCCTGGCCTGGAAACAAGCATCCTAGGACCGGTTTCGGGGTTTCACCCCTCTTCAGCCAGGATAGCTTGATTCCAGTGGCATGGAGAGCACGGGACCCACGTCTGGGCATACCCGTCCCACTCGGGGTGACAAATGCAAAAACAACAGTTGATGGACAGAATGCAGAACAATGTCATACATTCACCCCAGTACAGAGATCTGGGCCTAAATCCATCATTTTTTGCTCACCATGCCATTCCAGTTTGAACCCAGCCAAATGCAAATCAGTCTTGACCCTGTGCCTCATGGGAACAGTCCAGCCCGAACTGCCAAGCCAGGTCCTCCCTGGACTGGAAACAAGCATCCTAGGACCGGTTTCGGGGTTTCACCCCTCTTCAGCCAGGATAGCTTGATTCCAGTGGCATGGAGAGCACGGGACCCACGTCTGGGCATACCCGTCCCACTCGGGGTGACAAATGCAAAAACAACAGTTGATGGACAGAATGCAGAACAATGTCATACATTCACCCCAGTACAGAGATCTGGGCCTAAATCCATCATTTTTTGCTCACCATGCCATTCCAGTTTGAACCCAGCCATATGCAAATCAGTCTTGACCCTGTGCCTCATGGGAACAGTCCAGCCCGAACTGCCAAGCCAGGTCCTCCTGGACTGGAAACAAGCATCCTAGGACCGGTTTCGGGGTTTCACCCCTCTTCAGCCAGGATAGCTTGATTCCAGTGGCATGGAGAGCACGGGACCCACGTCTGGGCATACCCGTCCCACTCGGGGTGACAAATGCAAAAACAACAGTTGATGGACAGAATGCAGAACAATGTCATACATTCACCCCAGTACAGAGATCTGGGCCTAAATCCATCATTTTTTTGCTCACCATGCCATTCCAGTTTGAACCCAGCCATATGCAAATCAGTCTTGACCCTGTGCCTCATGGGAACAGTCCAGCCCGAACTGCCAAGCCAGGTCCTCCCTGGACTGGAAACAAGCATCCTAGGACCGGTTTCGGGGTTTCACCCCTCTTCAGCCAGGATAGCTTGATTCCAGTGGCATGGAGAGCACGGGACCCACGTCTGGGCATACCCGTCCCACTAGGGGTGACAAATGCAAAAACAACAGTTGATGGACAGAATGCAGAACAATGTCATACATTCACCCCAGTACAGAGATCTGGGCCTAAATCCATCATTTTTTTGCTCACCATGCCATTCCAGTTTGAACCCAGCCATATGCAAATCAGTCTTGACCCTGTGCCTCATGGGAACAGTCCAGCCCGAACTGCCAAGTCAGGTCCTCCCTGGACTGGAAACAAGCATCCTAGGACCGGTTTCGAGGTTTCACCCCTCTTCAGCCAGGATAGCTTGATTCCAGTGGCATGGAGAGCATGGGACCCACGTCTGGGCATACCCGTCCCACTCGGGGTGACAAATGCAAAAACAACAGTTGATGGACAGAATGCAGAACAATGTCATACATTCACCCCAGTACAGAGATCTGGGCCTAAATCCATCATTTTTGCTCACCATGCCATTCCAGTTTGAACCCAGCCATATGCAAATCAGTCTTGACCCTGTGCCTCATGGGAACAGTCCAGCCCGAACTGCCAAGCCAGGTCCTCCCTGGACTGGAAACAAGCATCCTAGGACCGGTTTCGAGGTTTCACCCCTCTTCAGCCAGGATAGCTTGATTCCAGTGGCATGGAGACACGGGACCCACGTCTGGGCATACCCGTCCCACTCGGGGTGACAAATGCAAAAACAACAGTTGATGGACAGAATGCAGAACAATGTCATACATTCACCCCAGTACAGAGATCTGGGCCTAAATCCATCATTTTTTTGCTCACCATGCCATTCCAGTTTGAACCCAGCCATATGCAAATCAGTCTTGACCCTGTGCCTCATGGGAACAGTCCAGCCCGAACTGCCAAGCCAGGTCCTCCCTGGACTGGAAACAAGCATCCTAGGACCGGTTTCGGGGTTTCACCCCTCTTAAGCCAGGATAGCTTGATTCCAGTGGCATGGAGAGCACGGGACCCACGTCTGGGCATACCAGTCCCACTCGGGGTGACAAATGCAAAAACAACAGTTGATGGACAGAATGCAGAACAATGTCATACATTCACCCCAGTACAGAGATCTGGGCCTAAATCCATCATTTTTTTGCTCACCATGCCATTCCAGTTTGAACCCAGCCATATGCAAATCAGTCTTGACCCTGTGCCTCATGGGAACAGTCCAGCCCGAACTGCCAAGCCAGGTCCTCCCTGGACTGGAAACAAGCATCCTAGGACCGGTTTCGGGGTTTCACCCCTCTTCAGCCAGGATAGCTTGATTCCAGTGGCATGGAGAGCACGGGACCCACGTCTGGGCATACCAGTCCCACTCGAGGTGACCAAATGTCAGAAACTGGCAGTTGATGGACAGAATGCTGAACAATGATCATGCATTCAACCCAGTATCAGTTGATCTGGGCCTAAGTGTATCATTTGTTCTGCTCACCATGCCATCTCCCGTTTGAACGCTATTCGCCATAAGTTGGCAGAATCAGGTCTTGACCCTGTGCCTCATGGGAACAGTCTAGCCACTGGATTCAAGCCAGGTCCTGGCTGGACTGGACAGCTAGCATGCCTAGGAACCGGTCTCGAGGTATCGCCCGTCTTCAGTCCAGGGATAGACATTGATTCGCAGTTCGGCATGGACTGTTCCCATGAGGCACATCTGGGTCAGACTCGATTTGCATATCGGGCCATGTCTGAACTGGGGTGGTGGAGTGAGCTAAAGAATGATGATGGATTAAACCCAGATCAGTTGACTGGGGGTGAGTGTTTGATTGGCTCAAGCGTTCCGTCCATCATCCCCTTTTGTATCGCTTTGTTCGCCCCTAAGTTGGCGGGGGTATGCCCAGACGTGGGTCCCTTGCTCACTTTGCCACTGGATTCAAGCAAGCCTGGCTGATGACGGCTGGAATGCCAGAAACCGGTCCTAGGATGCTTGTTTCCGGTCCAGGGAAGACATGGCTTGGCAGTTCGGGCTGGACTGTTCCCATGAGGCACAGGGTCAGACTGATTTGCATATGGCCATGTCTGAACTGGGGTGGTGGAGTGAGCTAAAGAATGATGATGGATTAAACCCAGATCAGTTGACTGGGGGTGAGTGTTTGATTGGCTCAAGCGTTCCGTCCATCATCCCCTTTTGTATCGCTTTGTTCGCCCTAAGTTGGCGGGGGTATGCCCAGACGTGGGTCCCTTGCTCACTTTGCCACTGGATTCAAGCAAGCCTGGCTGATGACGGCTGGAATGCCAGAAACCGGTCCTAGGATGCTTGTTTCCGGTCCAGGGAAGACATGGCTTGGCAGTTCGGGCTGGACTGTTCCCATGAGGCACAGGGTCAGACTGATTTGCATATGGCCATGTCTGAACTGGGGTGGTGGAGTGAGCTAAAGAATGATGATGGATTAAACCCAGATCAGTTGACTGGGGGTGAGTGTTTGATTGGCTCAAGCGTTCCGTCCATCATCCCCTTTTGTATCGCTTTGTTCGCCCTAAGTTGGCGGGGGTATGCCCAGACGTGGGTCCCTTGCTCACTTTGCCACTGGATTCAAGCAAGCCTGGCTGATGACGGCTGGAATGCCAGAAACCGGTCCTAGGATGCTTGTTTCCGGTCCAGGGAAGACATGGCTTGGCAGTTCGGGCTGGACTGTTCCCATGAGGCACAGGGTCAGACTGATTTGCATATGGCCATGTCTGAACTGGGGTGGTGGAGTGAGCTAAAGAATGATGATGGATTAAACCCAGATCAGTTGACTGGGGGTGAGTGTTTGATTGGCTCAAGCGTTCCGTCCATCATCCCCTTTTGTATCGCTTTGTTCGCCCTAAGTTGGCGGGGGTATGCCCAGACGTGGGTCCCTTGCTCACTTTGCCACTGGATTCAAGCAAGCCTGGCTGATGACGGCTGGAATGCCAGAAACCGGTCCTAGGATGCTTGTTTCCGGTCCAGGGAAGACATGGCTTGGCAGTTCGGGCTGGACTGTTCCCATGAGGCACAGGGTCAGACTGATTTGCATATGGCCATGTCTGAACTGGGGTGGTGGAGTGAGCTAAAGAATGATGATGGATTAAACCCAGATCAGTTGACTGGGGGTGAGTGTTTGATTGGCTCAAGCGTTCCGTCCATCATCCCCTTTTGTATCGCTTTGTTCGCCCTAAGTTGGCGGGGGTATGCCCAGACGTGGGTCCCTTGCTCACTTTGCCACTGGATTCAAGCAAGCCTGGCTGATGACGGCTGGAATGCCAGAAACCGGTCCTAGGATGCTTGTTTCCGGTCCAGGGAAGACATGGCTTGGCAGTTCGGGCTGGACTGTTCCCATGAGGCACAGGGTCAGACTGATTTGCATATGGCCATGTCTGAACTGGGGTGGTGGAGTGAGCTAAAGAATGATGATGGATTAAACCCAGATCAGTTGACTGGGGGTGAGTGTTTGATTGGCTCAAGCGTTCCGTCCATCATCCCCTTTTGTATCGCTTTGTTCGCCCTAAGTTGGCGGGGGTATGCCCAGACGTGGGTCCCTTGCTCACTTTGCCACTGGATTCAAGCAAGCCTGGCTGATGACGGCTGGAATGCCAGAAACCGGTCCTAGGATGCTTGTTTCCGGTCCAGGGAAGACATGGCTTGGCAGTTCGGGCTGGACTGTTCCCATGAGGCACAGGGTCAGACTGATTTGCATATGGCCATGTCTGAACTGGGGTGGTGGAGTGAGCTAAAGAATGATGATGGATTAAACCCAGATCAGTTGACTGGGGGTGAGTGTTTGATTGGCTCAAGCGTTCCGTCCATCATCCCCTTTTGTATCGCTTTGTTCGCCCCTAAGTTGGCGGGGGTATGCCCAGACGTGGGTCCCTTGCTCACTTTGCCACTGGATTCAAGCAAGCCTGGCTGATGACGGCTGGAATGCCAGAAACCGGTCCTAGGATGCTTGTTTCCGGTCCAGGGAAGACATGGCTTGGCAGTTCGGGCTGGACTGTTCCCATGAGGCACAGGGTCAGACTGATTTGCATATGGCCATGTCTGAACTGGGGTGGTGGAGTGAGCTAAAGAATGATGATGGATTAAACCCAGATCAGTTGACTGGGGGTGAGTGTTTGATTGGCTCAAGCGTTCCGTCCATCATCCCCTTTTGTATCGCTTTGTTCGCCCTAAGTTGGCGGGGGTATGCCCAGACGTGGGTCCCTTGCTCACTTTGCCACTGGATTCAAGCAAGCCTGGCTGATGACGGCTGGAATGCCAGAAACCGGTCCTAGGATGCTTGTTTCCGGTCCAGGGAAGACATGGCTTGGCAGTTCGGGCTGGACTGTTCCCATGAGGCACAGGGTCAGACTGATTTGCATATGGCCATGTCTGAACTGGGGTGGTGGAGTGAGCTAAAGAATGATGATGGATTAAACCCAGATCAGTTGACTGGGGGTGAGTGTTTGATTGGCTCAGCGTTCCGTCCATCATCCCCTTTTGTATCGCTTTGTTCGCCCTAAGTTGGCGGGGGTATGCCCAGACGTGGGTCCCTTGCTCACTTTGCCACTGGATTCAAGCAAGCCTGGCTGATGACGGCTGGAATGCCAGAAACCGGTCCTAGGATGCTTGTTTCCGGTCCAGGGAAGACATGGCTTGGCAGTTCGGGCTGGACTGTTCCCATGAGGCACAGGGTCAGACTGATTTGCATATGGCCATGTCTGAACTGGGGTGGTGGAGTGAGCTAAAGAATGATGATGGATTAAACCCAGATCAGTTGACTGGGGGTGAGTGTTTGATTGGCTCAAGCGTTCCGTCCATCATCCCCTTTTGTATCGCTTTGTTCGCCCTAAGTTGGCGGGGGTATGCCCAGACGTGGGTCCCTTGCTCACTTTGCCACTGGATTCAAGCAAGCCTGGCTGATGACGGCTGGAATGCCAGAAACCGGTCCTAGGATGCTTGTTTCCGGTCCAGGGAAGACATGGCTTGGCAGTTCGGGCTGGACTGTTCCCATGAGGCACAGGGTCAGACTGATTTGCATATGGCCATGTCTGAACTGGGGTGGTGGAGTGAGCTAAAGAATGATGATGGATTAAACCCAGATCAGTTGACTGGGGGTGAGTGTTTGATTGGCTCAAGCGTTCCGTCCATCATCCCCTTTTGTATCGCTTTGTTCGCCCTAAGTTGGCGGGGGTATGCCCAGACGTGGGTCCCTTGCTTACTTTGCCACTGGATTCAAGCAAGCCTGGCTGATGACGGCTGGAATGCCAGAAACCGGTCCTAGGATGCTTGTTTCCGGTCCAGGGAAGACATGGCTTGGCAGTTCGGGCTGGACTGTTCCCATGAGGCACAGGGTCAGACTGATTTGCATATGGCCATGTCTGAACTGGGGTGGTGGAGTGTGCTAAAGAATGATGATGGATTAAACCCAGATCAGTTGACTGGGGGTGAGTGTTTGATTGGCTCAAGCGTTCCGTCCATCATCCCCTTTTGTATCGCTTTGTTCGCCCTAAGTTGGCGGGGGTATGCCCAGACGTGGGTCCCTTGCTCACTTTGCCACTGGATTCAAGCAAGCCTGGCTGATGACGGCTGGAATGCCAGAAACCGGTCCTAGGATGCTTGTTTCCGGTCCAGGGAAGACATGGCTTGGCAGTTCGGGCTGGACTGTTCCCATGAGGCACAGGGTCAGACTGATTTGCATATGGCCATGTCTGAACTGGGGTGGTGGAGTGAGCTAAAGAATGATGATGGATTATACCCAGATCAGTTGACTGGGGGTGAGTGTTTGATTGGCTCAAGCGTTCCGTCCATCATCCCCTTTTGTATCGCTTTGTTCGCCCTAAGTTGGCGGGGGTATGCCCAGACGTGGGTCCCTTGCTCACTTTGCCACTGGATTCAAGCAAGCCTGGCTGATGACGGCTGGAATGCCAGAAACCGGTCCTAGGATGCTTGTTTCCGGTCCAGGGAAGACATGGCTTGGCAGTTCGGGCTGGACTGTTCCCATGAGGCACAGGGTCAGACTGATTTGCATATGGCCATGTCTGAACTGGGGTGGTGGAGTGAGCTAAAGAATGATGATGGATTAAACCCAGATCAGTTGACTGGGGGTGAGTGTTTGATTGGCTCAAGCGTTCCGTCCATCATCCCCTTTTGTATCGCTTTGTTCGCCCTAAGTTGGCGGGGGTATGCCCAGACGTGGGTCCCTTGCTCACTTTGCCACTGGATTCAAGCAAGCCTGGCTGATGACGGCTGGAATGCCAGAAACCGGTCCTAGGATGCTTGTTTCCGGTCCAGGGAAGACATGGCTTGGCAGTTCGGGCTGGACTGTTCCCATGAGGCACAGGGTCAGACTGATTTGCATATGGCCATGTCTGAACTGGGGTGGTGGAGTGAGCTAAAGAATGATGATGGATTAAACCCAGATCAGTTGACTGGGGGTGAGTGTTTGATTGGCTCAAGCGTTCCGTCCATCATCCCCTTTTGTATCGCTTTGTTCGCCCTAAGTTGGCGGGGGTATGCCCAGACGTGGGTCCCTTGCTCACTTTGCCACTGGATTCAAGCAAGCCTGGCTGATGACGGCTGGAATGCCAGAAACCGGTCCTAGGATGCTTGTTTCCGGTCCAGGGAAGACATGGCTTGGCAGTTCGGGCTGGACTGTTCCCATGAGGCACAGGGTCAGACTGATTTGCATATGGCCATGTCTGAACTGGGGTGGTGGAGTGAGCTAAAGAATGATGATGGATTAAACCCAGATCAGTTGACTGGGGGTGAGTGTTTGATTGGCTCAAGCGTTCCGTCCATCATCCCCTTTTGTATCGCTTTGTTCGCCCTAAGTTGGCGGGGGTATGCCCAGACGTGGGTCCCTTGCTCACTTTGCCACTGGATTCAAGCAAGCCTGGCTGATGACGGCTGGAATGCCAGAAACCGGTCCTAGGATGCTTGTTTCCGGTCCAGGGAAGACATGGCTTGGCAGTTCGGGCTGGACTGTTCCCATGAGGCACAGGGTCAGACTGATTTGCATATGGCCATGTCTGAACTGGGGTGGTGGAGTGAGCTAAAGAATGATGATGGATTAAACCCAGATCAGTTGACTGGGGGTGAGTGTTTGATTGGCTCAAGCGTTCCGTCCATCATCCCCTTTTGTATCGCAATTGGTTGGACAAGCTTTGCATCAGAGTGCTGTTCACACTATCCACCTGATGACAGACATGTGGATCAATTGTCAAGCTACTGATTACATGTGTGTTACTGCACACTGATCTCTTTTGTGGGGGTTAGGCAACAGCTAGCTGCAGGTGTCAGTGCTGAAGGCACTTTTGAGATCGTTCAGTGGCATTCAACAGTAGCCATGATTGCCATGGAGAAATCCCAAGCAGCTGTAAACATCTTGGAAGACGTTAACAGCAGGGTGTTTGAATGGCTGCTGCCCAGAGGTCTCAAAACTGGATTTGCTGCCACAGACTATGGCAATAATATAGCTAAGGCCATGCAGATGGTGGCTATTTCAGGGTCCGGTGTAGGTGCATTGCATCAACCTGATTGTGCAGGACTGTCTCAAAAAAGAAGACATAGTCAGTAACTTATTGACCACCTGCAGAAGATTCTGCACTCATTTCAGTCATTCATTTAAAGTCCGGAAGCAGCTGAGGATCATTCAGCGTGCTAATAGAATACCAGTTAAAGCCCTCATACAGGAGGTTCCAACACATTGGACCTTTTCCTATTACATGTTGCAATGTCTGCTTGAGCAGTACAAACCAATCAATAACTATGTCTTTCAAAGAGGAGGGGATGCAACTGGGAAAAGCATGACAATGGGGATGGACAAATGGGGACTGGTCAAATGTCAGACACAGTTGCTACTTCTTTTGAGGTTTTCACACGGGAAGTCAGCAAGGAGAACAATATGATGGACCAAGCTATTCAGTTGTTGCATTGTCTACAGAACCAGTTCAAAAAGATGTCTGAAAGGTTCGCAGGTGTTAACGAAAACATAGAAGCGCTTGCGCTAGTTGAGAGCTTAATCCTTCACTTGACTGTTAATACAAGGCTGCAAAGACACATCGTGTCACCCAAAGAGCATATTTGTGCCACAATACTTGATCCATGCACTAAAAAATACCGGCCACTTTCATTACTTTTTCAGAAAGGACTGTTTCACAATAAAAGACGTGGATTGTTGAGCAAGCCAGAGACCTGGAAGAAGAACTTCTGGAAATTAGAGTCCCACTCCCAGGCAGACGCTCTGGGTTGCTGCCTTCAACTTCCACAGAAGGCAGTGCTGCTGTCTCACAGCAGCCAACACCAGCAACAACAACAGGAACAGAAAAATTTTGGCCCACCTTTGCATTTGCTTGATTTCAAGTGGCATTGCTTACATCCAGTGCAGAGGCGAAGGCAAAAGAGGTCAAGCAAGTGGCAGCACAAATGACCATTCACAGAATGTTGCAGGACTATCTGGATGGCCCCAGAGCAGTCTATGTGGATAAAAAACCCATTGGTATATTGGTATGGGAAGATGCACTAATGGCCAGAGCTTAGCAGGCTGGCAAAAAAATGATATGGCATGTCCGGTGCCCTGTGTGTCTGCTGAGCATGTGTACAGTGCAGTTGG
This sequence comes from Calotriton arnoldi, assembly GCA_963921515.1. Taxonomy (NCBI): domain Eukaryota; kingdom Metazoa; phylum Chordata; class Amphibia; order Caudata; family Salamandridae; genus Calotriton; species Calotriton arnoldi. The sequence continues at coordinate 944,706 of CAWUFW010003843.1, forward strand.
TGCAGTTGTGACAGTGAGAAGGACCAGTTTCTCACCTCACAACATGGAGAGATTGACCATGATCAAAATGAACCAACACTTCATACCACACAATTGGTGATTGGTTAGACTCAAGTGTGTTAGCTGACCAAATTCTGGGTGAACCACCTGAGTTTAAGGATGAACTCTACTTCCCTAGATGAGTAGGCCACCATAGACTATTTTAATTATTTATTGTCTAACTACTCACCCTCCAAAACAAAGAATATAGTTAGTGGAATATATCATGTTTATGTCTGACTTATGCAGCCCCACCATTTTTATAAAGGACAACAGTGGTTCCTGTGGACTAATAAAATCAATATTGATAATAGTGTGCGAAATCGCAATATGAGGGGCTGGGTTGAGGTCAGAGGAGGAAGAAACCACATATACCGATGTTCCAGTATTTGACAGTTGTATCTTTATATTTCAAACATAAAAAGGAATAAGTACATAGGAAAAATCAAAAAACATATGTGCGTAGTGTCCCAAGTGAACACAGGAACCTAGAACAATAGTGAAAATTGTGACAGTTTTCTTAAGGTTTCCAAATTTCAAAACAAGTCGACCATTATCAAGTATATACAATGTGAACAGCAGCCCTATACAATGATATGCGCTGTGTAATGGTTCGCTTTCTTTTTGTGTCGACGACGTTTCGACCCTTATTAGTTGTGGGGTCTCATCAGGACCTAGAGATGTAGGGACATCTAGGGAGAAAAGGATAAAATAAGCATAAGGCCCATTTACTGGCACCAATGCAACAAATGTGATAAGTTAGGGCAGGAGTGAAAATTACCTCGGAGTTCGATTGCGCAGCCGTGCAAAAGGTGTGTGCCACACGTGGTGAAAGAAAGAGAGAAATACTCACAATGGGACCCAGCCGGGTGCTGATTGTGATGAAAAGAAAAGAAAACGAATAATCAGATTGGGCTAATGACTCGGAGGAGAGCTAGAGTGGGGGATAGCAGTACTGGGGAGGAAACTTACCCCATTGGTGAGTAGTGGAGGCCAGCAATCTGTGGATGTTGGGCCTTGTAGTGTGTTTGATTCAACACTTCCCTGATGGGTGAGGAATTGCTGTAGGACAAGAGGAGCAGTCAGCGCTGTACACAGCCAGAGGTATTTTAACCAATTACTAGGCTCGCTGCGTTAACTGAGTAGCGGTGTGGCGAGCAATGATATGTTCTCATGCCCTTTCGATAGGTACTGTCTTTGACCTATGGGGTTCAAAAATAGCATATGAATGGAGGTGAAATGGCACGAGGCGCGCTTTAAAAAGAGCAATGCGGCAAAACATGCTTTGAAGGGAGCAATGCAGCTAATCCAAAAATTGGCGTATAAATGGAAGGGAAGTGGCACGTGGCGCGCTTTAAAAAGAGCAATGCGGAAAAACAGGCTTTGAAAGGAGCAATGCAGCCACCCAGGCAGACAGATTCTTACCGGATAGGTAGTGGATGGCGAGCGGAGTTGCCACAGTGTTACGATCAACACACTCCTGTAAAAACAGGAAACAGGTTTAGTGTTCCAGTGGCCCCGGGGATAAGGGAAGGAATGCAGAGACCTGGCATAGTCTTACCGGGACAATCATAATAACTCCGTCAGCGGGACGATCCTCCACGTGAAGACCAGAGCAGCGTGAGTCTGATTTGTGTAAAGGTCAGATGACACTGAGCAGCTCAGAGCGTCGGCGTTAAATACTGCCAGAAAACAGATTGACACGCAGGCATCACTTGGGATTCCTGTTTGGCAGTGTCATCCGGTTTTCGGTGTGCATGGGAATAGTGAAGAAAGACCTCAAATTGAGGTGAATGAAAAGGAAGAGAGTGTGTGGCACATTAAGGGCTGCTGGATCAAAGGGTGCAAAAATGACCATTCGAAATGTAGTATTTACGAAAATGGTGATTACTGATTAAAATGAAAAAAGCTACCACAGCAGGGGTAATTTGCATAGAGAAACAACAGACCAGTGGTGCAGAGCATTTCCGTCCTGGGAACATATGTCAACAATGAACAGTGCGAGTGTAACACGGAGCCCACAATATTTCGGTTACATTTGGATCACGCAGGATCTGCATGCATACATTTCAGTTCATGTACATATGTTGAGTTATGTATGGCAATCTGGTTGGCCAAAGTTAGACGTTACTGTTCCTCTTAGAGGGAGAGCGATTACAGAAAGCAGTATATAACTCAGGCATGTCAATTGGATCCTAATATTGCCTTCACATTTAAAAAAAAAAAAACTAGTATGTACAATGCCTACCAATTTAGTGCGGAATACACATGTCTCTCTATGCTCATACCCGGCAAAGCATACTAATATAAGTAATAGTGTGCGCCAATGGTCTAAATGGTGTGTCTGATCCATCATGTCTATTCAGGTTACGAGGACGTGTCTTTCCTATCTGCTCTGGGGACATGTCTATCAATGGGCATCCCCACTACTCTAGTGTGTCAATGTAGTGACGAAGCCTCGCCACTCATCAGCAGAGTTGAGCCCTTCCTCTATGAAGTTAATTCTGTCTATCCAGCGGCATTCGAGTTGCTGCAGGATTTGTGAAATGTCACCTCCCCGCTCAGGGATGATGGCGATATCAATTACTTGCCATTTCATATCATCTGCAGTGTGGTTCTTGTCATTGTAATGCGATACTAGGGGAGAATTAGTAACTGATCTGCGTATCCGGCTGCGATGTTGGCCAATGCATGCTTTTACTGGTTGTTGGGTTTGTCCAACATAGGGGAGTCCGCAAGGGCACCATATGCAATACACAACCTTTTGTGTGTTACAGTTGGAAAAGAATTCCAATGTGTGCTTGGCATTAGCATGCTCAAACGTATTGGTGTTGAATGTAAAAGTGCATGAAACGCAATTCCCACATTTGTGGTGCCCTTTAATCTAAGGTAGACCCCATATTGATTGTAGTGTGTCAGTTCTGCGTGATGTTGTCTCAGTGGATGACCGAACCAGGTGGTCCTTAATGTTTTTACCCCGTTTGAAGGCAAACATGGGGGTGTCAATCTCAGGGTCGATACTCTGAATTATGTCCCAGTTCTTCGTTATTAGGTTACGGACTTTGTTGGTGTGTGTCCCAAAAGTGGTGACACAAACGAGTTTATCTAGTGAAGATTTTCCCTTGCTTTTTAGGAGCTCCTCTCTTGGACAAAACCAAGCACGCTTCATAGACTTCCTCACTAATCTGTTAGGATATCCTCTGGAGACAAGTTTGACTTTGAGTATTTCTGCCTCCCTCATATAGTCTTCTTTATGTGTACAGTTTCTACGTAAGCGTAAAAATTGCCCAAAGGGTAATCCATCCCGTAGAGCACGGGGGTGGTGGCTTTTATAAGAAAGGAGGGTATTCCTTTCAGTGGGTTTTCTGTGTAACGATGTATATAAGGTTCCGTTGTTATGGTTAATGTTTAGGTCGAGGAAAGATATGGAAGACTTGTGGACAGTGGATGTGAAGGTCAGATGGGTCTGAATGTTGTTGAGGTACATTACAAAGTTGTTGAAGTCTGTCTCGCTACCTGACCAGATAAGGAAGGTGTCATCTATGTACTGCTTCCAGCATTTAATGCTGGAGCGGTACACATTGGTGTTCTTTAGAGCAAATTTCTGTTCTAAGTGGTCCATATAGATATTAGCCAAATTCGGTGCAAAAACAGCTCCCATACTAGTGCCGGAGCACTGTTGGTAAAAATTACCCCCTGACACAAAATAGTTGGTTTGTAAAGCAATACGGAGTAATGTTATGATGAGGCTGGTGGGTACCTGAATCGGCCGGGGTCTTGTCTCTAGTAATTTTTCTATAACCTGAATGCTCTCCTTTTGGGGTATGTTGGTATAGAGCGAGGAGATATTTAAGGTGGCTAACCAATCTGTCTCTATATTGAAAGGCATGCCATCCACCAGATCTGATTATTCGTTTTCTTTTCTTTTCATCACAATCAGCACCCGGCTGGGTCCCATTGTGAGTATTTCTCTCTTTCTTTCACCACGTGTGGCACACACCTTTTGCACGGCTGCGCAATCGAACTCCGAGGTAATTTTTACTCCTACCCTACCTTCTCACATTTGTCGCATTGGTGCCAGTAAATGGGCCTTATGCTTATTTTATCCTTTTCTCCCTAGATGTCCCTACATCTCTAGGTCCTGATGAGACCCCACAACTAATAGAGGGTCGAAACGTCGTCGACACAAAAAGAAAGCGAACCATTACACAGCGCATATCATTGTATAGGGCTGCTGTTCACATTGTATATACTTGATAATGGTCGACTTGATTTGAGATTTGGAAACCTTAAGAAAACTGTCACAATTTTCACTATTGTTCTAGGTTCCTGTGTTCACTTGGGACACTACGCACATATGTTTTTTGATTTTTCCTATGTACTTATTCCTTTTTATGTTTGAAATATAAAGATACAACTGTCAAATACTGGAACATCGGTATATGTGGTTTCTTCCTCCTCTGACCTCAATCCAGCCCCTCATATTGCGATTTCGCACACTATTATCAATATTGATTTTATTAGTCCACAGGAACCACTGTTGTCCTTTATAAATACTTACCCTGGTTCCTTAGTGAGTAGGGTCCCCCTGTTCTGTTTCCCACCATTTTTAGGCACATTTATGGCCGGATTGGAGTTGGACTAGTGTACAGTGAAGAAGCCTCCCAAGTCCCTCCAAGGACATTGGAAACAACGCCTGCCCCCATCTCATGCCTTTCCTTCTTTTTATCATACCCTAGCAGGGCTGTCCCAGTAAAGATCATTTGATTTACAGGACTGCCAATGTGTTGCTTGCATCAAAGAAGAGATACAATTGTGTGCCATCATGCTTGGATTGGAACAGGTAACTAACTATTGCACCAATAGGTGTTATATTGTTGAGTGATTGTGAGTGATGACTGATGATTCACATGGTGGTAGTGGCAGACAGCGAGGGAGTGTGTTCAACTAATGTAATTTGTACACTTGATTTCAATGCTTCTCAATGTTTGGTGCCAGATGGGTGATAATTATTTATGAAGGTGATTGGCCCTTTCACACTTAGCGAGATTTTCTTGTAGGGTCCACTCTTTTTTTTAATCGTTTTTCAGAAACCAGACCAGTCAGTTTAATTAAGAAACACAAATCTAAACAAAATACTCAAATTATTTTTCTCTTCTTCTTCATTAACAGCAGTGCACTACAGGTCTATCTCTCTCATTTGGGTCAGGATGGAGTTGGGCAAATTGGTTACTCAGAGTCAGGAGGAGGAGGCTGGAAGAACTCGGCACGGGACTTCCTCAACAGCCAGAGTAAGGAAGTTATCAACTCCAAAGGGAAACCAACATGACGATGACTCTGAGGCCTACTCAGCTGTGTGGACTGGAGGGAGGTGCGTTGATTTGGAAAATGCTGCTGAGTGTGTGTGCTTGCTCAAATGTTAAACTCCTCTTAAGTGGTTGTGGTCGGGGAGGCACTGTTGTAACTGGAGACAGACATGTGATGCATCATGCCACATCATCATCACATGATGCACGCGCTCGGCTAAATGTTATGAAAACAGTTGTGAGATTGATCAGCCCGGTGCATGCAGCTACTTGTCCATGATTGTTTTCAGATAATTGCACCAGAGTCGTAAAAAGAATGATTCCAGCAGCCTATGCTCTTGCTCTGCCTCTGAAGCTTACCTTCTGTCTTTCTCCTTGACTCTACAATATCATTTCTGTTTTACAATCCACAGGCCTTCTCTTCTCCTGCACGAAAGGTGAAAGCTCCATAACACTCCTGCTTACTTTATCGGGCTGGTTCAGCCAGGCAACAAAGACGAACATTCTGAGAAAAATGCAGATGTACCGCCCAATTTGGCATTTACAGTAATATTTTTCATTTAACACTCCTAGTAATTTTTTAGAACTGTGTTGGTTCACTCCTCCATAATTTGTATTTTTCAAACCTAGATGAAAGAACATTTAGATATAACTGAGGTCTCTGGTGCTGAAGGACTGTTGTAATGCATTTAACTGATCTGTGTCATTCCTTCATTTCCTTCCACAACAGATTTGATGATGATGATTTGCTGCTCATCCCCTTTATGAATATTGTTGTTGTGCAGTTTGTCTCTGTCACACCTTTCCCAAACACCCCTTTTCCATCTATTCATCAAACCCCTAACCCTCTTCCCCCAGGCTGTGTGATTTATTGAGGTGTGACTTAATTTAAACCATAAATGGATCACACACTTGGTGGGGAGGATGTGGTGAAAGTAACACCAACTCACTTCAGAATCTTCTATTACCTGAGCAATAGCCCACACAAGCCCCACTTACCCACCCACGCATAAATGGGATGCTTAATTTAGATATAAATATAACATTATTGGTCAACATAATCATTCAGTCCTTGTAAAAGCTTAACTTTGTACACTCCTGAGTCCTGACCCTGATTCCACTTCTACTGACTCAAGGATTTTGTAAGTTTAGTTTTAATTAAATACTAGCTCCCCATTGCTCAGAAGAAGTTACTATTGCTAGGTTTTATTATAATATCAGGTCTTCTTTGTTGTGTCATGGTGATAGTCTGGTCTCAGTCTTTCTAAAGTTATGACATAAATATATAACCCACTAACTCTGTATTTTCTTTCAATCTAGTTGACTGTGATGAGTAATCCTTTGATTAATCACACAGTTGAAGTTCACCTAGGTGGGGGTGAGAGTGGGACCTCGCTTGTGTTGCCTTCCCTGTTAGCACGTTAGACTTCTACTACTACCACCACCATTAAGAAGGCACCTTGGGTACCCTGCAGTAAGGTTTTGGAAGATTGAGAGAGGTAGTAGCCATCACTTAATCTATTCAGGTATGAGAACTATGGAGTGAAGTAAACTGGTTTAGTTAGTAACTAACTTCTACTGAAGATGTTGTTTTTCTAGGTTGTTGTAGGCAATATAGGCATAACCAATGGCAACTCTTCCCCCGCAGTGGTCACTATAGTTACAGAGGGTAGTAGGACAAGGATATAACTATCTGGTATACACTTTTATAAGCAGCTTTAAAAAAACAGACTGCGCTAAAAGGCAGCAGTGCAAAGTAAAACTCAAAAAAGATTTGAGGCATAAAGTAAAATAATAATTTCCCTTTAATTCTTTTTAACAATAAAACCCATCCTCTCCACCCACAACAGGCCTGCCACTCTCCCCAAACATCAGCCCATCCCCAACCAATGTCTAAAAAAATAATGTCCAATTCACACCCTCCTCACCCACAACAAAAGTCCCTCCCACCAAAGCAAAAAATAAACAAGCATTTGCAATGCAATAGGTCTCGCATTTGTCAGAGTTAGAGCTATTGGCTTTGTAATTGACAATGTCTTTTATATATGTGTTTTGGTTTGGAGTGTAGTGGATGTATGAACAGAGACACAACTGCAGCACTTCCTAGAGGACATAGAATGAGGAATTACCACTGGGACCAGAGAAGCGGCTAGCAGCACTGCCTAGAGGACTAAGAATGAGGAATTATCACTGGGACCAGAGAAGCAGCTAGCAGCAGTATCTAGAGGACTAAGAATGAGGCATTACCATTGTGACCAGAGACACAGCTGCAGCACTCCCTAGAGGACTTAAAAAGAAGACTTACCACTGGGACCAGCAAAGCAGCGCCAGCATTGTCTAGAAGACCTAGAATGAAGAATTACCACTGGGACCAGAGAAGCAGCTGCAGCACTGTCTAGAAGACTTAGAATGAGGAAATACCACTGGGACCAGAGAAGCAGCTAGCAGCACTTGCTAGAGGATTAAGAATGAGGAATTACCACCGGGAACTGATACGCAGCTGCAGCACTGCCTAGAGGACTTAGAGCGAAGCATTACCACTGTGACCAGAGGAACAGCTGCTGCACGGCATAGAGGACTTAGAATGAGGAATTACTGACAGGACCAGAGTAGCAGCTAGCAGCATTGCTTAGAGGACTTAGAATGAGGAATTACTGTCAGGGCCAGAGAAGCAGCTAGCAGCACTGCCTAGAGGAATAAGAATGAGGAATTACTACTGGGACCAGAGAAGCAGCTGCAGCACTGTCTAGAAGACTTAGAATGAGGAATTACAATTGGGACCTGAGAATCATCTGAAGCACTGTTTAGAAGATAAGAATGAGGAATTACCACTGGGACCAGATAAGCAGCTGCAGCACTGTCTAGAGGACTAAGAGTGAGGAATTACCACTGGGACCAGAGAAGCACCAGCAGCACTGTCTAGAGGACTAAGAATGAGGAATTACCAGTGGGACCAGAGAAGCAGCTAGCAGCACTGGCTAGAGGACTAGGAATAAGGAATTAACACTGGAAACAGATATACAGCTGCACACTGTTTAGAGGACTAAGAAAGTGGAATTACCACTGGTAACAGAGACACTGCTGCCACATTTGTGATCAGATAAAGAACAAGATATACAGCCCTGTTAACAGAAATGGAGCAACAGAGCTCCAAGTGAGTGAAACATAATTAATGCTAAAAACGAAAGATTGGGTGAAATGGAGCGAGCAAGTAAAGTCAAATTTCTAACATTTTAACTTTGTGACTGCTCAATTCGATCTTTAGTGGCCCAGACTCTGTAGATCATAAGTGAAAGCTAAGGTGCAAAGGGGAGAACACACGGGGAAATGGTGGGTGGGAGGGGAAAGCAGTAACACTGGTCAGCTGCTCGCATTTGCAATCGGAAAAATAGTGCACGAAACGAACTGAAAGGGACAGAAGTGAGAAGATCCCTTAACAGGGCCAGTCGCTATGGGAGGGAACAACAGACCAAAAGGAGGGACAAATGAGCACAATTTACCATTCAAAAGTTAGGAATTTAGAAAAGCATCTGGAACAACCAATGGCAAGCGAGGGGCCAGCTTTAAGCCTACCTACTGAATACACCATGCCTCCCAGAGCAGCGCATGCACGCTGCTAGGTTCAACCTAAAAAGGGCATTAGTGGGCATCAACTTAGGAGCGAAGGTTTGCCATCTCCTGGCGAAGGCTTGTCACCTCCTGGCAAATCAGTGCTAGCTCCCAAACCATGTGTGGTTGGATGCGGTCTCGGTAGAAGGGTGGTCAGTAATGGTGGATCGGGATGAGGAACCCAGCTGCCAGCAGTGCTGCCGATGTCGTGGCCGGGATGGAGGCACTGGCGGCTGGCTAGAGGAACTGGTCCCCAGGGCAGTGGCAGATGCCTCTACCTCCTCCTCCTGCACAGCCACCAGCCGGTGATATTCAGCCTGGTGGACCACCAGGAGTAGCTATATCAAGAAAGAAAAAAAAGAAAAAAGACAAATTGTAAATAATGCTCTGTGCAAACACTTGTTTATATTGTGGCACAGTAGCAGTACATTGCTGGTCCCTTAAGGCAATTTGAATTTTTGATGTGGTTAGTTATCTGGCCAAGTTTTCCCCACACATGCCTCACATAAAGGAAGCACTGACTGGCTCCAAGGAATTAGGCCAGAATAATATTCCACCAGATTAAAACTAAGTGATTTTTTTTCTTTTAATAGATTTCCTTGTAAAAAAAACTAAACTAACACTTTGTATGTAAAAAAAACTGAAAAGAACAATAATTTACCTCTCAATAATGAGTAATGCATTGTGCACTATGCAGCGCAAGTATTTTTCTTATTGTGCTAAATTAATGGAGGCATGCTAGTGCGTCGGGTCTTTTCTACTCTCTGCAGTCTGCAGCTGGGGCAGCTGTAATGGACAATTTATTATCTTACTTTAATTCCAGTGGCCCTGCTATTCTCTGACTGCCTTTCAATTCTACCCTTACTCCAAAGAGGCAGATGAATAATAATAATATGCCACATACGTCAGATATAAAACGAGGATATCCTGTCTGCCATAAGTAGACAGTGGGAAAACGATGCACTACAGTAAAGGAAAGGAAAGGGATATAGCTTTTATTTGGCATGTTTGCCACAGAGTATTCTGTCTACCAAACTCTAATTCAGGCACCTAGGCAATTGCGATTCCCTAACTGCATTCGTAAAATAGGTAATCGCAAAAATTGCGATTACCTATTTTGCGAATGCGTTTGGGGTTGATACATCCCAAAAGGCTATTTACTGGTCGCAAAGGGGCCGATTCTGTGAATCGGCCCGTTTGCGACCGGTAAATAGCTTGATGCATGTGCCCCTATGTGTACTGCTGTGAAAACACTGGAAAAGAACTCAATGTGCACAGAACCCATGAATTGAAATCAGATGATTATATATTTCTTCAAAATCCAAAATTGTCCTCAAGTACGCAGGGAGGGGTAATATGTGTCTGGCAAAAAGGTCAAGTTACAGCTCAATGTCTGACACCCTGTGTGCGCTTCAATGCACCATTAATTTCCCCCTCCATGCCATTATCGCTCAATAGCAAATCAAGATCACTTAAGAGTGTGTCTTTCCCAGATGGCACTTGGGGGATCTCATCACTGCGCCAGTTTATAGGAGTGGACAGTCGAATTTTGTCTCAAGCCTGCGTGACATTTAATAAAACCGCAACATGAATAAACAATCGCCTTGTACTGTCATTATAATTTTATTGGATGTAGGAGAAGCAATTTTCTGATGGTATTATCTCAAAACGATATTTTCCTGGCCATGGAGTCCCAAGGGCTCGAGAAAATATGGCATTAATTAGGTCTCTCCACTGCTACCAGATCAGCTCAACACACATTCCTGTCTGCAACCAGGGTCGTAATACCGGCTCTACAATTTGCAGCGTGCAGAGGAGGAAGGGACATTAGGATACTAATATGATCAAACTGGAGCAGAACAAAACATGAATATGCAAGCGCACGCTTGTAAAAGAAGAGCACAGAAGCACTCAAACACAGGCAGTATGAGATATCATCCATTGTCCAAGAGTGCTGCAAAACCTGTGCTTAATTTGAGCCAGTATTTGCCGCAAAAAAGGTACCAACAGGAATTGTCAACCCTAATAAATGTTTCATGCAGCCTCGTTTTTAGCAATATAAAACACAGCTGGTTTTAACAAATGCATAACAATATGCACGCATTAAGATTGAAATTACAGGTGCAATTGCAAAAGATAGAGCAATCTGGCATTACTATGCATGTTGCGCAAGAGAAGAAAGCAGTAACAGTGCTACATGTGGACTGCTTACTTGCACAATCACAACATTTCTCAGCTCTGTCTGAACATAACCCCTCAAGCAGGGAAGCTAAAGAGCAACAAATGAGCAGACCATCAAAAACACTGGCCGCCCGCAGTCGAACCGTGCTCACGGCATCTCCTGGATTGAAGCCCTGCTTCCTGCATGCAAAGATGTACCCGCGAGGTTACAGGTTCTGGTGACTGCGACCAGCCAACGTGCTATTATTATGCACAAAACGAAGCACAAAGTGCTTTACTCTCTCGGGTATCATTAACTTAAGAGGACACGTGCATAGCTGCATACATTCCACCTATGCATCCACATAAACGAGATTAGTAAGCAAACTGTTTAGCCCCTGCCCTTTCACACTTAAGACTTAACCCGTTCTCATCTAGGAACCCCCAGCTTCCCCCTCACTGTTTCACTTTCCCTCTGTAGACACTGGAGAGTGTGACCGAACCATGACTCTGAGCACAGCTATCAGAGCGCGTAGGGGAAAAAGGAGGTAGTGAGAGCGGGGGCAGAGTTGTGCATAATGCTATTCTTTTTCAAAGTGGTGAGGCCTTGAACTGAAAAATGATAAGCTTGGCAACAGTGTACGCCTGCCCACGGGTTAAGTCAAGGGCAGTGGGTAAACAGTTTGCTTAGAAGGAGACCTGCAACTCTTTACTTACCACAACTAAAATTACGGAAATATTTGCTGAGGTAGCTCTGCTTCAAGAGGATGGGAGAGCAGCGAGCTTGGCAGTTATAATTCTGCCAGCGGAGCGGAGCAGAGCAGAGAAATTTATTAATAATTCTGCGTTACAAGAGTAACCAGGAAATACTTAATTCCTCCAATTCCGCAGGCAGAATTAAACATTCCGCCCACCCCTAATATAGACATAAATGATAAATCTATTGGCCTAAAAATGTGGCACATTCCAATAATGGATTTTTCAATTTTATTTGTAGGCTGAGACAGAACTTAGGAAAGAAAAAAGGAGTAGAGTACTAGTAGGAGGTGACTGAGTGGGAACTGGGAAACACCCTGTTTTCAGTTTGTAATGCATTCAAAACTTCATAAATGCCACATTAATGGAATCAGAAACACATTGCATTGCCAACAACGGCAGTGCTATATTGAAACATTCTGCAGTTAGGTCATGGCCCGGGTCATGGCTCGGGTGGTGAAATGCCCTGGTTAGAGAGGTGATAGGTGGGATATTTGCCTCACGTAACAAATACAGTGAGTATTCTTAATTTGTCAATAAGCAAGCATTGTGACTTATCACCAACCATCCCTGCTGACACTAGTGCTGAAGATGGTGCCATCTTAAATCGCCTAGCTGTGAAGGACCTAGTGAGGTTGCAGTCATGGCCCCATGCAGTCCAACAGCCACTACTACAGGAGCAGAACCTCTGAACTTGCCCACTCGCACCACTAAGAGGTTCAGTGACTCAGGCTGAACTTCTATGCATAGGGAGGCCCAGTGACTCAAGCAGAGCCGAAGGCATTGTGACTCTGGCAGCGCTCCTATGAAAAGGGAGACCTTGTGACTTAGAGAGAAACCATATAGACAGTGATGCATGGTGACCCGGGTATAGGTATTATGGTCAGAGTGGTCCAGTGATTCAGGCAGAGCTTCTAAGGTCAGTGAAGGCTGATGTCTCAGGCAGAGCTCCTATGGACAGATAGACTTAGTAACAAAGGCTGTGAACCTGGCAACTCAGGCAGAGTTCCGATGGACTATGAGGCATGGTGACTCAGGCAGAGCTCCTACCGACAGAAACACCCATGTGACTCAGGCAGACATCCTGAAAAAAGGGAGGCCTGGTCACTGGGAGTCTCTCAGGATGGCTGGCCTAGGGCAGACATCCACTCCCAGTTTGAATCAGTGCCTTCAAAAGAGGAGGTGGCTATGTTCTCAGCATCATACATAGAAGCATCAGGGCTGCCCTGTATTCCTTGGAACCTGCACACTAAATGGTGAAGCAAATTCAGGTTTTGAAAGGATATTGTTCAAAGTGTACATGTATACATTTTAGACATCTAATGTAAAACCAAAACATAATCAAGCCTACAGAGACATTTTCATGCCTAAAGACAGCATAACGGTATGTCAAGATACATTTGAATACGAGACTTGAAACACCCAACTACAAAATGGTCTGGCTTTGCAAAGATTGCCAGGTAGAGCTGGGGTCTGCAAAGACCTTGCGTGCCATACTTCTAGGCATGTGTTATTTAAGGGCTGCTGGCTATGACTGTCTTGCTTTTGTCACAAAGCATCCTTATTTATTTGCTCCCATTTTCCACTGCCGGCTCTCTGCATTTCATTTTCACTCATGACCAGAACCTAGCAATTATCTGATTTTGCAGCGGCATCGATTTTCACATTATTATGGATTTGCCACAGAATCCAACATCTGATTGCTGTATTTTGGTGTTAAACTGACATTAATGAGATGAAACCTCTGCCCACACAGTGTTAACATGTGTAAACATGACAAAATAGCAAAGTAACACTGCTCCAAAATGTGTTGCATTATGTTGCATAATTTGACTTTTCTTCATGCATAATTTAGTCAAACTGCCTCATAATTTGGTCCTCTCCTTCCGCATAATTGCAGTTGCTCATGACTTATTAAACTTGTCCTTGTGCTCCAGCTACTTGAGTCAAACTGTTTCACACCTTTAGGTATGTACCTACAGCTAGATCTCTGGTGATGACCCTACTTAGGTTCTGTTTGAATTGTCAAGGAAAGCCACCAAAAAACTCACATTTTCCGCTTCACGAATAGAGTTGTTTTAAAAACATGCCAGTTGGTCGTTCAGCTTCTTGCTATTTCAGATTTATCAGTCAGACAAAGATTTTGTGGACATGCTGCCCCCCTAAAAACTTACACCTAGTGGCATAGGAAATTCTCTGGTTCACCCCCAAAATTAAAGGTTTAAATGGGAAATATCCCCATAGACAAGCATAGAAACTTCAGCTTCATCATGATGAGAGTAAAATAAATAAATTTTCAACAAATCTGAAATAAGAGTTTTGAATAATTTTACAGCCTTACCGCCTAAACACGAATCCACTTAATGTGACATCATAAGACATTTGAAACAAGATGGCGTCAAGACCCAGCTGAAGCCTAGTTAGCATAAACCCGGAAAATGCACTTTTAAAGGTCATAGCAAAATTGTTTCCAAAGCAATAACATAAAGCAGTAGAAAAGTGAATTCAAGTGTATATTAATATTATGCACAGTATTAATAATTCACAAATCTGATTAATGCACAACAGCTTCTTTAGTTGCACTAGTCACTTTAGTGTTGGTGATTCATTGTTTAAGGTGAGGTGACTACTATTCTGCTCCTGTACATAAAACACGGCCCAACAAACGACCAGGGACTCATAGGAGGACAAAGGACCCATTAGTGCTTTATTTGTGCTGATGTTTGTAGGTCATGGACACTGGCATTGGGGCTTATTTTTCATCATCAGATTTTGACCCAGAGCAAGACAGAGAAAGAGACCTAAAGAAGGAAGAGAACTATAGAAAACAGCCACAAATGGAAAAAGCAGCGAAGAAAAAGAATCTATAAGACTAGTATAAAGAGACAGAAAGTGTAGGGTGGTGAAATATGAGGGCATAGGTGGAATCCCGATGAGTCAGCCTTGGTACAGGGCACCTCTGGGATTCAGCAGTCCTGGTGACTGGCTACTAAGAACATCTTTGGGTCCCTTCACATACTTTGTAACAAATTGAGCAGTGGCACCTAGAACCTTATTCAATGCCATGTTTTTTCCTGAAAAATATCTCATGGTTTATAATCCAGTTTTGAAAGGACCACATCTGGTGACAAATATTTATCAGAAAACTCGAGGTGAAAGAATGCTCTGGATAAAAACAATTGCAGAAAAAACTAATACAAAAGGTATACGCACGGGATAAGGGTGAGGACATTGATTATAGCTAATGTAAATAGTATGGAATGGCCAAGGTTAAACTGGAAAGCGTTAGTTTGAGGGAAGGAGAGTGGAAGTGGCTACTGTAAAAAAAAACATGACCTGAAAAAAGCACATACAGCCTTTGAATTTACCTTCCACTACTTTAAAAATGTACTAGGCAAGTCTTTGTTTTTCATAATTAATTTTCTGCGATCGTGACATCATAACCCTGTAAAGAAAAGGTCTGACTGTTATCCTACTCAATGGTACTTGTTTTGTTACCTTAGAAAGATGAACAACTTTGTGCATCAAACCTGTGACTTTCAGTCTGTACACATATCTCAATGTTGCATGCATGAGTCAACTGAGCCACCTTACAGTTCACAATACACTCTACAACAACGTTCCTATGTGCTTGTTTGCTGCACAGGCACAGAACATCACTTGCAACCCCTTGTTTACCTCTCTCCGTCTTGTGGTTCCCCTGTATTAACTCTTGATAAGGTTCAGGATTACCTTCAAGATTACGATTGTGGTGCTACTATAGGTTTCAGCCAAAGGCCACATCAGGGGAGCAGCACGCAATATTATGCTGGCCGCATTGTGACAGTTACCCTATTCGCAGAATCTTGTTTTTTTTAGGTCGAGCCTAGGCAGCGCATGCACTGTTTCGAGGCATGTTGTATTCAGGTTGTGAGCTTTTACTCCGCCCATGCTTTCTGATTTGCTACTTCCATTGTTTAATAAATTATCTTGTTTTCTAATGGTTTGTTGACCCTCCTTGTCCCTCCTTTCTCTGTTTAGTTTTCTCCCACGGAGCAGCGCCTAACCTCTCAGTATCTTTCCACTGGAGAGCTTATCTGTTAGTTCCGGGGCACTCTTTTGTTAGTTTCACTCTAGAGACCGTATGTGCTTTTGTTCAGCTTCATCCGATGAGCGCACACTCAGTAGTCCCCCTGGGGCACAAGCAGGGACTGATTAGAGTGCTCCTGTATCAAAACGCACTCTATGAACACCCTCCTGCCCCATATATACATTGGCAACCCCTTCTGTGTGACCTCTCCATACCTTCCCTCATTATCATGCCCTTCTACACATTTGACCTATGCATGCTCAGGCTCCACACTCCATGTTTCAGCACAACGCCCACTTTCATGTTTGATTAGTCTAATCTTGTTATTTTTTCAGCAGGGCGCCCGCTTCACGGATGCCGCGATTCATGTTTCAGCTACGCGGGGTGAGTCAGTTTTGCATAGAGATGGCGACAGCCCTAAGTAAAGATGGCGATGTTTGTTGGCTCATGCACACAGCGCTGTCAGTCAATGTGTCTGCCGAGAAGAAGGCACTTGCGAGTATTGTGAGAGGTACCAGGAGTTGGGGGCTTCATCATGAGCCATTGAGACCCCTGGAGAGTACTACTGTACACACTGTAATTATTCTGACATGTCTCTGCCTCACAGGGTGAGTCAGCATTGCATGGAGATGGCGACTGTCCTGTCATGCTATGCAGCTTTTTATTTTTTTCCCGTTGTCTCCTGTTCTGCTGTACACCGCTTCTCGTTTCTATCTTGACTGAACTGTCAACTTGTACTTCCTGGATAGCCATCAGTTGTCACAAATGCTGACCCGCTAGCCCTCCCGGGCCACTCTATCCCCTTTTCCCTTCTACGCCCTCCCCTTGTGTCTTTCCTAAACTAATGGAATTCTGGAATAACTGAGGACAAACGCCCACTGGAGGCAGCAGCCGCATAGGACGGCTTACTCTCAAATAGTGTGATCCTCTGTCAGTGATGTGAACGACACGTGGTTGTGACCCTCTGTAGTTTCGTTTTGTGTTGATGGTAGTCTGGCTGAAGCTATAGATGCTATAGATGTAGGTTTATCAGTCTAATTCCATCACAGGGCAGCAGAAAGAGGAAGAGAACCTGATGAAGCAGATGAGCACCTTAGACCTCATAGCCGCATACTTGCCAAGTGGTCCAATTTCATGTGTGTCACATTCACCCAGCCCAGTGAACCACACTCTGAATGCTGGGCTAGTAAACCAGTGTCCAGATGTAAAGAACCTTGGTGGTTGTAATGTCTCGACTGGTTGAATGTATTACACTTGACGTGGGGTGTCACTTGCCAACTATGTAACTTGTGCTTTCAAGGAAATTGATTTGCCTGAAGGGCTGTAATTTCCAAGGATCGTATGGTCCAGTTATTCATTTAGATTTTACCACCCCTAACGAGGCATTGCATTGCTTTGTGGACTGGTTGGACACTACTCTGTGGGAGTCCAGTGTTTATTCAAATACAAGGGTTGCAGTTAGTCATGCTATTCTCATTTGGTGCTAACCAATTTGAAATAATGTTCGCTTGCACATTAGTACCAGATCGTGTGGAGTCCATATGAATGCTAATTTAATGCACTCAACTTAGTAGGGTGCTTCTCACTATTAACAATATTGCTGTGCATATGGAAAATAGATTTGTCAAACTGCATTCATAGATATGGATATTATATAATTATGCGATTTGTGTACAGTTTGCATTCCATTATTTTGGGATATAACTTGTAATTTCAGATAAAAAAAGGTGCAGTTTCAGTTTAGTGTGTATGGACATTTAATGCTGTATTGCCCTTCTCCAAGGTCACTCTATATATATTTTTTGCCTTTTGGCCCGAACACACACCACACCACAGAAGTCCACATCATGCCACAAAATTCAACAGCACACCACATAATTAAACTCCACTATATACCACTCCACAACAAAAAAATACCATTCCACATAATTACACTCATAACACACAATCCCACTCCACATAATTCCAGTTCACTCAATACCACATAATTATTAACCACATATTTTCACATATTTCCACTGAACGCCATGCCACATAATTCCACTAAACAAATCCACGCCACACCACACAATTCTACAACTAACAATTCCAATCGAACCCACATATTTCCACTACACACCACATACATACACTCCATAACACATGGGTATAAGACATTGTCATTTACAATACCAAGAGCTCTAACTCAAGTAAATGCGAGACCTTTTGCATTCACAATGCTTGTTAGTCACATTTACTATCCTATCCTGCTGGGTAGACGAGGAAACGTCTGTGAGTCACACAGGGTGAAAGCGGGAGCCGAAACCCTCTTAGTTGTGGGTCCTCACTTAACCACTATTCAACCACCAGAGGCCACTGCTTGACTGAGGGTGAGAGGCATATTCTTTCCTGCTGCAACAGGGACACAAGAGAGGTGCTACCCATATTTGTGCAGTGCTGATTTATTATGATAAGATAAACGGGGGCAAAATCCTACTGAAGTATTAGTTTTGATATTTGCCATAGGTATTCAAATACGGGATACTTGTTAGTGAAGATCCATCAGATAAGAGCTTCAGGCAGTGATGCGTATCAAAGCATCATGACTTCGAGCTTGTCAAGGAAATAGCGGTTCTAGTTATATTCTTCTGTCAGCACTAGTCACTGTGTCAGCTCCAAGTCCCCTGAAGATTTCTTAGCTGTGGCTCTTCTTAAAATGGGCTATGCTTTAATGTTTGTTTTTACCCATATGGGGAAAATAATTGTTTATACACCTGTAACATTTGGGGTAGTCAAAGAGGAACATAAAGACCGGGGCTCACATGGGAAGGCATGGTGTATGTACTTTAGGTACAAGGGGGGGTTTGACGAAAGTATTATTTCTGGTACATAACCTCTCATGCATCTCGTACCAAGGATCAGTTTTCTCTGGCCTTTTCGTGGGGACATGGTGTTACTGGCCATTATCCTGTGTGGATACTGTTGTTTACGTCTAGTGACCCATGGCCATAATACCTTTGCACTATAATTGGATAAATAGTTATCTTTTTTGTGACTTAACTCTATCAAGGTAAGTGGAGAGATCAGTTAACAATGGGATTCAGAAAAGCAAACGTTGCTAGTGCCTTCTGAGGATGCAATACAACCCCAACAAATATTTAGCTCCTACACACTAGGCACTAGATTCACTATAACAATCTTATCCAAAGGGGCAATGTTTGGGTCACCACAAGGATCATCTTGGCCTCTGGTATTTTGCAATAGCTTTTCTCTTGTAGGTTCAGGTTTGTATAAGTGATACTGATGTTGGGACTCTGGTTTCAAACTTGGCATGGAGTCAATCTAGATGGGGGGCGTGGCTTGCCTGGGGAGCATGGCGGACGCGTGAGCGAGGACCTCCCCATCAGCCGTACATTTCTCCTAGAAATCCGATGCCCGGGGCTGCTTTCTGATGCCCTGTTGCTGCCTGCTAGCTTACGGAGCGCTGGAGAGCAGTCGGACCGAATTGGAAGCCTAGCGAAGCTGCGCCTTGGGAGTGGTGTTACTCAGCCCGATCCGGAGAGCAGTGGCCGGGCGTCTGGATGCCCGGGGCGGTCCCGCTGGTACTTCGCGCCCCGGCTGGGGAACGTTGCAGAGGCCTGTACATTGACTGAGGCGGGTCTCCGAGGCCTTTGGGAAGAGAGCGGCGGACGCACTGCGCGCGGCAGGGTCCGACATTGCTGGGCCACAGCCATTTGTGATGGCGAAGCAGCCAGGGGGGCAAGAAATGGGAGAGTGAGAAGCCGCGAAGAGATTATCCTGAGAGAACCGGACCTGATCTTGAGGGAGCGGTGCAACGCCGGCGGCCATCCTGCAGTGCCGGGGTTTGGGACCTCAACCGGGACAGAGGGGAGTTCCCTGGGGCTCCGGAGTGAACGCTGCTCACTGGGACTCTTGGAAACCGACGGAGAACAGTGAGTAGTGCGGCCTAAAACTGTGAGGCGAGGCCGCCATTTTGAACGCAAACCTGCGGGGCCCGGGCTGTGCCTGTCTAGAGCGCTAGGGAACGCGCTAATTGCGGGGGATTACCTGAACCCCACTACCTGGAACCTGCGGTGATTTGCGGCGTGGGTGTTGTCCGCTTCGTGTCCGGAGTGTCCGATTTGGAGCTATGACTGACGGCCTCGAATAGATCCCAGTATTGGAGGACAGCGTGAGAGAGGGGCGGGCATTGTATAGTGCAGGGCCAGTATCCCTTGCCAACACGAGGCACCTGCCTGGCTTTCTCCTTGCTGGTGTATGTTGAGAGTGGAGGTGCATGACCAAAGCATCGCTGGGCCTGGCGACTGGGTGGCTACAGGTGTGCGGAACGAGGCGGCCCGTAGAGACTTGCGCTGAGACTGGGCCCAACTGAGCCGGGACCAGAATTGCCCCGCAGTGTCCTGGATCACTACCATGGGTAAACCTAAAGCCAAGACCACCAGGGCCGTGCCGGATCCTGAGGAGAGTGCGTCTGAACAGTCGCAACAGGGACTGGAAGATCCAGTACGGCAACAGCTGAAAAAAATACTCTACGCCATTACTGACACTGAAGCCACCCTCCATCAGGACATCACCACGGTGGCGGTTGGCTTGGGTCTGCTATGGGAGGAGCACCAGAAACTCTCGACGAGAGTTAAGGGTACCGAGACCAGCCTTGCTAAATTGATGCCAGCGCAGAAGACGACGGACCAACAGTTGAATGCCCTTGCGGACAGAGTGACTGTGTTGGAACGCAGGGCGGAGGATGCGGAAGGACGCAATCGAAGGAACAACGTTAGGGTGGTCGGGCTGCCAGAAGGAACGGAAGGGGGAGACATGGTGTCCTATCTTGAAGCTTGGTTCAGGACCGTAGTGGCCTCGGAGGGGCTCTCCACCTTCTACACCCTAGAACGAGCCCATAGAGTGCGGGCTAGGCCACTGGCCCCGGGAAGGCCTCCGAGGCCGGTGGTGGCCCGACTTCTTCATTTCCGGGACAGGGATTTGCTACTGCAAAAAGCACGAGCCGATGGCCCATTTGTAGTGGGCAATGGTGGGGTTACCCTGTTTCCGGATTATACATTGGAAGTGCAGAGGACGAGGGCTTCCTATCTGGAGGTAAAAAAAGTGCTCAGAGATGAGGGACTGCGATACTCTCTAATGCTCCCGGCTCGCCTGCGCATTGCCCTAGAGGACACAACTCATTATTTTGATTCCCCTGCGGACACGTGGGACTGGCTAGAAGGCTATAAGGGCGGGCTGGTGGGTGGTGTGAACCGAGAAGGGCCGGACCTGAAACCCGGGGCCTCCGGGATACGTCTCTCTCACAGATCGCGGCGGAGGGCTCCGAGGAAACCTTCCACGATCCAAGCTGAGAAGGAGCGAGCTGCAGCGCTACGAGCGGTGATGTCCCTGTCGCAGAGCCAGGGTCCGCCCCCATCGGACGATGATGCTGGGTCTACTAGGGAGTCGGCCGCCAATGACTCGGACACTTCTCACAGTGACAGTGTGAAGATGCCTGTGGTAACCCCTCAGAGTGTTGATGACATTGTGTGACTTACACTGTTAGGCTATAGTACCTGCGACAAGCTAAGGGAATTTAGCAGCACGTAGTTTATGAGGGCCCAGAGCTAGCCTTGATTTGTTACGGCTGGTGCGCGATGCCCTGGGCATGCATCCCTAGAAAGCCGTGCTCACTTGTCCCTCTGAACTAGTCAGAGGCTTATTGTTAGTTTCATACAGTTTGGATGGGAGCTCATTTGATAGTAACTGTCCTTGGGAGGGGGTGTTGGGGGGTTGGGACAGTTATGTTGAGGCCTTGGCATGGCACCTCTAGAAATCCACTAGGGTATTGGGCACAGTTTTTGCCATGGGATCCCTGAGTGAGTTTAAGTGCATATCATGGAATGTCAGGGGCATACATACTATGGAGCGCCGTCACAAGGTGCATGCTTACTTGGTGCGCAGGGGGATCCAAATTGCCTTCCTTCAGGAGACCCACGTCACAGGCCGTGAGGGGCACGCCCTGCAGCGTAGATGGAGGGGACAGGTTTTCTGCACAGCTTATTCTGCCTTTGCGCGCAGCATTTTGATATGGATAAGAGTGGGGGTCCCTTTCCAACTAGTGCGACAGATCATAGGCACAGAGGGGAGGTATGTGGTGGTGGCGGGCAGACTCAACGGCAGGGATATTACGCTGGGTAGTGTATATGCACCCAATGTGGATCAATCGGCTTTCTTTAACCTGCTGTCTGGGAGGTTGGCGCCCTTTTTGACTGGTGCTGTGATGCTGGGCGGAGACTTTAACTCTGTCACTGATGTTTTGCTAGATCGCTCACACCTGCCTCTCTTTGCAGCACCAATACATAAGATCTCTAAAGCCAGGCGGGAGTGGCAGAATCGCTGGGGATTGACTGATACGTGGCGGGCGCATCACCCGGGGGAGCGTGATTATTCCTACTTTTCAGCGCTGCATGAGCTTCATGTTAGATTGGATGCTATACTGTGCTCCCTGGACTTACACGCGGCAGTTCAGCACTCCGAGTACCTCACCAGGACGCTCTCAGATCATAATCCACTGCTTTTGGGGGTGTCGTGGTCCCCGGCGCGCCCAGCAATCCCAACTTGGCGGTTATACCCCGAGCTCTTAGAGGATCAAGTCTTTTGGGAGGCGGTTGGCACTGGGGTGACCCAATATTTTCTAGACAACACGGGAACGGCGTCCTCGACCGCAGTGGAATGGGATGCATTTAAGGTAGTGGTGAGAGGTCTCTGTATTACCAACATGCTGGGGGTGCGTAAGACACTATTGCAGGATATAGAGAGGGCAGATAAGCGGCTACGCGAGCAAGAATGTGAGCGACCTGAACAACCTCATAGACAGCGGGACCTGTTAGCAGCCAGGGAAGAAGTAGCGGTGGAGGTTGAGAGGCTCCGCTGTTTTGATTATAGACAGTATATAGTGCGTGCTCATGCTGAGCGTGACAAATCTGGTGCGTTGCTAGCTTGGTTGGCCAACCCGGCGAGGAGAGGGACGGTTATCCTGGAATTGCACAGCCCAACAGGGGAACTTTGCTATACGCAACAGGGGATTAATAATCAATTCCACTCCTACTACAAGGAGCTTTATCAGAGCCAGGTGACATCGAGTGGAGACAGTCTGGAGGAGTTTTTGGTGACAGCTGAGCTCCCAGCACTTGATAGGGTGCAGGCGGAATTGCTGGGTCAGGACGTTACACTGGGGGAAGTTAGAGGAGCGATTAAGCACATGGCGCGCAAAAAACTCCTGGGGTAGATGGTTTGCCGATCGAGTTTTATCTGACCTACATCGACCTCTTGGCCCCAAAATTAGTGACTCTTTACAACGAGGCAAAAAGCGGGGACAGCTCCCAGTCACTACCCGCAAGGCTATAATTATCCCAATGCTGAAACCAGGGAAGTCACCCTCAGATAGGACCGCTTATCGCCCGCTGTCCATGCTGACAACCGACTATAAGATCTTAAGTCGGATCTTGGCTGCCCGCCTCCTACCTCATATGGCCCATTTGGTGCACGAAGACCAGGCGGGATTTATCCCGAAGCGAAACACTGCCGTTAATGTGCGGCGTTTGATTACCATATTAGAATCCGATACATATTTAAAGGCGTCCGCTGTCATTTTTTCGGTGGACGTCGAAAAAGCCTTCGATAGCTTAGAATGGCCTTGTTTGTTCCAGGTTATGCGCACCTTTGGGTTGGGCGATGATTTTGTGGCTTGGACGGCATTATTATATCGGCATTCTACGGCTTGGGTCAAGACAGGCGGCCTGATTTCAGAAGCGTGCGGGGTGAGCTGAGGGACGCGGCAGGGGTGCCCGCTCTCTCCCCTATTGTTTGCCCTAGCCATAGAACCCCTAGCGGCGCAGGCCCGGTCGGGGAGGAGGTATTCGGGTCTTGCGGTGAACGGTGTCACACATTATATCGCATTGTAGGCTGATGATCTTCTTATGTTTCTAGCAGACACAAATGCTGCCCTCGCCGGGGCGCAGCGCTTGCTCCAGGATCTTGGAGATGTGGCGGGACTCCGAGTGAACTGGACGAAGTCGTGTCTGTTCCCCACGACCCCACTAGTCGGGGGCCCTTCACACACTGCTGGAGTACAATGGGAATATAGGTGCCTGACATATCTGGGGACCCGTATTTATCACACACAGACCGATTTACTAGAGGGCAGTGTGGGCAGAGCTATTCGGGGCCTTCAAGGCAGCATGGAGTTTTGGGGGACCTTGCCACTCTCCGTAGCGGGCCGATTTGCTCTTCTTAAAATGGTAGCACTCCCTAGGTTCTTCTATTATTTCCGTACTCTCCCCATTTGGATCCCGGCGTCGATTTTTAAACGGCTACGCTCGATGGTCGTGAGTTTTCTCTGGGCGGCGGGGAGGCGAAGAGTGGCCTTGCAGACTCTTATGCGCCCGAGGGCGGAAGGGGGCTTGGCGGTACCAGATTTTGAGACCTACTATTTGGCGGCTCAACTGCAATGGCTTACTCAAGCAGTGGCGCGGGAATATCGAGGACTGGGGGAGCGGGAAGGTGGACGGCTAACTGAGCAGATCTTGGCTCGTATTATTCTGCAGCAACCTCTGCGGCTCAAAGCACTTACTGCTGAACTGAGAACTTTCCGGCTTTGTTGGAATAGGTCTCAGAGGAGAGCCCAGATTGCACGCCCCTACGTGCCTGATTTCCCTTTGACCATGTGTATGGCAATGCCACACGGGGGCAACTGGGCAGCATTGACAGATTGGGGAGAGAGGGGTCTGACAGCAATAGGGGACCTATACGAAGATAACACCCTGCTGCAGTTTGATGCCCTCCGGGACCGGTACGATCTCCCTCGTGGGGACTATTTACTACACTCTGCCCTGATTTCGGCCATTCAAAAGCGCTGGAGAGAGGGGCTCTCTGAACCCCGGACTTCCATGACCTGCCAATATGTGGTATTAGCGGCGGGAACCATTAAGGCAGTAACTTGCTTGTACCGGCGAAAGACCCATGAGCGTTTGACTCCCTTGTTGGAGCTCAGACAGAAGTGGGAGGAGGACTTGGGTGCTGAGATCCCGGAGAAGGTGTGGGCCGAACTGATTGAACGGGCGTGGAAAAGCTCTAGGAATGCTCGTTTTCAACTGGTTCATTTTTTTGTTTTACATAGGGCGTATCTTACCCCAGCGAAGATTAATAAATATTTTAACACGACCACAGCTCTCTGCCCGCGATGCTGCATGGAGGATGCTAGCTTCCGCCACATGATGTGGGATTGTCCTCAGATGGGAACATATTGGGAGGAGGTGGTGGAGCTTTTGAATGATGTTACGGACAGAGAGATAGAGCCCACTCTGGGCCCTTGCTTGCTGCACTGGTTCCCCCACACCTCCAAGAACAAGATAACTAGCAAGTTCTTAGATTTAGGCCTCCTGCTAGCCAAACAAAATATTACAGCACACTGGAAGGTCAAGAGGGGACCGAGTATTTGGAAATGGAGAACTGATTTCATCAAATGGGCGGACTGCGAGGGCGCTATTCGACTACAAGCCGCTAGCCGCGCATGCAGTGAGAAAGCTCTGGAGGCTGCAAGGGCTTGGGTAGCTTTGGTGGTCTCATTAAAAGCTTCGGAGGCTGACCCGGAGGTGGAGTCTTCGTCTAGCGATTTGGCTGTCTTGCCCTGATTGCGATAGATCCCACATCTAACTAACTGACCCTGACATATCCCAAAAGGTATGTAGTATGATATCTCTAGAAGTACCTGATATGTACTGTATAATATTTGTATGTCAAACTGCTGCCCTACATCCTTCTATGTTTGTAGTATCCTGATCTACGTGCCATGCCGGGAGGGGGGAGGGGGGTCACAGGGTGGGGGGGAGTAGTTGTTTTGTTTTGTTTACAATCCACGATCTGGGTGACTTTCTTTTGGACCTCATTGAGTCTGGTAGTTATAATTGAATCTAACTCATGATTAGGCTGGGACTGCTATAGTGATCTAATTTGGTGAACTGTAATCCAGTTTAATGTGGTCCATGAATACATCACTTGTTTCTGGGAAAGTTCGGAACACATTGGTACAGGATAGGCACCTATAGAAATTTGTAATTTGATGATGTTGTATTATCTCTTGTTTTGAAACTAATAAAAAAATAAATAAAAAATATAAAAATGGAGTCAATCTAGATCCCCACCTTGAATAACTCAGTAGGCTGAAGTGCGTGAGCAAACCTTTGTTTTCTGATGCTAGAGCGTGGGCAGAGAACAGACGTTTCCTGGTGTCACCATCAGGAAATCGACACTGAGCAACAGATCTCTGTTTATTTCTGGATCCGGATTGCTAGGTCCTCAGAGTCCTAGTCTGCGAGAGATATGGGCGACTTCTTCCAGTAGCCATGTTGCTCTTGACAACGGATAGCGCCTAGGTGGAAAGAGCCTTCCAGAAAAGACCCTAAAAGAATAGGAGGAAAAAACCCTAGGGAAATAAACCTCCTTAATGGCAAGGACTTGGTGCAGGATGAAGAGTGGTGTTGTGTGTTTCTCACATGGCATCTTGTCGTTTTCCCTATGTTAGCCTGATTATGCACATTGTAGGCCGTTTTGGTTTTGCGCACAATACTAAAAACACGCTTGTTTTGTGCCACATCGTATTTTCACTCAGAACCAGCACATCTTTTCGCATTTTATTCTTTTCCTGGGATTTAGTCTGAACAGCCTAAGCAAGGCCAAACAACATTGCCTTTTGTTATTTTCTCTGGTCAGACACTAGCACCTAGACATAATAGGAGAATGCAGCCGCTGTTTTGAACACACATATCTTGTCATATAACTAGGGGCAGAGGTTCTGCAAAATAACAGACTCACCGAGCGAAGGTCCTGAAACAAGAGTGCTACGTCAGTTGGGATATAGAACATCCACCTATCCACTAAGGTACGGGGTCCTCCACCGAACCCAGAGATCTATAATCTCTAACCGTTTAGCTTTATTAGTGGGGAAGGGTTTAGGCAGATCTGTCAGATAACATGACAGGGCTCTTTATTGTATATGGTTTATTAACTCTGTTGATGACATTATTGACATGTATCTGTTTAATAATTTTGGGGCAATTATTGATTTTAGAGCACAATAGTTTAAATATACATTGTGAACTTCCTTCATGTCTCTTTTTTATCATATTGTGGACAAGTATGAGTGAGAAAGCGACAGTGTGAGTCCTGTTACCGTGATCTTTGAAAGGGTCGGGAGTGTTGTGTTCTGTGGTGCCAAATCACTTTTCTCTCTGGAAAGGTTAGGAAGGCAAGTGAGGCACTATAGCTAGTCGGACTCAGGCTCATAGATACTGATGTGGTATGGTAGCTCAGTACCCTACATAGTGATGTTCTATGTTCCCAGGCATAGTTCTGGTCCTCTACAACTTGGTGCCGCCAACGTTTTGTCAGGTACTTATTTGTGGGAACCCCGAATAGTGCTTGTCCACAATACCCTCACACCTTTTACCGGAGATGTCCATGGTGTTGGGGATTTATCCTCCACAGTGTTTAGGGATCACCTAGTTCTGTTGGTTTTTCAAGCTTAAATATTAAAAGGTTTAAACCCAGTTTGTGTTACACTTTAAATCCATCTCTGCTTTCTCATGGTACAACCAGTAAATATTGCGGCCAACTTCCAACCGGCAGTCTATGCACATTTAGCACAGCATGGTGTCCCTAATGCGGGAGATCCTGTAATCTTTGTAGTAGATGTGGATGCTGAATACCGCTTTGAAGTTTTTATTATTGGGTCACATTTCCAGTTGTGGATGCTAACACTTTTCATGACTACACTGCTCCACAGGCACCTGCTGCATACAGACCTTATGCACTTGTTGAATTTCCTCTTACTGTCTGAGAGCACCAGACTGGGTTTCATGGGGCACTTCTCTATGTGTCTGGGCCAGTTCAAATGGGTCCCCTCAGTAATGAGGGGGCTGCTTAGCTGGCATAAGTGGGATATACACCATACCAAGGTGTGTACAATGTTCTCTGTGTCTTATACAGGCGCCTAACTCAATTTATTTCACACACATTGTTAGCTGGTTCAGCTAGGATTGGCCTGCAAGCACAAGCCCAGTTGCCTGCAGCGCCTGTTATTAGTCCTGTAATTGTTCATTCAGTTATGGGCAAAAGGCCCACTAATCGTGAGGAAATTCTATCTTGGATTGTCCAAAACAAATTGATCAACTTTAGGCTGTGTTTCCCCTTACGGGACCATAGGACAAGCACAGAATTTTACCTATGTGCTTACCCACTGGGATGGTTCTCACTCTTGGAGACTCTAACACCTGGGGTACGATTTTTGCCACAGTCTGACATGGCACTCCCTCAATGTCCGTTATACCAATCGTTCTTAAACAGATACAGAATGAACATGGGGCAGGTCCTTCCCTAGATATGGGGATGAAGCTAATGGGTAATTTTCCCGTAGTCTCCAAAATGATTTTTTCTAATGTTAGAGGTGAAGCAGCATCTCTGGCTATATGCCAGCGACTTACTGCGGTGGCAGTAGCCGATCACGAACGTGAATTGCCTTTAATTATTGCTAATGTACATACATCTTTAGGACACAATAATTTGGGAACCAGGCCTTCAGTACCACCACTAGGAAATCCTAGCACTGACAAGGATGCCAGACCAGCCTGTGAGCATGTTAAAAAACCATGGGATAAATCAAAACAACAACAAAAAGGTAAACCTCGTGGAGATTCTCCACCCCCGGAGTCCTCTGAGAGGTGGTAAGATTTTTGTGATCACACCAAAATCAAGACTCCTGACAGGTATCAGGTTCCTGATACATGTTCTCCTCGTTCCATTCAGGAATCATCTGATCAGCGGTACAACAGAGGAGAACGATCTGAACGCAGACAAGAAGAATACGTGAAACTGAAATAAGAGCCACAATGCTCGTCTGATGTGAAGATAAAAAAGGAGGATAAGACTCTTCAATAAAGAGACCCATTTCAGAAAAAAAAAGTTGCCGCTTTGACTGCTAAATATGCCACAGACAGTGAGAACCCTCCTCCTGAAGAGGAGCTGGGTGGTGACTCTCCTCGACTGCGTGGCAGAAGTCACCATAGTGCGCTGGAATCTCCAGGAATTTCTAGTAGTGAAAGCAACTGATACCTTTGTTACATTTGAAACTGCGGATACACGTGTGGTCCCTCCAGACAGATTTTAACACTTAGGTATTCATATTGAAGGTGATGTTAAATGCACCATAAAAGCAATTTTCTGGGAAAATTTAACTTTGTCCTATGAAATTCTGTTGGCAGAGGTTGATTGGCCCCCACCATTTGTACTCACATCCCTCCAAGGAGAGGATGTGATTTCTCCTTCCCTTTCTTCCCTTGTCCCTGACAAAGTCAAACAAGCTTATGCAGCCAAATGGACACTTTCATTAGCGTATGCACTTTACCCCAATCATGTCGGCTGGGATATGGATTCTCCTTATCATATCATACCCATAAGATCCAGCCTGCAAAGGCAGCCGCAATATCCCTGTAAACGGGATGCTAAAGCGCCCATTAAAGAAATTCTCTCCCAATTGGAAATCTAGGGAGTAATTGAACCGTGTGTCTCTGAGCAGATGTGAGAGCTACCTCTTTTTGAAACAATAATGCTTTGAGTCTGCTTAGCTTGTTAAAATCTACCTTCAAAGTTAGAATTGAAGGCCACAATTAGCTATCTACAATCCCCTGTGTATGGGGGAACAGGAAGTTGTTGCAACAAGTAAAGTGCTTGGAAACAAACAAAACATAGGGAACTTCAGCTCGCATTCCGCAATTGTCTTGATCGCTAAGCATTAAATAACTCCCATTTGAAAGGACCGTAATATGTGGAAGCTTTGCGGGAGCTGGTATCCCTTTTAAATAACAGACCAAATTCAGTGCCAAAGCATTACATGCGCCATGGATCTTAACGTGTTTTCAAACAAGTGACTGTCCCACAGAAGAGTCCCATTCGTCTCCAGTAAAGAAAACATCCATATTGGCACGTTCATAGCAATAGGAGAAGGAAAGTGACCATAATTCATGAATGAAGCTGCCTCTGAGGGGTTCATATTTACCAACAAGAAAATGTTTCATGCAAGCTGTGAATTGAAATGTCGAACTAGGTAAATAGAAAACACAGTGTATCAACCACACAGCTGAAGGTGTTTCATCTATAGTGAATGGAAGTTCTAACTTCTCTAAATGCAGCATCACATAGGTTGCATCTTTCATTGCCATCAGTTGTTGTTTGTGTGCTTAATAAAGGGCAAGAACAAATTGGAAAACAGCCTTTACAATGGAAGGGTTACAACGCATGCCATTACAACGCATGTTGTTACAACGCGAAAGGCTTGTTGCAGGGGGTAGAAGGTGTTGGAGTTAACTCCAACACCTTCCCTACTGTTGCACACACTGGAGTTGGAATAGTAAATTATACTATTCCAACTTCCAGCGCACCCCCGACAGCAAGTCGGGGTAAAGGTATGCATTGTAACAGCATGCGTTGTAATGGCATGCGTTGTGACGTCAGACAACCGAACAAATTACTGAAATTCATATCACGCCATGGTACTCGCCCATTTTTAAGGGTTTGAAGCGTCCAACTAAACTGTATAATAGATCTAAGCTGACTTTGCCCATGGTACAGTGTTAACATGTTACTTTGCATAATATCAATAACAGACGACAAAATGTTATTTAAGTTATAAACACGAGAAGACAGTGTATTAATACTATTATCAACAACAGCAAGCACTTTATCCAAAGTATCTTTATCAATTTGTCTTAAACGTGCGACAGCTTCCATTTGGGATAATGTCCAAATTTCATCATAGATAGGATAAATAAATCTTTTAGAACTTGGAGATTTGGGACCGAATAGAAAATGATATATCCATGTCTTTGAACAGGAGAGAAAGATGTTATTTCACTAGAGACAGTGTGGAATGTTCCACCCATTGTTGACAAAATTTTCCCACTGAATAGGTGGCAACAATATCAGAATATAGTGAGTGAGAATATCGGGGATCGGGCCTGCTTGATTTGAACCCAGGTGTGGAATTAAGAAAACAAACATGACAATCATTAGTGTCTACTGGCCAAAATAACCACCTGTTAGGACCAGAAAGTGTGGAATTGAATGGACCATTCTGCACCATGCTACTGAGTTGTTCTTCAGTATAATTTGTTAAACGTCAATTATCAAAGTGGGCAATGGAGGTAATATTTGGGGCATTCCTTTCTTAAATTTTTGCCAATCCCAGACATGTAGTCTGCTGGACAGTGTCATTCAAGAAGATCATGTGTGTTAGAATTAAGCAGGCTAGAAATAAGGTTTCCTTTCCCTGAACCTGCC
Organism: Calotriton arnoldi; assembly: GCA_963921515.1. Classification (NCBI taxonomy): domain Eukaryota; kingdom Metazoa; phylum Chordata; class Amphibia; order Caudata; family Salamandridae; genus Calotriton; species Calotriton arnoldi. The sequence continues at coordinate 976,017 of CAWUFW010003843.1, forward strand.
AAGGTTTCATTCCTCAAATTGATTTCAGATCAATTTTGTTTTTCCAGTAATCATAGCCTTTAAGGGCTAACTGGTTGACAAACGTAGCTGTATATATGAGCTTGGTCTATGTAGGCATATATTTTTTTGGTAGGGTAGGGACTAATTTTAAGTAATATGAAGTGGGGTCTAAAGTGTCATATCCTGTGAAATACATGAATTTGTCTTTATGCGTCTTAGAACTCCCTTGTGGGGGAGTCGGACATTGTTACCATTGTGTATAGTTAAAAAGTGTATGTTGACTACTGGATCTGTGTAAAAAATGATGTTCATAATGGTGATAACAGAACATATCAGCATTATTAGCAGAATTGAAGTATAGGTCCTCCTATTCAAAAACAGCATCATATTCCATCTCTGAAAGCATAGATTTTATGGTTTCAACATCTCAATCATCTGAACGTAACCCAGGTACTATTACATCATCCATAGAAAATTTGAACACATATGGTATCTGCGGGATCTCTGTAGGGCCAATTATATTGAAAGGAACTTTATTCTAAACAATTCAATGAGTCACTGGAATGGCTGAAATGTTGACAAGGGACAAGTCTCTTTTCAGTTTGTGTGAAGAAGAATGGGGGCCAATACCCCATCGACCAGTTCCGTAGCAGAACGTTCTGGGGGTAGTGGCCATTGATCAATAGGAAATAAACAGTCACAAATCCAATCCACATGAACAAGAAAACGAATGAGAGTATGATCCAAACATATATCCAAGGCCGGACTAGATAAGTGCATTTCAGCCATGAAATCAAAACACAGATTTGTGCTGGAGGACAGGGCAGGACTGGCCATAGCGGGCACTGGGTGTTTCCCCGGTGGGCTGGAAGGGTGGAGGCCAGTTTTGGACCCCTGGGGGCCAGTTTTGTTACAGGTGGCCGGTTTTGCAGCAGTGCTGCAACATCGGGCGCCTGTAACAAAAGCGGCAGCTTCCCACTCGCACCCCGCCTCTTGGGGGCTGGTCGAGCTGATTGCCAGAGCTGGTTTCAGTTTCCAGTCCAGTCGTGCTGGAGGAGTGTGTAAAACAGAAGAACTGTCTAAAGAAAAAACCATCTTGATCCATATAATACCCAGATGCGGTTATTTGAAAAACTGGAGGCTCGGGTTCCATAACAGGAATCGCAAAGTCCAACAGAGGTGGATCCACCAATGGTGGATTAGCGTAAATGACTTCAGCTGTAGAAGATGCAGTAACAGAAACTGCACTCACTTCGGTCATGTTGTCGCTTGAGGATTCTGTCTCTCTGCACCTCACCAGTTGGGGACTATCAGCGTTGGTGGTGCTCACGGGCTGCAGAGGACTGTCCTGTAGAGTAGCATGGACATACCGTGGCTTACTATTGAGTACCGGCCCCATGGCGTAATATTTGACATGTTAGATGGAAACAAAATGTTTGACTTTAGAGCCAGGAAGTGGTGGCAAGATTACAGTTCGTGTACCTTGAAGTCCAAAGACAGGCACCCAAGCATGGTAGGATGGGCCAAACTCATTTTTAATCGCCACCTTTTTTCGAACGAGATCTCCAGTTGTTGGAATCCAGCTGGAAACTTTAGGCTTTACGTCTGCACTCAGAGAGAACGAAGTGTGCAAGTATTTGCTTGATTGAGCGTCACAGAACTTTTGTAGGTCCTGTAAAACAGCACAATAGTTAGCTATGTCGAAAGTTGTGGCAACCACCACAGTGTCCGGACCGTTAAGGTCTGGAACATACATCTTGATGTCAAAAAGTACTTCGGATGTGGTCCGACCACCCAGAGATCTTTTAGGGAGGTTATTGAGTGCTTGTTGAACCCCGCAGAGGTGGCTGACCCAACTACACCCAGTACCTAAATCTCTCGCTGTTAAAGACTGCTTTAAGCCACAGATCATTCTTTCCACAACAGAATTGTTCTCGGCCCGATATGGAGAAGAATAATGCACCTGTATACCCAGGGACGCAATTGAATCCCGGTATGCTTTGGAAGCGAAAGCCGGACCTTGGTCCCAGTGGAATGCACGGCGTGCATATGTCCTGTTAAAGACATGCAGGTCTTTACTAACAGTTCGAGCATCAGCTGAGTGCTGTGGCCAAACACAGAGGAATCTAGAGCAATAAACAACTGCAACCAAAATAAATTTGAACGCAGTATCCGAAATCAACGGACCACAATGAGCCAAATAAATACAGCCAAAACACTTGTTGAGGATTAATAGGTGTGTTTGCGGTGGACGAGCCATGGTGGAGCTTTAAATCTGCTGACAAATGTGACAACACAGTACATATTTTTTGGCCTGCTGGTATAAGCCTCGACACCAATAATGCTACTGCAGCACTGAAATTGAGGCTGCCACCCTAGCATGTGCTGAAGTAACACCTTTATGTGCTGCTACAACCAAAGCAAGTCTGTGGTTTTGGTTGGGAATCAGATGATCGCCAATCCCAGGAATTGTTACGAAAGGAACACTCTGGCCATTTAAATGATAAGAATATTTTGAAGGAAAGTCCTTTTGTATAGGGGTGTCGTTTTTAATTGCATTTATGGTAGCCAAGATATTGATATCTATACATGTTTTAGAGTGTGTAATTGCTGCTACTGTAGTTATGGCAGCCGCAGATTTGGCGGCTTCATCAGCCAGAGAATTCCCTACAGTGTGTGCTCCCACACGCTGCTGACTCAATGTATGTATTACATAAGTCCGTGGCAACCTAGCTTTGAGGTTTGCCAATTTAACCCAAAGCGTTTCGTGCTTGATTGTGCTACCTTTAGAATCCTTGAACCCATTTTGTAGCTAATATTGGAAATTATCATTAAAGAACTGTATATAGTAATACGAATCACACACAATAAGAGTGGGGAATTCAGAATCCGTACATTCAAGTGCAAGAAGCAAAGCCTTCAGTTCAGCCAACTGTGCAGTGCAGTCATCCAAAGACATAACATAACACCAATAACAATGGGGCATGCCGCCGAGTATCGTTGTTTGGAACCTATAGCAGGTTGGGCTGAACCATCAGTGTAAATAATATATTTATACTGATCAAGAGGCAGAACAGTAGAGGGTAAAGGGTAAACATGCTCATACTGTAGAAATTATTATGTATGCAAAGAAGGGTCAAAGACAAAGTCCACATCACCAGCTTTAACAGCCCATTGTATCCATCTAGGATGGAGGGCTTTAACATTTGGAACACTTGCTTTGGTGACAGCCTCCAAGGCTGGCACTGAAGTAACAACAATAATGCATTTCCCTTGAGCAAGTGGCCGTTCTTTAAGAATATTCATCTGCACGGCTGTCAGTATTTTTTCAGTGGAAGCAAAACGCATTTCCACTCTAGAATATAAATACGATTTACATGCTATAGGCACTGTTTCATCTTTGTTAAAGGTGAGTAAGTAAATCCAATTGGAACCAGTAAAATATAGATGACCAGGTTAGTGGTAGTGACAAGTGTTTGCAAGTGGAGAGTTTCAAGCAAGTCAGATTGTAATGATCTGAGTGTATCTATGTGTATTTATGTCCAACATGCAGTGGAAAAATCAGGATTTATTAATGCATAAAGTAGATTAATGTGTTGTGCATAGTCAAGGATGTAAGTCCTGCCAATATTCAGAAATCCTAATAAGAACTGCAATTTTGTCAACATGTCTGGAGGTTTCAATTGTACACATCTCTCCAAAAAATGAGGGGCTAGGCTCTTTCCCTCATGTGTAAGTTCATAACCTAAGAACAGTACACTCAAAAAGCTGTATTTGATTTTTTGAAGTTGAACTTGTAACTAAGCTCAGCAAATCCCAATATAATGTGATCTACTCTGGCTAGGTGTGGATTCAATTAATCGTCCGTTAAGTAGATATCATCTACGTAGGACATTGCGTCAAGGTCATTATCATGGAGAATTGAGACAATTCGTGCTATGAAAACACCTGGGCTATTCTTATAGCCCATACAAAGTTATGTGTTATGGATTTTAAATCCAAGGGTGCTAAAAACAGTACAGTCCAGCTTTCAGGAGCCAAATTATGACTGATTGTGGTTTTGTATCTTTTACGTTCAGCATTGTTAACGAGTGAAATACTATGGGTATTTTCAACCACAAATGTGCATGCATGACTATTTATATATCTATAGTCTAAGATAGTTTGATAGGACTGATTCCGTTATAAAAAAGGAAAGAGAGGATTATTCATCTCAGGGACACTGCCTTTAGAGCACGATAGTTTAAATAAACATTGTAAACTTCCTTCATGTCTCTTTTTTATCTTATTGTGGATAAGTACGAGTGGGAGAGCAAAAGGGTATGTCCTGTTACTGTGATCTCTGTATGGGTCAGGAGTGTTGTGTTCTGGGGTGCCAAATCACTTGCCTCTCTGGAAAGGTTAGACAGGCAAGTGAGGCACTATATCTAGTCAGATTCGGGCTCATAGATACTGATGTGGTATAGTAACTCAGTACCCTACATACTGATGTTCTATGGTCCAAGTCATAGTTCTGTTCCTGAACACAATCCCTGAAACAACTGCTGGAGATGGAGGCCACTGGAGTAGACAAGAAGGAAATAGGAGTTCCAAAGTGCTGAAAAACAATAGAAACTAATCTTGGCAGAAAAACCCAAAAATACCGGAGAAGGCAGGAGTGAGAACACTACGACTGGAGTACTCGAAGCGTTGAGACGCAATGAGTAACCAGCGTCCTGCTCCTTAAATAGTGGAAATACAGGAAGTGCTTAACACACCATCTTAAATTGGGCAGGTCCGTTCAGAATCCTATAGAGAGTGGCCATCTTGGATTGGGAAGGTTTAAACCTTCCCAGAGGCATGAGTGAAGCACTCTGGGAAGAAGAAGCACTGAGCAGGGAGCCATGTCCCCAAGCATGGCCCTGGGGATTGGAGTGCAGGATTGGAAGGCAGCACTGGTGGGCCAGCCGCCATGAGGTGAGTTTCATGGAGCGAAGCGACAGCCCCCTGGCATGCTTGCTCTTCCCATTGCCCCCAGGGCTCAGGGCAAGACACGCACTCCGCTCATGACAGGCTTCTCCTGTTGATGACAACAGGCGGGGAACGGCACCCCACCCTTGGTCAGAAATGCTGCTGGTACCAGCAAGCCGGCGAGAATGTGCCACAGCAGCTCAACAGTATGCCCCCTCCCTGAAGCCACGGGTATGTTAGAAAATAGGCGAAAGAAATGGTGAACCAGAGCTGGAGCATGAACTGACGAAGCACCCCCCCAGGACTGTTCATTAGGGGGCTAGCCCTTCCACTGAATCAAGAGTCGCAGCCTTCCAGAGAAGTATCTGGAATCACAAATCTCCTGCACTTCATATTCAGGGACATCATTCACTAAAACTGGAGGAGGTCAAGAAGAATTCCGATGTTAAAGATCCAAACGAAATAGCTTCAATTGAGAAGAATGAAAAATAGGATGGATCTTCCAGTGCAGAGATAATTGCAGTTGGAAGGTCACATAGTTGATCATGTGGAAAAATTTTAAGGAGTCATAAAATTTGGGCTGAAATTTGTTTTGAGAAAGATGACAAGGAAGAAATTTGGAGGACAACCACGCTTTGTTCCCTATTTTATAAGTAGTGTTAGGAACCTGACAGGAATCAACAAAATGTTTCATCTTTTGTTTGGATCTTCGAAGATTGATCAGAACCTTGCACCTGATAGTGTTTAGCTGTCTACAAAAACTGGCAGCCATCAGAACTAGGGTGGAAGGCGGCAAGCTGGCTAGGAACGAATGTGGGTAAAGACCATGGATGCAAAATGGTGAAGTGTGTGTAGAAGTGTGAACAGAATCATTGTAGGAGAATTCCACTAAAGCCAAAAATGAAGATCAATCACTCTGAGTTGCATTATGAAAACATCAAAGATGTTGTTTGAGCCTTTGATTAAGACATTTGATCCGAGCATTAGTCTTGCTTTCCATAAATTCGATAAATGTATCGGGCCTTCAGTCTGATATAAGGTGGGGTAGCCCATGTAACTGAAAAATCTCTCTCAAGTCAGGGCTGGCCATTCCAGTACTGCAGTAACCTTTTGAGGATCCATAGAGACCCCATGGCTAGTCAGCCGAAAGCCCAAGTATTCAACTTCGGTTTGATCAAACTCACACTTTTACAACTTACAATGTAGATGGGTTTACTGCAATCTTTCCAACACATGGAAATGCTGTTCAGCTGGATTCTTGGAAAAGACTAGAATATCATCTAGATAAAAAACAACAAATTGATTCAAGATGTCAACAAATAGTGTATACATAAATTGTTGGAAAATTTACGGAGAATTGCTCAGCCCAAAGGGCATGACCTGTTACTCTAAATGACCCAAAGCGGTTTTAAAGGCAGCCTTCCATTTGTCACCTTCCTTTAAGCACAATAAATGGTAAGCATCATGAAATCCAGCTTAGTGATGATGGTTGCTCCCTTGATTGACTCCAAAATGTCCTTGATTAAGAGTAGTGGGTAGCGATCTTTGATGGTTACCTTATCCTGCCCCAGGGTCTTAATTTATTGGACTTTTGGGTGCAACAAAACATTAAAGCACCAGCTAGGGATTTGGACCGGGTGGTAAGTCTGTTCCTAAGATTTTCTTCTAGATGTCATCTCAGAACCTCCTTTTCAGAAGCAGAAAGTGAGTACAACCTCCCAAAGGGGACAGTTGCTCCTGATTCAATTGGAATGGCACAGTCATACTCTCGGTGAGGTGGTAAACACAGTTCTTTGGGCTTTTCAAACAGTTCAGCAAAATGGGAATACTGCTCTGGAACACTGTTGATAGCATTTATTGTTCTGGAATCTAACTCGTTGCTGGATTTATGCATTTTAGTAGCCCAATACTTAGGAATATCTGTGATGATGACAAAAGTGTAGGGATAATGTGGTTTCCTGTGTTTATGTCTTTAATGCTATTGTCAGGTTCTCGGAAAGAACTTTCGTGCTTCAGCCCTTTCCTTGGTGATAGAACTCTGTGTGCCCAAGCTCCATGTGAAGAATGTTTAGTTTTGAAAGAGAGGACAGTTAGGAGACCTGATTGGAGCTGGGACTAGCAGGCTGAGGTGTAGGAACCATCCTGAATAAAGATACCCTAATCTACTCATCAAGTGTTGGTGGTGAAGACTTCTGCCTCAGCTTCCATTGGAGCCTGGCCAGCTCCGTTGAGTTACCTGGACGCAGAAAGTGTAGCCAGCACCTACAGTGCAGAAGAAGGGACAGGAAGCTTCTAGAAGTCTCTCTCCTTGTTAGTAAGGAGTATAAAGATGGAGACCTCTTAGTGCTTTGACAGGAACTCTCCTGTGGGGTGGATGCACTGACCATGGCTATTGTGCCTGGTTGGAGATCTCTCTGCCTGAGACTGTCAACGGGTTCCCCAGACGTGCTGGCAGAAATGATGCTAAACAAACAGCCGGTAATGTATTCTAAGCTTTGATTACTCATTCTTGTGTACATGCAGTTATCTTTCTATGCATTTATTCTTGTGTACATGCAGTTATCTTTCTATGCATTTATTCTTGTGTATATATATATTCATTATTTGCATTTATTTTACATGTGCATTCTTGCTATTTGACAAATGGGAACTTGCTGCAATAAATATTTCCCTTTACTTGGAAAATGAGTGTTGAACTCTGTTTATGTTGTACCTGAGTATTCTAAAGGGGTATAGAGTCCTATTTTGAAGAGCATTCATGTTGTATCCTGGTGTTTTAAAGTCTTGCTCAGGTGTTCTGAAGAGAAAGCAAGACAGATGCTTTAAGGGGAATACAGGTATATTAGCACAATTGGAACCAACAGTGGTAGAATTTGATTACCTAGACATACAGTGGGAGTTATGAATTATGACTAACTGAACATCCAGAAAAAATACAACAGGAAAAACATAAAGCAAGCAAAATTAAGTGACAGTAAATTCGAAAGGCTACATCTCTTCTTCCCTACAACTATCTGTAAATTTCTGCGGAGGAGAAGGGTCTTCAAATGTCATAGTCTTGTTTTTGTAAGTCACTTTAAACAAACAAGATTGGAAAAGATCAAATCAGGCGTTCAAAGAGCGAAGAGCAGGTTGAATGTCAACAAAACTTTTCCGTCTGTGAGCTGTCGGCTTGGTAAAGTCCTGAGTAAAGAATAAGTTCGATCCAGACCATGAAATACAACCTTTAGCTTTCCTACTTTGATGACTCTGAGGAGGTCAACATATTCTAAAAAGTAAATGATAATGCCTCTGGGTTTCCGTGAAGATGACACAAAAAGAGTGGCCAAATCTGTGCACCTGTTGTATGTTTAATAAAGGGAAGAATGGTAGATACAAAACCTTAGATAGGAATGATTGGATGAAAGAAAGGGCATCTGAGTCCTCCAGTCTTTCATCCAGACCATAAATGCTGAGGTTCTTTCTTCTGTTACAATTTTCCAATCCTCAGCATGTTTTTTCGAGTACCATACCTCAGCTTGTAAAATTTAACAGCCTACGCAGTATCCTGGAGGTCACTAACTTTTTGTTCCACTTGACCAACTCTATCTTCCATCAGTGTCCACTTATCATCCAGAGCTGAAGTTATGTATAGGTTTCTTGCAGTTATAGTTTAAGTCCTCGAATTTCCTCAAGTGAACCTCCATTGGAATAGTAGCGAGAGACTTTATTGGAGACGGTGGACCTTTTCTAGCCCATTTATTAGTAGGAATATTGGAGGTCAAATCAGGTTTTGTGGGTATTTAAGCAGTGGGTGCTGGAGTAGTACCAACTGGGTCTTGGCAGGCACCCACCGGCCCCTTCCTGTTATCCAAGGCGGAGTAAGAGTTAGCTATGAGAGACAGGCATGGTAATCTTGTAAAGTTTCAAGTTTCTGGCCTTCCCCATAAGGCAAGTGTAGAGAAATGAATATGCGCACAGGGTTGTCAGAAAGCAAATAGACAGCATATGTCTGGGTAGCAGTAGCTGCTATGAGATTCAAAGATTAAAGAACATTTATGAGAGGAATGCCAGAAACCAAAAATGCCCGAATGAGGAGGGGACCATCCCCTTAAAATTCATAACTGAGGGACATTAATTTGTGAGGCATTGCGAGGATAAGAGGGTTAAAAATCACTGATTTTCAAAAAATAAAATGATGGGCGCGACATCTCTGTCAGAGTGTCTGTTGACTATGAGGAGGAATACCATTGGCAAACAGACGCAGTCCTCAAAAACAAACTTGATGCTGGAGAAGATGTTCCCCCTGCATATCCAGTGGAGCAGGCGTGGAAAACAGAGTTGTGTATGTCGAACTGCCCGACTCACCATCATGGCTGCACTAGGAGCTCCTCAGATGTTGGCCATCTTCATCCGACGCCAAACTACATCTCCCCACATTTTAAAAATATAAACATAATTTTTAAAAGCCTCTATTTCTTTAATAGAGCAGATGCTGCTCTCAAAAAAATATTTATTTGTCATTTGAGAAGACCTCATCTGAAGGAGGCAGTCATCCAATGGACCTCTGCTTACTCATATTGAGTTCACCAACATTGAGTCCACCAATTGCCAAGGGAGAACCTTTACTGCAATATCATCTCCCCTTTGGTACTTGGTACTTGTGTAACACCCACTTTGTGTTGTGGTTGACTTGTTGATGTTGTATAAACAGAATTCTAGACACATAGCATTGATATAGCTTAGAAGCACTCCCATGTTACAAATTAATAATGGAATGCACAATTTACTTAAAACATTTCACACACAAAAGTAACCATTATAAATAACATAAATCTATAAATACCAACAAAAAAAATTGTATACTTAAAGTCTGTATTCTTAGGAAGCAGAGCCTTTGTGATAGCAATACATTACCCCCAGGTCCCTTATGTCCTCGTCCCATTCATAACAAAGTGGAGATAACCATCTCCCGACAGAAAAAAACAAGAGGAATGCTGGGACCCTAATACTGCCCCTCCCACCGGGAGTACATAAGCAGTACTTACCCAGCATCCCTCCTGTTCTTTTTTTCTGTCTGTCGACAGAATGGGGTGGTGTGCTGGTGCTGCTCCTGCTGGGCTGGAGTGGCGGTGCTTTTCTTCTCCCCTCGCCCGGCTGCCTGGCTGTGCAGGCGTGGGGTTTCCCTGGGCTTTCTCCTGGCCTGCTGGGCTTGCTGGGAGTCTGTCCCTGTTGGTGCCGGTGTCCTGCTTGTCCTCCCGGCCCTTTGCGGCTGGGGCTTGCTCTCCCGGGTTTCTTCCGGGTCGCGTGCTCCTCTTCCCGAGCCTGGCCGGGTGAGATGTGCTGCGCTTGCTGTATTCCTGCCGGTCTCCTGGTATGCTGGACGTTTGGGATGGGGGCCTTGTTGCTGGGGCTGGCCCCCGCTCCTAGGTGAGTCCCGCTTGCGGGGTTTTAAGTTGGCCTACCAGGGTCGTCCCCGCTTTTCTTGCTGCCCCTATGCGTCCCTGCTTCTCGGGGTGTCGCGGGTGTGGGTGTTGTGGCCTGGCCTTGGGGGTGCTGGGTCCGTCTGTCTGCCCGCCCTTTCTCGGGGGGCCTTGCCTCCGCTGCGGGCTGCCTGTTATGTTATGGCTTCTGCTCCGCTTGGGTGTGCTGGGGGTTCTCCTCCGCTTCCTGGCTTCTGCGTGGTTGGTCGGGGTTGGTGCACGGGGCTTCTGGTTCCGGGCTTTGATCCTCCCGTCCCTTGGGCTGCGCCTGGTTCCTCTTGGGGCTTCCTGGTGTCATGCCTCCCCTCTGCCTGCGGGTCCGGTTTGCGTTTTTATTTTGCGGGCTTCCGTCCCGTTCTGTGGGCCTCTCTGTGTTCCAGGGTTGCTCGTGCTGCCTCCTGTGCGGCTGTTCTGTTCTCCTTTGCTCCGGCCTGGGGCTTCAGGTGTTTGTCCCGGGGCCTTCTGTGTGCTTGGGTTGCTTCAGGGGTCTGGCTGGTTGGTCCTGTCTCCTGCTGCTTGCCTCGTCCTTGCTGGGTGCTTCTGTTTTTGGTTGCTCCTGCCCTGGCACTCTCTGTGCTTGCCTTTGGCTTGCTTCGGTGTTTCCTGGCCGCCCCTCCTGGTTCTGCCGACGTTCCTGCTCTCGTCTGGTCTCTGGGGTTCAGTTTGGTCGGGCCTGGTTTGTTCCTGATTGGGGCCGCCTGGGGGTGCCTGGTGTGGGCTTCTCAGGCTGGTGTGGTTGGGCGTATGCTCTTCCTTTCCTTGGCATCCCCCCCGAGGTGTGTTTCCGGTGGCGGTTCGCCTTTTGGTCCCTGGGGTTTGTGCCGCTGCTGTTTGGGCCTGGCTGTCTTTCGCTGCTGCCGTGTCCTTGGCGTGGCTCCTGTTTCCCCTCTTCCGTTCTGCGGTTCTCCCGCTTGGGGGTCCGTCTGCGCTCTGGGTGTGTTTGCTCCCTGGAGGGTCCTGGTCTCGTCTGGTTCCCGTCATGGGTGCCTGGCTGGGTGTCTGCTAGGGCTTTCCCACTCCTGCGGGTTTTGTGCGACTGTTGGTCGCCTTTTTCGGCTCTGCGTCCTTGCCTGTCTCTTTGTGTGTCCTGGCGGGGCGCTGTGCGCCTTTGTCCTCCTGGGTTGCGGTTCCCCTGTTGGGACCTGTGTGCGGTCCTGGTGTTTGCTGCTTCTGGGTTGGCGTGTCCTGGGTGACCTCCTGTTGCTCAGGGTGTGACGGCTTCCTGCTGGTTCGGGGTGGCCTCGGATTAGCCTCCTTGGCTTGCTGGCTGTGCTGTCGCTTTTCGGCCGGCTCTGGGGTGTGTTTTGCTGGGCGTTCCTGGTTCTTCCTGGTTCTGGTGTCCTGGCTCGCTCCTGTCTTCCCTTGCTTCCCCGGGCTTTGTTCCTGGTGTGTGTCTGTTTGGGTGCCCCCCCCTTCTCTGGTTGGGGTGCGGTTCTGTGGTGTTCCTCTTGCCTCTGTGGGGTCCGCCCTCCTGGCTGCGGGTTGTCTGGGGGTTTGCTGCTGCTTGGCCCTATGCCTTCTCTGCTTCCTCTGGTTTCCGCTTTGGCGGTTTCCTCTGTTTCTTTTTCCGGCCTTCTGTGTGTTCTGGCAGTGGTGTGCTGGGGGTCCCTGGTCCTCCCTGCCCTTTGCTTTGGCCTGGGCGCTGCGTGGGCTCCTTCCAGGGGTTGGTTGGGCATGCGGGTTCTCCTGCATCGGCGGGTTGCTTGGCTGTGGTCCTGGCTTCCTGATTCCTTTTGTGTTGCCCTGGTTTGTGCTGTTTTCTTGCCTCCTCTCCGGCGTTGCTGGGGTCGGGCATTGTGGGCTTTTGGTCTGGGTGCTGTGCATCCTGGGGCCGTTTTTTTCCGCTGTTCCTGCCCTTGCTGCATGCTTGGCCTGGGTATGGGGTGCCTGTGCGGTCCTCCGCCATGTTGGCGCCTGTTTTTTCTGCCCTCTGTGGTTCGGTGGATTCCTGCCTGGTTGTTCCCTGGGGCTGCTGGGTGTTCCCGGTTGCCCTGGTCTCCCGTCCTGCCTTGTTTTTTCCCTCCCTTTGGGGTTGGGGGTTGTGGCCGGTGGCCCTGTGCCCGCCCTTGTTGGGCTTGTTCGTTGTTGGTTTCCGGTCTTTGTTGGCCTCTCTTTTGTTGGTCGGCTGTCAGCTGGTTCTTTCTGGGGGCGTCTCTGGCCTGTGGTCTTTGGGTTGGCCTCCTCTGCCCCTGCTGTTCTGGGTTTGGTGGCCTTCCCGGTTTGGTTTGCGACCTCCTTCCCTGTGGGGTTTTTGGCCTCCTGGGGTTTCGGGTCTCTGTCTCCTTCCCTGTCCTTTTCGGTTTGGTTGGGGTCTCGCTCCTGTTCGGCCCCTGGGTTCTTGCTGCGGCTCCTCCCTCTGGGCTGGGTGCTTGACGTTTGGTGGCCCTGGGGATGCTGTTTTTTTCTTTCCTGGTTCCTGGGCCTCCTCGGCGGGGGTTGGTTGGCTTTCTCCTCTGGGCTCTCTGGGGCCGGGTCGTTCGGTTTGGTGGGGTGGGCCGGTTTCTGGCCTGTGCTTTCCTCCTTCCTTGTTGGTCTGGGTGCTTGTGCCTGCGCTCTGTTGGCCGGTCTTGGCTTCTTTCTTTGGCCTTCTTCGGGGCGGTCGCAGTTTGCTGTGTCTGTGTGGCTGCCGGGTCCTGTGTGCCTTCCTGGTGGGTCTGGCCTGGGCGGCCTTGTCCGGTGGGTCTTCTTGGCCATGGCCTTTGGGTCTTGGTCTTGGTTGCCCTGTCTCTGGTTTCTCTGGTTGGTGGCCTCCTTTTGGGGCCCTGCCCTTCTGTTTTTTTCTGGGTTGTCTCCGGTCCTTGTTTGGTCCCTGCTGTCCTGTTCTGGGTGGCGGGCCGGTTGCTTCCTGCGGTCTTCCTTTTCCTCCTTCTCGGTGCTCCCTTGGGTTGCTGCTTTTGTGGTGGTTTCCTGGGTGTGCATGTGGGTTCGGAAGGCCGGTTTTCTGCTTTGGTATTCTCCACTTTGTTATGAATGGGACGAGGACATAAGGGACCTGGGGGTAATGCTCTATTACTTACCGGTAATCTTCATTACTCCGGGTCCCGTTGTCCTCGTCCCATTCATACGCCCTCCCTCCCTCCCGGACGGCCGGCCTTCCTGTGTGGGCTTGGTTGTACAGGAGGGATGCTGGGTAAGTACTGCTTATGTACTCCCGGTGGGAGGGGCAGTATTAGGGTCCCAGCATTCCTCTTGTTTTTTTCTGTCGGGAGATGGTTATCTCCACTTTGTTATGAATGGGACGAGGACAACGGGACCCGGAGTAATGAAGATTACCGGTAAGTAATACAGCATCTTGTGACAAGCGGACCTCAGTCCACAATCGATGATGGAATTAACATCCAAATTCCCATAGACACCATGCATCACTTTGCGAGACCTTTCTGTCACAAAGGTGTAATTTTAGTTGTGTAGGATAATGCTCAATGACACTTTGTGGGCTGCTGTGTCATAAAGTAAGGAAATATCACACAACCTATTACCTCTGTCAACCAATGCAAATATCCCATTGCATTAGAAAATATGACTCAACATCATGCATGACATATTGTGTCGAAAAATGTTGTCAATGGGTTGGGCAGCAGCCAGTTTCTTTTGTGGGTAGTTTATGAGGTTTGATGAGGGTGTGTTTTGGTGTAGTTGGTGTTCATTACAGGATTTGAGAATGGCTGTTTTGTCAAAAGATATCTTCCTGACTTCATTTGTGTTCTGACCCGCCACTGCGTACCCTGATTCAGATTTCTTCATTGTATTTGCAGTGTATTGTTTTGTGTGCGTACATTTTTTTTGTTTGGTGTCTGTTTGTCTACGCCATTGTCTATTTTGCTAGGCAGGATGCCTTGTGGGCAATCTGACCATAGCAGAGGCGCAAACTTGAATGAATGGGAGTTCAGACTCAACTGGCAATTGTCAGTAGTGTTGAGCAGAGAATTTACCAAGTCCAATACTGGTAGGCAGGCGTAGTGCCACGAGAAGGGAAGCTGCTCGACCACCCTGGAATATAGGTTGCTGGAGCTGGGTGAGTACATTCAACTTGATATGTCATTTAATTTTGATAAAGTCGTGTTTTATATTTCCTTCAGCCATGCTGTACACCTAAGTAAAAAATGCAAAAATGTATGGGTGTTCGAAGATGTATTATGTTGTCATAGATTCTCTTCATGTCAAATGTTTGCACAATTATTTGATTGCTAATGAAGCTCCAGATGTTTGACTAGACATGTGCACTGACTTTATTTTCCTGGATGTTCAGCATCTAGCATATATGTAAATCTGGCAAAGTGCATTTTATGTCGTGGAGTCAGCTTTACAGTCTTGTGATATGAACATCTTTTATGGTGATGAGTTGGCCTTCATTCATCAAACTAGCAGTGTTCAGCATTATTGATGAAATATTTGTCAAAGTTTTAGAATATTTGTGTGTACGATTTTCATTGGGGTGTTCTTTACATTGGGGTAATGAAACGAGATAACACTGTCATGAATAAGAAAAATTAATCAGTGATGGGCAGCTGTTCAGCATGAACAACAGTCTTCATTTTTGTTGAAGAGGAGTTCGAATTGAATGTTTGTATAAATGTCCAAGTAACTTTAATGATTGTACTGTGCCATCAACATGTTGGAACATTAATCGCAATGAAATTATGGTGACAACAGGTGATTTTAGATTTACTCCTAGTGAAACATTATATCCTTGTTACTCCTGACATGCAAATGTGTTCCTGCTTTTCACAGTATACGTGAATTTAATTTTTTTCAATACTCATAATGTATTTCTGCCATGTTGTTTTATGGTGCATGCAAAGATGGTATCACACATGAGAATACTATGGTTTTTACAGACAGAAACGTATGTATCTGTCTCAGATAATTACATCTTAATGTTGAAAATCATAATGGCATGTTTTGTGTTGAGAACATGGTATATAAAACATACTCTTTCTTGGAACTAATTCTATTTTCTTCGCCTGTAAATCATACCAGGCCTTTCATTATCTGTCCACAGCTTGTTGTAACAACACATTCCAGTGGTTTATCATGTGAATGACGTACATGTTGTCAATATAACATACATTACAATAGGAGACGGCATCATTCTAATTACAGGCTGGAATGTGTAAATTTATCTGCATCTTGGATTATAATTTTGAACACTTTGTTATGTTGCATATCAAGGCTTTAGGTGGAGTGGAACTTGTTTGGCACCACATCTACTATAAAGCTAGGCATAGCAAAGTTACCAAATTGATATCCTTCTGTTGGCAAGGCAGTCACCTGTGCTTCAATCCAATATATTTAAATCCATGTGTACCATTCTTATTTTAATTACCAGTTGGTGAACATGCCCATGCATATCAACTGGTTGTGTTGTCCATAAACGTAGGCTGACCAACTAAGAAGATTTTAGTTTGTCTTCAAACGCCACCCACTGCCTCTGATCTTTATAAGGTATATATGAGAAAGTAGATTATGTTATACAGTCTCGGACCCACCCTGCATTAGTCAACATTGTGATTTCATTTTTGTATTTTTGATTAGTAATAATAGTAAAACAAATAAGTTTTTTTAGACAAATAAGGCCTGTTAAACCAATACATACATAAATATCAAACAAAAATATCAATATTGTTTTACAGAATTTATAAAATGAATGAGGCCAATTAGGGGATGTTGTTAGCCGGCCAAGATGGCAGACGCACTCTAGCGAGGCTCCGCATCTCAGCCCTGTTATCCGCCACAATAACCCAACCTAGGGCACCATTTGTTTGATTGACCGAGTCCTATACATGACAGACACCGCTGTGCTGCTGTAGAGTTGACCGCTGGAAGCCAAATGACAACTCAGTGCCTGCGGCGGCCAGCCCTCGAGCCCGCGCGTCGGGCAGGCTGCAACCCCGCTGAGGATCGCATGAATCGGGCAAACTGGGAGGCAGATACTGCACCCTCCCGGTGTTGATCGCTGCCCCACGCAATGCTGGGGACAAGGTCCTGAGCTCCAGAGTAGGCGGCTGTGGCTGTGACCACTGAGGCGCAGAAGAGGTGTGGACCTGGTAGTGGAGACTGGGACTGCAAGGCCCGGCCAGGTGACTTTCTGCGAGGAGAGCGGAGACCAGCCCCCACGCTAGCGCCGAACGAAGTCGATGCCTGGACCAAAGCAGAGGTGAGAGACATGCCCTGCAACAAGAGGCGTCCTGCAGTGGGCCCCGCGGGCAGGCGCCAGGGCAGCACTGAGCCCAAAGCCGAAAGCACACAGGAAGGCCCAAGGAATGCCCCGTGTCCCATGGGGCCTGAGTTGAGGCTAGGAGCCATCACACAGTTCAGATGAGGCATAGGTTGTGTGCAGTCATTGGCACCTGGGGGTCTTATCGGGTCCAGACCCATAGCTTCAGTGGTGCGCCAGATAACGTGCAGGAAGGCCCATGAAGTATCCCGCAACCCTGGGGGCCTGAGCCGAGGCTGGAGACCGCCACACGAACCAGGTGTGGCAGGAGCAATGTGGCGTTGTCGGGACTCAGGGGCCTTGTTGTGCCTAGGTCCATAGCTTGAGCAGGGCACCTGATAGCACGAAAGAAAGCACACTGGGAAAACCCCACGGCCCGTGGGGCCTGAGCCAGAGCTGGGAACTGCCATATAAATCAGGTGAGGCGGGGGTAGCACAATGCCATCGGGCCCAGGGGTCTTATCGGGCCCAGGCCCAAAGCCTCAGCGGTGCGCTGGATCTATAGAGGTAACTAGCACAGCTATCCGACTCTGGCTGATGACACACACATAACAACTGCTCCCATGTGAAATGGGTGTAGAAAGGGAACTGTGTGGGGAGACCCCCACCTCCAAGATGACCTAGACCCTGCGGCCCGTGTGAAACCGGCGAGAGGGAGGGATGCTTACAATATCCCCCTCACTGTATAATCTTCTGTTGCATGCCCTGACTGGCCATACGAGCTCGGCGCCGGAAGTTGGCACCTTCTCCACGCAGCCACACCGTGACACATGTACGAGCCCCTGTGGGCACAAGGAAGTGGCCAGCTACCTGCAAGTCAGCGAGAGGACGAGCGACAGAGCGTGGCGATGACCAGGGGGCCTTATCGGGCCTAGACCCGCCACTTGCTGATATACATGAAGTGGCTGAATAGTCAACATCACCGCCTGCACTGCCATGACGCTCATGCCCTGAGGACCAACCAGGGGCACCGTCGATTTGCAAACCCCTTGTGGAACTCAAACCTCTATCTATGAAAGTGCCAACCTCTTACTGCCTATAGAGTCACAGATTGAAAGGGGCATGCAGCATCTCCTCTCCTACTCTACTGCCGGGAGCGGGCATGATACATCTAAATCCTATTAGACACTGCATGCTAACGGAGGGTGAGTGACGCCTCATCCCTGGGACACCCTAGAGATGGGCCGGCAATGTGCTGGAATGGGACCCACGCCATCGCAGCCAGCCGCCTGCGTCAGGCAGCCTGAACAGGACCAGGGGACGCTAGACACCGCAACAGCCCTCACATCGGAATCTAAAATAGACTCCGTGCGCCAGGCGGTGGAGAAAATTGGAGCCTCCTTGGTGCAGACACTCACGTCCCTCACAGGACTTACAGATAAAATTACATTGGACTTCACCTTGCTACATGCAGATCACCGAAAACTGGCAGACAAGGTGGGCGACATAGAAACTGAAATTGAAGGAGCCCGCCCTATTGCCAAGGTTACCGCAACTGACATACGAGAGCTCACAGCACAAGTACACATGCTAGAACGCAGAGTGGAAGACGTAGAGGGCTGCTCCCACGGCAATAACGTCTGAGTGGTAGGGCTGACCGAGGGTGTAGAAGGTTCAGACGCTATGGTAAACACGGAGCAATGGCTGAAATCTTTATTATCATCTGGAACACTCTCTACCTTCTTTGCAGTTGAAAGAGCTCATCTAGTGCCCCTGGGCCATCCCCCGCCAGGTGCAAGACCCTGACCCTTTCTCGTCCTCCTTCTTAACTTTAAAGATCAAGACGCAGTACTCCCTGAAGTTCGTAAATTGGAGGAGGTGAGGGTGGACAATGCATCAGTCCTATTCTTTCTGGACAACGCCCTAGGGGTACAGAGGCAGAAATGGTCTTTCCTAGCAGTCAAGAGACGCATGCGGGAGCTGGACATCCGATATTCCCTCCTCTTCCCGGCCCGTCTCTGGGTTGTCTCGAATGGTGTCACCTGTTTCTTCGGCATGGCGGAGGAAACCTGGGACTGGTTAGAATCAGCCGGACATTACACATCACCAAGCAGGTGAGAAGAATGTACGCCGGCCAACTTAGACAGTCATAGAGACCGTAGGGGGAAATGCAAACGTAATAGACGACCACCCACACAGCTATGCTGTCCCTAACCTGGAGGAGGTATTAAAAGAGAGACGTGAAGCCCTGCAAACAGCTGCAACGATGCGAGATCGCAACAGTGGCCAAGAACTGGATGCCTCATCCGAGTAGTGCTTCAACAAAGACAGCTTCTCTGCATTGTCGTCCTCTGGGGAGGAATCACTGTGATCTCCAAATGTGACGCCACAAACAGAGAACGATTTGATGTAACTTCTGATCATCACAGTAGCACACAAACAGTCATACTAGAACACACATGCTGCACGAAATACTCAGGTCACAGGTAGAGGGCTCGGTCAGCTATCTAATAATGGATCATGACATACACACTGAGGCGACGCGCGCTCATTCCTAAGTCAACTTGGGGCCTTTGCATACGCCACCATCGCACCCCCCAACAGACACCACACCCGAGAACCCGATGTGACTGGTCAGTAGTTGCCACTATTGACAGTTAATAGTTTGGGCAGACACACTTTGTCCCTCTGCTCATCCTCTGTTCAGCAATATAGAGTTTTTACTCAGATATGTTATCTCTAATAGATATACAGCAATTGTTTCTACAGGCGCGGCCCCCGCCTTTAGTTTATCAGTAGAACTACTGGTTCACCCCCAATGCGCGGCATCACCCACATGCAATAACGCTCCTACCCACATAGCATATGTCATCCACAAATATAATCACCTGGAATGTAAGAGGAATGCACACACCCACGCGCCGATATGAAACTTACTCCTATCTCAAGCGCCATGCAGCTCACGTAGCACTACTACAGGAGATGCACCTCGCAGAGCCTGAGATCCATAGGCTACAGCGCAGATGGTGGGGGCAAGTATTTGCCACAAGCTACTCCTCATACACCAGCGAAGCCCTCATTTGGGTATGACCAGGGACTCCCTTTATCGCTGAGGAGGTGGAAATCCACATGCACGGTCGTTATGTATTTGTGAAAGGTCGCTTAGATGGGAAACATCTACTGCTGGGGACAATATATGCCCCAAACACAGATCAGACAACCTTCTGGCATACATTATCCGGTGTGCTGTCCCGCTGGAGTGACGTCCCTTGGCTAATGGGAGTGGACTTTAAAGCAGTCCTCGGCCCCACGCTAGATAGGTCCTTTCCACCACTCCCACAGGCTGCTGCCACGTCCAATGCCAGGGCCTTAAGAGATTGGCTGCACCACTGGGGTCTAATTGACTTATGGAGAACACTGAACTCACAAATGCAGATCTATTCCTTTTACTTCCCCCGCATGGACTTCATGTCCACATCAACCGCTTTGTGGGAGCAGAGGTACTAATCTCCAGCTGCATCCGAGTGAATTACCTGGGTCGGACACACTCAGATCAAAATCGTCATATACTTCAGATTCAGTGGGAAAGAACTGGACAAGCCAGGCACCTGTGACGGCTACAACCAGCAGCATTGGAGGTCCCACCCTTCAAAGCGTCACTGGGTATGACTATTGACATTTTCTTCTAAATGAATTAAGACTCGCTCACAGATAAGGGGACAGAGTGGGAAGCATTTAAACAGTAGTAAGAGGGCAATGCCTGATTCTCAGCTGGGGCATTCGCCGGCAACTAGACCGAGAGGTGACACGCCTCGAGAACTCACTACTACACCTAGAGTCTAGTGCGGTGCTGAACCCTGCCGACAGGCACAAGTGAGACAAATTGAGGCACGAGCACGCAGAAGTAATGGAACGGTCATGATGCCTGAACTATGCTGCGCACTCAGCTTGCACCCATGCAGCTGCGGACAGGGCGGGCCATCTGCTGGCGCGGCTAATAGACAGGAACAAATGCAACCTCCAAACCTCTTGTTATGCTCTATGTCAGGACGTTTACTGACCACCCAACAGGAAATACACCAAGAATTTGCCAAACATTATGCCAAATTGTACAAGTCTGTTATTAACATAGATCCTGAGGCACTAGAAGCCTTCCTGTCGCTCTCTCCATGCCAGTGGTAGCCCCGTCACAGAGTGTGGAGCTGGATGAACCAATAGCGCTTCTTGAGGTCCAGACAGCCATAAAGGCACTAACCACGGGTAAGGCACCTGGGCGCCGTATGCGCTACTAGTTGAATACTACAAGGCATATGCACAGGGCCGGACTGGCCATAGCGGGCACCGGGCGTTTCCCCAGTAGGCCGCTAGGGTGGGGGCCGGTTTTGGACCCCTGGGGGGGCCGTTTTTGTTACCGGGGGTCGGCAATATCGGCCCCCAATATCAAAATCGGCCGAAACCGGCCCTCGCAAACTGCTCGCTGCACTTCCCCTCATCCCAGGGGGGGCCGGCTGAGCAGTTTGCCAGGGCCGGTTTCTGTTCCCAGTCCGGCCCTGCATATGCATCAGTCTGGCCCCGCACTTACTGACGTTATACAGTACCTCACTGGAGACGTCCCTTCTCCCGGCATCACTTTGCGAGTCCTTACTCGTGTCACTGCCTAAACCTGACAGGAATCCTGAATTGCTGGGCTTATATCGCCCATTAGCACTGTTAACTACAGATTACAAGATTCTGGCCAAAATACTAGCAGATCGACTGGCTCCACTGGTGCTTCAGTTGGTGCACACTGACCAAAATGGTTTTGTACCGGCTCGTAGCACATCTCTGAACCTACAGCATTCTTCGAGGTGCTAAATGCTCGGTAGACCACTGGCCACACTCAGGTTGTTTTGTACTTGGCCTGGAGAAAGCTTTCGACATGCTGGAGAGGGAATTCCTGTTCGCCACCCTATCCAGGTATGGGCTGGGCACCCACTTCCTGCGTCTTACCAAACTGTTATACACCCTACCCACTGCTAGGGTCAAGACAGGCCCTTATATGTCAGAATCGATCCCCATCGGGCGTGGCACCAGGCAGGGGTGTCCGCTGTCCCCACTGCTGTTTTCCCTAGCTATAGAGCCACTGGCTGAGGCCCTTCGTAAGGGTGGGGAAGAATGGGGTATCCCCCTAGGAGATGGCACACATGCTGTATCTCTGTATGCCGATGATATACCTCCGAGACATAAGAGAGCCATGCGATGCCATAGCAAAGACATTATCTAACTTTGCTTCCCTATCGAGCTTACGAGTAAATTCGGCCAAATCATGTCTATACCCGCTTGCTGTGACAACCCCTGACCCATCACTAGTGGTCGACGGTACTGGAGTGCAATGGCAGCCATCTGTATTTCATTACATGGGTGTCAGGATTTACCACCAACCAGAAGATCTACTAGAAAGGAACCTCATATTGGCAATTAACGCAATTAAATCACAGATCGTCTTCTGGCCCACCCTCCCCCTCAAAGTCATGGGCTGTATCGCGCTCCTCAAAATGGTGGTACTCCCGCGACTATTATATAATTTTACTAACCTGCCAATCTACTTCAAGCCCCTACTCTTCCGCTCATTTGAACATAATATACAAGACTTTATATGGCATGGTTCACCATGCAGGGTGGCATTAACCAAACTATACTCGCCAGCGGATCAGGGAGGGCTCGCTGTACCCTATATGGAATATTAATACCTGGCAGCACAACTACAGCAGATAGCCCGGTGGATTGGCAGACTGTACTTAGGAGACACCGCTACACAGCTGCCGGCGCGCACACATTCATCAATTATACGTTTTTTCCACCCCGGGAGGAACGAGACAACACCCATTCAGCTGATGTTATCAGTGGCCTACAGATGTTTTCGCCGCAGCTTGCGCCCCACAAACTGCGCAATCCCATGTGCTCCTTCCCTACCTATACATAGTACGCCAAGAGGGCAAAGTGCCATCATTGTAACAGAACCCTCTGCCTGGGGGGAAGCAGGGATACAGACACTGGGAGACATATATCGCGACGGACAATTACTACCCTTGGTACCATATCTGAGGAGAATGACCTGCCACAGGGTCAATTCCTGCTACATACTTCACTGGCATTGGCCATGTGTGCATGGCGCGGGGATACTGAAATCAGCACCGGCACAAGAGAAAGGGGAGGAGAGAGCCATAGCTTTGGAAATATGGCGCTCCCCTGCTCCCTCAATGTCGCGCAACGCAGCGCAGCCTCGCGGGGGGCTGCGCAGCATTGCGCAACTTTTTTGTAAATCTCCCCCATTGTTTCTGTATGTGTGTGATGTAAAGTGCTCTGACACCCTACACTAGTATGAGAGATGCTATAAAACAAATGAAATACATGTGACAGAGGTGCTATGGGAAGAAGAGAGGCACTGTTGAAGGATGATAGGGAGGGATTCATGGAAGAGCCCCAAAAAGATTGTTGTATTGGTGCATAGTAAGGTCATTATTTACTATGCTTTGAAAGCGAATACAATTCAATATATAATTACAAATGTGTTGTAGAATGCACCATTTTCCCCCAAATTTTCTTGGTGGGAGAGCCCCCCAAAGTCCGCTTTGTAGTGGCCAGGCTCACTCACTGCACTTGGTGTGCACCGTACGGGGACTGGCCTGACATTTGCATTGGGCTCCCAGTAGCCCAACCTCTGGTAACTTCTCCTACAAAGATCTTCAGCCACATTGCATCGTGTGCTCCGTGGCCTGCAGTTTTTTAAAAGCTGCACAAAGTCCTCTTGCGACTCCAGTGCCTTTGGCCTGAGGGTCCTGTGGAGGGTCATCTATGTCTTCTTTGGGCTCCCCTGATTGCTCTGGGCTTGCCCTGACTTCCCTGCTTGGGGTGAATCTCCTGGACCTTGCTGGTCCTCTTCCTGCAACTTCTTGACTTGCTACATGGGTTGCTTTTGCCAAGGCTTGTTGGTGCTCCCGCCGGACACCTACTCCTCAGCACTCGATATCCTTCGTGGGACAGCTCGTATCCGGCTCCTGGTTGTCCTCAGAGTCGCCTGGTCCCCACAGCTGCAGAGTCAAGGTAATCGACATCAATCCTGAAGCATCTGACATCGGTGGGCATTCATCTACCGAGCCCCTGGTCACTCCCAAGTGACCCAGACTCTGTTACCTCTGCTTTCAGGTACTCTTCTTCAAGAATCCATGTTTGGATTCCTACGGACACTTTCCCCTCTTCCAGCAGCGGCACTTTCCTGAAGTTCTCCATTGGGTTCGACAGCGGTTTCCGACGCCACTTCACACCTATGCACCCGGCTTCCCTGGGTTAGGTAACTTGGGTACCACAGTATCCACAGGTGGGGTGGCTCTCCAACCTTCTGTCTTCCATGGGGTTTCTTCAGGGTCCACTAGGAAGGGTCCTTAATCTTTAAAACTCCAACTGCGACTTACACGTCGACTTGTACGGAGCCGCGGTCGTGTCCACACACTGCACAGGCTCTCCGTGGGGTCCCTATCTACTCTCCTTGGGTGGTTCCTTGGGGTCCCAGTGATTCTACGTCCTCTCAACATTGTCCTGACTAGAGTCGTGGTTCTTATACCACTTTTTTAGTATATGGTTCAATCAATCATCAATCATGTCACTTATAAAGCGCACTACATACCCGCGAGGGTCTCAAGGCGCTGGGGGAAGAGGGGGGTGGTGCTGCTACTGATCGAAGAGCCAGGTCTTGAGGAGTCTTCTGAAGGCCAGTAGGTCTTGGGTCTGTCGGAGGTTGGTGGGGAGGGTGTTCCAGGTCTTGGCGGCGAGGTGGGAGAAGGATCTGCCGCCGGCGGTCGTTTTCCGGATGCGGGAGACTGTGGCGAGGGCGAGGCTGGTCGAGCGGAGCTGGCGGGTGGGGGTGTAGAAGCTGAGTCGTCTGTTGAGGTAGGCTGGTCCGGAGTTGTGGAGTGCTTTGTGTGCGTGGGTGAGGAGCTTGAAGGTTATCCTCTTGTTGACAGGGAGCCAGTGCAGGTCTCTCAGGTGGGGTGTGATGTGGCTGCGTCGGGGATGTCGAGGATAAGACGTGCAGAGGCGTTCTGGATGCGTTGCAGCCATCTCAGGAGCTTAGCCGTCGTTCCTGCGTAGAGGCGTTTCCGTAGTCCAGCCTGCTGGTGACGAGGGCCTGGGTGACTGTTTTTCTTGTTTCGGTGGGGATCCACCTGAAGATCCTGCGGAGCATTCGGAGGATGTTGAAGCAGGATGAGGAAACGGCGTTGACCTGCTTAGTCATGGAGAGGGTGGGGTCGAGGATGACCCCTAGGTTGCGTACGTGGTCGGTGGGTGGCGGGGCTGTTCCCAGTGATGTTGGCCACCAGGAGTCGTCCCAGGCTGAAGGGTTGGAACCAAGGATGAGGACCTCCGTCTTGTCCGAGTTCAGCTTCAGGCGGCTGGTCCTCATCCATTCGGCGACGGCCTTCATTCCTTCGTGGAGGTGGGCTTTGGTGGTCTTTGGTGAGGGAGAGGATCAGCTGGGTGTCGTCGGCGTAGGAGATGATGTTGAGGTTGTGCTGTCGGGCGACGTGGGCGAGGGGTGCCATGTAGATGTTGAACAGCGTTGGGCTGAGGGAGGAGCCTTGGGGTGCGCCGCAGATGATCTTGGTGGCCTTGGATCGGAAGGGGCGAGGCGGACGCTTTGTGTTCTGCCGGAAAGGAAGGATGTGGTCCAGTCCAGGGCCTTCTCTTGGATCCCGGCGTCGTGAAGGCGTGTTCGTAGTGTGTGGTGGCAGACCGTGTCGAAGGCGGCTGATAGGTCCAGGAGGATGAGGGCTGCTGTTTCTCCGTTGTCTAGCAGGGTCCTGATGTCATCGGTGGCGGCGATGAGGGCGGTTTCGGTGCTGTGGTTGCTGCGGAAGCCGGACTGGGAAGGGTCCAGGATGTTGTTCTCCTCGAGGTAGCGGGTCAGTTGTTTGTTGACGATTTTCTCGGTGACCTTCGCGGGGAACGGGAGCAGAGAGATGGGTCGGAAGTTCTTGAGGTCCTTGGGGTCTGCCTTGGGTTTCTTGAGTAAGGCGGTGATCTCGGCATGCTTCCAGCTTTCGGGAAGGTTGCTGTCTCGAAGGAGATGTTGATTATTTTCCGGAGATGGGGCGCGATGGCTGTACTGGCTTTGTTGAAGATGTGGTGAGGGCACGGGTCTAGCGGTGAACCGGAGTGGATGGTGTTCATGATCTCGCTGGTGTCCTCGTCGTTGATGTTGGTCCAGGAGAGCAGGCGGTTGGTGGTTGTGGGGGCAGTGGTCTCGGTGGTTGCTGGGGCGGTCGTGGTGTTGAAGCTGTCGTGGATGTCGGCGATTTTGCGGTGGAAGAAGGTGGCCAGTGAGTCGCACAGGTCTCGCGACGGCTGGATGTCGTTGGTGTTGGAGCTGGGGTTGGAGAGTTCCTTCACGATGTTGAAGAGCTCTTTGCTGTTGTGTGCGTTGTTGTCTAGGCGGTCTTTGAGTGAGGCCCTTTTGGCGGATCTGATGAGGTGATGGTGACTGCGGGTGGCGCTCTTGTGGGCGGCGTAGCTGTCCGCTGTCCGTTCGTGGAGCCAGATCTTCTCCAGTTTTCGGCATGTTCGTTGGTTTGGTCCCCCCCGGGCCCCACTGTGTATTAGTGCTATTTATTGTGATTTCTTTGCTTAAGTGTTATGTGCTTTGTGTCTATCTCCGTGTAGGAGATACTGTAATGTACTAGATAGTGTTATATAATAAATACATATTTTTATAAATATTTTGTGTGGTTCTTTTTCATTTAATCTACACTATAAGACTGCATTCTGGTAAAACAAGCTGCTTTACACTCCTTCAAGACTAAGCCTGAAGGCTGCTTTCCACAGCTACTACTTGGATAGCTTTCTAAGGTTGTCTGAGACCTCCTAAATCACCAGAAGGGTTGCCTGGACTGCTGCAGGGTGCCCACTTACATTAGTGGACAGCATATTCACGCTGCCGACTGCCACACCTTTATTATTTTAGTTATGCTATTTCTATTCAGCATCCATGAAACCGGAGTTCCACGTCCTCCTTCAATATCGAATTTACATTTCTGAAATAATAAAGGTGTGGCAGTCGGCAGCGTGAATATTCTGGAGGGCTATTGAGTCCCCATTCCCACGTCCTGGAAGTCGGACTCTTAATCCCTGATATAGGAGTTTTTAATAAGGATTTTAATTTGCTCCAAACTAAAGAATCAATTTGTTCATCGTAGTTAGAACATACCTGTCCTTCTGGAGCTTTCCTTTCGAGTATAAGATTGAAGTTCAAGGTACCCACACTTTGCTTACGCAAATATTTGGTGTTAATCAGCAGTTTTGCACTTAGAATTTCTCGCCCCTGACATTCATGGGAGCAACAGGAAAAAAAAGTTTAATTTTAAGAAGTTGAGGACGATTTAACAACGACCAGCTTTTGTCGGTCATTTGTGTGCCTCACCTTTACAGAAATAGGCGAACACTGTATTTTCGTTTAGAGGGATATAATTATTTTTGTTGTCCTGAAGAAGGTGGTTCTACACTATTTCTCCACCGAAACGTGTCGATGCCCCCCCTGTTGGCTTGTTAAATTTGAGGAACAATGAATTATAAGAGAAATGATGCTTAGATGTTTTATTGATTCCTTCAAATTAACAAAATTGTAATGACAAATATGTATGTCTTGGTTGTTGTGTCTCTCTCTACATAACGTTTTGGTGATGTTATGTGTAATATTGTATTAAAAAATTGGATTGTTGTTTAGGATTTTTTTAAATAATATGCATTTTATATAATTGTACAACTGTTTTTATTGATTACTTCATTAAACGGATTTTAATAATTGCCTTTTGGGGTCCCCCTTTCAAACTAATACTAATGAGTGCTTGATGGTAAAGAAAGTGGAGTGTGAGATATCTGAATGTGTCGTCTTTCTCCAAGAGAAGTTTTCTGTTGATACAGTGATTGTATAAGGAACCCTGTCTCTTAGAGTAGGGGGGCTGCTCTCCTTTTTGAGACAGTGATCTGGGTGGAACAGCCTTCATGTAAGCTGCTCTGCTCAATAGATATAAGACCATAATTTGAAATTCAATCCTCCAGATGCTGTAAAATAATTTTTGAAGATACTTTGGCACTATTATCTAGTACTCCACCTAACCTGTAATATTCTGGGAGACTGGGATTGCTTTTCTTACAGAATTGGCTTTACAAGTGTCCCTTCCATGAAATTTGAAAATTACCGTGTTTCAGTTACCAAGGGAAGAAGGGCCATAATGTGTGCTCCATCCAGTCAACTGCTAGTACATTGAGTCGTCCTGCACGCCTGCTCAGCTTCATAGAAAGACTAACATCCAATTAAGATGATAAGTTACTAATAGCGTTGTCTGCTATGTAGTTTGCAGTACTGGGGAGATCTTTGCATTGACCATACACGTTCAAAAGGTGAATAATCTATGCTAGAGAAGTGGATGCGTTGCACAGCTGCAATTGATAAAATTCTAGAACTTCCTTGAGTCTGTTGATTGAACTACCTCTGACAATAATCCCCAATTCGTATAATAGAATATTTGTTTCTTCTTTCTAACCATCGATTTGTAGTGACTCTTACGTTCTTTTAGTTTCTGGTGAGGCATTTGATTCAGTTTATTTTTCAGTGATGGACATTTTTTCATGAAGCCATTCCATTCAAAATGAGTTTGAAACAGAATTCATTACAGACAAGCTGATGCTTAGTTTAGATGGCACTCGTAAACATGCAATTGTTTCCTTTATCATAGATGAGTACCAACCAGGCTTATCTATTTGAGAAGAGTAATCTTTCTGAGGTGATACAGTTTGAAAGGAACTCAGTTGCAAAAGGCTGTTTAAGTTGAGTCTGGTTGCAAACCAGCAAGGATACTTGACAGCAGTGAGTAAAGCCATTTGAGCCACAGTATGGAGGCGCATAGCTAGGTTAATCTGGTGTGGCCAATGTTGATTCTCTTTGTTTTATAAAATGTTAAAGTTTGTAATGTGCCTAAAATTACAAACCAGGACAATATATAATTAATTTGACAGTGTTAAAGACCAATTCGAAATGTTTGGCCTGTTGGTGAAACAGATTTACAATGGCATTAAGGCAAATCATCCCGTACTGGCCTTACACATCATTGCAGAACATTTCATGGTTTTATAGTATAGAATATTTACAGATTGAACATTATACATTTCTAACAGTTCACTCATTGATTTATCGGCCCCTTAAGGCCACTACAATGACTAATTCGCTTGGATGTTACCAATGCCCCTTTCTATGGTCACTAATAAATGACCACCAAAAGAAATGTCTGCTGTTTGAGTGTACGTATTTAAAAAAATGAGTACTGTACATTTCGAGATGTTACATAGGTTGCTAATTTTATAAGCCAAAATTCAAGAGAATCCTCTTTGCACAGTCTCCATGTTTTCCATTATTTTGCTGAAGACTAAACTTAGGAGGCTACCAAAGAGCCAGCTGCTCTCACTGGTGAATCATGTTGACTAACAGACACAAAGCCTGGAATGTTTAGGCAGCCATTATTTCACATCTCAAATCCTACATATATTTTAAAGGCCATATTCTGCTGACATCACATAACATAGAGCAGCTCAATCCGAATAATTGTACAGATTAACATTTCATGGTAGCCTTCAACAGAATATGTGACGTTACAACGCGATCAATATGATCGCGGTACGTTACATCGCAGTTTTTACAACGCAAGTCGTTACAACAACTTGCGCTGGAGGGCGCTGGACTTAGGAATAGTATGATTTACTATTCCAACACCAGTCTACCTACAGTAGGGAAGGTGTTGGAATAGTAAATCATACTATTCCTTAGGTTAGAGCACCATCCAGCGCAAGTCGTTGTAACGACTTGCGTTGTAATACCCGCGATGTAAAGGCATTGCGATGCAATGCCCGCATGGTAATGGATGTCTCCCCCTTCAACACCATCCTGCAATATCTCCAAGTTCATGTAAACATCCATGCCTGTACCCAAAACATCAACCAGAGAAGTTGACAGGCAAGTGCACAATATTGTCAGCTATGTGTAGTTGACAGACCTATGCATGTAACATGTTTGTTGTGTTGGTATGTATTTGATGTGAGCTCACATAGAGTTTAATAAATAATTATTGTTGGTATAGACCAGCTAAGAGGTCGATAACATTATTGGTCCTGCAAGTGGTCATGACATGCCAATGGCCCTGAGCAGGTCCTAGCAAACATGGATACCCAACTGTCATTCAATTTTTGTAAGGTGAATAAACTTCATAGGCTACAAAACATAAACATGATATGATATATTGACCGTATTCATGTAATGTGAGGATGGGGATATAGGGATGGCATCTATGTTTTAGAACAATGCATTGCTGCCAGCAAGTTGATTAGTTAATGTACAGGCTCAGAATTCCCTTACTGGTTTGCATGTGACACATCACATGGATTAAGTGAATTTGAATACATTTGGACCTACAACAATCTCTTTCTTCATGGGACTAGACATATGCCTAGCAATCTGAAAAACAAAGACTTTGTGGAAAGAGATTTACAAGACCACACCCTACATTCTAATAAACTCAACAATGCAATGATGTTCAGGTGAAAGAACGTCATAATTGACAATTGATTTTATTACACTTATTCATTTCAGTGACAGGTGCAGTCATTATTTAGATGAGCCAATTTGCATTCCAGGTGTAAAAGTTGAATTTGTATGAAAAAAGGGTTCACCATGTCATGTCAGTTCTCCTCAAATAGCCCTCCTGTGCACCAGAGTACACATGGGAGGGCACCTGTGAAGATTCCTCTTCAATATCTGTTTGTTCTTCTTTTTCAAGGGGTATTGCTTCTCTCCTTGTAATGTTGTGCAGTATGGCACAGACAAGTATACTCCTACAGACCACTTTTGCACTGTACACTTGTCTTTCACTTGTGAGACAACTCAAGTAATTGGTTGCTACACCATAAAACAAGCTGTAAGATAAAGATTTGAGAGAAAGTAGAATCCTCTAATTCTCTAAAAGAAACTCTACATACAGAGTGGAATCCACTGGCTCAACTTCCTCCACACTATTCCCTCGATGGAGGAAGTTCTGCTGGTAGATTCTACTTTGTATTGAGAGTTTCTCCAGGAATTGGTGGATTTTTCTCCAAACTATAAACATGACCCTAGGTTTCCATAGGCCTTCACCCATTTATATTAGCTCTGTTATAAAATACATGTACTTGAAAAATTTACAAATATGGAAAAATGTTAAGCAAGCAGGAGTTTCTAGGAAGACAGCAAGGGGAGGATCTAGGCATATATACCACCTTCAGCCATCTGGGTTATGAAAAACTTGTTTTTTACATTCTTTGTATGAGAGCCACTAACCTCATGATGTTCGTGTTTTATTTCAGGTTTGTATGCACAAATTGACCCGAGTAAGCACCGGATTGGCCTGATTAATATTGGATCTAGTCTACATCCTGTACATAGTTTGCGCCCAAACGAGAGTACTAATATTCATCTTACTGATATTTGCACTT
The DNA here is from genome assembly GCA_963921515.1 of Calotriton arnoldi. Taxonomy (NCBI): domain Eukaryota; kingdom Metazoa; phylum Chordata; class Amphibia; order Caudata; family Salamandridae; genus Calotriton; species Calotriton arnoldi. The sequence continues at coordinate 1,007,136 of CAWUFW010003843.1, forward strand.
TATTTCTGCACTTTATCAATTGTTTTAATGAGTTTGAATTATGTTTTTGTATGTTTCAACTGTATTTAACATATGTTTCTTGTAAATTATTTTTGTCAATGCAATACGTTTCTACAGCTACTACCTCAATATGTCTAATAAGACACCGAATTACATGACACTCTTCGCCTTCTCCTTCTTTTCTTAGGGCATGGACCATGGCATGGGACAAAGATACGTGAAGAAAAAGAAGCAATTTGTTAGAAAACGAAGGGTGTGCATAATGTGTGATGTTGTTTTTCACCCCGACTTGTGAATTTTATTTTAAGTGACAATTTAGCCAATCACAATTTAGACCATCACAAAACCTACTTGTAGGATATCTGCCTTTTCTATGTAGTTAACCTAGATTATTTGCATTTTGCTGGACCCTTTATTCTTCTGCCTTTAGAACTCTGCAGTTTACCCCACTAACCAGTAGTAAAGTGCCTGTGGTTCCTAATTGGCATATTTAACTTACCTATAGGTCTCTAGTATATGACACTAAGTGAACCCTGGGCCTGGAGGTTAGATGGCTGACTTCCTGTTCAAGCTACAGTAATAAAACAAGCTACAAGAGGACTTTCCTTCAATTTCCTAGCTGGCCAGTGGCAACTGGACCTGGACAGGTACCTGCTGCTGGCCTCTGCCTGACACCCTGATAGTCTCTAAGTGCCTCCTCCGATGTGCTGGGGGCTTTAGACGTGTACTCCTGTGATGCATAGGGACTCAAAGAACTAAGTTAGAAGGTAAATCTTTGACCAGGTAAAACCTGGTTGGTGAATGCAACCCATGCTCAAATTGCACATAGGTCCCGGTTTGTGCTTTTTGTAGCTACTTCTACTTAAAACTTTAAAAATGCATATCTCTAGTCCCTAGGTTTGGATTTTTGGTACTTTGTTAATTATATTTTACTATATTTTCGAATTCATTTTGGGATTTTATTGATTTGATTTGACCTTAATTACTGTTTGGGTACTGCATAAGTACTTTACACATTTCCCTAAATTAAGCCTGTCTGCTCTGTGCCACAGCTTCCAGGGAGTTATGTTATGTTATGTTATGTTACTGGGCACTTATAAAGCGCGCGGCTACTCCCAGGAGTGTCCCGGCGCTGAGAAAGGAAACCAATGTCAGAACAGAACGAGCACGCTCCTGACAGCTACTTTACTGCATGAAAAGCCAGGTTTTTAAGCCTCGCCTGAAGCTGAGGAGATCCTGGGCATGACGTAGAGCGGGCGGCAGATTATTCCAAAGCTGAGAGGCTACCACCTGAAAAGAACGACCACCCAGGCGAGAACGAGAAAACCTAGGAATAATAGAGAGCTGCTGGGTGGAAGACCTCAGACTTCTAGGTGGAGCATACTGCTTGATTCTGTTTCTCAGATATGGGGCTCCTATATTGTGAAAAGGCTTGTAGGCCAGTACCAAAGCTTTAAAATTTGTCCTCTTGCGCACCGGGAGCCAGTGCAGGGACTTCAAATAGGGGGTCATATGAGCCCTTAGGCCAACCATAAGTATGGCTCTTGCCGCGGCGTTTTGCACCACCTGTAAATGGCCAAGAAGATAGTCAGGGAGGTCTAGGTACAACACATTCACATAATCAAGCCGGTATATGATCAATGCTTGGACTACTGTTTTCCTATGAGGGACTGGGAGTAGTGGAAGAAAATTCCTCAACATTTTCAGAAGGCCGAAGCAAGTGCCAGCCACTGCTTGGACCTGGGACTTCATGGACATGTCCGAGTCCATTTTCACCCCAAGGTTTTTGACAGTGGTGGCAGAACTTGCAGGGGGAGACATATTCTGTGGCCACCATTTGCGCCATTCCTCACCTGGGTTGTAACTTGTGACCAAAGAAGATAATTTCTGACTTTTCAGAATTACACATCAGTTGGTTCTGTTTAAACCAGGCGAACACTTTAGACAGGCATGTGTTTATCTCACTCCCATTCAAGGCCATATCCTTTCCGCAGGTGAACAGTAGCTGTGTTTCATCTGCGTAAGATATGACCTTTGCACCGTATTGTTCTGCCAAAAGTGCCAGAGGGGCCATGAACACATTAAACAGAGTGGGGCTTAAAATAGATCCCTGCGGGACACCAACATTCAGCGGGGAAATGGGGGCCGCAAAAAGGGGAGACCACACTGTTTGCTGGCGGCCTTCCAGGTAAGATGTAAACCACCGGAGGACCGTGCCACCAATGCCACAGCCCTGACGTCTGTGCAAAAGAAGGGCATGGGGCACGGTATCAAAGGCTGCCGAGAGGTCCAGAAATATCAATACGGCTTTGCCTCCTCCATCCAGAGTAGTTTTAATAGTTTCAGATACCTCCAGCAGAGCCATCTCCGTACTGAAGTTGGCTCTGAACCCTGACTGGCTCGGATGTAATACATGATTGGCCTCAACAAACCCAGAGATGATCTTGTTGACATATTTCTCCAAAACCTTGGAGAAAAAAGGCAACAGAGAAATTGGCCTATAATTGCTAGCTACAGAGGGGTCGGCAGACGGTTTCTTTAAGAGCGGTAGGATTTTTCCGTGTTTCCAACTGGCCGGCATTATACCCTCTGACAGCGAGAGATTCAGGACCTGATTAACAGCAGGGTTAATCACCCCAGCGATAGATGCTAATATTTTAGCTGGGCAGGGGTCAGTGGGAGAGCCTGACTTCAGTCCTTCCATTATCTTCAGGGAGTCGGCCGGTGGAATAGGAGGGAATTGCAGGAGGGTCCCATCGACATTAGAAACAACAGGGGGGGGCAAACCTGTGTTGCCCTCCATGTCAAGGAGAGATTCCCCAAGTGAAGCTTGAATAGTTGTGATTTTTTTATAAAAATATTGTGCAATAAGATTCGTCCAATCTTTTGAAGGAGTAAAAAGGCTCTTAGTGGCTCTGGGGGACGAGAAATCTTTAACAATTTTGAACAACTCCTTACTGCTGTTTCCTGCTCTGGTTAATTTAGAGACTTAGAAGGTTCACCCTGACAAGGGTTGGGATTGCTCTTTGGGGTGGCAAGTCACCCACCTCAAATAATTCAATTTCTTCATTGGTGCTTAGCGGCTGGATCCAGGACTTGTGTTTTGCAGTATCACACAGTGACTTAAGTTGAAATTAAAAACTGCTTTTTAAAGTGACAGCAAAAATTGACTTTTTGAACTCTAAATTGGCTTTCCGTTTTAATTGGGTCATATTTTTTTTTCCTACATTTATTCTTCCCCTCAATTTTTGCACCTCAAGGTTTTGGAACCATGGAGGTGGATCTGGCTAATGTGGAGAGCCCTAACATGGCAAAACTGAAGAGCATGTGCAAGCACAGGGCACTGAAGCGGAACAAGCTTTCAAAGAAGGAGCATTATCATACTGCCCCTAGAAAAAGGGAAGAAGTCCATCAGCTAGAGTTCACCTCACAGGAGAATGAGAATGAAGTTGACAAAGAAATTGCGGATGACATTGAGAAAGCTCCTGTGCCAAAGAGGAATGTGTTGCAAATTGCACTATCAGCTACCTTGTCCAAGACAGGAAACAGTTTGTCCTCACATGGTTTGTCCACATCAAAACTGGGGGACAGACAAGCAGAGAATGCCTTGAAGCTGCAACTGGTCACTATGCCCTGGAGGAAAAGAAATTGAGCCTGGCCTTGGAGGAGAAAAGGGTCATGCTGGCCCCCTGAGAAGAGCCAGCTAGAGTTGAATTTGAGGTCCACGAAGGCCTCTGAGTCCATTGGTGATGGTGGCAGTGACAATAAAGTAACCAAGACAGGTAGTAGGATTCATTTCCTCAAAGACCCGGTACATAGTTATGTGATGGAGGATGACATAGATAGATTGCAGCATATGACATGACTGTACGTATGCATAAAGTCCCAGAAGAGGAGGATTGGGAGCTGGAGCATGTGTCCATTACCAGGAGGTATACCATGTTAGAACTTGACCAGATGAAGTATGCTCCCAGAAAGGAAGCCCTTATCACCATGTTTTGTCTGACCCCCGAGAAATATTGCCTAAAGTTCAGGGAGCAGCCAGAAGCAGTCATACTAGTAATGGGTAGATTTTGTGGATTCTTCCAGTAAGGCACAGGATGGTTGGGTGAAGGGCACCAAAGTAAATGAGTATGATGGGCTATAGAATTTGATGATGAAAGAGCACATTTTAATTAATTGCTTTACAGAGTTGTGCCAGGCCCTAATAGAGAACAAGTTCGCTATTACCATAGTTTGAGAAGGAAGCTGACCGCTTGATCAATGCCAGAGTTTCCAAGAAAGTACCCGGAAGTAACCACAGGAAGGGTGGTTCTGGTTCCCCTCCACAGAGGGAAGGGGAAGTCTGGGATAATACAGAAAAGCCCCCAAAAGGGATCCAAAAGAGTTTTTAGGGGAAAGGTTCCCAGATCTCTTCAGACCCCAGGAGGGTATGTATTGATGAGTGGAAGCAGAGGGTTCTCCATTTACCCGCCGCAGGTATGATGACTGTCTCCAGTCAGGACACAAGAAAAGGGACTCTGTGTGTACCAGGAAGCCACCCACGGATGGGAACTCCACGGGGGATGCCATTGTAGCCCCAGGGGGAAGTTATCCCCAGGAGGAAAAAGTAGAGCATGCCCTAGTATCGCTTAGTTGGGAGGTGGACCCAGAAGATAAGCTGGTGATCCTGTTGGGTGGTAGTTGTCACTTCCAGGAGGTCACAGTGAATGGGGTCCTTGTTACTGCTCGGTGGGATACTTGTGCCAGCTAGATCATGGTAGTTGCAAAGGTGCTTTACCCAGAACGGCATCTGTAAGATGACCCAGGCCCATGGGCTGAACTCTTTCTGCCCTATGGACATAGTATCCTTAGAATGTGAAGGTATACTTGCCCAGAGGTGGGCCATTGTCAGACTCCAGATGACCATTTAATGCATTCTTGGCACTGAGCTCTCATAGCCAAGAAAAGCGTTGGGAGTGGCAGCAGTCCAGGGCACACCCATAAAACAGATTTCTAGTGGTCCTCTCCCTAATCGCAGGATACAGAGGTCCAGATGGAAAGTAAGTGGTAGGAACTAGATGCCATCCAGAGTGGGGCACCAATGGGTCGGGGATTAACTGCTCGGAGAGGCAAGCACCCCAAAGAATGACCCTGCTGAGGCCATTTCTGCGCAGAGGATGCTGCTTGTGTTTTCACTCAGAAAGAGGACAGGAGACCTGTGCCAGGCAGACCCTTTCATGCCACTGACAGTGTGTGTCACCCTTGAGGGGTACTTTGTGTCTGCTCTAATAGTCCAGGACTGCCAGGCACCGGTTGAGTCTCAGGGCACAGACTCTGAATTGAAAGACCAGACTCAGAATGTTACCCTTGAGACAGTGGAAGAAAGAGTGAAATGTGGATGTCTAGCACCTGTGAGTGCACCCCCCCACCCCGAGAAATGCAAGAGGCCAGAGAGACATCAGGATAAAGTGGGGAACTCTTTGCCAGCCTCACAGCTTGAAGTGAGGCATACCCAAGGCACCAGATGGGATCCTCTATCTGGCGGTGGGTGGCAATGGGCCTGGTTCTTCACACTGACAGCTGTCAGTGGCCTCTATTGTTTGTTAGTCTTTTGGGCAGAGGTTGTAGACAGAGGACTGACATGGCTGGCAGGCAGGACCACATTACCTTATTGGCCATGGTTGCACTATTCAGCTGGTGATATACAACTGTGGGTAAGCTAGGGTTAGTTCTATCCCCAGGGATGTCCCCAGAGAAGAGTGGTTCCCCATGGACAGGGTTAATGGCAGGCAAAGATGTTGACAAAGGGGGGCTGGTAGGTTCCGAGAGCATACAACATATATGTGACATCGCAGAAGTGGTGAATTACCTATATATATCGCCTGAGCAAGGATGCCCATCAAGGTATTGATTAGCGTATCCTAACTCTTGGCTGGGGTGGCCTGTGTATGAAATCTACCTTTTCTGTGTGGTTACCCTGGATTTTTCACCTTTTGCTGAATCCTATATTTTTGCTGGCTTTGGAACTCTGTATGCTTTACCCCTGCTGACTAGTAGTAAAGTAGCTGTGCTCCCCCTTTAAAAATGGGTGAATTGGCATATTCCTGATTGGCATATTTAGCTTGCCTATGAATCCCTAGTATGTGGTACAATGTGTACTCATGGCCTGGAAGATAAATTCTACTTGTGGACTGCAGCACCTACTGTGCCATCTACTACAATAGCAGTGCAAGCATGGCTTTAGGCCTACCATTGTAGCCTCTATGTAGCAGTATGAAGATTGCTATTCAACCTATAAAAATAAACCCTTCTGACAGGTAAAAACCTTCTTTTTAAATATCAATAAGTCACCCCTGTGTGGGCCTTGTAGCCCACAGGGCAGGGTGCATGGTATTTAAAAGTAGGACATGTTTGAAATTTAATGTTAACATGACCTTACAGTGACTAGCACACAAATGCTATTTTCACTGTGGCAGGCTTAGCTATCCTAAGTAGAAAAACTAAGTACAAATTAAAATTCTAATACTGTATCTCGGGAAAGTGACCAGTTAGAAAAATTATTAAATAGCTGTTTTGAATAGTTATTAAAAGTTCAATTCAATGATTAGGTCAGATTTTTAAGATATATTAAGGGAAAGTAACTTTTAGAAATTGCCTTTGTTCTGTCTGAAGTTACTGGAGGCAAATTTTCGTTAATTCTCTAGCGCAGGGGTCTCCAACGAGTAGCTCGGGAGCTACTGGTAGCTCGCCAGCACCCCTAAAGTAGCTCTCAAGGGTGAAGCCAAGTCAATCACAGAGAGTGTGTGCATATTAACTGCTCGTTTTAAGACCCTTACAGTGACAGCAGCCAAATCAATGGCAGGGTCTCCACAAATCACTGAAACACACACTGTGTTGGCTTATGGGGTCTGCCACATGACCATCTGTATTCACTCTAAATCTAACTTAGGGCCTGATTATGAGTTCCGCTGACCATGGGACTGCAGAACCCATGGTGTCGGTGCGGCAACTGCCGCACCGGCAGTCCGACCACCGTATTTTCAGTTTCGCTGTCTGACCACCACAGGACGGCCACTACCGCTGGGGATCATGGATCCAGCGGTGGTGGCGCAGCAATCAGAGACTGCAATATGCTGGTGGTTCCGATGCGGCACCGCCGAGCATATTACGAGTTGGCCACTGAGACCCTTTCCATGGCGGTGAGCCCCGCCATGAAAAGGGTGGCGGTAAGACAACTCAGGGGCCCAGGCCCCATGTAGCCTCTGTGCATGGGGGTGAATGCATGGGGCACATGTGCCCCCTGCATTTCTGCACCTCCAGTTTTCTGCACAGGAAAAAATGCATGACATGGTGCATTTCTCCCTGTGCAGGAATGTGCTGCGGTGCTCCCGTGATGCTGCCTTTCTATGGCTCTCCTTTGAGCCTTAGAAAAGCACCGCCGTGGGACTGCGGCCGCAGAGCCGCCTGCCAGGATTACAACTCACATCCGGCAGGCAGACTGACTACGGGTTTGGGGGTCTTGAAGCGTGGCGCTGGCGTGGCGGCCCTTAGTCACAAGGAGATTAGCCATGTTATATGCCCTGCTCTATCATTCACACCACACACGTGTGTGAACAATGCACCATCAAAGAAGAGTGACTGCAGTAACCAGTGCTGACCCAACAAAGTGTGTGACTATAGATGCCAAAGTGAAAATATGTTAAGAGCATGATGAGCCCAAGAACTGAGGAGAGCTGGGTATGGATGGATCCAGGATAGAGAAAAAAGCCTAATCTGCATTCATTTATGAGTATATATGCCTGACATTGTGTCCCTCCCTAATAAACAGTGTTGTTTTCTGTAAGATACGCCTAGTGGCAAGGACTGTCAAATGTGTATGCCAGCCCCAATCATAAGTATTTTATCTCTGGTGCAGTTGTGTCCCTTCATGGCGAAATAGTGTCAGTGGCATAATAATAGTCAGCCTTGACTATTTTGGACATTTGTGGTCTAGTTGTGCCATAATGGCTGCCAGTATTGACGTATTAAGAGCATGACAGGCCTAATTTAGCCATCTCTCACATAATAATGGTCATGACTGATACAAGGTGGGCATCCTGGATATTAAGGTGCCCATCCTTGGTGGCCCTGGTGATAATGGTGGGCAATATTAGCATAATACAGGCATCATAGTGTTATAAAGAGCATCCTGAGCGTATGATAATACCTGGGTTTTCAAAGCAGAATCTGTCTATATAAGACATTTGTACACAGTAGTACTTGATTAAAATGACAAGCTGATGTTTGAACACTGTATTTTCTAAAAACGATTTTTGAAGGCGAGCAATATGTTTTTTCAGAAGAGGTTTTTCTTCTGGAAAATTGAGTTTGTTTTCCCAAAGTGAAAAGCGATATTTGAGAGAAAAATATGTGTATCTTCAAAAACAAATATGCTGACGAAGACAAAATATTGCAGTTCTAAAACACATTAAAAGTTGATAGCCAAATGATAGTTCAGTTTGAGTTGGGGAGACTTCCTGCTGTGGCTATGTCTTTTATGCTACAAGGCATGTGATGATTTGAATGTTACTTCATTACTCAAGTGGATACATTTAATATTGATAAACGTTTTCCTGGCATTTCTGCTGGTAACCTAGCCTAGAATGCTTGGGTGGTTACTAGTGATAATCAATCAATCAATCAGGGGTTTGTATAGCACGGCTATTCACCCCTGAGCGTCTCAAGGCACTGAGGGGAGGGGGGCTGCTGAGTCGTCTGTTCGTCGAGGTTCAGTCTAAGAACCAGGTCTTGAGACCCTTCCTGAATTGAGGCAGTGACGGTGATTGCCTGAGGTGGAGGGGCAGGGTGTTCCAGGTCTTGGCGGCGAGGTAGGAGAAGGATCTTCCTCCGGTTCTGGTCTTGTGGATCTGTGGGACGGAGGCCAGGGCGAGGTTAGCGGAGCGGAGTTGTCTGGCAGGTGTTTGGAAAGTGAGGCGGTGGTTCAGATATTCTGGTCCTGCGTCGTGGAGAGCCTTGTAGGTGTGTGTGAGGATCCTGCTTAGGGTGGTTGTAGTGTTATGTTAACATGTCGTCATTATTTTGCAGTGATAAAATAAGCATTATTTTACAATGATAAAATATCCAAGTAGAGCAGCAGGAATTTCCTTGAGCACAAGTAGCTCTCACTACAGAAAAGGTTGGAGATCTCCCAGCTAGTGGTAAGCATTTGAATATGTGTGAAAAAGGTGTGGAATGCTTCCCAGAAGCAAACAATACACTGACCTGAATGGGCAGAGATGACTCCTCTGAAGCTCATGGAATATGCAGGGTGATGGCTGTTGGCCTCCTTTGGACAGCAGAATGCCAAATCCTGATTGACAGGTCTGCTGTCAATCAATCAATCAATAAATCAGGGTTTAAAAAGCTCAGCTAATCACCCGATAGCATATCCAGACGCTTGCAGGACCCGGAGGCTTATTTGAACAGCCAGGTCTTGAGGGCCATTCTGAATTCTGGAAGTGAGGTGATGGTCCAGAGGTGCATGGGGAGGCTGTTCCAGGTCTTTGCTGCGATATGGGAGATGGAGCGTCTTCCACTTCTGCTTCAGTAGATGTGTGGAGTATGGGCAAGTGAAAGGAAGGCGGAGCGTAGTCTTCTCGACAGTTGGTGGAAGTTCAGGCGGTTGTTGATGTATGCGGGTCCTTGGTTGTGTAGAGCCTTGTGTGCTTGAGTCAGCAGCTTCAATTGGCATCTCTTCTGTAGAAGGCGCCAGTGGAGTTGCCAGAGGTGAGGTGTGATGTGGGTTCATCGGGTAAGGCCGAGGATGAGTGTGGCTGTGGTGTTCTGTATCATCTGAAGTCTCGGTAGGAGGTGTGCGGCGATTCCTACATAGAGGGTATTGCCGTAGTCCAGTCAGCTGGTGATGAAGGCCTGTGTCATGGTGCGTCTCATTTGTAGGGGTAGCCACTTGAAAATCTTACGTAGCATGCGCAGATTGAGAAAGCAGGGGGAGGAGATGGCGTTGATCTGTGATTTCATGGTGAGCTTGTTGTCAATGATGATTCTGAGGTTTCTGGCGTGGTCGGAGGGAGTGGGTGGGGGAACTAGGTCTGATAGCCACCAAGAGTCATTCCTGGTGTTGCTGCTGTTGGCAAAGATCAGTACTTCCCCTCTTGTCTATGTTCAGCTGCAGGCAGTTGTTCTTCATCCAGTCAGCGATGATTGCCATGCATCTGTGGAAGTTGGTTCTGATGGTGGTGGGGTCATTGGTGAGTGAGAGGATGAATTGGGTGTCGTCGGCGTAGGGAATGATGTTAAGACCGTAGGATCTGACGATGTTGGCCAGGGGGTCTTATATGCGATGAAGAGGGTGGGGCTGTGGGATAAGCCCTGGGGGACACCACGGGTGATCTCCTTGGGTTCAGAGATGTAAGGTGGGAGATGGATCCTCTGGGTTCTTCCGGTGAGGAAGGAGGTGATCCATCTGAGCATGTCCCATTGGATGCCATTGTAGTGGAGTCTTTCAATCAGCATGTGGTGGGATACAGTGTTGAAGGCTGCTGAGAGGTCAAGGAGGATTGAAGCTGCTGTTTCTCCTCAGTTGAGGAGGGTTCAGATGTCGTCAGTGGCTGTGATCAAGGCTGTTTTGGTGCTGTGATTGCTGCAAAAAGCCAGATTTGAAGGCGTTGTTGTATTCCGCTTTAGGTGTCCGTATATAGGCTTTTCTGAAACATGTCCTTATATAGGCACAATTAGCATTGCCCTTATATAGGCATAAAATCCCAGTCCTTATTTAGGCATTAGCCATGCACTCCAAATACAGGCATGGTCACCGACATCCGTCCACCCCAACGTCACAACGAGTTCTTAGAAACCAGACCCTTAAGCTCTTGGGAGTTCCCCTAGCACAGGATTATTGATTTCTCCAAGAACTCATCTATTATGCATGAACCGCTATTCCTTAAGGGTTCATTCCTGACGTCTTCCTCTGTCCAACTTCACGTCAATGCTAACATTCCAAGGCACCTACCAGGTATAAATATACCTTCCCTTGCCCAAGCAAGTTAGGAGGAGACCTCGACTTTAGAGGAGCCCGTGTCCCGGCCTGACGCACTGAGAAGAGACGCTGTCATCCCTGCTCGCAGAGAATCCAGCTTCCAGTGTTCTGACTCCCTTCGCGGGGTGTTAGAGTTCGAAGATCCGGAAAGAGATTCATACCTCTCTCATTCTCAAGGTATGGAGCTGACTAGAACCTAGAGGGACTCTTGGCATACCAGACTCTTGGCATATCAGACTCTTAGTATACCATACTATAGAATACTTCACCTATTTCTTACCTTGTCCTCCACCTAGGTTAGGTTAGGTACACTGGGGTAGAACTAGCTTAGAGACGCATCGTATGAGTACTCGCATTTTTAGCTTATGTTATTTATGTATATGAATATATGTGTCAAAGCTAAAAGATAATGCTAGCGCAGTATTAGTTCTTTCTACTGCTTACAGTGTACATTATATATCTTGCATATTGTCTTGTGATCATAACAGCTCATATCTCTTACACGAGAAACAAGACTGTTCAATAAATTCCTTTTATTGAAACGCCCGGCTTTTCTTTCTGTGTAACTCTGGAGAAACTAAGCATGCACGATTAGCTGAGTGAAACTGTTATCTATTGTTTCAACGATTCTGAGAGTGTTCCGATTCTAAAGGGAAACAAAGTTGTCATGTTTATGCGGTTGCCAGAAACTACTCCCTTTTCGTTTACAAGGAGTTTCTAGTGGCCTCTGAGCTAGCTGGCACAAAGTAATTAAGTTTAATATACTCGATAGGGACATACTGACCTCAGTCCTATGTCAAACCTATAGGGTATATTATTCCAATGCGCAGAGCCTATTAGGGAAATAGGAACTACACTACATGGTGCCCAACAGTTTGGTAAGGCAGTAATTTAATGCTAGATACTGAGTAACTCAGTTGTGCTTTTCTCAGAGACCCCTACTCACATACTCCATAAGACGTATGGAGTGGGTAGGGTTAAGTATCCACCAAAGCTAAATAGGACAAAAAACCCTATATATTAGCTGTTTGGTTTGTTCAACGTTGAAGGATACAGTGTTCCAAAATATTGTGCACCTTATCTTTTGTTTCCTTGAAACTTGTGCTACATTTTTCAAAAAACAAATGTCCGAACACGGGACAATGACACCGGAACGGTGTAGCTGCGGCTCAACCAGTCGTAACAGCTTTTAACTTTACAGGTTTAAATGAAACCGAGGAGGGTGTTATAGACATCGCTCCAAATTTAAGGAGAGCCATCACTCTAAAACTTATAAAACACGGCCTACCACCAAGAGGGGGTAGAGCAGTTTTCGTGATAGAGGCACACGAATCCTTTCAGACAGAGGTATTCTATTCATGGATAGTATTCCCAGAATCAAATCCAGTCACAAGAGTGTTTCACTTCTACAAAGAAGATGAACCACCAGAGGAATATATTCCTTTCGAGGATATTGAAATTCCACTCACATACCAGGAGCATCAACTCTGGTTTAAAGGCGCCCTAAAACATCACAGAAACATTACCAGGCTCGGTCCACTAGGCAGACCAGGAGCAACATGGCCGATTCTAGCCGGCTACACTCCTCACCCTGACCTCGATATAATGTCAGACGAGGAATTACTTACTCAACTTACAGAGTTAATAAAAATTTACAGACAATTAGTTCAATATGTCATGCAGACTTTCACAGTCCAACCACCATTGACCATTCCAAATCAAACCCCTCAACAGGGGAATAAACTAAAAATTACTCCACAGACTTTATACGCAGTCATGGGTAAAATGCCCACAAAACATGAGCAAATTCCATTCTGGATAGCTCAAAAAATTACTCAAATCGAAGCAGTATTTCCTAATACTAGCCCTTATGAAAAACACAGAATCCTAACAATCTGTTTAACAATGGGGATCACACCACAACTGGAAGATTGCACCACTTGGGGCGCAGTCTTTGCTGCCATCTATACTAAAACACATGGTGTTCCGTCAATTGCATTGGGGCGCAGTCTTTGCTGCCATCTATACTAAAACACATGGTGTTCCGTCAATTGCAGTAATACCAGATGTCCTGAAACAAATTCAAAACGAATACGGGGCAGAGCCTGCTCTGAATTTAGGTATGAAATTACTGAAAAACTTCGACCAGGTCTCAACAATAATATTATCTAATATTAAAGGGGAGGCAGCATCAGTGGCGATCCGCCAACGATTAAGGGAATTTGATGTAACAGAACATCAAACTGAACTACCCAGAATAATAGAACAATCTTATGCAGAATTAGGCAGAGATAGTTTGGGTGGAAAACCTTTGAAGCCAAAACTATCTGAAAGTCCTGAGAAGGACTCTATTAAACAAACTCCTACATCTTCTAAAAAGAAGTGGGAAACTAATAAACAAAATTCAAACGAGAAACGTTCTCAATCCCGAGGTAGGTCTCCTCAAAGGAGCCCTCTGAAAGGAGGTATAACGTCAGGAATAGGGATAATTTAAGAAAGTCTGACAGGTATCAAGATACTGATACACGTTCCTCTCGTACCTTTCAGATATCGTCACAGACATCGGAAAGAAGAGGACGGTCAGAACATAGAGAAGAACGCGTGAAATCCAAAGACGACAAACACGTTCAGAAAAATAAATCAAAACCTCAATTCTCAAAAAAGAAGGTAGCAGGTCTGAAGATCAGACATGCTGAGAATACTGAGAACACAACTCAAGAACGGAGAATGGGCTCAGACAATGCTGGACAGTGCAGCAGAAGTCACAATAGCTCGCCAGAACCTGAAGGAACTTCTGGAGATAGTGGACTTGAATGAGTACATCACAGTAGAGACTGTAGACACCAGGGTTAGTACTCCACAAAAGTTATATGAAATAACACTCCGAATGGAGGGAGACATACCAAGACAAGTGAAAATACTCTTTTGGGAAAAACTTTAAAGGGGTTATTATATACTTCTAGCAGAAAAAGACTGGCCACCACAATTTGTCAGGGAGTGCCCACATGGCGAGGACATTATTATGCCAGCCTTCTCCAACCATATTCCACTTCACTTAAAATATACTTATGCCAGGAAATGGGCAGTTGCCCAGGCCCCAGCATTATATAAAAATCATGTAGGATGGGATGAGGACTCACCTCACCATAAAATACAGTTAAAAAATGAACCTACTGCACAAAGGCAGTATCCAATAAAGCAAGAAGCTAAAAAACAAGTCAGGGAGATCTTAGATCAACTTGAATACCAAGGGGTGATTGAAACATGCACCTCCTCAATGAACAATCCTTTGTTTCCTGTATCCAAACCAGACAATACATATCGTCTAGTTTTGGATTACAGACACTTAAACACTTGTTCTAAAACATTTGCAGTGCAAAATGCACATAGTACAGCATTAATGAATAACATTGTGCGTAAAAATATAAAACCACATTGGATATTTCAAATGGTTTCTTTTGTCAAAACATAGCACCTGAAAGCAGGTACTTAACAGCTTTCTCAATAATGGGGACCCAGCGTCAATTTTGTAGACTCCCAAAAGGGTTCAAAAATAGCCCGGGGTTATTCTCAGCGAGGGTAACAGAGTTACTACAAATTTATGATAATGAGGCATTGTCATATGTCGATGGCATCTATCTGACAGACGATGACCTAGATAGGCACTTGAACAGGGTGAGTACCATTATATTGGGCTTCGCCTCAGAGGGCTATAAATTCAACTTTATAAAATCTAGAATTGCCATCTCAATGTCCTTTTCCTAGGATATGAGCTTTCAAGTGAAAGCAAGAGCCTGGCAGCTAACTTTTTAGAAAAGTGTGCGCTTCTCCAACCTCCAAAAACGCTGAAAAATTTACAATCAATCTTGGGTTTCCTAAATTTTGGAAGAACTTACATTCTAAATTATGCAGAAAGGGTTAAACCTCTCTACGAATTAATCAAACCTGATTTTTCAACAAAACATTGGACACAGGAACACACAGAAATCCTGCGTTCACTCCAAGCTAACATGTTAGCAACAAATCACTTACAAACACGCGTAAATACATGCAATTTAGTGATCCGAATAATCTCGGGTCAATGCGGATTCACCTATTTAACATTTAATGAGGGTGAAAAAGTACCAATAGCATACAAATCACATTTGTATACACAAGCAGAAATGCGCTTCACTTCAACAGAAAAAATACTGACAGCAGTTCAAACCGCTGTAGCAAAAGAAAGAGCTCTAGCTCAAGGGAAACGCATTATTGTCGTAACCCCAATACCAGCCTTAGAGGCGGTTACAAAAGCGAGCATCCTAGATGGATACAATGGGTTAATTCTCTTGCTGCAACAGATGTTGAATATGTTTTGGATCCTGATTTAAAAACACAAGCGTTCCTGCAATATGAGCATGAATGTCCTCTGCCCACTGAAATTCTGCCTCTCGATCAGTACGAATTTATAATTTACACTGACGGATCAGCACAACCCGCTACAGGGAGTAAGCAAGCTTACAGTGCAGCGTGTACAATTGTTAAAGGTCGCATGCAAGATGGTAACTTCAGACCAATGGTCACTAAAACTCAATCTCTAGGAGATTGTACAGCTCAGCGAGCTGAACTACAAGCATTCAAACTGGCACTTGAAAGTACAGATCGCGAATTCCCCACACTCATAGTGTGCGATTCTTTTACTGTGTTCAGTCGTATAATGAATATATACAAAATTGGCTTGAAAATGGGTTCAAAGATGCAAAAGGTGGCACAATAAAGCATAAAATGCTTTGGGAACAAGTAGTTCAGTTGAAAAACGAACTACCAAAAGCTCACGTGATACACAAGCTGAGTCATCAACGTGATGGCGTTCACGTTGCAGGGAATTCATTGGCTGGAGAAGCCGCAAAGGGGGCTGTTCAAACGGCTTCCGTAGCTGCGATCACTCGCTCAGAAACGAGAATAGACAGTGAGATATTGTTGGCTGTCAACTTCAAGCAAAGGCAGTGGTGCAGCGTTACCAAAGTAATTTCCACTCAAGTACTCTTATGTAATTGATGCGAACAACGTTCCTTTTGCTCGAATCCCTGGAGTGGGGGATAGTGTAATTCCAAACATGGAACGTAGAGCAGCTTTGATTTATGAAGCACATCTGGGAGAGGGTCTGTCACATCAAGGGATCTCTAAAACAAAATTAACATTAAAAGAGATGTACTGGTGGCCTGGAATGAATACACAGATTCACATCTTCATCGATGACTGCATAGACTGCAATAGACAGCGTGTTGCAGAACGCCATCAGACACCAGACTACGAAGTAGCCTGCCCAGTACAGACACCATTGTTAGACAGCATCAGACTATCTACGCGCAGGCGTCCCTTTGGACAAATGCAATCCCACAGATACTAAGTCAAGGTTCCTATGGATATGGCCTCAGCGCTCGGCTGACGCTTGAACTGTTATAAAAGATTTGCGCGTCTTTATCGGCACATACGCAATAGGCACACTACATTCTGACAAGGGCCCTGTGTTTAGCTCTCGGGCTTACAAAGAAGCCATGGCCAGTTTGGGCGTTGCATTGCGGTACTCCTCTCCGTTTCATCCTGAGGGAAATTCTGTTGTGGAAAGGAAAAACCGGGACATAAAGCAGTCTATAACAGCTAGAATATTAGGTTCGGGTGATGGTTGGGTCAAACATCTTTACGGGGTCCAACGCTCATTAAATAATTTGCCAAGAAGTTCTCTAGGGGGGGTCACTCCATATGAGGTTCTATTTGGGACAAGAATGTGGGTTCCTGATCTCGAATGTAAAGGCACAGTGGTGGAAAATAAACCCTTTGATATCAAAGATCGTTTGGCTGTTTTACAGGATCTAAATGAACTAAGATCGAAACAAAGCAACGTTTTCCTGAAGCCAACCACCACTGGGGAAACACCGGCAGTCCCAGCAAGGCCTGTCTGGATCCCAAAAGTTGGGGATCTAGTCAGAGAGAAGATTGTGGACAAGAAGGAATTTGGACCTTCTTACAGACAACCAGTACCTGTCCTAGCTGTCCACGGAACAAGAACAGTACTTCTGCCGCCCCTTGCTGGAATAAAGGAGAAAAGATGTGTGTCAATCGACCTCATCAAACCACAGTATGTGGCCAATACTAAATAGTAGGCCTCGTGGACTCCGACCTAGTAGCAGACGCACTCCTCTCGCTACTATCCAAGAGGTTCAGACTGAAAGACTCATAACCATCGAGAATTCAGCAGTAACAGATGAAGGACTAAGCAACAACGCTATGGAACTCATCCCTCTTGAAACTCAAGTAACAGTTCGTCCAAATACACCTGTCTATACCAACGTAACAAGTGATCAACTGGTTCCAGCGATTACAACAAATCCTGATGCAATTCCAACAATTGACCGAACTGCTTCTGGCTATTTCATTAACTTTGATACGTTTTCTGAGGATCCGAGTGAACCTGAAACGACGCCAGCATCAAAAACTTTCAAGCAGCAAGTACAAGACCTTTTTCATTTCCTGAAAGAGACTTATCTGGTTTCACCATGGATTGAACTATGGATTATTTCTGGAATATCTTTCTTTCTGCTTTGGCTAGCTTTGGTTATGACTATCAGCGTGCTTATAAATGGCAGATACATCCATATGGACACTGAAAGTAAAAATGTGAACTTACTTTTACAACCACACAAATCTTCCCATCGTGAAACAAGAGACTTGTCAGCAGTGAACATCACAGCCGTTCCTATACAGGATGGAATAGTTTGGGACAAAACCGATTTCGATATATTTTGCCCGACTGAACTTTTGAAGATTCCACATTTATTTAAAATTTCATTAAGTGATTTTATTACCTCCAGTACCTATTCTGATGATTGGGACTTTGAGACTGTAAATGATATGATGTCTGATCTAGAAAGGTCTGCTGCATTCTCTAACAATGAATATTTAGAGGGTTCATCAGACTATGAACAGCTATATTGTTATAACCACTATGGTCATCATTTCTTGCATAAATCTGCAACACCTAGAAATGTTTTTAAATGTAACCAATGGGAACATTGTCCTACACCTCCAAAGGGTAGTTCAAAAACGTTTGCAAATAAGTTTCCATATTTTTCAGGGTACAATACATCTGATCCAGAAACATTTTTCTATAAGAATGTAAACAAAACAGGTCAGAAAATTATGTTAACAAATACAAAACAGATTTATTCTGCAGCCTTTATTACCCAACTGTCTAGACAAGGATTTGACTTTTGGAAAGACACAATAGACACAAAAACTGTCTGGGGTTCTAAAGATTGGCAAGTGCAGGGGATAGAAGCTTTATTTAGAGCATGTATCATCCCACGTCAAATAATGTTTTTGAATGACACTGTGCAGCAAACGTCTTGCCTTGGTTTAGCCAAGATCAAAGACATGAACACACCTTCTGTACCAACACCTGCAAGTAATAGCACTACACAGGAAGCGGTCACAGTAGACACAATACTACAAAACAACAGAACTGATCCTGATTGGAAAAAATGGTGACTCTGGCCCACAGACACAAACATCTGTCAAGAAAGATTCCTGAATAAAACTTTACAATCCATAGGCCAGACCCACGATATGTTCAACGACAACATCCAGGGGTAGTAACAACATACAGTGTATGAAAATTGTGCCTTGACTGGTTACAAAAGTCTACACTTGAGGATGTGAAACAATACTTATCTTTACTTAAAGAAGACGCAGACCTTAGGGAATTCTTGCTAGGACCAAGAAAACCGCGTCAAAAACGTTTCATATATGCCGGCATTTATGCTGTCTATAATGAGATATGGAAGGTTTCACAGGCAGAGGCCGCAGAAAGAATACGTGAACTTGATCATAGTAACTTAGAGAAATCTCTCACTGTGGTCGACAATGGGTTAACAACTTTGTCATCCAGAATTTATTCATTGGACAACATTGTATCCTCTGCTATTGACATACTGGAACAAGATCTAGCCATGTTACAACAAGGCCAATCTCAGTTACGTTCTATTATGTTATTAAGCTGGACGCTGCAATCTTTGCGTGCGTGCTATGTGCCTTGGCGTTTTATCAACACGTCGTCTCTGTTTTCGGAATACGATCTAATGGATAAACAGATCAAACTGGCACAAAGGGGAGAAAAGTATACAGTGCTGAGCATTGAAAAACTGGAAAAATTACCATTCACAGTAGCAGAAAAACCAGCTACAGAATGGCTTATTCATGGCAAAATATCTCTGCCTGTTTCTACTTTTCAGTTTCAGTATTGCCTCAAACAAATGCAAGCAGGCAAATATGAAAGATTGGGTAAAGAATACATTAAGACATCCTGGGATTTACCTTACGAATACAGATCTGTAGGAGTGGGGATCGTGAAGTGTTTCTAAGCGGTACACACTGTGAAAATGCACTAAGCGGTTCACTCATATGTCAGGACATTTCTTTGCACGGGGCTTGTAATGGTTCTGTGGCAAATTTATCCTGTCACCTGCAAGGTACACCAGCTGCTGTGATTAATCCAACGTTTGTCCAACTTTCTAATGGGAGTTACCTCATGTTGAATTATCAGGGTTGCTGTGGCATGTTGCCAGGAATCCCATATCTTGTAACGGTCGACTCCAGGTTCACTTGCTGTATGCAAGTATTGTTCCCCCAAACAGAGACAGTCAGGGAGTCGCCTCTATGGCCTTCATTGAATGTTTCTTTTATACGTTTTGATACTTTAAGCAGAATGAAAGCCATGCTTTTGCAACAGACCGTGCCTTTGACCTCGGCCAAACAAAAGCTATGATTTGCAAATTGCAAGGACTTCGGCTGAGATACAGGCATTAATTCGTACAAACTGCCCTATACATTTCGTAGAAATGATGGGACGTATCTTAAACATGTCTGATACGAGCGGGATTGTTCATGTATTTAAGACCATCTCTTCAGGACTGTTAGCACCCTTCCAGGCAGTCCTCGGAATCATCCCAAACTTCGCATATTCGGTATTTGGTGGTGTGCCATTAATTTTAGCTCTCGTTGCAGGAATCCTGTTTTTATTCCTACTACTACTCTATGGCAAGCCTATTCACCGGCATGACTCCGAGCGATGTGGAGAAAGCTCTCCTAGAACGCAAGTTCCGTGAGCGCATAGTGCAACTTTTTGGCATACCTCGTCTATGGGAACTTAATACAACATGGTTTCTGTCATTTAGACCAATCTGGCAAGATTGCATCTTACCTGTTCTACGCTGCCTGCTTTGCGGTGAAGAATGCGTGCTAGACACCTGTCTAACACTCCCATCAGTCATGCCAACGGATATCGATACTCTGCTGGACCCGATAACGGCCCATGCTCTGTGTTGTCCCCAGAGGCTACCAATCCTGATGACGGCATTCATTGAGATCTCACAGACGCTTCCTGCTGCTGCTGAGGTATGAGATGGATCAACAGGCACACAGGTAACAACGGACGCGAACATTGCTACGGCATCCTATGCTGAAGGTGATGCTTCACATCTCTGTGCAGTTAACCTTCTAAATGAGGTATTCCAACTGTCACCGACATCGGTAGACGATCTTTTGTCTACAGAAATTGATGATTTCATGTTTACACCAGACCCATACACTGACTTTGATTCGACTCACAGTGTACCAGGGACACAATGAAATTTGGCCTCCATATTTTCAAAACAGAACAAAACTTGGAACTCTTCCTAAAATTGAACTTTTTCTTTTTCTCTATTTTTTGAAAATACATGGCAACTCAATCTGCTTACAGTAGAACTATTCATAAAAAACGGACTTCTTTGAATACTTCCAGGGACACATTGTCACCTTATTTTACTATAATTTCATTTAAGTACCATGTTATAAAATGGCTTTGATTTTTGAAAACTTGTCGACCATTTCGTCAAATGTGTATATATTTATGTTTATTCATTCATGTTGCATTTATTTCCAATATATGCTTAGAATGAAAAACTGCTTTACAATGTACAGTACCTATTGCATTACATGTTTTAGCAACAGTTTCTTTTAAAAACTTCTTTTAATATGCTTTTAGAACTGTTTTTAGCAACATGTGGTACTCAATTTAATATTTAGCATTTAATGTTTAGCATGTAGTATTATCGTTCATTCGAAAGTGGAGTGGGTGTTGTATTCCGCTTTAGGTGTCCGTATATAGGCTTTTCTGAAACATGTCCTTATATAGGCACAATTCGCATTGCCCTTATATAGGCATAAAATCCCAGTCCTTATTTAGGCATTAGCCATGCACTCCAAATACAGGCATGGTCACCGACATCCGTCCACCCCAACGTCACAACGAGTTCTTAGAAACCAGACCCTTAAGCTCTTGGGAGTTCCCCTAGCACAGGATTATTGATTTCTCCAAGAACTCATCTGTTATGCATGAACCGCTATTCCTTAAGGGTTCATTCCTGCCGTCTTCCTCTGTCCGACTTCACATCAATGCTAACATTCCAAGGCACCTACCAGGTATAAATATACCTTCCCTTGCCCAAGCAAGTAAGGAGGAGACCTCGACTTTAGAGGAGCCCGTGTCCCGGCCTGACGCACTGAGAAGAGACGCTGTCATCCCTGCTCGCAGAGAATCCAGCTTCCAGTGTTCTGACTCCCTTCGCGGGGTGTTAGAGTTCGAAGATCCGGAAAGAGATTCCCACCTCTCTCATTCTCAAGGTATGGAGCTGACTAGAACCTAGAGGGACTCATGGCATACCAGACTCTTGGCATATCAGACTCTTAGTATACCATACTATAGAATACTTCACCTATTTCTTACCTTGTCCTACACCTAGGTTAGGTTAGGTACACTGGGGTAGAACTAGCTTAGAGACACATCGTATGAGTACTTGCATTTTTAGCTTATGTTATTTATGTATATGAATATATGTGTCATAGGTAAAAGATAATGCTAGCGCAGTATTATTTCTTCCTACTGCTTACGCTGTACATTATATATCTTGCATATTGTCTTGTGATCATAACAGCTCATATCTCTTACACGAGAAACAAGACTGTTCAATAAATTCCTTTTATTGAGACGCCCGTCTTTTCTTTCTGTGTAACTCTGGAGAAACTAAGCATGCACGATTAGCTGAGTGAAACTGTTATCTATTGTTTCCACGATTCTGAGAGTGTTCCAATTCTAAAGGGAAACAAAGTTGTCATGTTTATGCGGTTGCCAGAAACTACTCCCTTCTTGTTTACAAGGAGTTTCTAGTGGCCTCTGAACTAGCTGGCACAAAGTAATTAAGTTTAAAATACTCGATAGGGACATACTGACCTCAGTCCTATGTCAAACCTATAGGGTATATTATTCCAATGTGCAGAGCCTATTAGAGAAATAGGAACTACACTACAGCGTTGAATAGCTGGTTCTGCTCCAAGTGTGTCATGAGTAGATTGCTGATGATCTTTCCCGGTACCTTCACTGGGAATGGGAGCAGGGAGATTGACCGATATTTTTTGGGTTCGCTGGGGTCGGTGGAGGGTTTTTTGAGTAGTGGTCTGACTTTGGCATGTTTCCAGGTGTCGGGAAATGTTGTGGTTGTGATAGAGTTGTTGGGTAGGGTGGTGAGCTCCTGGCTGATCCTTTGGGTTCCGAGGTTGAAGACGAGGTGCGGGCATGGGTCTATGGGCGCTCCCAAGTGGATGGATTTCATAGTGGAGGTGGTGTCCTGGGTAGCGAGAATGTTCCAGGTGGTCAGTGTATGGCTCGTGTGGGTTACAGTAGTGGCGCATCTGCCGAGGAAGTCCATAGGTGTGGGTTGGGGTTCAAAGTTTCTGTATATGGCTGCGATCTTGTTGTGGAAGAGGTGGACAAGGTTTGCGTACAGCTCCTGTGAGGGTATGATTTTTTTGCTGGCAGCTGGGTTGGAGAAAATCCTTAACGATGTTGAAAAGTTCCTTGGTGTCATTGGTGCTAGTTTTGATGCATGTGGCAAGGGCTGTCTTCTTTGTTGCCCTCAGCAGGCGCTGGTATCAGTTGAGGGAGGTCATGAAGGCTGCCCTGTCGAAGGGTGTCCTTGCTGGTGTGCCATCTCCTCTCCATCTGTTTTCTGTCTCGTTTCATTGTTCTGGGTTCTTGGGTGAACCAGCTTGCCTTTTTGGAGGGTTTTCTCTGTATGCCGTTCTTGATGGGGACGATGCTGTCTGCATAATTGGTGATCAAGGCGTTGAAGTTTTTAACTTCCTGTTCTGTGTCACACGTAACACTTGAAAGAGAGAGAACAGGGTGTCAAAACAATTCTTGTTTATCCACTGTCTGGACGCTGAAGAACGCTCCTTTTGACCTACCAGACTTCTGTCTCTTGGTTTATTGTGGGTACAGTTGCTGCCCCAAACTGTATTTAGTGTTAGATGTGGGAAAATTACCAAAGTACACTCCCTACACACTGCCCAGACCTCAGAACCCAAGTTTAGTGTGGCCGAAGACTTTCGCCATCTTGAAAATGCCCAAAGTAAGTAGGCTTGGCAACTGGACTTTTTACCCCATTAGTTAGGGCTTGCCCAGGAGTCATTCCTGCCCACCAGCTAGTGGCAGTCATAGCTGTGGTATCTCCAAGCACCCGCTTTAGAACACTGCTGGACCTGAGGAAGAATAGAAGAGGAATGGACATGCTGTCTGTGACCTAAGAGGGGCCCTGAAGGACTGGACCTGCTCCCTCTTGTATCTGGACAAAGATATGGACTCCCAAGGTCATAAGGCCATCCTCCTGTTCAAACTACAGATACACAACAAGCTACAAGAGGCCTTTCCTGCAACTGCCCAGCTGACCTGTGGAACTGGATTTGGACTGGACCCTCCTGTTGGCCTTTGCCTGATACCCTGTGAGTCTCTACCTGCCTCTCCTGAGGTCCTGTGGGCTTTAAAAGTGTGCTCCTCTTGTTGATTCAAACTCAAAGGACTAAGTCAGAAGGCAATATATTTGACCAGGGTGAACCTGATTGGTGTATCCAGCCCACGCTCCATCACTGTCACCTTCAAATTGCACCAGGTCCCAGTCTACTACGACCAGTGACAATCATTGATGCTTTGTGCTTTTTGGCGCTGTTTCTACTTAAAACTTTAAAAATGCATATCTCATGTTCTCCATATTGGATTTTTGTTATTTTGGTGTCATTTTGTTTATTAAATTTTACTCTACTTTTCTAATTTTGTTTGGGTTTTTTATTGTTTTGAATTTATTACTGTGTTGGTACTGCAAAAATACTTTGCACATTGCTCTGAGTTAAGCCTGTCTGCTCTTTGTCAGGGCTACCAGGAGGTTGAGCTCTGGTTAATTTAGTGACTTTGAGGGTTCACCACTACAAGGGTTGTGATTGTTCCTTGTGATGTGTAATCACCCACACCACATAATAATCCAATTTCTTATTCATGAGAAAATGAATTATAATTTTACCTAGCCCTTGGGTGTTGTAAATAACAAGCACCACTTTTACGTAACCCAAGGGCATCCATGTCACCCAATTCAAAAGGACAAAAAGTAGTTTTCTTTGAATTTCACAGTGAGACCCAAAGGTCTGAACAGATTTGTGAACCTTTACTATGCGATTTTACCGAATTAGGCATCAGCAACAAAGGGCCTGATTTTGAGTTTGACAAAGGGGTGGTCCATCACAAACATGATGACTATCCCGTCTTCCTTACTCCAGCTACCATAGGATTTAATGCAACTGTAATCGGGTGGATTGGAAATCGTCCCATTTGTAACAGAATAACCCATCCACCAAACTCTAAATCAGTCAAAAGTTACAACCAAAGT
The DNA here is from genome assembly GCA_963921515.1 of Calotriton arnoldi. NCBI lineage: Eukaryota > Metazoa > Chordata > Amphibia > Caudata > Salamandridae > Calotriton > Calotriton arnoldi. Next base: position 1,031,943 of record CAWUFW010003843.1, read on the forward strand.
ATGTGGAGTGGCTTAGAGTGTGTCCTTGTGTTATTTATGTGCAGCAATTTATCTGAACACAACCAGAACCAGCAGATTTGCATGGCCTGTCCGCCTAGGGGTCAGCCAACAATTATGATAGAAAAGTCTGCAAACGATGCACCCACTTAATGGTGCGTGGAAAGCCAGCCAGGGCAGCGCGCCCTATACATAATACCTAGGGGCATATTTACAAGCCCCTTGCGCCACTTTTGCGCCGCCGTTGCGTCACGCATGTGACACAGCGGCGACGCAAACCATGCGCCGCGTTGCGCTATATTTACAACGTGACGCATCTAGGGAGATGCATCACGTAGTAAACCCCTGCGCCACATGAAACCTGCGTCAGGTTTCATGTGGGCGTACTCGGCGCAGGGGGCGTTCCGGCGCAGGAACGCCTCGGAAAAGTGACGTAGTGAAATCTACAAGATTTCACGCAGTCACTTTTCCGGCAGCTGGTGCGTCAAATCCTTACGCCTGCTTCAAGCAGGCGTAAGGATTGACGCACCATGTTAGGGATAGGGAAGGTTGGAACAGTGCTGGAGTTGCGTCGCGCTTGCGACACAGCTTCAGCACTGCGCCTAACCTTCCGCCGGCAGAATGCGTCACGCATCTGCTTATCCTTGCGCCACGATGCGCCGCATTGTAAATGCGGCGCATCGGACTGTGCGCAAGGGTAAACTTACGTGACCGCATTTTCCCTGGCGCATCCCTGCTGATATGCAGGGATGCGCCAGGGAACGTAAATATGCCCCATAATCTATAATTCTCTGCGCTGCACTAATGCGGAAGGGGTCTGCCTGTTTCCGTTTTTACATCTACACTGCATGCACATGTGCAGCTGACATCAGAGCTCAGAATCTCGAAGAGGCCGTTACTGCCTTGGCTTCCGAGCTCTGCTGTCTGTAGACCGTGCACTAATTCTGAGGTTTATGGAGTCAATGTGTGCCGTGAAGACGAGAAAAAGAAACGCGCAGACCCCTTGTGCTTTGGCACAAAGAACTGAGTCATGATAACTGCCCCACTGACAGAGAGGCAGCGGACCAGTGGCCCACTGGTGATGGAAAGTAGGCCGGAGTTTCATCCTAGAAGCCAATGTCATTCATTAGCTGACCATTAGATGCCGCAATTTCCCCTATCGCTACTTGGTCTCACTTAAAGCCCCCTCTGCCATCGAGGGGTGGAGATAATTCTAAGACACCACCGTTAGTGTAATAGTTTTCTTTTTGTTTGTTTTAAACAGAGCTAAAGCCGTTGTCTGCTCACACAATATAAAAACAGGGGAGAGGATGTGGTCTGACTGCTAGATTGCCGACTTTGGTGCTGGAAACCAAGGGTCGATCCTTGGGGTCGCGTCCACATCCTGTGGTGCTGGGCAAATCACTTAATCTCCCCGTGCCTACAAAAAATAAAAAAATAAAATGAATGTGTCCTTGTGTAACGTAATCCGTGCTCATGTAAAGCGCCCCAATACCTTCGAGTCGAGTTCGCGCTATATAAATCTGCAAAAAAATAAACAGGCAGTATGACTCAACACTGCGGTGCTCGGTCTGGTGAGAATCATCCGTGTGACCAACAAGTAACACGCATAGTTATGAAGCAAACATATTAACCCACTGAGCTGTGTTAGTACATCGGCTGGGCAAGATCATCAAAGCAACCACAGAGCCATTCTATTTTGAAAAGGGAAGGGATTTGGAGTGGGCAGGGTCCAAGGTGAGGCCAAGCCGGTGTTTGCTTGCCACGTCTGAGTGTTTGCCTTCAGATTTTCCCCAAGGGCTCCTTGAGGAACCACGGTGGCGTGTAGCCAAGAAGGTGCAGCTGGCACGTCATAGCCACAACTCTTGAGCATGTGTGAGTAACGTTTTGTCCCCCTTTTAAACTGCGTTTGTCTTGTCTGGACGAGCTTTTGTGTCCCTCTAGCAACAAGAGGTCGCGGGGTTGGTGGTCTACTACACACATGTCCAAGTTACAGATTCGGATCACAAACGGGCCATCTCAATATTCCAGCCTTTCTTCTGCAGTAAAAGGGTGTTACTGGCTTCGATTATAATATCAAGTATGATTTAAGTCCCAATAGTCACTTCATGTTGCAATGTGTTCTACATCAAATATGTTTATTGTGCAAAGTTAGTTAAAACCATGACAATTAAAAAAAGATAAAATACAAAGAGATAAGAACTAAAAGGAAAGCTGACAGTCCGCAAACTTAAATGTGTACATAACATTTCAAGAAAGAAAGTATTTCGGGCTGTGTGTCCTACATATATGCCCATAAAGCTTTCCGCTGAAGGTGGATCAGCAGAACCACGTTTAATGGAAGGCAGTGTGCCCAAGGTCACACAGAAATTCAGACACAGGAAAAAGTGCTTTTTCCGTCTTCCATGTGACAGTGTTCATGAGAAATGGGTGTAGTCCCCTTTGAGGGGCTGTATAGATTCCTTCAGGGTTGAATGGGACGAGATAGGGTGTGAGCACAGTGTGGAATCTCGCATCTCCGTGGGACCAGTGACCGGATAATGTGCAGCGCAAGAGCTGTCCTGACTGCAGAGGGTTCGCGCACATTCCCGAACACACGGAGTGAACACAAATAACCCACGGCCAACTGAGGAATATAATGGACTCTCTGTTCCAGAGAGACGCTGTTATATCTTCAGACGGCCATAGCGGACAATCCATGATACACCCCCACTCGGTTACCTGCTTCACGTGGAAACGTCAGGACGATGTGGTGAGCATATACAGCGCCATGATACCAATAAAGGGCGTGCCCCTCTCCATCGCAAAAGCCTGGCCAAGAAATAAAGACCTTAATGTGTTACCAAGTGGTGTATATATAACAAAGTGCAGATTGTTCCTAAATCGACTATGCACTAACCTCCGCACTCGGCCCACTCCAACCTGTACATGCATATCATGTCTTACATACATTTTGTGAATAAAAGTACACCAGACGTGTGCCTTTGTTTACTTGTGGGAAATCTTGGCCCCAGTATTATTTAACATGTATGAGCTGTTTTACGTCTTGCCCTCATAAACCACAGTAGCCAGTCAAAAATCAATATGACAGGACCATAAATCCATATTACAGAGTCATAAATCATTCTTGAGTGTCATAAATCATTCTGACGGTCATAAATGATCAATGAGTGACTGGTCATACTTCATAAATGGGTGACAGGTCATAAATCACTTCTGCCATATATAAATCCAGTCCTGTCATTTGCTAGTCATATTTATGACACCTTTTAGTTGTTGAGCCAATCATGTACACCACTTTTTTGGGGTCATAAAGTTTCTCGTTGGTTTTTCTCTGATCGCGAGGGGGGGTAGCCTCTTACTGTTGTTAGGCTCAACCCGCTACCTTGTCTGTCTATTTTGCGCCCTGCTGTCCGGTGGGTCTGGGCTGCGAGTGCTGTGCTCCGCTTACTTCCCCCGTCGGCCTACTCACCCTGCCATAAGTCATCCCCAGGTAAGTGGCCTTTCTCCGGCACACTGCCTTGCCGGTGTGCCTCCTTTACCAACAGATTTACCCCTTTGTCCGCTCATCTGCCCTCAGCACTGTGACAATGCTTTTGTTCGGGTGTGAGTCTGTGGGTCTCGATATTTCCTGAACGCTGCCCTTGCTTCCCGAATGTAACCTATGCAGGGGCAGTGCTGTCCTTATCCCCCCCCCCCCAGTTTCTCCTCTGAGGTGCAACGGCGCTTCCCCCCATAGGGGGGGATTGGAAACATCACCTGGGCCCCCATCAGCCTAGCATTTTTCGCGCCAACCGTGGCTCGCTTTTCATAGCCTGGAGGGGAGTGGGGTATCCCCCCTTGTTGTTGGGCACGCCACAGCTGCCTGGCTCATTCCCTTGCCCCAGTGAAGAGGTAGGCTGCTGCCATTCTCCAGGTTAATGCCTTCACATATGGTAATGACCTCAGGGCGTGTAACGGGAGATTTGTTTCGGATTGAACAGGTAACCACACATACCACTGCCCCTAGTGTACTAGTCTTATCGATTATATCTTACTAGATGTAAGGCTTTGGCAATCTCTGATAGATATGGCTGTAGCTCCCAGACATGATAGTGATCACAATGCTTTGGGACTAACGCTCTGTGCCATAGGTAACTCTCTTCCATGTTCGCTGTATGTGGCTCTTGATAGAATGCTGGCCCCTGCTAATAACTGGTGTAGGGTCAAATGGTGTTCCATGGCAGGTTCGGTGGTGGCCTTGGGTAAGGTGTTTAAGATCATGACTGCAGGACTGGATGATGTAGTCTCTGTAATGGAGAGTCCAGCTGAAGTAGATCAGTTCTTTAGCCTGTGTGAAATTCATAATTGTATGTTTTCATCACTTAGGGATATGTTTTTGGTGGAGTCCCAATCTACCCCTAAGAGGAAGAAAGAAGCCAGATGGTATTCCAAATCTTGTCGGCTCGTGCAGTTAAGCCTGGCTCTAGAGTCGACATTAGGATAGCTAGGATTTTGTATAAGGGCTTGATCTCTGATGCAAAAAGAAAGTGGGAGAGATCTATCTGGCAGTTCACGTTGAGCGCCATCAATAGCAAGGACTATTGGACCTTCTGGCGCATTGTTGCCTACAAGGACCCCGGTATCCTCGCTCCCTTAGATTGGAACATCTCTGCAAATATATAGGTAGATCACTTTTCCCAGTTATACTCAGGAGTTGAGGTACAAGGATCGAACCAGGCAGTCCTCAGTGCCCTGGCACCTAGGGAGCTGAGTCTCATTCCAACTCCCGTTGGTGTAACGTAGCCTAACATTGACTCAGCTGTGCAAGTAGTTCTCAGTGTTTCTGACATGGAAATTTCAAGAGCTATGGGTCAGATCATACCCAATAAGGCCCCTGGGTTAGACAAGGTACCTGGTGACCATTTTAAGTCTTACAGGTATGTTTGGTGTCCTTATTTCTCAGTGTATTTTAGTGCCATTATGAATGGCGCACCCATGCCCCCTACTTGGGCAGGGGCTGAGATTATTCCAATTTTTAAAAAGGGTTCTAGGTCCCTGCCTTCAAATTATAGGCCGATCAACCTCAGTGACAGCGTCCAGAAGCTTTTTAGCGGGGTCATTCTGAATCGGCTGAGTGAGTCGATATCCGACTGTAACATTTTAACTTGCAGGCAGGTTTTAGGGGTAGTTTAGGAACCATGGATCAGGTATTTCGCCTGCAACTTTTATATTGGAAATATGTGTTCCTGTATGGAGCCAGACTGTATGTCAATTTTGTGGATCTTCGGTCTTCCTTCAGCCTTGTCCCTAGAGATCTGTCGTGGAAGACTTTGAAGGAGATGGGGGTGCTGGGGAACCTTGTTGATATCCTCAATAGATTGCACTTGAATAATTATGCTCAGGTTAGGTGTGGACCGCAAGGTGAGCTGACAGACCCCATCCCTATTTGTCGAGGAGTTAGGCAGGGATGTGTGTTAGCTCCAACCCTTTTTTTTAAATATATTAATCATTTGGTGTCACAATTGGAGCAATGTGAGGGAGATGCTCCACTGCTTCCCGGGGTCAAGATCCCGGCACTCCTGTTTGCAGACGATACCCTTTTGCTATCAAAATCCCCTATGGGGATACAGAATCTTTTGGATTGCTTTGGGTTCTTCTGCATCCAGCGAGGGCTCGTGATCAACCTCGGAAAGACCAAGTTTATGGTTTTAAACCCCTGTCCAACCACTCATCCTATCCCGACCCTTAATGGAGTGACCCGGGAAAGAGTCCAGTTGTTTGAATACCTGGGGTTACGCTCACAGAGAGCTTTGGTTGGGTGCCCCATATTCAGATGTGTGACCTCAAGCTACAGCAGCTCTGTGGGGGTATTCTGAGGGTGCACTGAGCTTCCTCCTTACGTCCAGTGTCTCCCGCTCTTGAGATTTACAAAAGTTAGGCTTTAGGGGCTACCCTGTATAGAGGAGAACATTGGGGTTTTCAGGATACCCGCTCACTAGAAACAATTGAAAATCGATTTGCAAGGAATCTCTTTTGCCTGCCAATGAGCACACTACTTGTCCCTCTATGTCTTGACTATGGTCCCAAGTGGATTAATGATGTGTGGGTCTGAGGTCACTCTTGTATTGGCGTAGGTTGTGGGTCACCCCTCAACTCTCTTCTTTTTGCATGGCTGTTGTAGATGTTATGAGGCAACCTGGGGTTTGTAAAATTCCCTGGTTTTGGTCTATGAAGGCTTGTTTGGGATGGATTAGGTATTCCAATGTGTGGTCATCCCCTGATGATTCTGGATTAGTCTCCAAATCTGAGTTAAAAAGCTCCTATTGGCAATATACTGGCAACCAAGCATTATGTTCTGTAGGGGTAGGATTGCTCACTGATTCTTTTTTAGACTTCAAAATTGATTACTGTACGGAAACCTATTTGGATGAGATCAAACCACCTCTGGAAAAAACCCTATATGTTAAATTTTGCCTAGGGTCTCTTCCCCTACGCGTCTACACAGCCAAATGGAAGCACCTTTTAAGAGAGGGTGATAGTCATTTTCCATTTTTCCCTCGGGTTGAGGAGTTGATCGAGCATGTCATATTTTTCTGCCCAGGTTACCAAGTAATCAGAAACAAGTGGATTTTACCGGTTTGTCGTAACCTGGGGCTGAGGAATTACAGAACTGCATATAGGATTTTAAGAAGTAACACCAGTCAATGCATTGTGTTTCCTGTCTCCCAATTTTTGATGCATATGTGGAGGTACAGGCATAAACATCTGTTTAGCTAGTGGGTTTCTTGTTTTTTTAGCTTCAATGAGTCTGATGTTCTTATGGGTTTTTAGATTTTACTGATTTTAATGTGTATTTATACTTTATACATATTTGATTGTGGATGGACAGTGCTTTGGTTAAAATTGGATGGAGGAATTCATGAACTGGTATGCTGTGTAAATTGTTTTGTTTTTATTTATTGTACTGTATTATGCTTTTATCCATTCTTTTATGGCAATGTGCTGAAATAAAGATTTTACTGAGAAGAATGTGTTGGGATCTGTAGCTTGGCTCCTTCAGTAACTAAAGGAGTGTAATGTGGAATAGAACATAGCACTTTCTCAGGATTTGCATAGGTGCTTGAGGAGCCCACCCTCTCTATACTGGACAGCTACGAAGTTACTGGGTCAGATCTTCTCATTTTTGATGCAATGCAATGCAGCGAAGCAACAACATTTGCTATGCTGCACCGTGCAAGTGGGGAAAAAACAGCAAAGTCAAATCTACTAAGATTTGCTTGCTACTTCTGTCATCTCCTGGGCTGGAGCTCTAATTGGGCTGCCTTGCATAATGCAGAGCTGCGCACCATGGTGCAGAGGTGAGTGTGTGCTGTCCAACATAGGAGTTGTACTGGAAGCATACCTTCCCAGAACAAATTCCTATGCCTAGACACATTTCAGTAGTATCCCACACTCTGGATATAGTTTGTGAACTTCAGCATACATGTTTTCTTTTGTTGATGCATGAGCATACTTTGCTAGAAGTCTGGCCAGCTATTTCACCCATCGCTTTCCACCTCTGTTGCAAAAGTTGCTTCTACAAATTTTGGTATCTTCCATACACCCGATTTTAATGACACAAAGGTTGCTCCTACACCTTTTGGCATCTCCCAGGCACCAGATTTTATTGACGTGCAACACTTTCACTATTGAGTGGCATGCCATTTTGATCACAGTCCATGAAGGCACACGTGCAAAAATTCTGCATTCGGAGCTGGGGCCTATCAGCCACAGCTGCTGACTTTAAACCTGGAGATCCAGGTTCAAATATGGGACTTGGCATTTGGCTCAACATAGTGTGATTCTTGAAAAATTGCTTAATCATCCAGTGCATAAAAATGAAATGTGTGAATTGTATTTGTGCAATCCCAAGTAAATATAAATGATTGTGTAGATTATCTCCCATTCCCACAAGTAATGTGCAGTGCTCAGTTACTTTATAGCTAGGTTTGTGCTTTATAAAGTTCAATATATACATTGATAACCTTCGAGAACACCCTTGTGTGGACACTATGACGATATGATGGCTGAGAGTGCATTAAATTGCAAAGTTTTTTTGCCCTGCTCTTCCTGTCAATCTTGCAAATGCTATGATTACTGCTTGCAATTTTTGACATTTTGAAAGATTCCATGAATGATGATATTGGTCAGACTACTAGGTCTTTTCAAATATATTTTAATGATTATCTGAAGCAATGTAGTTTTCATCTCGCTGAAGTTTATTTCTGCTACATACAATTCTTGTGTAAGGGGTTCTGTGAGACCGATCATTGTCATATAACACCAAACCAATAAACAAAAAATAACGTTACACCTGCAGGTGTGTAGATTCCAAGTGCAGGTTTTCACAATTTTACTACTTCCATTGACACCCTAATCACCCTAATCAATATTTCCCTCTGGAGTTGGGTAATTGTTAGAAATGGGGTCTCTAGTTGGCAAGGGTTTGCACCTTTGTCCAAGTAGGGACCCTTCCTTCTAGTCAAATAACCCCTGCTCACCCCCTTGGTAGCTTGCCACGAGCAGTCAGGCTTATCTTAGAGGCAGTGTGTAAAACACTTGCACATAACCAACAGTAATACAGTGAAGACACTACAAGAGGACACCACACCAGTTTAGAAAAATATCCAATATTTTTATATATCCAAAACAAGACCAAAAACGATAAAAATCCACCATACAGTTCTCAGAAATCTTCAATAATCAAAATAGACTAAAAATACAGTTCCTTGAAGTCAATAGCTCTGTTGGGGTCTATCACGGTGTCGTGAACAACAAATCCAAACACTTCTGGGTGACCGCGATGTCGCAGGCCAGCTACGGTGTCGGGAAGACCAGCAAAACAGTACCTTTAGAAATGCAGGGCGTCAGCGAACTCTCGATGAGCCCCGAAGAGCCGGCGTCTGCAGGCGTCGGTTCCAGAGGTTGGTGCAGGAGTCGTCGGGCCCTTGATGTCACACGTGTTGCAGATCGAACTCCTCGTGGCTGAAGTCGGGAGCGCCGCTGTCGGCAGGCGTTGGGGCTGCAGTGCGAAGTGCAGCGGTGTGGCATGCAGTGCCCTCAGGTCGCGGTGCAAGCAGTGGCTCGGTGGCAGCGTCAGGTGGCGGCATCGGTGAGACCAGGGTTGCGGTGCAAAAAGCGGCGGTGCCCTCTGCGGTGCCTTCAGGACACGGAGTCAGCAGCAGAGTCGTTGACGACGTCAGGTTGTTTTTTCTTCTGTTGTAGCACAAAACACACAGTCCCCAGTGATGGTAACAGATGAACTTGAAGTCTTTGCTGTTCCTGAGACTTCTTGAGCAGGGGGCAAGCTCTACCACAAGCCCTTGGAGAAACTCACAAAAAGGAAGTTGCAGAAAGTTCAGTCCAGTCCTTTCACTGCCCAAGACAGAAGCAGCCACTGCAGGCCAACACTGCAAAGCACACAGCAAAGTGGTAGTCCCTCCTTACAGCTTCTCCAGCTCTTCTTCTTGGCAGTCTTCTTGGTTCCAAAAGAGTTCTAAATTTCTGGGGTCTGGGCCCCAATATTTATACCCCAAATTCCTTTGTCCTTTTAGGCAGAGAGTGTCTGTGCTTAGTCCAAACCAGTTTGGTCCTCTCTGGCCCAGCTTCCCAGCAGGAGGCGGAGACAGCATTGTCTGCAGGAGACCAGGCCCATTCAGGTGCAAGGTAATCTCCTCCCACTACTCCAAATGCAGCCCAGGTCTATTCAGCCCAGCCCTGACTCATCCAGACTCTCTGTAGCCACTGCACATCCCCAGCCCCTGTCACTTCAAAGCCAGACAGTCAATACACATCCTAGCAGAGGCACACAGGATAGCTAAGCAAGAAAATCCCTTCTTTCTAAAAGTGGCATTTTCAAACACAGAATGTAAAAATCACCTTCACTAAAAGATGCTTCTTTAGATTCTGAGTTCAGGCATACTAAACTTTATTTTCCTATCTGGTCCCAAAGGGAAGTTATATTTATAAGATGTTATAAATTAACTACTATGCTTTCCTATGGGCCAGATAGCCTTTCAATAGTGAAAAACGAAATTGGCAGTATTTCACTATCAGGATATGCCACACACATCAGGGCATGTCTTACCTTTCACATACACTGCACCCTGCCCACAGGGGTACCTTGGGCCTACCTTAGGGGTGACTCACATGTAAGAAAAGGGAAGGTTAGGGCCTGGCAAGAGAGTGCACTTGCCGAGTCGACATGGCAGTTACAAACTGCGTGCAGACTCTGCAGTGGCAGGTCTGAGTTACCTTTGAAGGGCTGCTTGTGTGGGTGGCACAACCGTGCTGCAAGCCCACTAGCAGCATTTGATTTACAGGTCCTGGGCACCCACAGTGCACTGTACTAGGGACTGACTAGTAAATCAAATAACCAATCATGGAATCACCAATCCATAACAACAATTTACAACAGGAGCACTTGCACTTTAACACTGAACAGCAGTGAGAAAGTGCACAGAGACACTAAACCAGCAAAAACAGAGTCAAAACCAGGAGGTCAGAAAGCAAAAAGACAGGGGAAACATGCCAAAAGATGCCAAGTCTAACAGTAATTAATAATCAAAGATGGTAATATGGCAAGTTTATTATAAAATAGTAATTCTGTGCAGCCGTACATATTTCTAAGGCACCTTTTCATCTGATTCATGGTGAGGGCTAGTGGCAAAGCATCCTAGTCTACCGCCCGGTTTCCCTTCCTGCTATGTGCCTTAGTCGGCTGTTTGCCTCCTTCTCCACACGTGCCCATTTATAGAGTTCTGTCTTCCATATTTCAACATCAGAAGCTCCCTAGGATTTCCAGCTAAGTGCAAGAGCTAGTTTGGCTAAGAGCGTGACTAAGTCTTTAAAGTTGCAGTTTATCATATCCGTCTTTGGCCTAGACATGAGTCCAAGCAGGCACACCTAGGGTTGTCCTGGTTTCACTTCTAGTTAGTTATTTGCTCAAAGATTTGAATCACCTGGCATGCCAAACCAAGTGAAAAAGGGAGGCTTCTTCAGCCTTACATCTGGGATATGTGTGTACTGCTTCAAGGAACATGGAAGAGTAACATACATGAAATGTATCTAATTAAATTGAATGAGTTTGAATCTTGTGTTTTTGTGACCGGGAATGTATATCGAAGGGCTGTGGACCATTCCATGTCCATCAGTTCTTCTACTAGGGCACCCTTCCACTTGATCCTGAAACTGCTTAGATCTCTGTGCTGCGGTTCCCTTAGTCCTCTGCATAATGACGTCACCATCAATCAATCAATCAATTATATCTTTATTCAGTTATTTAAAAGATAACCATTAAAATAGCAAATAAAAACATTACATAATATATACAATCAGATTACAGTAGATAAATAAAAACAGAGGCATAAATATATAAAACACTAAAAATTCACAGAATTACGCCAACGTATTACGTTTTTAAGAAAAGCTCCCACCGCAGAACACACTGTAGCATCCGCTACCATGCTAAGAAAGTAAAAGGCTGACCTACAGTGTAAAAAACCCTGTTTTTTAAAATAGGTAATTTAAATCTTCACCTAAATGGTACGTAAAATTTGCAGAACAAGGTAAAGTGCAACAGGGTCTGAGGAGAAGAATCATCACAAGGGCACACAGAGATACTATTTGGATCAAACTGGCCCAACGGGAAACATAGATTACACCTAATGGTGCCCAACCGAAATCTAGTTACGAGCGACCTCTCCCATACATTGTTCATCTGAGAGAGGTAGGGCTCTAAGCCCTGGCATGTCTGAACTATAACAAAATATTGCACAGATCATTTTCCTAATTCCTTAGATTCCCTGTTAGCCATAGCCAGTATCTTAAACTCCTTCTTGACCCAGCCCACCTCCCTTTCATTCAATAGCTATGGGGAAGAGAATTGTTCTGGTTGCCCAGACTGTTGGCCATATTTGTAATATAATTCAGCCAGGGTATTTTCAAGCCCAAGTCACAGGGCAGACAGTCAGAGATTCCCCTATTTCCCTATTGAAGTCTGATTGCTAGTTCCCTCATATTGAGATCCAAAGAAGCAGGGGCGGGCAAGCTTTATACAATCTTTTACATAATCTAGACTTAGTTCCTCATGTAATGCAAAACTTGGGCTATGGGGCTCAACTCCGAGCAGCCTCCTGCAAAATCAATTCTCATCCTGCTGCAGAGAAGAGGTATTCCTGTATCCCCAAATGTGGGCCCCATAGGTTAAAACCGGTAAACATTTTAGTGTATACACCTCCAGCAGGAGCAAGGTTGATTTGTTGCCACCTCTAGATGAAATTTAAAAAAAAAGCACCCACTGCGGCGTTAAAATGAGCGCATTGCTTAGAAATGCATGGTTACCAATTTCCCCTGTTGTCGAAGGTTACTCCCAGGTAAGAGAACTCATGAACATGGCTAATTAATTGCCCTTTGATAGACACTGGGCCTGGTTTACACTGGGGTTTGCAACACACCACACAATGGGTTTTAGATCTATTGACCTCTAGGTCCAGATAATCCATGTATCTGATAAAGGCGTCAACCGCTTCCTGTAAGCCATTCGAAGTACGAGAAAGTAGTATTGGGTCATTGGCATTCAGCAGAGGCTATCCCACTCCACTCCACTGTATTCCACTCCAATCCATTCAACTTTACAACACTCCACTCTACAACACTCTACTCCACTCTAGGACACTCCACTCTATCCTGCTCCACTCTGCTCCACTCCACATTTTACTCTACTCTATGCCACTCCGCTCTACTTCACTCTATGCCACTCCACTATACTCCACTCTACGCCACTCTATGCTACTCCACAACACACTACTCCACTCCACTCTACAACACTGTACTCCACTCTATGCCACTCTGACAAGTTACCCCACTCTACACCACTCCACTCTACAACACCACTGTACGCTACCCCAGTATACACCACTTCACAACACTTTACTCCACTTTATGCCACTCCACTCTATGACACACTACTTCACTCTATGCTACTCCACTCTATAACATTACTCCATTCTACGTCACTCCACTCTATGCCAGTCTACGACACTCCACTTCACGACCCTCTACTCCACTATATGCCACTCTATCCCCTCTACTCTATGACACTCTATGACACTCCACTTATGACACTCTACTCCTCTCTGTGCCATTCCACTCCACTCTACTCCACTGTACACCCTTCCACTCTATGCCACTTCACTCTACAACGCTCTATGACATTCCACTCTATGACACTTCACTCTATGACACTCCACTCTACAATACTCCATTCTACTCCACTTTACGCCACTCCACTCTACACCACTGCACTCTACGACACTCTACTCTAGCACAATCCGCTCTGCAACACTCTATTCTACTCTATACCACTCCATTCTATGACACTCCACTCTACAACACTGTACTCCACTCTATGCCACTTTATGACACTCCACTCTACGACCCTCTGCTCCACTATATGCCACTCAATGGCACTCTACGCCACTGCACTTATGGCACTCTACTCCTCTTTACGCCTTTCCACTCCACTCTACGCCACTCTACAACACTCTATGACACCACTCTACAACACTCCACTCTCTAATACTCCACTCTACCACACTCAACTCTATGACACTTCACTTGACACTCTACGCCACTCCACTCCACGCCACTCCACTCTACACCACTTCACTCTATGACACTACACCCTAGCACACTCCACTCTGCAACACTCTACTGCACTCTGTGCCACTCCACTCTGTGCCACTCCACTCTACAACACTGCACCCCACTCTACACCACTCCAAGACATTCTACTCCACTTTACACCACTTCACTCTACAACACTCTACGCTACTCCACTATACCCCATTCCACGACACTCCACTCTAAAACACTCTACTCCACTCTACGCCACTTCACTCTATAACACTTGATACCACTTTACTCCAGTCTACGCCACTCCACTTTATGATACACTACTCCACTCCATCCACTCCACTCTATGACACTACTCCATTCTACACCACTCCACTCTACTCCAAAATTTGGCACTCCCCTCTATGACCCTCTATTCCACTCTATACCACTCTACTCCACTCTATTCCACTTCACGCCATTTCACTCTATGCCACTCCACTCTACAAAAATCTACTCCCCTCCACTCTATTCTGCTCCCCTCTACCCCACTCCATCTATGACACTCCACTCTACGCCACTCCAAGCCACTTCACTCCACTCTATGCCACTCCACTCAATGCCACTGCACTCTATGCCACTCCACTCCACCCCATCCCACTCTACTTCACTCTACTCCACTCTATGACACTTTACACCACCCTACGCCACTTCACCCTTCAACACTCTACTCCACTCTATTCTACTCCCTTTACTCCATTCTATGCCACTCTACTCTATGACACTCTACTACTTTCTATGCCACTCTATGCCACTTCACATAACTTTACTCCCCTCTATGCCACTCCACTCCACTTTACGCCACTCCTTTCTATGTCACTCCACTCTATGACACTCCGCTCTAGAGCACTCTATTCCACTCTACAACACTTCACTCTACTCCACTCTACACCACTCTACTTCACTCTACCCCACTTCGCTCTATGCAACTCCACTCTAAGACATTCTACTCCACTTTAAGCAACTCCACTCTACAACACTCTACTCCACTCTACTCTACGACACTCCATTTCACTCCACTCCATGCAACTCTCCTCTACGCCACTAACTTGTAGCCATGCTGAACAGCAGTCAAGCTGGCATACAACAGGCTAAAACACATTGACAAAGTCAATAGCTCTTGCATAGGCAAGACCTTTCGGCTTTGCCACTGCATTTTCGTCCTGGCTCTCTTCTGCTTCTAACTCTCACCCTGGAGCGCCACTCGGGCACAAGTCAGCACCTGCAGCCTTCAACATGCAAGTCTTCTCCATGCAATTTCGGATAGATTCCATCACTTACAGTTATGGCTGACTGTAGGAGTGCCATGCGCTGAGCTACTCTAAAACCCATCTGCCATTTTGGCTGTCTTGGCCCATGCCCCCCACCAATCGGGATCTCCGTGAGACTGTGCCCAAGTAATAAAAACTGCACGCTCCAACTAATGGCAATCACCTAAGTGAAAATGTATTGCTTTAGCATTCGTATAATGTCTGACATCCTCACAACTACATTTCCCATTCATCATCACCAAGAAGCCATAATTATGGCTAGGAAATAGTCAGTAGTTGTGCAGTCATTGTACAGTGCAAGAAGAACTATCCTATATCCATTATGTGCTGCACCAACATATTTTCTGCCACTGTATGTGATTGTGTTGCACTGTATATGCAGTAGTCCAATACTCCAAGCATTATGAGAAAATGGACAAAAGCTTAAATGCACCGACTTAAGTATTAACTAAATGTAGTTTACACTGCAGAATTTTCAGCATGAGGATTTGCTGGTGTGGATGTTAGTGAGCTGTTGTACTGCATCACTCGTGCAGACAGCAAGCTGAACTGGATTGAAACAGTCAGCCTAAATGCCACATCACTTTGGAAAGAGGAAGTGGCTGGGAAATTAACTGTTGCAGCAAGATGATGTGCTGCATGTGTACGTCAGTGGGAGGTTGGTAATGTGAGCTCTGCCTCCAAATCCGGAATCTTATATGTTATTTGATGTAAGAGTTGGTTCAGTGTTTCCCTCCGTTTTCTCCTCTGCCTGGTGATTGCAGAATTCAGTATAAGCTGGGATGCATCCCAATGATTTATAATGGATTTTCTTACCTAACTCTATCTCCAGCATTGGTACTTTTGTACTTCAACATGCGAATACTTTGGCACTACCAAAACTGCCTCCCTGCCATAACATTGCATTGAATTCTGGTGTTGGGACAAGTACATACCTAAAAAAAGATAATATTTTCCTCATAACATTCATCAGGAAAGAAAAAATTAGGTACACAAAAGGTATACAAAGATACACAAAGTGGGGAGGGTAGCGTAGGAAATCCATCTTTTTGCTATGTTCTACCCATTTTGTTTTGCCTTACACACCTGGAATGGTACTTCTGGGGAACCCTGAGGTTTAGTCTCTAATTATACCAGACTTAAAACTTTAATAAGTGAACTGTACTGCATGCTATGATTTTGTGTTTTCTATTGTAAAAAGTTAAAATATGGGATGCATGACTAAAAGTGACATTTGCCACATGCATCTAAATAGGTGGCATGCTTATGTTTCTGCAGCAGGGTGCCAAGACCTGTTTTAGAAAGGGAAAAATTACACAATCTGCCAAATGAATATCTTCTAGTAGGAAAATACTACAGATAGAAATGATGCTTCACGTATGTCATTCATTCTTACAAAATCAATAAAACATTAGGTTTTTCTTTCCAACGTCATGTTTACAACTGTAATAGTCTCTGATATTGTGTGCCTGACTCTTAGCAGTCGTGTTTATCGGCAAGCATTAGCTTTGCTGGCCTTTTCATGCCTTATCTCCCTTGGCGATCATGTGACTAACTAGAAGCTCAACCAGATAAACAAGGAATGCACGGAGCCTTGGTTTGAAAAGTCCAGTGGAAGCAGGAAGATAATATCCTTCATTCCCACCTCATACGGCAACATTCTGAGTTTCTCTAATGGCCTGTTGAACGAAATTTCTATTCTCAAAAAGTGGACACAAATTATACACTGACTTCTTGGGAATGGAAAAGAATTTTGCAAACCGTAAGGACAAGTTACAAAATTCCAAATCACAGTGAGTTGCTCTACGACCTACCTCATCAATATTCATGTGGTATGTTACAAATTGTGACTCTCTTCAATTGGATGGAATCAAAGGGATGGTGGCCTGCTGTGGTTAGCATACCACCAAGTCTGTGACCACATTTAAATAAAGTAAACTTTTTTGAAAACATGCAACAAACTTTCCAATAAGAAACAAACTTTTTTTTTACATTCATAAAGGGGACAGTGTCCAAAGGGAACCCCTTCCCATTTGCCAATGTGTTACCACACCATCTCGGAGTCGTTACCTTTTCAAACTTTTGTGACTGGATCACAGACTGAAAACATTAGTACATGCCACAACAAATAGTTATTTAGGAGGAACACCCTAAACACATCCCTTCCAAATAGTGATTAATTTTGCCTTCCTTTACCCATTTTCCAATTCAATAACATGTTACAAAATCTGAAAATGGGTTAAGTGGATTTAAAAGAGCTGGTTTGTGTTTGAAAACAATGTAATGTTGTGAATTTCAGGCTTTGCGACCACAAAGTGGCTTTGTACATCTGGCCCTGAGTGTATAAAACTACTGGAGAAGACTATTGCCCTGCTTCCACAGGACTTTCCAAGATTCTGATTTTGTATACACATTGTTCCGCTCGTCTCATTGTCCAGATGATATCTCCAAAATTATTCTGAAGTCCACAACATTAACATTTGCCGACAGACTAGGGACTGAACTAACTGACTGCCACAGACCTGTACCCTGTTTGCTCTACACCGACATGCTCATGTCCCATACTCCATTGGGCCTGTAGCAGCTGCTTTACAGCTTCGTCAACTTCATGTCTGATCTTGGTCTGATAGTTAACATGGGTAAAACCTCTGTAATGAAGTGTGGGAGGCAAATTCAGAAGTGCAGTAATTTGACTATAAGCAATGTCGGGCTAAGCTTTACACTGACCTTTTGATACCTGGGTATTATATTTGACAAGCATAGTTCATGGTCTCCAGGTGTTGACATTAGAAAGCAGCAATTTAATAAATGTATCTCTGCACTGCTCAGTTTTGCTACCAAGCTAGGTAACAATCAGATCAGAGAAATGTTAATTATTTACAATTCAAAATGTGTATCTGTGGCCCAATATGGGGCAGGAATCTGGGGCTTAAATAACATCACCCAGCTCCAGATGCCAGAGAATGCTTTCTTCAGGAATCTTTTGGCCGTCCCAGTTTATTATTCCACTTTTGTCTGTCACGCAGAACTAGGTGTCCTGTTTTTATCTGATCTGATTAATATTCTGCCAATTTTACTTTGGCATAAAGTTTGAACCAGCGATTTTACCATTTTAAATAATTCAAACCTTAATGACTGTCTAAAGTCGACTAGTTCTAGAGCATTTTCCTGGTTCAAATCTGTTAAAAACAATTTTGAATGAATTTGAGCCACACTGAATAATTTGACTCACTCGATGTCTTACATAATGTCAGCAGAAGTGATTTGAAAAACCAATGCCTGTCCTTCCTCAAAGGTCAAATATTTTCAAGGGAAATAGCCAAATCCAGTGTCATCAATAATCAGCTGACATTGGTCGCAGGCGGTGTTCAACATACCTCTTTGCCATACACAATTATCAGCATAGGTTTGTTTTAACACATTTTAAACTAGATATTTTTATATCACTTTGTCACTTTTCCTGTTAGAAATGATTGGCCTGAGGCTCTGACCATCTGTCCCTGTGACGGTATTTCCAGGCAATGCATCTTGCACTTTATGTTTTTCTGTTGTGCCCCGTAAACGCTTCATTTTCCCTATTTTTCGCTATTTCAATTTTAAACAATGTCAGCCAGCACTACTGTTTCTGCAACAACTGAATTCCTTACCGATTTGTTGCAATATTTCAAGTTTCTTATGGTCTGTGATACAGTTAAGTAAGAATATGATTGACTGGCAAGGGGAATCTTGTCTGTACCGCTATCTGATATTTGTTTGGAAGATATGGGGACTTTTGACACTAGAGAGGCAGTAAGGGGACCTATTGAGAAACTTACTACTGATAGTCTGTATATAGAGCTTAGGCATACTCTGGATACAAATATTAATGCTCCGCCTGTGGATCCATCGAGCTCTGATACTGTTTTAATTTTAGGTTCCCAGGGTGTCAATCTCCCCACCGAATCGGTAGCTGGGAACCTCCCAATTGTAGTTACTGAGGAGATAACCAACAAAATAATAGAAACAGTCACATCTTTACCCCAGTTGCAGTGCTCGCTCGCCCAAACCATTGATAGTGTCCCATCTAGTTGTATAGATACTCATGGAGGTGTTCCCGCCAGTAGACATGAGATACACAACAGACTAACTATAATATCCTGGAACCTAGCAGGGATATATTCCAAGCTCCAAGATCCTGAATGGTTTACTACTATAGGGAATACTGATATTTGTGTATTCCAAGAGACCTTGGCTGTAGACAAGGTGCACATAAATGGTTATACCACATATTGTGTGGATGCTGTTCCCCCAAAAACGACAGGTAGGGCCAGTGGCGGACTGCTAATATTAGTTAAAAATACTTTAGCTTGTAGGTATAAGCAACTACTAATACATTTGCTTGACCTTATGGGTATTCAGCTTATTTTCTTGTCTGGTTTAACTCTGACCTTGTTCAATGTTTACGCCAGGTCAGAACCTTTTAGCAGTGAATCTTTGGTACTTACACTACTAGACGAACTGGTGGGAGGTTATCAACTAAACTCTAAAATTATAGTTGCGGGGGATTTTAATGCCGCTTTTGAACCTCCCCCCTACTAAGTGTTTCACTAGAGGAGGAGGACGAGATTTGGGGTATCCCCAATCTGGTTGTTGGCAAACATGGCCAACGTTTTTCAAATGTCTCTTTACAGATTGTCTCCCTAATTGCAGGTAGGAGTTTGAGGGCCTGCAATGGGAGAACTCCATCAGACCTAGGAAGACAGGCCACCTTTAAGAGGGGTGTTTATACAAGTATTATAGACTATATCCTTGTTGATGTTAGGATATGGTCACTAGTGGAAGACATGACCATTGAACCAAGGACAGACAGTGACCATAATTCTCTGTTATTAAAACTGAAGGCTAGGGACCTGGAGAGGGATGTTCACTGTCAAACATCTAAAATAGTAGAGCTGTGTACAACTAACAACCGTAGAAGAGTTACATGGCCTAAAGTCCTAGCTGATCAAGACCTCTACACCAGAATATATAAGCTCTTTGTGGCCTCCTTAAATAATCTGTGCAGCCACAAGGATAGTACTGATTCGCCCGAATTTTCGCATGTTATTGAAGTACATAATGAGCTCTTTAAAGCTTTACAATCAGTCTTTTCCAAACATAGTCTTGGTGGAAGGCCTGTTAGTGCAAGGGATCGCAATTGGTTTAATGATGACTGCAAGAGGGCTAAGAAGGCACTACAAATAGCGGTTAGAGAGCGTTCTAGATCTGACATAATTTCTGCTCGTAATATTTACAGAGTCGCGCTTAATAAAGCTAAGCGCGATTATGCCGATACAAATTGGAACGACCTGGTCTCAGCAGCCCAAGTTAGAGACAGCCGTATGTTCTGGCACATTGTATCCAGGGGCAGTGTGGAGAAAGATACCTCCAATAATTACCATATTCAGCCGGAGGCTTGGGTGGATCATTTTTCGCGACTATACTCAGAAGAGGAGGTCCTTGTTAGTCCACACTTTGACCAGGTTGCCCCAAACGTAGAAACTACTATCTCTGAGGTGACTATAAACAACTTACCACTAGTTTTTAGCATAGAGGATACTGTGTCAGCAATTAGTAAATTGAAAGCAGGTAAAGCCCCTGGTCCTGATTTGATACCGGGAGACCTATACAAATCAGAACCTATGATATGGGCTCCGTACTTAAACCTTCTGTTTAATTGTATAGTGGTTGGTGGGGATATCCCGGAAACCTGGAGGGGAGCAGAGATAATAACTATCTACAAAAGGGCGATGCTGCCATCCCCTCCAATTATAGACCTATCAGCCTGATAGACAATTTACAAAAATTTTAGACAAACTCCAAGGATGGATGGACGATAATATGATATTGTCCTCAGTCCAGATGGGATTCCGCGCGAAAATTAGTACATGCGATCAAGTTTTTAGATTTTCCCTGCTAACATGGAAGTACGTGCTACTCACGAAACAGCGGCTCTATGTAGCCTTTGTGGATCTGCGAGCTGCATTTGACCTGGTACCGCGTGATCTGCTGTGGAAGACCATCCTTGCCCAAGGCGCCCCAGAGGATCTTGTGTCCGTGATTGCTAGACTGCATAAGGATAATTATGCTCAGGTCAGGTGGGGGAAAAACGGGGAATTAACAGAGAAGATACCGATACAACGTGGAGTGCGCCAAGGGTGTGTTCTTGCCCCCACGCTGTTTTCCCTGTTTATTAATGATGTGGTGAGCTGTCTAACGGGTTACAAGAATGATGCCCCCACATTGAATAATGCATAATAATCCTGCTTTTTGCAGATGACTCTTTATTAATATCTACACCACCTATGGGCTTGCAGGTCTTATTGGACAAATTCCTGGGTTTTTGCAAGGAGAGGAGATTGGAACTGAACTCCTCAAAGATTAAATATATGGTGTTCGGTAAAGTACGGGGTGGCCTACGGGAGATTAGGATCTTACAAGAACCCATGGAACGGGTAAATAATTTTGATTATCTAGGCATAGGCTTGAATGAGACACTTAGGGGCCGATTCCGATCTCGTTCGGAAGCTCACCGAACGGGATTCGCCCGGGAAAAATACGAGCCGGGCGTGTTTTTTCCGACTGACTCGTACAGCTGTCCGAACGAGCTAGTACGATGCGATTGCACGCGTTGTGTCCGACCGACTTGTTTCCGGGTCTGAACCGCTCCGACCGACTCGTACGGAAACGAATCGCACCACGCAATGGAGACGTTACCCGACCGAGCCAGTACGATGCGCGCTTCGAACAGCCCGACCGACTCGTACCGTCCGGCTCCAAAGAGATGTCGGGGCCGGACTTCGGGGGTCCGTGTCGGACACCCCTTCACCCGTAGCCTTACGAGTCGCACACAGGGGGGACCCAAGGGTCCACCCTACACATGCATGTACGGTGCGGGTTGCACCGACGCGCACCCACTGTAGGGGGCGCCTTTGTCCAAGACGTACCCATTCAGTCAATGGGAGCCCATGTACGCGTCGTACGACCGGCTCCCATTGACTTCTATGGGAATCCGACCGAATCGAGTTCGGCAGCACACGGACGCATCGTACTGCCCCGGTCGGACTGCAGGAGTCCGGCTCGGTCGGAAATCTCTCCGGGTCCGGCTCGGTCAGAGAGATTTCCGTCCCAGATCGGAATCGGCCCCTTAGTTGGGATTACCAATTGAGGAAGAGTTTCCTAATACTATGCCAAAGATCTAAATCAATAATAAGATTTTTTAAACAATCTTATACCCAACCCCTTTCTCCGGCTCTAGAAATTTATCATGCAAAAGCCCAAAGTGGAGCCCTGTATGGAGCAGAGATTTGGGGGTACACCTCTGTTAGTAAATTAACGATCTGTGAAAATACCTTTGCTAGGGCTCTCATTTCGCTACCAATTACAACACCACTCACCCCACTTTTCTGTGACCTTGGGTTAAAGAGAATTGGCGACCTGGCTGCCTTGAGACCCCTAATTTACTGGTTGCGCCTATGGACTACTCCTCAATTAACTGATTATCGCAATTCCCTACAGGAGGTCCTGGTGATTAACGGTGCAAAACATCTACCCTGGTTTAAACACATTGCTAATTGGTGTAAACTATTGAATCTGACAGGTCTGTGGGAGCATCCAGATAGGGCCACTAGACGTGATACTCTGACCCTTAAAACTATGTATTGGAAGGTAGTGGGGGAGCATTACACTAATAATCAATCATGTGGCCAGTTAACTTCTAACTTCCTAGATATAAAATCATGCTCATTATTTGAACCCTTCTTTGATCTAATCTCGCCCCCCCTCGCAAAAAGTTTGTATACTAGGTTTAGATATGGCAATTTGCTCCTGAAATTTCCTGGGAAAGAGGCGGTTGGCCTAGTCTTAGATTCTTGTCCTGCCTGCACTGAAGTTAATGAAACTGAAGAACATATTTTGTTTTTCTGCCCCAAGTATCAGCAGATACGTAGGAGATGGATTAGACCAATATGTCTCAACATGGGTGCAAGGCAGTACCAGATTGCGCTTAGAGTTTTCAAAACAAACACTTCTGGGCCAATAGTCTTTGCTCTTAGTCGTTTTTGATTCTCCTTCTGGATAATTTTCCAAAAATCTTTATTGCCGTGTTGTCACATTTAACTTTTCCATGTTGTATATGTATTTTAAATATTAAGTTTTATAATCATGGTTTTGTATTTTTTAACGTACTAGTTGTTGCTTTTGCATCTTTCATGTATGATTAGGTCATTCATATTTATGCATTTATGTTATTTTTAAACTTTGACCTGGGATTGTCATTTGTACTTGAGATAGTAATGGTTTAATACTTTTTTAATTGTAAATATATTTATGTTTTATCTCTGCATACTTTGATGGTTTTTTGTACAATGACCGAATAAAGTTACATGATGATTGAACAGTAACAATGCTTATTTGTTTTAATATGTTTTTTTGTTTACTGTTTTACGACTATAAAATGTGTGTTTAATCTATATGTCTCTGCTTTTATGGTTTCTTTCAAGATAATTGAACAAAGCTGACTATGACTGACTGATGAATTTTTACATACATTTCCCTACCCCTTTATAAATACACCCAACAATTACTTTTAAAGCACATTTACATTTCCGTGTGATCACCTGAACACTGAGCTTTTTTACTACTACTTTAGAGGGAATTTGCCTGATTTGATTACTGTTTATTCAAAATGTGTTGAGAATCTCATGATGTGCTGCACTGTTTGCTGAAATATAATTTCACCTGAATTATTACCTATAAATTATGATATAATCAGACCTTCTCAGATTGTGTTCAATTGTTTAACACTGTGTATTCATGAAACTATATTAGTCACACTAATTTTTCTGCCCCAAAATACAAGTTATATTCTAAAAATTATTAACCAGTGGAACTGCTATGTTTTACACATATCCACAAATCTGCTGCAAAAGGTCTTGGACCTTTGCTGAACCTCACATTGGGTTCATGGATTCTTGGATAGGGTTCACAGACCTTGGGGTCCTCGTATTCTTCCTCTGCAAAACTGGAGCAAGGAGTCTTGTAACATTGTTAGATCTACCACAGGGTTTGCAGACACGATTCTAGGATCGCAAACCCCACAGAAGTCTAATAGAGGATCATGACACTACAAGGTCTGCAAACCCTGTGGTAAAATCTCCTAACTCTAAAATGTTTTAAAAAAATTAAAAATCAAAATATTTTAAAAGAGACTCTAGCTCCCTGTAGCCATTCCTTGCTGGGTACAACTGAAAGACATCTGCATCAGAGGTTGGCTCCTATGGCGGGTTGGTTGTGATAAAAAAACAGACATTCAATGAAAAATACAGGGTTAAAGTGTAGTGATGGTTAGCTAGGTTAACTAAACCTTAATATATGCCTAATTGAAACTCAGAAATTCAGTTATAAGCTGCAGTTAAAGTACAACTATTGGTCAGTGGCGGCTCCTCGAGGGAGTGCTGCGGGTGGTGGGGGTGGGGCGGGGCGGGGGAGGGGCAGGGTGGGGGGTAGTAAACTCCGGAATACAGCCGAACGAAGTTGGGTAAATAAATAAATAAATAAATAAAACGAATTACATTGCGAGCGCTGCAACGCCAATTCGGCGATGCAGCGTGCAATGTAATTCGTTTTATTTATTTATTTATTTACTCAACTCCATTCGGCCGTATTCCGGAGTTTACTACCCCCCACCCTGCCCCTCCCCCGCCCCACTGCCCCGCAGCACTCCCTCGAGGAGCCGCCACTGCTATTGGTGGAAGATATTTAATGTATTATGATTTATATTTTTTAAAAATCTGAATAATTCACTGAAAAAGCACAGTGTGGAGTTATTAAATGCTGCCCCAGTCATGCAGTGTTCATAATTTCGCATATGACATCTCTGATAACATGTTAAATGATAGCACTGAGGACATAATTGAAGACATCTCAAATTGCATCATTTATTACATCTTCGATGATATCATCCAATGGCAATTATTATGAACTAAATTAATAGTATGTTATCTTAATAATACACTAACTATTCATACATTCATTACCACATTACAAAACCACATAATTTGCCTGCAAATGCAACATATAATAAGGGCACAAGCACCACTACATAAATATAATTATCTTTCCTACATTACTATGCGTAGAATAATATTGGAAAAAATATTAAATCGTAAACAACATTATTAAACGATAAAGCAAGACTTATAATCCAGTATATAAAAACAACATAGACAAGGACACCTAAAATCTCACTGTCACACATACACAACTTCAATATGAATCAATGTCCAAAACTACACAACTACTGCAAAAACTAGAACACTCACTATACTATTGCAACACACTTTACATCATATAAAAATAGACGTGTAATGTAACTGCACCGCTAGAGTCCTTAGATCATACATGCACTATGAAATACAGCCACAAAAACAAAACATACACTCATTAAAAATACAATAAGTATGAACAGAAATAGCATTATGCACTGCATCATCCTCTAACACAGACTAAAATAAATTTATTATATATATATATATATGCTCAGAAGGAATTGCGTGTTCCCCAAAACAATAAAGAGCCCACACTCTGAGGTGTAAGATCAGCAAAAGTTTATTGCATCGGCTGACGTGTTTCGACCTGCTGGTCTTTGTCACAGTCAAACATACTACTTTAAAGTGCCCTAATTCCCTCAAAAAGAAGTTGAAATCACACATGAACATAGTGAAAAGACTAAAGGCACCTTGCCATAATCGCTCACATATGCATTTCAAAAATCGATTACAGCCCATCACTTATGACACATTTTAGGTTACATAAATGCATTGCAATAAACAAGCTTCATATATATATATATATATACATATATATATATATATATATATATATATATTATCTACTGGCGGTCGCCAGTAGATAGTTATAGTTAGGACCTATTATCCATAGGAAATTCATAACATTCTATTCCCAATAAGTTTGGCGTCGTTTGACGAATCATCGCGAAATTTTCAAAACTAGTGGGGCGCTCCGGTCCGCTCCTGTCTTGAAAGTTTCGGGGTGATTCATCAAGCGGGGGCCGAGAAAAAAGGGGGGTCCCAAAACGTGTTTTCTCCATGTTAATTCCCATAGGAAATTTTAGCCACGGCTACAGCCCGAACTGCTGAACGGAATTACACCAAATTTTGCAAAAAGGTAGCGCTTGGTTCAGAAAGCGACCTTTTTTTTAAATGGTGTAAATCCGTTCAGTAGTTGCGGAGAAATTCAAAAGATAAGAGTGAAAAAATCAATTTCCCATAGGAAAACTTTATGCAAGGCTACAGCCAAAACTGCTGAACGGAATTACACCAAATTTGGCAAAAAGGTAGTGCTTGGTTCAGAAAGCACCCTTTTTAAAAATGGTGTAAATCCGTTCAGTAGTTGCTGAGAAAATCCAAAATAAAAGTTTCGATATCTATGGCCGCGGTGGATCCGCGCACCCTTCCGATCACGAGCTGCATGCTAATTGGCTGTCAACACTCCAAACCAGGAAGTGTTGGCAGCCATCTTGTTCCTCGGTAGAACCGAGGAACAAGAAAGCAGTAAAAAAACTGCGCAAAACGCAAAAAGGGGGCAGGGTAGAAACACCCTGACCCCCTAGGCCTGCTCAGGGGGTCCTACAAGGACCCCCAGGGCCCCCCCAATTTTTTTAAAAAATCGGCAAAAAACGCGCTGGGTGCGCGGATCCTGCCGATAAAAAAAAAAACGAAGCGCGGGCTCCCGCGCTTCGTGGTTAATTGGCCCCCGGGTGGGCCAAGTCCCGGGGGCATGCGGGGGATCATTAATAATTATATGGGGGGCCTCTAAGGCCCCCCCAAGCCCCGGGGACCACCACCCCCCGGGGCTTTAAACAAAATGGTGCGGGAGGGCTCTGAGCCCTCCCGCAGCCCCGGGGACCGCCACCTCCCCGGGGCTTCTTTTTTAAAAATTATAATTAGTTGTGTGGGGGGGCTCCAGCCCCCCCACACGCCCCGGGGACCGCCACCTCCCCGGGGCACTAAATCGTTAAATATGGGGGTCCTGTTACGGAGCCCCGGGGACCACCACCTCCCCGGGGCTTTCAACCTGTTGGGAGGGGGGCCGCGCGGCCCCCCTCCTGGAGCCCATGATGGCCCTGGGGACCACCACCCCCAGGGCCGGCTCCTGCAGTGTCCTGGGGTGCCTACCCCCGGGACACTGTAGTTTGCTATGGCAGGGCGGGAGCCTCGCGGCTCCCGTCCTGTCATAGCAAACTGCTTTGAATTTTGGAAGAGAGAGCAGGAAACCTGCTCTCTCTTCCAAAATTCAAAGCAAATTGCTTTTCCACACGGGGAGCTGCATCTTAGCAGCTCCCCATGTGGAAAAGCAATGCCGGCTCCCGCAGGACGCGGGGAGCCGGCGGGACCGTGGGGGAGTTGGGGTCCCCCCACGGTCCCCAAAGGATAGGGCCAGCCCCGGGGGATGGGGTCCCCGGGGCAAGTAGTGGCCCGGGAGGGGGGCCACGCAGCCCCCCTCCCCCCAAATAAAAAAATAAAAAAAATTTAAAAAAAGGGCAAGGCCGGCCCCGGGGGATGGGGTCCCCGGGGCCTTAAATGGCCTGAGGAGGGGGGCCACGCAGCCCCCCTCCAAATATTTTTAAAATGAAAAAAAGAGGGCATGCCCCGGGGGATGGGGTCCCCGGGGCCAATAGAGGCCCAGGGAAGGGGGGCCACGCGGCCCCCTTCCCGTTTAAAAAAAAAAAAAAAAAATGCTCAGGCCCCGGGGGATGGGGTCCCCGGGGCCAAAAGTGGCCGAGGGAAGGGGGGCCACGCAGCCCCCCTCCCATACAAAAAAAAAGTTTAAAAAAAGACCGGCATCGTGCCGGAGGCCCCGCCCCCTCGCTGCAGCAGTCTGCAAACGCGCCCCCTGGCGCGTTTGCAGATGGGGAACGAACTCCCCTTGAATACTGGGGGTCCCTGGGGGCCAACTAGCCCACCAGGAACCTCCAGTATGCGCCAGGGGGCTGCGTTGCAGAGAGGTGTACAGAGGCCACGCCCCTTTTTACACCTCTCTGCAACGCAGCTCTGTGGCGCTTTTTGGAGGTACATGGTGGGCTAGTTGGACTCCAGGGACCCTCAGGATTCAAGGGGAGTTAATCCCCCAACTTAAAACGCGCCACGGGGCGCGTTTGCACAGTGGTGAAGGGAGGGGGTGGGGCTTCAGGTGACATGTGTGCAAACAGGCCCCGTGGCGCGTTTTAAGATGGGGAATTAAATCCCCTTCAATCCTGAGGGTCCCTGGGGGCCAACTAGCCCACCAGGTACGTCCAGAAAGCGCCACAGAGCTGCGTTGCAGAGAGGTGTAAAAAGGGGCGTGGCCTCTGAACACCTCTCTGCAGCGCAGCTCTCTGGCGCATACTGGAGGTACCTGGTGGGCTAGTTGGCCCCTAGGGACCCTCGGGATTGAGGAGGAATTAATTCTCCAACTTAAAACGCGCCACAGGGCGTGTTTGCAGACATGTCACCTCAGGCCCCACCCCCTTCCTTCACCATTGTGCAAATATTCCTCTAAAATCAGCCGAACTACGAATTCCGATTTACTCACCTGTTATCAGGAGAGACCTCAGTGCTGCATCTTTGAGCCCAGTACTGATCCTGAAAAGTAATTTTAACCGTACTTACCAGTAACTTGAATTTCCTTCCATAGGCTAACATTGACTGGTTTCACTTGAAAATTCTTCTAAGTGTGGAGTTTTGGAACTTTATAATATTCCTCTAAAATCAGCAGAACTACGAATTCCGATTTACTCACCTGTTATCAGGAGAGACCACAGTGCTGCATCTTTGAGCCCAGTACTAATCCTGAAAAGTAATTTTAACCGTACTTACCAGTAACTTGAATTTCCTTCCATAGGATATCATTGCCTGCTTTTTGCTGAAAAAGTTTCTAAGTGTCGATTTTTGAAACTTACAAATATTCCTCTAAAATCAGCAGAACTACGAATTCCGATTTACTCACCTGTTATCAGGAGAGACCTCAGTGCTGCATCTTTGAGCCCAGTACTGATCCTGAAAAGTAATTCTAACTGTACTTAACAGTAACTTGAATTTCCTTCCATAGGCTAACATTGACTGGTTTCACTTGGAAATTCTTCTAAGTGTTGAGTTTTGGAACTTTATAATATTCCTCTAAAATCAGCTGAACTACGAATTCCAATTTACTCACCTGTTATCAGGAGAGACCTCAGTGCTGCATCTTTCAGCCCAGTACAGATCCTGAAAAGTAATTCTAACCGTACTTACCAGTAACTTGAATTTCCTTCCATAGGCTAACATTGACTGGTTTCACTTGGAAATTCTTCTAAGTGTGGAGTTTTGGAACTTTATAATAGTCCTCTAAAATCAGCCGAACTACGAATTCCGATTTACTCACCTGTTATCAGGAGAGAACCCAGTGCTGCATCTTTTAGCCCAGCACTGACCCTGAAAAGTAATTCTAACCGTACTTACCAGTAACTTGTATTTCCTTCCATAGGAATCCATTGTCTGGTTTTCAGCAGAAAAGTTTCAAAGTGTCGATTTTCACAAACTACAAATATTCCTTAAAAATCGCCTGTATGACTTAAACGCATTCTTTCAACTGTTTACAGGAGATGCACCAGTGCTGGATCCAGGATCCACCACTGAGTAAGAAAAAGTAACGATAACACTACTTACCTGCTAAGTGAATTTCCTCCCATAGGATAACATTGGTGATTCTATGTGAAAAAGTTTCTAAGTGTCAACTTTTAAAATACAATAATATCCCTTAAAAATCACTACTGTAACCAAAACGCTTTTACTCAACTGTTTACAGGAGATGTCCCAGGACTGAATCTAGGATCCAGTCCTGTGGTTAGAAAAGTAATCCATAAAGTAACTAATTGCATTTAACTAGAAATTCACATTGAGCTCAATGTTGCATTGTGTTTGAAATTGTGTTGCCCATTGCAACAACTGTAACTACTGTACTTAAAAGTCTATTGCCTATTTGCAAAGTATTTAAACTAAAGTAATTCATTCTGAGAAAGTATATTTTGTAATGTAATGTATAATGTAATTACAATGTAATTTAAAAAATAAAATATCTAAAAATAAATAGTTTTAAAAAATGTAGTAAATCAGTATCAAAGAAATAAATATAACAATTAATACATTTAAAAATTGTCATTTACAAAACCTTTGAAATTCACTGAAAAAACCATAGGTTTTAGGGGCGTTATAGTTAGAAATTAGCATTTAAAAAACCTTTGAAATTCACTGAAAAAACCATAGGTTTCAGGCACGTTATAGTTAGAAATTAGCATTTAAAAAACCTTTGAAATTCACTGAAAAAACCATAGGTTTTAGGGACAGTTATAGTTAGTTGGACATTTCACTCGTACAAAACCCGTGAAATTCCCCCGTTATAGTTAGTTCAGCTAACTATAACTCGCGCCCCGCAATGCACTGCTGATGACGTCACATATTACATCACTCATGACATGGTCAGTGACATCACTGATGACATCTCAAATGACATCACTAATGACATCACTGATGACATCACTGATGACATCATCCACGTGATAATCTGATGCACCTCCTCACACCCTAATATAACCTTTGATACACCCACTCTAAATTACAGACTGCCATTCGCAAAACCATAGACACTCCAACACCAATAACTACATACCCACTCACTGATTCTTAGGTCTACACACACATCCACTCACTCACCCGTACAGTCACTCATACTTACGGTCACTCAGTACAGGACTATCATATGCACTCATACTCCTATATAGACACTCAAACACCGCCACTCATCCATAGAGGTACTCACACACCTAGTCAGTCATGCAAATAATTAAACACACTGCCATTTACTCACCTATACAGTTATACACACACCAGCTCACTTACTCATACAAATACTAGCACATTCTTACGCTCTTATACAATCACTGATACAAGCACACACTCATCCATACAGTCACTCTCACAATCACACACTCTCGCTTATAGCTATTTATATACTCCAACACACATATATACTGCCTTTCACATATGTAGTTACTCACACATGTACCACTGGGACATACATTCACTCACTAACACACTCTTACACACACTTACCCACCCATACAGTCTATCACAGATGCACTCTTGAAACCATCCACCCAGTGAATCGCCCACTCACACATCTATGCACAGAGTCGCACACACCCCACCCACACAAACACTCAGGCACCCATACAGATACTCAGACAACCAATCAATAACTCATATAGACACTCATGAAGCTATTCACAAACCCATGCAGCCACTTACACAGCAACAGACAGACGGATTCAGACATTCACCCAGTTTAGTCACTAACCCATGCATTCAGTAAGATACGTTTAATCACTCACTTATAGAGTTAGTCACGCACCTACTAAATCATCCATACAGACACTTATACACCCACTCATTCTTCAATACGCCTTTCCCTATATATATTAAAAATATTTAAACTTTACAGAAACACACAGTCACTGCATGATGTCATCAGTGATGTCATTTGAGATGTCATCAGTGATGTCATCAGTGATGTCACTGACCATGTCATGAGTGATGTAATATGTGACGTCATCAGCAGTGCATTGCGGGGGTGCGAGTTATAGTTAGCTGAACTAACTATAACGGGGGAATTTCACGGGTTTTGTACGAGTGAAATGTCCAACTAACTATAACTGTCCCTAAAACCTATGGTTTTTTCAGTGAATTTCAAAGGTTTTTTAAATGCTAATTTATAACTATAACGTGTCTGAAACCAATGGTTTTTTCAGTGACTATATATATATATATATATAATTTTTTTCCTGAAAAATACAAAGGTTACATCAACATTATAGTTGGGCTGACATTTCACCTGTACAAAACCAAAGAAATTCAGCAGTTATAGTTACCTGAGCTAACTATAACTTACGCCCCCGCAATGCACTGTTTATGACCTCACATATTACATCACTCATAACATGGTCAGTGACATTACTGGTGATATCTCAAATGACATCATTAATGGTATCACTGATGACATCTCAAATGATATCACTGATGTCATCATCCAGTGATTGTGAGTGTTTTCTAAAGGTTACTGAGCATTAAACATATATACTAAGGTAAGTGGCTGTGGAAGTGCCTGTATGGGTGAGCGAGTGGGTGTGTAACAGGTGTATAGAAGAGTAAGTGGGTATGTGAGAGACCGTATACATGAGTGACTGGGGGTGTGAGTTTTCAATGGGTGAGCGAGTGGATGTGTCAGTGGGTGTATGAGTAAATGAGTGACTGTGTGAGTATCTGTATAGGTGAGTGAGTGGGTGTGTAAGTGGCTGAATGGTGAATGAGAGGGTGAATGAGTGGCTATATGGGTGAGTGTGCGGGTGTGTCAGTGGCTGTAAATGGTGAATGAGAAGGTTCATGAGTGACATTATGGGTGAATGAGCAGGTACATATGTTTCTGTATAGGTAAGTGAGAGGGCACATGAGAGGTTGTATGGGTAGATGAATGGGTGGGTAAGTGGATATATGGGTGACTGTGTGGGTCTATGACTGGCTGCATGGTGAGTGAATGGTTGTGTGAGCGGCTGTATGGATGAGTATGTGAGTGTGAGAGAGAGTGTATGGGAGAGTATCTGCTTGTCTCAGTTACTGTATAGGTGAGTAAGTACACGTGCTAGTATATATATCAGTAAGGGAGTGGGTGTGTGAGTAAATGTATGGGTGAGTGAGTGACTGTAATGGTGTGTGAGTAGCTGTATGGGTAACAGTTTCAGTCTGTGAGTGACTGTATGGGTGTATGAGTGGGTGTGTTAGTGCGTGTATATCTGTATGACTAGATGTGTGAGTGGCTGTATTGGTCAGTGAGTAGGCGCAGGAGTGGCTGTATATGTGAGTTAGTGGCTGCATTAGTGGGTGTATGGATCAGTGAGTAGGTGTGTGAGTGTTTGTATTGGTGTGTGAATGGGTATGTCAGTAGTTGTGTGAGAGTGGATGTATGAGAAGTATGGGAGTGTAAGTGGGTGTGTGAGTGGGTCTGTGTATGATGCCATCAGTGATGTCACCAGTGATTTCATTTCAGATGTCATCAGTGATGTCATTTCAGATGTCATCAGTGATGCCATTTCAGATGTCATCAGTGATGTCATCAGTGGTGTCACTTACCATGTCATGAGTGGTGTAATATGTGAGGTCATAAGCAGTGCATTGCGGGGCGTAAGTTATAGTTAGCTCAGGTAACTATAACTGCTGAATTTCTCTGGTTTTGTATGAGTGAAATGTCAGTCTAACTATAACGTCCCTGAAACCTTTGGCTTTTGTAGTAAATTTCTAAGTTTTTTAAAATTCTATTTCCTAACTATAATGTCCTTGTAACCTTTGTTTTTTTCAGTGAATTTCTAAGGTTCTTTTAATTCTATTTACTAACTGTAATGTGCATTCAACCTTTGTTTTTCAGTTAATTTCGTAGGTTTATTACATCTATTTCCTAACTATGATGTCCCTGTAACCTATGTTTTTTCACTGAATTGCTAAAGTTTTTAAAATGTTTTTCCTAAGTATAACATCTGTTTAACCTTTGGTTTTTTTCACTGTATATTGCGGCCTTGTGGAAACGACGTGAAGCCCGCCTGCCCTCCTAGAAGTGTAAAACACAGATATGCACATACTGTAAAGTATGTTTGGCAATAGATGTTTATTAACATAATATTTCAACTTCTCTTTCTATATTTATTTACAAATAAAATCACTTTTGAATTGCATTTCCCGCTTTTGCAATGAAGCCAGAAACGTGATGACTTCCCTAATCATAAAGACCACGTGTTTTCTAAGAAGTGTTATACACATATATAAATATATCGTAAAATATGTTTGACAATAGGTGTTTATTAACATAATATTTAAACTTCTATATCTATATTTTTTTCAAAGAAAACCACTTTTGAATTGTATCTCCTGTTTTGCGACGACGATGGAAGTCGCAATGAAGTCGGTAATCGTGAAGACCGTGTGTTTTCCAAGAAGTGTAAAACACATATATACACATATTTTAAAGTATGTTTGACAAAATGTTTATTATTAACATAATGATTAAACCTCTCTTTTTGTATTTATTTTCAAAGAAAACCACTTTTGAATAGTATTTACCATTTTCGCGACAACGACGGCAGTCGCGATGGCATCGGTAATCGTGAAGACCGCATGTTTTCCATGAAGTGTAAAACACATATATACACATATTGTAAAGTATGTTTAACAATAGGTATTTATTAACATAATGTTTAAACTTCTCTTTCTGTATTTATTTTCAAAGAAAACCACTTCTGAATTGTATCTCTCATTTTGTCAGCAATGCCGGAAGTTGCGAGACGTCAGAAATCGCGTGTTTTTCTGAAACTGTAAAACACATATTTACAGACATCATAAACGGTGTTTGGCAATAGGTGTTTATTAATATACTGTATAAACATCTCCATGTGTAGTTATTTTTAGTGAAAACCACTTTTATATTGTATTTCTGATGTTCTCTGTGATGTCAGTAGTCGCGAACATCATGTGACCTGGAAAGAAAGAGATATGATTGGATAAGACAGTTTTCAAGTATCTTAATACGAAGTGCACAGCCATACCTCTTTTCCTGAATCTTCCATTCATTCTATGATGATTCTGGGCAGGTGTCTGTGCTTTACTGCAGTACTCTGTTCAGAGTTTGGATTCTGGATTTTTTGTTTAGCAAAATTGCAACAGGAGGTAGTGATCAGAATGAGGTGCCACAGCAGCCAGGGTGGAGGAGCAGGAGGTTGAAAATGAAGACTCTAGAGATGAAGAGCCTGCTCCAAAGAAAGGAAGTATTGCTTGGGAACTGTTTTCAATTCTGTCTGGAGAATCAAAGACAGTGGCCAAATTTGTCAAGTGCTCTGTCTGTGGTAAAACCCTTTCAAGAGGGTCAAACAAAAAATGGTCTTGTGGCACAACATCAATGCTGTACCATCTAAAAACCTACCATTCAAATGAGTTAAAGAGAGCAAGGAAGGCAAGAGATGCTGCAGGACCTTCAACATCCTCGGCTGCATCATCTCTACCAAGACAGAGTCCCCTCAGAAGTAGAGAAGCATTCTGGCGACATCGCCCCTGAATTAAGTCATATATGCATGTACTGCATGGACTGCAGCATGGGAGTCACAGTTGGAGAGCAGTCCAAATCAAGTCATCTGTCAAGCAGCACAAATGTAAACTTTTTTTGAAATGCTAGGTTTTGCAGCTTTTTTGTGCTGCTTGTTCCAATTTTTTCTGCCCCTTGTTGCTTTTTGTTTGAACAGAAAATTCCAAAACAAATATAAAATGTTAGAAAAACACAAAAAAAGAGTTATACGAAAAAGAAGAAAAAAAAGGTTCTTCTTAGAACCGCCTTTTACATTTAAAAAAGATAAAGTGTGCCCACCCGCCGACCCCGACTCCGCCGCCCGCAACCTCAGACAATGGATCGACGACTGCGCCAACACCTCGCCCCGATCAAGAAACCCTCCAACAGACACACCAGCAAGAAAGCCAGCTGGTTCACTGAAGACCTCCAGGCCTCCAAGCAAAACTGCCGAAAGCTAAAGAAGAAATGGCACCGTGAACAGACACCGGACAGCTACGCAGCCCACAAGAACGCCAACCGCAGACACCATCACCTCATCAGATCCGCCAAAAGGGCCTCCTTCAAAGACCGCCTAGACAACAACGCACACAACAGCAAAGAGCTCTTCAACATCGTGAAGGAACTCTCCAACCCCATCTCCAACACCAACGACATCCCACCTTCGCAAGACCTGTGCGACTCCCTTGCCACCTTCTTCCATCGCAAGATCGCAGACATCCACGACAGCTTCAACGCCATGACCGTCTCGACAACCACTGAGACCTCCGTCCCCACGGCCACCATCCGCACCGACCCCCTGCTCTCCTGGACCAACATAAACGACGACGACACCATCAAAATCATGAACACCATACACTCCGGATCTCCGTCAGACCCATGCCCTCACCACATCTTCAACAAAGCCAGCACCACCATCGCACCCCACCTCCGGAAAGCCATCAACTTTTCCTTCGAGACAGCGACCTTCCCAGAGAGCTGGAAGCACGCCGAGATCAACGCCTTACTCAAAAAACCCAAGGCTGACCCCAAGGACCTCAAGAACTTCCGGCCCATCTCCCTGCTCCCATTCCCGGCGAAGGTCATCGAGAAGACCGTCAACAGACAACTGACCCGCTACCTCGAGGAGAACAGCATCCTGGACCCGTCCCAGTCCGGGTTCCGCAGCAACCACAGCACCGAAACTGCCCTCATCGCCGCCACCGATGACATCAGGGCCCTGCTGGACAACGGAGAAACCGCAGCCCTCATCCTCCTGGACCTGTCAGCTGCCTTCGACACCGTCTGCCACTGCACCCTACGCACACGCCTCCACGACGCCGGGATCCAAGACAAGGCTCTGGACTGGACCACCTCCTTCCTCTCCGGCAGAACCCAGAGCGTCCGCCCCCCCCCCTTCCGCTCC
Organism: Calotriton arnoldi; assembly: GCA_963921515.1. Classification (NCBI taxonomy): domain Eukaryota; kingdom Metazoa; phylum Chordata; class Amphibia; order Caudata; family Salamandridae; genus Calotriton; species Calotriton arnoldi. Next base: position 1,068,522 of record CAWUFW010003843.1, read on the forward strand.
GAAGCCACCGAGATCATCTGCGGCATACCCCAGGGCTCATCCCTCAGCCCGACATTGTTCAACATCTACATGGCACTGCTCGCCCATGTCGCCCGACTGCACGACCTCAACATCATCTCCTATGCCGACGACACCCAGCTGATCCTCTCCCTCACCAAGAACCCCCTCACCGCCAAAACCAACTTCCACGAAGGAATGAAAGCCGTCGCCGAGTGGATGAAGAACAGCCGACTGAAGCTAAACTCAGACAAGATGGAAGTCCTCATCCTCGGCTCCACCCCTTCGGCCTGGGATGACTCCTGGTGGCCGACCGCACTGGGAACAGCTCCAACACCCACCGACCACGCACGCAACCTAGGGTTCATCCTAGACTCCACTCTCTCCATGACAAAGCAGGTCATCGCCGTCTCGTCCTCCTGCTTCAACACCCTCTGCATGCTCCGCAAGATCTACAGGTGGATCCCCACCGAAACAAGAAGAACGGTCACCCAGGCCCTCGTCAGCAGCAGGTTGGACTACGGAAACGCCCTCTACGCAGGAGTCTCGGCCAAACTCCTGAAACGACTTCAAAGCATCCAAAACGCCTCTGCACGCTTGATCCTCGACATCCCTCGCCACAGCCACATCACACCCCACCTGAGAGACCTGCACTGGCTCACCGTCAACAAGAGGATCACCTTCAAGCTCCTCACCCACGCACACAGGGCACTCCAGAACACCGGACCAGCATACCTCAACAGACGACTCAGCTTCTACACCCCCAACCGCCAGCTCCGCTCCGCTGACCTCGCCCTCGCCACAGTCCCCCGCATCCGAAGAGCGACCTCCGGCGGCAGATCGTTCTCCCACCTCACCGCCAAGACCTGGAACACCCTCCCCATCCTCCTACGGCAGACCCAGGACCTGCTTACCTTCAGAAAACTCCTCAAGACCTGGCTTTTCAAGCAGTAGCAGCATCCCCCCCAGCGCCTTGAGACCCTCACGGGTAAGTAGTGCGCTTTACAAATGTTCTGATTGATTGATTGATTGATTGCTGTGTGGGTGAGTGAGGAGGTATCTGAATGACTGTGTAGGTGACTGAGTGGTTACGTTAGTAGTTGTGTGAATGAGTGAATGGGTGTGCGCTTAATAGTATAGATGAGTGGCTGTATGGGTGAGCGACTTCTACTGTGATTGGGTGTATGGGTGAATGAGTCCTAGTGTGAGTGGGTGTATGGGTGATTTAGTGGCTCTGTAAGTTGCTGTATGGGTGACTGAATGGGTGTGGGAGGGACTGTATGACTGAGTGAATGGCTGTGTGAGTGTCTGTATGAGTAAGTGAGTGGGTGTGTGAGCGGTCATACAGAAGAGCAACTGGTTGAGTGATAGTATGAGTGACTGAATGGTTGTGTGAGAGGGTGTATAGGAGAGTCAGTGCCTATATAACTGGCTGTCTCAGAGAGTGAGTGTCTGTGTGATTGTCTGTATGGGTGAGTGAGTCCTAGTGTGAGTGGCTGTATGGGTGAGTGAGTGCTAGTGTGAGTGGCTGTATGGGTGAGTTACTGACTGTGTAAGTGGCTGTATGGGTGAGTGAGTGGGTGTGTGCATGGCTGTATGTGAGAGTGAGTGGTTGCGTGAGTATGTGATTGGTAGAGTGAGTGTGTGTATGACTGGCTGTATAGGGAGAGTCAGTGCTTGTGTGACTGTCTGTATGAGAGAGTGAGTCCTAGTGTGAGTGGCTGTATAGGTGAGTAAGTGCTAATGTGAGGGCTGGATGGGTGAGTTACTGGCTGTGTAAGTGGCTGTATGGGTGAGTGAGTGGGTGTGTGAGTAGCTGTATGAGTGATTGAGTAGCCATGTGACTGGCTGTATCAGTTAGTGAGTGGGTGTGTGAGTGGCTGTATGTGAGAGTAAGTGGTTGCGTGAGTATGTGATTGGGAGAGTGAGGGCATGTGTTACTGAGCTGGATGGGAGAGTCTGTGCCTGTGTGACTGTCTGTATGGGTGAGTGAGTCCTAATGTAATTGGCTGTATGTCTGAGTGAGTGCTTGTGTGAGTGGCTCTATGGGTGAGTTAATGTCTGTGTAAGTAGTTGTACGGGTCACTGAGTGGTGTTTGAGTGCCTTTACTGACTGAGTGACTATGTCAGTGGCTGTATGAGTGAGTGAGTGGGTGTGAGAGCAGCCATACAAAAGAGTGACTGGTTGGGTGAGTGATAGTATGGGTGACTCAATGGTTGCGTGAGTGGCTGTTTGGGAGAGTCAATCAATCAATAAAATCTTTATTCGATCTCTTAAATACAGATCATAAAAGCACAATTAAAATCAACGGTCAGCAAAGAACCCAATTCATAGCAACTTTAAGCCCTATAGCAGCTAGAATTACCTAAAAGATACATAAATAAGTATTATTTAAAGATTTTAAAACATACAAAAAGGGAAAACAGAACCTGGCGTATTATGTGCATTATGGCTCGGATACAATACATTTACATAGGATTACGCATTATCTACATTTGATTATTAAGTAAAACCATTATGCCTTCTATCAACCTCGCAACTTTCTCCTTTTTATACAGGCCCACAAAAATGTGGCTATCAAAAACCAGACAAAAAGATCGGGCAAGGATTTTAAAAAGTAAAGTGCCACCAAGCATTGTCTAAAATTATGGTGCCTTAAAATCGGATGGATAAGATCATCTCTTTCTTTCTTATAAAACCCACAAAACAAGACTAGGTGCAGGTCAGATTGGGGGGAATGGTTATCGCAGGGGCACAGAGTCAGATCTGAGTGTTTTAACATTCTCTCCGGATATCCTAACATCAATGGGAGAAGGTTCAAACGGAATCTCAATAGTAAATATCTGTGCTGTACTATTGTGATGCGTGCTAGGTAAGAATATCCTACCTCTAACCTAGGGGGGATCAGGTGATATGCGAGGGATGCCTGTTTGCTATGGTTCCTTTCCCTATGGACATAGTGTGCCTTCAGCATGAAGGTGTCAATCAATTCCTTTTTTGAAATCTTCCTGTACGCAGTTTGATCCTTAAATAATTCTCCTAACCCAATTGCAATCAATTCTGTCTCCACGTAACTCAGCCATCTAATCTTATTATAATGATCCAGTTTTAAACAATTTTTAATTATGTTTTGTGTTAAATTTACTGTGTCCCTGCGCCATATAGTGAACCACAGTAGAATCAGCGCTAGTCTGATGGTATATAACATGTAGGGTAACCCCAGTTCTGTATGTAAAGGATGGGAGGGACACTAGGATCTTAAAAAATGTATCTTCAAGTATTTGGAGAGGGTCAATAGATGCCATACCCCAAACACCAGCCCCATATGTGACTGCTGACTTCGTCTTGGCCTGGTAAATATTTTTTATTGGGTCAAGGGGACTAGCACCTAACTTTTTGGAGAAGGCCTTAATAGCTATCAGACTCCTCTCCATTCCTAGAGCTCTTCCTGCTACCAGGTTCGCCCAAGTTTGGTTTTTGTCAAATAAAACTCCCAAGTATGGGAAGGACTCTACCACTTCTATTTTGCGACAGTCCATTTGGAAGTGCGGGGGTTTATCACATTTGCCAGCCCCTGCTATGATGACAAAAGATTTAGTTTCATTAACTTTCAAGTCCAACGAAGCCATGAAGGATGCATATGCTGTTATGAGTCGTCGGAGAGCTATCCCGTTCTAGCGATCAGCACCCCGTCATTGGCATAGGCTAGTATTGGTAGGGGGTGGGTGTCAAACATGGGGACATCCGGGGATGAGCCCAAAAGGACTGCCTCAACCCCGTTTGTGTAGATGGAAAAGAGAAACAGGACGAGGACGCATCCCTGCCTAACTCCCCTGGCGATCTTGAAGGAGCGAGTACGTTCCCTGTTTTTGCTGTAGCGAACACATGCGGTGGCGTTGCCATATAATTAGCGAATGAAGTTAATTATAGGTGGCTCAATCCCCATCACCTCCATTATATACCAAAGTTTGGGGTGGCTCACGCAGTCGAATGTCGCTGACAGGTCCATAAAGGCCATGTAAATTTTGCCAACCTTCGCTCTGGTATATTTATCTATAGTTAGTGATAGATTCAGGCACTGGTCTATGGTGCCCTTTCCCCTTTGAAACCCATACTGTGCCTGCATTAAAATGTTCTTTTCTTAGGCCCACCCTTCCAACCTGAATAAAAGGAGCCAGCCCATATGTTTGGCGGTTGTGTCCAGCAAGGACATAGGCCTATAATTCTGTGGGCTTCCCCTGTCTCATTTTTTATATATCGGGACAATTACACTGTGCTTCCAGGAAGGAGGTGGACCAACTATAGTTATACTATTAAAAACATTGGTTAGCAATGGGGCCCATAGATCTTGTTTTTCCTGGAAAAGATCTATCGGCACCCCATCAGGTCCTGGAGCCTTCCCAGCGATACAGGCCGCCAACCCTCTTCTTACTTCTAAAAGTGAGAAGGACAACTTTCCCTGCAATTTAGGATCTATGTAGGTAGAGGGTAACACAGGGGAAGTATTGGAGGCGAAGATATGGTCAAAGTGTGCCACCCATGCATCTTCGCCTACATGTGTATCCAATGTTGGATACTTAGGGTTTTTAAAGCAGGGAGCATTAATTACTTTCCAGAAATCTCTACTATTTTCCGTCCTAGCTGCCTACTCAAGTATATCCCAGGCCTCCTCCCTCATATCTCTTGCTCTTTTCCTTTTTGCTGCCTTATAGTCACTACGTAGCACTCTTATTTGTACTGCGTTTCTAGGTTGGCTTTTCAGGGCTTTAGTGGGTGCTTTTCTGGATTTAATACAGGGGGAGTCAAACCAGCCCTTAGATGTTAAACTGTTTGCCGGTTTGTAGCGAGTAAGGGCTAATTTTACTTTCCCTAAAAGGTCTGTAAAGTGTTTTACTAGTAATGGTGGACAAGTCTCTTGTTCCAGGAAATTAAAAATGTTATCCAATATGTTCGCTATGATCCCCGGGACCAATTTTCGCTTCTCAATTTGAGCCCACTTTAGTTGGTAGCCATTTTTTCTTGACAAGGTTAGGTTTTCTACTTCCTGATGCTGCTTGACTTCCTTGATTGCCAAACTTAAGCATATAGTTAAAATGGCGTGGTCAATAAAACTCATAAATAAATTGTCTACGTGAGTTACCTTATCACTAAAAGGGGTAGTGACTAAAATGAAGTCAATAGTGGATTCATAGTCATTTCGTCTGAAGGTTTTCCCTACATAGCCTGAGTTCACGTTATTAGCTATTACCATATTCCTGGTGTATAGCATCCTATTGAGGCTATTTCCATATTCATTATGGACAAAGTGTAGAAATGGATTACCCTGGAGATCTTCAAGACCACAAACACGATCTTCATTATGCTTACAGAGATGTATGCTAAAATCACCCACCCAGATGATATTAGGTGCTCCATTTTTGTCAGTCCGGGAGAGTCAGTCCCAGTGTAACTGGCTGTATCAGTGAGTAAGTCCTAGTATGAGTGGCTGTATGGGTGAGTGAGTGCTGGTGCAAGTGGCTGTATGGGTGAGTTAGTGGCTGTGTAGGTAGGTGTATGGGTGAGTGAGTGGCTGTATGAGTGAGTGAGTGGCTGTGTGAGTGTCTGTACGAGTGAAATGCTATGTGAGCAGCCTTGCGGAAGAGCAACTGGTTGTGTGAGTGGTAGTATAGGTGGCTGACTGGATGTATGAGTGGCTGTTTGGGAGAGTCAGTGCCTGTGTGACTGACACTATGGGAGAGTCAGTACCTGTGTGAGTCACTGTATGAGTGAGTGAGTCCTAGTGTGAGTAGCTTTATGGGTGAGTGAGTGCTAGTGTGAGTGGCTCTCTGGGTGAGTTAGTGGTTGCATAAGTGGCTATATGGGTAAGTGAGTGGGCATGTGAGTTGATTATCAGTGACCCAAAGGTGTGTCACTAGTTGTTTTAGTGAATGAGTGGAGGTGCAATCTAGTCTATAAGTGAAATAGTAGGTATATCAGTGGCTGTATCTCAGAGAGACTGCTTCTATGAGACACTGTGTAGGTAAGTGATTGGATGTGTTACTACTGCATAAATAATTAAGTCCCTAATAGTGGGTGGTGATTTTAATGTGACATTTGAACCACTTGACTGGGCAGAGTCCCATAATGTGAGTGAGGAGGATAAAGCATGGATGGTGCCACCTCTGGAGCTTACCCCTATCAAAAAATGGTCGAAAGCAGCATTACAGCTGAATGCCATTACTTTAGAACACAGGCTAAGAGCTGCAAACGGGAGAACCAGCTCCGATAAAGGAGGAGGGATGACCTTTAGTGGACCGAAAGGGGCAAGTAGGATTGACTATCTCCTAGTAGACCCTGCATTATGGCCCCTGGTACAGGACATGGTCATTATTAGGGGTGGGCAGAATTTGCGTAGTCGCGTTACGCAAAGTTCCGCGAAACTGTAAAAAATCTCCGCGAGCACGCAAAAGTTCCGCGGAATTGCTTGTTCCGCCCGTTCGCGATGCTTTTTTCCTGTTCGCGAACGCTGTTTGGTGCTTGGGGGGAAATATCTTGCGAACACGGACTTTGAAAGCGCGAACAAGCAAAAAATTCCGCGAAGCCGCGGATCGCGGAATTTTTGGCAATCCCGCGTTCTCCGCGGAACGCGAAATTACTCAAATTCTGCAAATTCCGCGAGCGGAACGGAATTTACCGCCCAGGCCTAGTCATTATCCCGTCCTGTGACAGTGACCATAATTCCCTTAGCCTGACAGTCGAACATCCATGGGGCGAGAGGGCGAAGGTCGGATTGATCCCATTGAGTACAAAGGAGGTAATCCCCTCCAATAACAAACGTCGGCTCAAATGGCCTGCCGTCATGGCAGATGAAACTAAGACTAGTTTGATCATAAACGACCTAGAAAAGCACCTAGAGACCTTGGGCGTTGAGCCCGACGATTTTCCCAAAACATTTGCTTGCAGCAGCTCACACAAAGACTTCTTCGACCACCTGACCAGTTTCTTTCTTGTCTATGGCCACAAGACCGGGCCAAAACAGGGTAGACCACTGGGTTCCAATTTATGGTTCAATAGGGAATATAGAGTGTTGAGAGGGAGACTGTCCAAAGCCATTAGAAATAGGGACCCACCAAGCATTCGCGAAGCAAGGGAGGAATACAAACAAGCACAGGCCACAGCGAAGAGAGAATGGGACGAAAGGAGGTGGGAAGATCCTGGGGAAGCCATCCGTCACCCAGATAGCAGGAAGTTCTGGACCCTCTTGTCCAAGGGCAACTTCGAAAGATCGCCCCCTTTGGCCAATAATATTCCAGCTGTAGAGTGGCATAAACATTTTAGCGACCTCTATTCTCTTATTGGAACATACAATGGAAATCAGTTGTTCCGAGGGGAGCAAGATTGAGTCAGAGTGAAACCTACGCTGCTCGGCCGCACACGCTAGCCACATCGACTATCGGCTAGGCGCCCTGCGATGTGACACAGATGCTGAAAGAGAGGAGAGTGAAGACGATCGGTCTTTGCCCTCAGCCAGCCGTTTTTGAATTGTTTATCGCGGATGCGGTGAAATTCCAGGATTACAAAGGCTCCCGGGCGACGCTAGTGACTCTACGAGCGTGCTGGGGGTTTCGGACGCTGCTTTTTCTTTGGATTGTGCGGTGCGCTGCTTCGTTGATACTCGCTCCAATCTGGGTATGTGAGAGAGCTCAGCAGCATCGGTGGCATCGGCGCTGGTCCAGGATTATGTCGACCAGGGGAGCTAAGGCGGGGAAAATCAGCAAGACAAAAGCAGCTATCGCCAACGCTGACGCTGGAGACACCGGACAAGGAGAAAACATGCCCAAAATCAAGCGCGAGGTCTGTGTCAACAAAAAAACAGTAGGGAGGCACGGGGGGTGGTGTACACAAGGATCTAGTGGGTTCCCAGCCTTCAGTTGCTAAACTATTTTCTGGGGCTAAGGGGCCACCTCCTGTTACGGACTCTAAGACTAACTATGTGTCTCACACATCTCCCCCCGAGAGTGCCCCCATGGATTTGTTGACTGATGAGCCAACTGTACTGACCACTCAGCAAGGAATGTTCCCAGCCCAGGAAAACTCTATAGGGGCACAACAAGCTGACAAGGGGATAACGAGTGGCCTGCAAGAAATGGCTGACAACTTGACCGCCCCTCCCTGCCTTCATTTAGAAGGGGAAGCTGTGGGACCAACTGCTCAGGAGAACTTGATATTTTCAGCTCCCGTAGCCCAAAAAATAGGAGGTGATCTCGACCCCACGATAATCAACCTAGAGAATACTTTAAAAACTTCGGAAGCCGGTACTGATAATTATATCCAAGGTCTAGCAGCCGCCTCTGGCCCTCAAGTCCCATGGACACCGGAGACAGGTACTGAAAACTTCTATTCGGTATCAGATGGCACTGGGACCTCCTCGGACGAGGGTGGGTTTAACACAAGTGAAGATAATAGTGAAGAGTCACCTAAGGCTATAGGTACAGTACAACGCCCTAGGAAGGCAAGAAGCAAGGCTAAAAGACGCATCCAGCTTAAATGGGACTACTCAGATTCACAGATGTCCTACCCTCTTGAAGAAGACGACTCTCACACGACACTGTGGGATAATATAAAGAGCGCACCTGAAAATACTACCGAACCCTCACTAGCTTCGATCCTAGCTTCTATAAAAGAATTCCAAGAAGAGGCTCGGGCAGATAACCGCGCTGCAAAAGGGCGGCTAAAAACTACAAGGGGGCATGAGAAGACTGAATAAAATCTGTACCGACATAAGTGACCGTGTCACCATGGTTGAAGGCCGCACTGAGTGTTTGGAAACAGAGGTCTCCTCAATTAAAAATCAGAGCGACTCCAATACCGCCTGTTTGTCTGACCTAATGACAAAAATGGAGGAACAGGAGAACCGACAACGCAGAAACAACCTCCGTCTGCTTGGAATCCCAGAAGGGAAGGAGGGAGAAGATCCTAGGCGCTATATAGTGAAACTTTTACAAGATTCCTTTCCTGATCAGTCAAGCTGGGACTGGGACCATGAGATACAAAGGGCACATCGCTTCCCTTTTAATCTGAGACGACAACGTGACGGTAGCAGCTCATCTGGTGGACATCCCAGGGTGTTCCTGGTGTATTTTGGAAATTTTCTCCTTAGGCAACTGGTATACGACCAGGCCCGCCCTAACTCCCAGAAAGGGTCCAACGGGGTAACTTTTTTGCGAAGCCTGACTTTTGCCATCAGACGGTAGAACGAAGATGGCGCTTGCGTCAGCTAATCTCCCCGTTCCAACAGACAGGAGCTCAAGTGTACTTAATGAACCCTGCCAGACTCAAAGTTATCTTTAATGGGGCTTCCAAAATCTTTTTGTCTGAGATTAAGGCTGGTGAATACCTGGGAGAAATCAAGTCTAAGAAGGGCTCAAGTTAATCTTAAAGCGATTTTCTCCCTGCTTTTTTGTAGGGGAGTAAGGGAGGGAGAGGCGGGGATCTCTTTCTTCATTTTCTTTATTTTTATGTGCTCCCTTTTTCTTCTTTTTTCTTCTTCTCTTCTTTCTGATTCTGATTAGCTTTATCTAGAACCTAGGGCACACCTTTCTAATTGTTTTCACATAAGGTGTGAATAGACATAGCCGAAGGCTTACTTAAACTCTCTAAGGTGTGGTCTAGTGGCGGAGACTTACTCTTGACCACCATCATTCAGGTTATTCCTGATTGCTCAACGAGAGGGGGGGGAGGGGTGGGATGGGGAGGGGGGGAAATTGCTATGAAATAGTTGAATCAAGGACATTTTTTTTACAATCACTGGTTAAAATACACGATAAAGTAAACAAGTTCATAAAGTCAAGCTTATTTAAGGGAACAGGAATTTATTGGTTTAATCTCCTTAAAATGCTTAAATGACTAAGATAAATACTCTTAGATTTGTGTCAGTGAACATATGTGGGCTGAATGAAGCTACAAAGAGACAAAAAGTAGCTCAAGGCTTAAGATCGCTGGGGGCCGATATTGTCAGCCTCCAGGAAACACATATAGAGGGTTCACAAAAACACTTATTGAACACACTGGGGTTTAAAACTATAGGGGGTACTACACAGGGTGCGAAAATAAAAGGTGTAGGGGTTTTGGCTGAAAGCAGACTACCTTTAAAATATCCCCGTGTGAAATCTGACTCATTGGGCAGATGGGTAATTGTAGAGTGCCACCTGCCATCTAATTCCCCTTTTACTTTATGTTCAATTTATGGGAGCAACGCAGATGACCCAGGGATCATTAACTGTATTACAGGGGAGCTTGCCCATTGGCCTTCCCCAATCATTGTCTGTGGCGACCTTAATATCAACCTGCCTTGTAATTGGAAAGCGGACGATAAATGGACTTATGCGGGAAGGAAGCCTCGAGTATATCAAGCGATAGTTAACTTAATTCAAACTCATGGGCTTAGTGATGCCTGGGCTAATCTAAATTCTAAACTGCCAGGCTACACTTACTTCTCTGCCCCACACCGATCATTTGCCAGATTGGATTATTTTTTGATCTCGTCCTCTCTACTCCGCGAATGCTCTATAGATATTACTCCGCGCTTTATGTCAGACCACAACCCGCTTATTTTAGAGATTGGGGGGCTTGGGAATTGGAGAGAAACCCCGAAATGGAGCTTTGAGAAAGCACTACTACAAGATACAGGATATCGGACACATATGCAAGTATGGGTTCAAGAATTCCTTGAGATAAACATGGGGTCGGCCCCAATTATGACTGTGTGGGACACATTAAAGGCAGGTATTCGGGGGGAGACACTTAGGTTTTCAATTAGGAAAAATAAGAAAGAAAAACTAAAGATCTATGAACTACAGGAAAAGCTGAAAAAGGCAGAGGAGCAACTAATTCAAATTGTGCAAGCTGGGGGGGATACTGAGTCTACCCAAAACAAAGTGATACTCATAAAAGTAGAAATTGGGTCAGTATTTGCAGAAAAGGTTGCAGCTAAATGGGCCACGACGCGGGAAAAAAACTACGAATATAGTGACCTTATTGGCCATCATTTGGCCATTAAAACCAGGCAGCAGGTTACAGGTAGTGAAATACTGTCGATTCAGCTTGCAACGGGAGAAGAGACTAATGACCCAAGTAAAATACAAGAAGGTTTCCGAGAGTTCTATTCTAATTTATATACAGAGAAGAACAGTAGCTCAGTAGATACAAGAGAGGACGAGATCGCTAAATATATAGAAGAAGTGACTCTAACCCAACTTAGTCAGGAAAATCGCGATCAGCTTGATGTTACTCCAACTTGGGAAGATATTGCCGAAGCTCTAGCCAGTTTGCCGGATGGGAAGGCTGCAGGGGTCCATTGTATCCCTGTGGAATTTTATAAAATCTTTGCTCCCCAATTAAAGTCTATTTTCTCTTCTTTAGTATTCTCTATTTTTAACGGGGCCGCTCCGCCCGCATCTTGGTCCAATGCCAAAATTTCTATATTTCCTAAAAAAGATAAATCACCACTAGAAATGGGATCATATAGGCCAATCACGCTTATAAATTGTGACTCAAAAATCTTCTCGAAAATTCTTGCAATAAAAATATCTTCAGTTATTGAAACCCTAGTCTCAGAATGGCAACACAGATTTATCCCCAAGAAAGGTACCACCGAACATATTAGGAGGGCTATTACCTTGTTTGACGCAGCACAAGCAACAGGAGACCCGATGTCATTAATCCTTTTAGATGCTGAAAAAGCATTCGACCGGGTCTCCTGGCAGTTTCTCTGGGGCGTTATGAGAAGGATGGGCTTTGGACCAAAGTTAATACAAGCTGTTCAAGCTCTTTATCTGAACCCGACAGCTAGTGTATCAATAAATGGGAGGTTAACTAAACAATTCAAAATCTCTCGGGGCACCAGGCAAGGGTGCCCGTGCTCCCTTGCTTTTTGTTCTTTATATAGACCCCTTGATTAAGAAAATAGAGAACAACCCGGCTATCCAGGCAGTAAGTAGATTCGGTTGGGACACTAAAATTATGGCTTACGCTGACGATCTGGCCATAACTACCCCTGAACCCGAAAGTGCTATTTTAGCATTGGAACTGGAGGCCCAAGATTTTGGGAAAATTTCGGGTATGCATTGAACAAAAATAAAACCCAAATTATAGTTAACAAAGAAATTAACTGGATAGACAGACGGGTTGTCACAAAGGCCAAATACCTGGGGGTGATTGTGAAGGCAAATGTAGATGAAATTGTGGCAGAAAATCTAATCCCTTTGGCTACTGAAACAAAAGAGCGCTTAATCGAATCAATAACCTACACTTGACCTTAGTGGGTAGATGCAATGTAATTAAAATGACTTATTTCCCCAAATTACTTTATTTTTTTCGATCTATTCCACTAGAATGTAACAAAATTATGCTACAAAAATTTCAGCAGCTTTTTACACAATTTATATGGGCTTATTCTCAACCTAGACGGGCACTAAAGCAACTGTCTCTTCCCAGGGAGAGGGGTGGATGGGCTTTCCCTAACATAGTGCTCTATTACTGGGCTTCAGTTTTGCAATATAGTGTGGAATTAGTGAAGGAACACTCTTTCTCTCCTCCTACTGGGCTTCCCTCGCCATTTCAATTACTACTAGGAGAAGAGGCCCGTGGCTGTCTCATCAGACAAATGTCCTTTGGATATTACAAGCGAGTTAGATTCAAGACACTGATGAGCACCTTTAAGGTTTTTGCAATGTTCGTAGGATTTACGGGCTAGGTAGAATGAACTACTTCTCTCCTATCAACAAGAATTGCAATTTGCCTGCTATTTTTGGGAGGTCTTACTTGCAAACTTGGTATAAAGCTGGTATTTTGAAACTGGGAGACCTAATCTCTACTGAAGGTATTAAATCTTTCGCCGAGCTTCAAAGTAAATATGGACTGAAGGACCAAGATGCTTTTAAGCATATTGCCATTCACAATTTTTTGTCTCGAAAAGCTGGAGGACCCGCCGGGTTTATGAAAATAGAATTTATTGAAAACTTAAGGGCCCCAGCCACGCCTCGGATTGGCGCTATCTACTCCGCACTGAACAGTCAAACTCCTGATGACTTACCCAGAATAGCAGACAAATGGCAAGCAAAGCTGGAAGTCCCGCACAGCACATTTTATAACGCATTGAAACTAGCCCAGAGCGATCTGTTGTCAGCCAAATTACAGGCACAATATTTTAAAACCATTTTCTTTTTATACATTACACCTAGTAGAGTTGCCAAATGGGGAACTGGTAAGGGGACGCTGTGTCCTAGGTGCTCGGAGTTTGGGGCAGATGCAGTACACATGTTTGCCACCTGCCGGAAACTTACTCCACTTCTTGTTAAAATACAGGATTTCCTTGGGAAGGTTATTTCCCAGGCCATAGAGCTGACCCCTACGACTATCGTATTAGGGACCCAGGAGGTGGTCAGTAGAAAGAAGGGCGGGGCACTCATATTTGTGGCAATGACGGTGTGGAGAATTTGCATAGCATCAGTTTGGGTAGACTCAGATCCTCCTCTTTTCTCCCAATGGTTGGCTAGATTAGTTGCGACTTATCATCTTGAGAAGGCTATCTATGCCAAAAAAGGCCGTAAAGCGCAAAGGAAGGGATTAGATATCTGGGAACCCCTAACTACCTGGCTGGACCAGACTGGTTTATAGGGTTAACCAGTCTACTTGTCACTTAAGGGCCTTTATCTCCAATTGGTGTATATTAAAATCATGGTAGTTTAGGATTTTGCCATGTTTTTTTTTTCCTTGTCTCCTTTGGTCTTATGCGATTTCTTGTCTTTTTTTTTTTCTTTTTTTCTCTCTCTCTACTTATGTTTATCCAGTGTATAATTTGTTTTTCTACTTACTTTTATGTCTTTGATTCGTATTGTTGCACAAGGGGGAGGGTGGGGGGATCTGGAGGGTTTTTATGATAGTATTCTACCTCTGTAATAATACTTTGGATTAATAAAAAAAAAAAAAAAAAAAGGAAATCAGTTGTTCCAGGACATTCGCTACCCAGTGTGTACCCTTTCATTCTCTAGAGAGGAAATGTTGTCCTCCCTGGACGCAATTGTACCTGTGAAAGCCCCAGGCCCGGATGGCATTCCAGGTGACCTTTTTCGTGTAGACAGGGAAAACTGGGCTACATATTTTATGATGTTGGCCAACGACATAGCTGGTGGGGGGAGGATCCCCGACTCGTGGAAAGGGGCGGAAGTAGTACCCATCTTTAAGAAAGGGGACAGGTCGATGCCTTCCAACTACCGTCCGATCAGCCTGATCGATTGTGCACAAAAGGTCTTCTGTCGTTCCGTCCTGGTCAAAATCCAGGACTGAATGGATGAGAATGACATCCTCTCTCCCCTCCAAGCAGGATTCCGGGGGAAGACCGGCACAATGGATCAAGTATTTCGTTTAGTTATGTTATATTGGAAGGTTGTTGTCTTGAGCAAGGGAAGTCTATACCTTGCCTTCATTGATTTAAAAACCGCATTCGACCTTGTGCCCAGGGACTCATTATGGCGGGTGCTTAGGGATATGGGAATGCCTTTGGAGATCCTGGAAATATTAGTTAGGTTGCATGATGGAAATTATGCCCGGGTGAGGTGGGGAAATCAAGGACAACTTACCAAGCCCATCATGATCCAGCGGGGGTCCTCCAGGGATGTGTACTAGCTCCAACCCTTTTCTCCCTGTACGTCAACCAGGTAGCAGACTTTTTGTGCTCCCAACCTGCTGATGCACCATCTCTGGCGAACCAAAAAATTGCTACACTGCTATTCGCTGACGATACCCTACTGATTTCCAAAACTCCGATGGGTCTCCAAAAACTTTAAAATCATTTTAAGGCATTTTGCGAGGAGAGGGGCCTGGTCATTAACACTACCAAAACCATGATAGTTCATGATGTTCAATCCGCACAAATCTTTTAAGGAAAACATACTCGTGGACAATGTCCTGCTTGAGAGGGTTAGTTCCTTCGATTACTTGGGTAATAAGTTATCGGAGGGAATGGCTTGGAAGAGACATTTAGAGAAGGTTTCCTTGAAATTTATCCAGCTTACAGGGGCTTTGAGGAGGGAGCATTGCTTGTTGAATACTAGGCCTGTTGCCCCTGCTCTTAAATTGTACAACTGTAAGGCCGTGACTAGTGCCCTTTATGGGGCGGAGCTGTGGGGCACAGCACCCTCCAATGAGCTTGCAGCCGTGGAAAACAAGTTCCTTAGGAGCCTGATAGCCCTTCCCCTAAGTACACCCCTTCTCCCTCTCAAGCTTTACCTGGGTATTAAGTCCATTAACGATCTTGCGAGGCTCCGCCCATTGTTGTTTTGGTATAGATTGGTCTCCACCCCTGATTTGGCACATTACACAGCTGCGTTTTGTGAGGTCTCTAATTTGGACACCGCAAATAAAATTGGCTGGATTAAACAAGTAAATGTCCTACGGTCTAGTATTGGTTTGCCAATTCAGGCTATTAACCATCCACCTTCATACTCAAGAAGCCAAGTAAAACTTCTGTTTTGGGCTTGGGTCGACGAGAACAACTTTCGGAAAAGCCAACCTGGCAGCCTAACAGACGCTTTCACTGATCTGAAATCTAATTGCTACTTAGAAAGCTATTTTGATATCATCAAGGTGCCAGCCGATAGGAAGTTGTATACACAGTTTAGACACGGTAGCTTAACAATTAATGCTTTTACTAATTCCTGGCAGAATAACAAACTTCAACCTAAGGGCTGTCCTTCCTGTCCATGTCCACATGAAACTATCGGGCATGTACTTTTTGCCTGTAAAGCATACGCAAAGCCAAGAAGCAAATGGTTAGCTCCGGTGTGCAGACAATTAGGGACCTGAAGCTCTAAAGATGCCCTATGGATATTAAAATCAGATGCCAGACCTCTTTTCGCCTGTGCCACTGCGAAATTTTTAGGACATTTCTGGGCGATTAGAAGGAAGGCACAGTTAACAGGGCCGATTGGTATGAATAGATAAAACAGACTGTGCTGACCAATCAAGACTTTACTGACCAATTAATGCTGCTATTTTATACTCCAAAATAATTGCTTTTATGGTTGTATTTTATTCTGTCTATTGGGACTGGTGCTAGTGCCTTGTTCTTAGATTAGGGATAATCCTCTTTTCTGCTTATTGTGCGGGCTATTAACCCGGAAACTGATTTACACAAATTTTGATGATGCACTTGCACTTTAGCCCCATAATCATGTTAGAGAGACCAAAGTTATGAATTGTGTGGAATTGTTCTACATATATGATGTCAATGTCTCTTTTTTATTATGTCAACTTGAGCGCTTTTATTCCTCATTTGCACATTTGTCTTCCGAAATGTTCTTTTACTCTTTTAGTCTAAAATGATGCATTCATGATTTGTATGGTTGTTTCTTTTATGGTTTGCTAAACCGAAATAAAGAATTTGAATTAAGTAAGTTGTTGTGTGACTACCTAGAAATGTGCCGTATTGCACTTTATGTTTAAAAACACTCTCCATGGAAATCTGTAAGCAATATATATGTGGTAGTAGAAGTATTTTGAGACATCTAATGAAGTTCAACTGCAGCCACTATTGAAAAAGGAAAAGAAGATAAAGATATGTTAGTATTTAATCTTCGAAATGACACGAACATAACAATACACATTGCTTATACTGTAAGACTATGTTACAATATAGTAAAAATAAAATGTCACCTTTTTTACTGTTCTCAGCTTTCATACTTCTTCATCGTAAACGATGGTTTGCATGAAGCGTCATCCTCAAACAGTGGAGAAAAAGCAATCAATGGATTGTAAAAAAAACAAAGATGCACAGTAGATCACTACAAATAAGTGATAATATGCATTTCACTCACTACAATTCATTAATTAGTGGCTTTTTCTAGACTTACTACGGTAATCCGAGGGAACGTACGCTAAAAATATTTTAATACTATTATATCTGGTACAATATCACAAATAAATGTGAAGTAGTCTTCAATTTTAGAGCTACTTTTCAAAACATCACCCCTGGTAGGCCAAATGATGTGTAAACTACTGATGATCCATGGAGACAAAATCCTATACAGTACTTTATTTGCCACAAATAGGATGTAGAAGTTTGGTTGGAGAAACAAAAGGGTAAATATTTTACTTTTGAACGCAGTGTTTGGTTTCATTTTAAGGCTGTTGTAATTGGAGTATGTCCATCCACTTTCAGACTTTAATTAGAGTGTTGCATTTAGTTCTTATATTAACTCCTTTCTCCAATAAAAAAGGACTCTTGAGATTCGAAGATCTTTTTCAAAACATCACCCTTAGTAGGTCGAATATTCCCACACAGTAGTATGTAGAAGTTGTAGATGGAGAAACAAAAGGGGTCATTGTTTTAGTTATGAAGGCAGTTTGTAGTTCCAATGTAAGGCTACTGTAATTGGAGTATATCCATTCAATTTGTAACTGTAATTAGAGAATGTAGTGTTTACATGCTATGTAAACTCCTTTGTCGAAGATAAAAGGAATCTTGCATTTGGAACAACTTTTTGAAGACACTACCCTCAATAGGCCGAATAATGTCTAATAAACAGATAAGCCACGTAATAAAAAAACATATACTACTTTTTTATCCACATATTGTCCTCAGAACTTTGGTTGAAGAAACAAGAGATATGAGTTTGGTAATTTCTTAGGTAGTCTTGGTTTGGATTTTAGATTGATGTCATTTGTCAGAATGATTGTCCTTCCTCGGAGTCTGCACGTGAAGCTACAAGAGACCCACCTCTCGACACCTCCAACTCTGAATTAGTATGACACCACGGAGTTTGTGACTGATCAAGTGGGTGGAAGGGAATTGGGAAGGGAACAGCGGGGAAGGAGATCTGTCAAGCAAAAGTTATTAAAAAAACAAATAAACTGTATTTCAAAATGTTTGATTATGACACCAATTAGATATACATTTGCTAAATAGGTCTGTGGCCAAAATAAATAAAGTGTATATACAGCACACTGATAATATCACACCAATGAGTTCCAGAGAAAACAATCTCTTTTATGTGTGACTCATTCTGCATGAGGGACAACGTAAAATGTAACTCTAAAGCACATAAATAATCTTTCCTAGATGTGAATCATGCTCTAGGTTTTAGCTTCTCTCTTTTCTGCATGTATTCATTATTGCCGAATCATAATGAATACGAAGTGCTCGCTAAGTATAAGTGCTCATTAAATCTTAATTCTCATATCAGCCTTTTAAACGCAGTGGTCGGAAATATAAACATGCATTAATCCTAATAAGCATTAATGTTCTGATGTTTAAACATCACAAGCCTCCAAATCCTCTAAATACCTCCTTAGCAAACAGAGCACGACCCGCTCTGAACAGCGTACACGAGCGGAGCTTGGAACAGGGAAGAGGTTGCATCAAATACTTCAACTTGGCCTCAAAAGGCAAAGAAATGGCACCACTCACCACCGCGGGCAATCAGCTGCTTGAGCCACGAGGAGCCAACAGCGGAACCAAACAGACACGCCCCCAAACTAAGAAGATGTCTCGCTGAAGCTGAAGGCAGAGAGGAGAGCTCCGCATCTGAGGCATTCCAGGGAATAGTGAGTGGTGAGCTCAGGGCGTGGCTGGCTTTATGAAGTCTGCCACACCCAAGATGGCTGCCATAAGCATCATGGGACATGTAGTCCTGAATGCCTGTGAGAACCTATAATAAAGAAACCACCCCAAATGAACAAGGAGAAGCCAACAGGCAGAAGACAAAACAAGCAGCAAAAACAAACATTGGGCAATAAAACATACAGGAAAAAATGCAAACATGGTTCAGCGCTGATAATGGCACATAGACCACCAATGAGCAGGAATGGCCGCCTCATGTGCTTTACCACACAGAGGCTTGGCACATGAAGATGACAGAACATAGGTGCGCACCACAGAGATGCGTGGAGTGGGCCCTAGACTGCGCACCACCCTAGATCTGACATCATTGCAGTCTGTCCGTCCAGATTCACACTTTAAATAGACAGTGTAGTGTCCAGAGGTTGGATTAACTCCTTCATGAAAGATGATAGTCAAAGTAGTAAAAGTCCTTCCAAAAATTTACATTTGTCCAGCTACGAAGTTTGTAATTTCAGTTTCCAATTTTGAACCATCTGCTCTGCAACATTGTAGCATTAGTATAAGGTATTTTCCTGTTATTTCTAGAAACAATGTAGACATAACATCTGATCTGCAGTTTTGGCAGGTCATAATGTGATTTGCTTTTTTCAACAATTTCTCAAAAGGCATGGTTTTAGAATCTAGCAATATCAAGTAGAGAAATCATTCAGAATTGATTACAGGGCTGGATGTGAATCCACAATCTTCACAATTATAGTTCCATGTGTAACTTAATTCAAATAACTCATTAATATTTACTTCTTCTTGCCATAATAATTTCTTGTGCGTCTTATTGAATACTTAGAGAAAACACTAATGATCCGGTACATATATCTATAAGATGTCAGATTCCTGAAGCACAATGTATTACACTTTTGCCACTCAATAAACATTGGAGCAAACCATATAATGCAGAACAGATTCTCTTATCTATTTTGGTTCAATTTGGTTTACTACATGTGGTAAATGAAACAGAACATTCAGAACAACAGTTGCATAGCAGGTGACCCCTGAACTGCCTTCAAACTGGTAACCTACAACTTCTCCATCATTTAGCAGTTTTCTCTTTTTTAATCCTTGGAGATTCTCCTTCGGTCCTTCCTTTTCTTCAGCATCCATACACTGTTTTGTAATCTTCCGCTTTGGACCGATTAACTGTTTCTCATAAACGGGATAGTGGCCTAAATGAGGAGCGTTTAGACTGCTTAACCGATTGTACTCGCCTAAAAACACAGCTTGCATCACACTAACTTTCTTCTCATCAAAGTCAATCAAAAACAAACCGGACAGTGTTCTAATTTGCGACAATGCTAAATACGACATTCCTTCTTTGAATACAGTAGTTCCAATATTAACAAAAGCTGCATCTACACTATAACCTTGTGATTTGTGGGTGGTTACAGCTTACTCTAGAGACAGTGGGAACTGCTTTCGCTCGACATATAAGTCTTGACTAGCAAAAAACGTACAACACATCGACCAATCTGCTTGACACCATCAACCTCATCAAATTTTATGACCAAGTATTCCACCTCATCTCTGTTGGGGTTCTTAATGAAATTTATAACTTTACCCATTGCACCATTTACTAACTCTTCTTCAACATTTAAATTCCAGCGCAAAATTATACAACAGTTTTTGCAGACATGTAACTGCTTCTCTAACCCGGCAGATTTCAATACAGACTTCTCCAAATAATCCAATTTTGCTTGTAGTTTATCTGTGAGTAGTATTAACTCCCTGATGTTCCATTTTATCAGTAGTGTAATTTCCAAAATATCTTCTTTCTCCAGTTATAGTAATCCTTTATTGAATTTTGAGCACTCTTAAAGGGTTGGCATTAAACAAACTATAGACTTATGTTCTTTAATTAATTTATACATTATTTATGCTGCTGTAATATTAGATAAAGATAGTTTCTTGATAAGGCAAATTTGCAAAGCACATTTCCCTTTTTAGTGAGAACTCCTGCTCTAATGTCCTTCAATATATCACCATATTCCACATCTGATGCTTGGCACATATTTCTCACTAATTCTTTGTATTCAAAGTTTTGCCAAATATTCACATTCCCAAAACTCCCTAGAGAATTTCTTGTTTCATTATGTAGAAGCGTTTTGAAAACAGGCTGTCTTTATACAGGTGTTAGTTGCAATAGGTCACCAAATACAATTACATGTTTCCCACTAAACAGTACATCATAGTTTGTTCTCATTATCTGCTGCATTTTTAAATGTATGAAGGCAAGCATTAGGATCAAAACCTGTCATGGCTATGGGCTGCGGCTCTGGGGGCACTGTCAAATCGCTCAACATGTCTGGCAGTTTTGGCAGGTGTACGTGCTCGCACAGAATCTGTGGCAAAATGCATTGGGCCACCCCTTTGTCACGTTACTGGTGGATTTGTCATCAGTATACGTAATGCAAAAACTCCAATAATGTACAAATAGTGAAAATCTCCATGCAATAGACTGTACAACGAAGAGTAAATGAACATGGAAGACATAGACTGTATAACAGAGAGTAAATGAACATGGAAGACATTATGCCCAGTAAATGTTTTTATTTTCATTTTTATTTTCTTTATAAAGTTGCCTTGTGTATTAATCAATGCTAAGTTTCTTTCACAGCCGTAATCTGGCCACGCCCCCAACTACATCCTTGCAGCGTGACTGTCATCTTGGGCGGATCTCCTCTATAAAAGGAGACCACGCCCGTATACATGCGCTCGTTATTATCTCGCTCCCCAGTGCAGCGGGGGCGGCTGTTGCGGTCATCTCAGCGGCTCCCGATGTTGCGGTAAAGAGTCTTCAGGCGGCTCCCGATGTTGCGGTAAAGAGTCTTCAGGCTGCAAGCAGAATACACAGGGAATAGCGCTGAGTGGGAAAAGGCATTATCCAGCAGATTCAGGGTAAGAGCACTCCTGTTTCTTGTTTAAAAACGGATATGAACGCATCTTGAATAATTTTTGGGCAAAATCATTTGCATAGTCGTTACGATCTTGGGAATCAGAAACATTGCAAAACCTTTAAATATTGCAACATAATTCCTTGGACATTGAAGGATAATTTTTGGACAAATTCAGCGAAAGTTCTTCAACAGGAACAGAATAGAACAATAGTAAGCAATTACTTTTTGTATAAAGTTGCATGGCAGGTCCCGCATTTCATCGTGTTCATCATTATCTAAGGAAAGCGCACAAAACCTGGTGTATTCAGACAGAATCATGAGTATAAAACTTAGGTAGGTATAACTATCACCCATTAATACTGCTTCATAAGCCTGATAACAGTGTAAGGTTTATAATCTCTATATGTTTTATTCGTAGCTTTCCTATTCTCAGAAAAAACGTCTGGTTAAACAGTAGGCAAGATTCAGGTGACTATGTTTAACTAGTATTAAGACATTGTTAGTTTCCTATTAGGTTCTCATTCGATTAACATGTCTTATAATTCCATTGCAGATCTCCTTCCCTGCTGTTCCCTACCCAACATCCTTTCCCCCGCCTGGCCACTCTAATCATCTGTGTCATAACGACAATCAGATTTGGAGCTGCCTGGAGGTGGACCCTTCTAGCATTGTGCAAGCCCTGAGGAACGTCATCTTTGACAGAATAACGAGCCCACAAATTATTTCTCTCCTGGCTTGCTCGATTCTAGAGTGGCTACTCTTGACGATATTCTTAAGGCGTTAGGACACGTACAACAAGAATTAGCAGACTCTAAGGCACGTACTACAGCCTTGGCAGAAAATGTCTCAATTCTGCAACAAAAGATAGAATTTAGAGAAAAAGCTGAAAGTAACCCTTTTGATGTCCCTTTGGGTAAATTTCCAAGTGTAGTGCATACCATGGGACATGGGACTTCAGGTGGAGGTGTAAATCCCACTTCCATATCAGTGATGGTTCCCCCTCAAATACCATTGGCAGTACCTGAACGTTTCTCTGGAGACCCCACTAAAATCCAAATTTTCCTTACCCAAATTGAATTACATTTTACTTGTAGACCCACGTCATTCCCAGATGCCCAGTCTAAGGTAGCCTTTCTGATCTCTTATTTAATTGGTGATGCAGCCTCCTGGGCTGTCCCTTTAGTCCGCGAAGACAATGCTATTTTATATAATTGGAAAGCTTTCGTTAGGGAATTTGAGAAAGTGTTTGACAGGAGAGCAGCAACTCTTTCGGCAGATAGAGAACTGTTAGAATTGCGGCAGGGCAATCGAAATCTAGTGACATATTTAACACATTTTAATCGCCTAATATCAGAAACTAAGTGGCCTGAGGAAAAAAGAGCCGCAATATACTACCAAGGGTTACGTGATGAGTTAAAAGACGTTTTAGCACAAATAGACCCTCAACCTAAAGGTTGCACAGAACTCATCAACCTGAACTTACGCCTAGATCATAGATTGGCGGAACGGAAAGGACGCCGTACTTAACGTAGTGGATACCGCTTTGAGCGTAACAAAACAGTCTTCAGTACCCCATCTCAGGATAGTCACAGTGAACCCATGGAAATTGGATCAGTCCGGCCTGCTCTAACAAAAGACGAAAAAGAATCACGCCGCAAAAACGGACTATGTCTGTATTGTGGCAAGAAGGCCCACTTTGTTAGAGAATGTCCAACCAAACCACGGAATAAAAGTATCCAACCAGCTAAAACGATTAATACAACAGTAACCTCGACGGAAAACTAATTGCCTCAAAAGATGAGAAGGGGGATCTATTGAGTGCTTGGCAAATCCCCTCCATAAGTTCTTCCATTAGTGAGCGGGTAGCTCATTTAACTCTGGATATGATTTTAGTAGTTTCACCAAAAACCACACATTCCATCACTGTACTCCTCGATTCAGGAGCAACAGGTAATTTTGTAGATTCCACCTTAGCACATAAATTACTACTACCATGTGTACTAAAGACAAAAGCAGAAATAGTGCAAACCGTAGATGGGCGTGTGTTAACCTCAGGGCCCATTACAAAACAAACTAAGATCATGCAATTGGAATTTACAGTATCCACTATGCGACACGTAGAAAAAATCTCATTTAATCTCATTAAGGCTCCACAGTACGGATTCATTCTTGGTATGCCATGGTTGAAATCTCATAATCCGCAAATAGATTGGGTCCAAGGAAAAATCACTGGTCTCTCAAATTCATGTATAAGAAAATGTGTTGTATCCTCGGATGATCACGGTGAACAAAATCATGTTGTGGCTACAGCTGAAGAGAAGGAAACGGCTTTGCCCCCTCAATATGAGCATTTCAGAGATGTCTTTAACGAAAAACAAGCAGACACCCTACCTCCTCATCGGGCATATGACTGCCAAATAGACTTAATCCCTGGTGCTGTGGTTCCAAATTGTCGCATTTATGCCCTGGCCGAAAAAGAAAACAAACATCTAAGAGAGTATTTAGATACATATCTAGCCAACGGGTTTATTAGACTGTCCAAGTCTCCAGCAGCCTCTCCACTATTTTTCGTGCCAAAAGCCAACGCCAAACTCCGCACCTGCATTGGCTACAGAGCACTGAACAAGATCACAGTAAAGAATAAGTACCCTCTCCCACTCATCCCGGTTCTCCTGGACCAAGGTAAATCAGCCATAGTGTACACAAAATTAGATCTAAAAGGTGCATGCCATCTGGTCCGCATGAGAGCAGTAGATGAGTGGAAAACGGCATTTAAAACCAGGTACGGTCTTTTTGAATATACCGTAATGCCTTTTGGTCTTTGCAACGCCCCAGCGGCTTTTCAATTTTTTCTTAATGATATTTTGCAAGAATATCTAGACAAATTTGTTATTGTCTACATAGACGATATCTTAATCTATTCCAAGTCCCACGCACTTCATGAACAACACGTCTTAACAATCTTGGAACAATTACAGAAAAATGGCCTTTATTGCAAATTGAGTAAATGCGATTTCCACGTTACTCAGGTTGAATTCCTCAGTATCATACTAACTCCTGGAGGTTTTCAGATGGCGCAAAGAAAAGTCCAAGCAGTGCCTAATTGGCCTAGCCCAAAAAATGTACGAGATATTCAGAGTTTTCTGGGCTTTGCAAACTTTTATAGACGGTTTGTCAATCATTTTTCACAAATAATAGCGCCCATTACACATCTATTGCGCAAAACGTTTCCTTTCACTGGAGTCCAGAGGCTCAAAAGGCATTCGACCAACTTAAGCAAGCTTTTACTTTTGCTCCTGTTCTAGTTCATCCAAACCCAGAACAACCCTATATTGTAGAAGCTGACACCTCAGACACAGCTCTCGGTGCTATCTTGTCACAAAGAAGTGTAAACACTGGGCAATTACACCCTGTAGCCTTTATGTCTAAAAAACTATCATCAGCCGAAAAGAATTACACTATTGCTGAGAAAGAACTGTTGGCAATAAAAGAGGCTTTCAAAGAATGGAGACATCATTTGCTAGGAGCACGACATACAATCACAGTGTTTACTGACCACCGCAATTTACAATTTATGAAAACAGCTCGAGTATTAACTCCACGTCAATTGCGGTGGATGCTCTTCTTCTCTGAATATGATTTTCTGGTGACATTCCGTCCAGGTATAGAAAATAGAAAAGCTGACGCTCTAACTCGCCAAGATTCAACTTTGATCTCACTGACAGAAAAACCACAAGCTATAATTGATCCGGACAAGGTTATTTGTCTTATCTCAACTGAAGACTTTTTAGATGGAGTACAAGATCATTTCCTCATCCAAAAGTGGAAAACCTGGTTAGCGCAAGGTGCTAACAGACAAATCATTCAAGATTTACCATTTCATGAGACAGCCCTGTTTTTACCTACAGAACAGTTGCAAAAAACAGTCTTTGATTGGCATCACAATCATCCATGTTCTGGACATCCTGGTAGGTTAAAAACAATAACAGCAGTTCAACGAAATTTTTGGTGGCCCAAACTAACCCAAGATATCTCGAAATGGGTTGCTGATTGTGAAGTTGGTGCTCGTAACAAAAGCGAACATGGGAAACCAAGAGGTTTACTGCTGCCATTACAAACCCCGCAAAGACCTTGGGAGCACTGTTCCATAGACTTTATTACAGACTTGCCATGTGATCAAGGCCATACATGTATCCTGGTAATCATAGACAGTTTCTCTAAATTGGGACATTTTGTAGCTTGCAAAAAATTACCCACATCCAGTGAATTAGCAAACCTGCTACTTTTTCATGTTGTATGCTTACATGGCATTCCAAAGAAAATCATTTCCGATCGTGGGACTCAGTTTACTGCAACCTTTTGGTCTCAATGGTGTCGAGCTCTGCAAATTTCTCCTGCCCTCTCCACCAGTTACCATCCTCAGACCGATGGTCAGACTGAGCGACTCAATCAAACTTTAAAGCAATACCTGCGTTGTTATGTCACTTCCACAAAAGACTCATGGGTTCGATTGCTATGGCTAGCAGAAATTGCATACAATGCAGCTCATCATACATCCTTACAAACCTCTCCATTTTACTCCACATATGGTTTTTCATCCCAGCTATTTGCCAGTAATTCTTCCTGATAGTCAAAGTTTGGTTCCATCCATCACTGCAGGAGTCAAACAAATCCAAAGAATCCATTCTCAAATTATTCAACGACTGGAGTTGGTGAAAGCTAAGTACAAGACAGCAGCAGATAAACATCGCAATCCTGGCCCGCAATATGCAGTGGGTGACAAAGTATGGCTCTCCACTAAAAACATAATTTTCAAGCATAAGAAAGCTTTTCACCCTAAATTCATCGGTCCATACACAATTGTCAAACAAGTCAATCCAGTTGCTTACAAATTACAGTTGCCTCCTCAGTTACGAATCCAACCTGTTTTTCACACCTCCCTATTGAAGCCCGCAACTCAAAAATGTTCCTATCTACCTGGTCCTCTGTTGGTTGCTGGGCAGGAAGAGTTCGAGGTTCGTCGTATTCTGGATTCTCGCAGGCGCAATTCCCGTTTATGGTACTTGATCTCTTGGAAGGGTTACGGACCTGAGCATGATTCCTGGGAGAATGCGGAGAATGTGCATGCACCTCGGTTGGTGCGACAATTCCATGACTCCTACCCTTGCAAACCTGCTCCTAGAGTCCACTTGGGAGTGGGTAGTACTGTCATGGCTATGGGCTGCGGCTCTAGGGGCACTGTCAAATCGCTCAACATGTCTGGCAGTTTTGGCAGGTGTACGTGCTCGCACAGACTCTGTGGCAAAATTCATTGTGCCACCCCTTTGTCACGTTACTGGTGGATTTGTCATCGGTATACGTAATGCAAAAACTCCAATAATGTACAAATAGAGAAAACCTCCATGCAATAGACTGTACAACGAAGAGTAAATGAACATGGAAGACATAGACTGTATAACAGAGAGTAAATGAACATGGAAGACATTATGCCCAGTAAATGTTTTTATTTTCATTTTTATTTTCTTTATAAAGTTGCCTTGTGTATTAATCAATGCTAAGTTTCTTTCACAGCCGTAATCTGGCCACGCCCCTAACTACGTCCTTGCAGCGTGACTGTCATCTTGGGCGGGTCTCCTCTATAAAAGGAGACCACGCCCGTATACACGCGCTCGTTATTCCCTCGCTCCCCAGTGCAGCGGGGGCGGCTGTTGCGGTCATCTCGGCGGCTCCCGATGTTGCGGTAAAGAGTCTTCAGGCAGCTCCCGATGTTGCGGTAAAGAGTCTTCAGGCTGCAAGCAGAATACACAGGGAATAGCGCTGAGTGGGAAAAGGTATTATCCAGCAGATTCAGGGTAAGAGCACTCCTGTTTCTTGTTTAAAAAGGATATGAACGCATCTTGAATAATTTTTGGGCAAAATCATTTGCATACTCGTTACGATCTTGGGAATCAGAAACATTGCAAAACCTTTAAATATTGCAACATACTTCCTTGGACATTGAAGGATAATTTTTGGACAAATTCAGCGAAAGTTCTTCAACAGGAACAGAATAGAACAATAGTAAGCAATTACTTTTTGTATAAAGTTGCGTGGCAGGACCCGCATTTCATCGTGTTCATCATTATCTAAGGAAACCGCACAAAACCTGGAATATTCAGACAGAATCATGAGTATATAACTTAGGTAGGTATAACTATCACCCATTAATACTGCTTCATAAGCCTGATAACAGTGTAAGGTTTATAATCTCTATATGTTTTATTCGTAGCTTTCCTATTCTCAGAAAAAACGTCTGGTTAAACAGTAGGCAAGATTCAGGTGACTATGTTTAACTAGTATTAAGACATTGTTAGTTTCCTATTAGGTTCTCATTGGATTAACGTGTCTTATAATTCTATTGCAGATCTCCTTCCCTGCTGTTCCCTACCCAACACCCTTTCCCCCACCTGGCCACTCTAATCATCTGTTTCATACCGACAATCAGATTTGGATCTGCCTGGAGGTGGACCCTTCTAGCATCGTGCAAGCCCTGAGGAACGTCATCTTTGACAAAACCATACTCACTTTATCAATAATTAGAAGCTTCAGTTTTTTCAATACTCTTGCTACCTCATGACAAGCATCACCAGGTAATTTCTGGTATTCTAGTTTGTTGTCATGTAATAGTCAATGAAGAGTAATTCCTTTAATGTTATGTACAGCTAATCCTGTTGGTGCAGTAACTACACATGACAAATTTGAATCTGTAGTCTTCTGTAGATAACTGGTGAGTACTTTAATTAAGAAGCTTTTTCCGGTGTCAGCTTGACCACTTATATACATAGTAGAACTGGTTTAAATGAAGAACATTCACACTGTCTCTTCTCATGCAGGAATCCATGCTCTATTTTATCTTTAACGTTTTTTAAAATTTATTTCTGTTCATTATTCCGTTTTTGTACTAACTGTTCGAAATCTACAGTTTCTCGTCTTGCTTGCTGCATTGCATTTTCGACCTCATTCATACCTATTGCTGCTTCATTTTGAATTATTGGCTGTCCAAGAGTATATTGACTAGCTGGTGCTGAACTTTGACTGCTTTGACAACTCTCCTTGGCTATCTCAGCACTAATCGTTTCTTTCTGTTCAAACTCATCTCTCAACATTTACAAGTAGGTTTGAAATACTGAGCACTCAATGGTGTCTTTCACAGTAGTGAAAGAGTCTTTGTAACAGCCATAGTGTCCAAGAAATTATCATTCTGCACGTCATGGCTTAAACAAACTGCAAAAGTGCCAAGTATAAAAACTCTCTTTTCTCTGGAGTTTGGCTACTAAGGTTTCTTGGTTAATTAGCTTTCCTTTGTTGTATCTCACTAAACAACCATCACATTCAAGGACTGCCTATCTTGCTTGTTCTATATTTTCAGTTGCATTACTTCTATATGTATAGTGCTGAAGTACTTCATAGAGACACATGTTTTCAAGATGAGGACTCCTTCTTGGGTAGTATGTATCCAGCATGTTAGCAGAATGTCTGTACTCAAATTCTGCAAGATATTGTATTTCTGGAAAAGACTTTAATCCTCTATTACGATTACTCGCAAGACTTACCCACACAATTCCTCTTGACTTGGAGAACAAACTAGCCGAGCTTAACCATTCATACAAATCTATTTCTCTATGGGAAACAATTTTCAAGCTGAAACTGCCCAATTTTTTGGTAAGACTCTTTTCTGCAGAAAGCTACTCCCATATCTCTTTCATCTCTGTCTTCTTTGACTTTGTTATATATAAAGTCATGTAGCATGCAATAGGGATGGAGTTGTCTGCAACAAATTATAGATTCATGTGTGCAATGCATTCCACAGCTTGAAAATAACAAGGTTGCAGTCATTTATGTACTTTGAAGCCTCTGTTCTTCTGAGCTTGTATGTATTTTTCAGTGATTTCCATGTCAGTGTATGTCTGACTGTAGACAAAAAGCTGTTCACTCTTCCTTCTGAAATCACATGCTGTGGGAATCCAAAACCACATCTTGTGTAAATATTTCCTTTGGATCTTTATTTTCAACTACAGTATTTCCCACACCTATGAGTTTGAAATCATAGAACATGTTGTCTCAAGCCCTTGTCAGTAGTATCTTTTGGGATGGTGCATGTCACATACTGTTCTATGAAAGACAAGACAAACTCATCAGTGTCTGTTCCAAACTTCAGGGCATGTTTTACCCATAGCAGCATGTGAATATGTGGAGCACCTGTTGCTTCGTACTCTTTGCGCAAAAAGAAATCTATCACTTCACCAAGAGGATTACTTTTGTTGCAGATAAAACCCATCATGGCTTGAAATCTGTGGTCAAAATATCTACAAACGTTTGCAGGGTCCAATGAGCAGAGTTTACCTGGTGTTTTCAGATTGATGTCTTCTCGTAAGATTTCAAGCAGATCATCCCACGCATACTCAGAACAACTGAGTGTTAGAAACCAAGTAGGTGCACCTAGTTTTCTCAACATGCATTTCAGCTCACCATGACAATGATACCAATACTCGTTGGTACCCCTTTGGCAAGTCATCAAATTAATCAAGTTGTGTTCCAGGTTTTCGTCTTTTCCATAAACTTTGTCAACAAATGCCCTTGTTAACAGATTTTGCAGATTAACTCCTGTTTTGAGAATGTGATTTACTGCATAGGATAGCCCAGACATGTCGCTCTTAAATAGTAGATGAAATATATATAGAATACACTGGCGAAATCTAGGGTCCTCTGAATAAAGTCTAGTTGATCTGTACTCGGACCCTGGTATTTTTACAGGCGGGTCATCATCTCTACCACCTACTCCAGTAGGAAACAGATGTGGAAAACAGTGAGCTTCTAAACTTTTCTCCCACACACTGAAGGCAGCTCCTTTTGCTTCTTTTATTTGAAAGAGATCAATAGTATCACCAATGATCTCTTTAGAATGGAGAGTGTGAATACTGTAGTGTTCATACATTTCTTCTGCTCTTGATCGATCCACCTTTTAAATCTGACCTCTTGATGGTAATGTGTCATCCTCCATGTGTGTAATATCTTGAAGACTAGCCACACTTTTATAGTAAATGTTATTTTGTACCAGATATAATGTTTTTTTTTTTTACTTTACTAACATCTACTAACTCTTGTCATATCTTTTTGCTTATGGTAGGGACACCATTGACTAGAATTATAAGTGCCTCTTCCAAATATCTCTGCACCCCTACAGTTTCAATATTCTCCTTGAAATCTAATGACAAGTACACAACTCTACCTTTAAGACCTTTCTGGAGTTCAGTTGGAGGTAACCTCACTGTCTTTGGCTCCATACGGACTATAGCTTGGAACGGATGTATACATTGTATAAGTATAGATTCATAAACATTAAAATTTTGAAGTACTTCTGGAATAGGTACTATTTCTAACTTGTTGTGCACTGCTCTAGAAGGCATTTTGTTTTCTTCTAACTTATTGTAACAGTACTTACATATAACTAGTTGTCAAACCGTTTCTCTACAAATAAGTAAACAGAAAATTGTTGCCACTTATCATTGTTCTCTTTTTCACTTTTTAAATATAAATCAACAGTCCGGGTTTGACTATTATAATGAGTGCATCGACAACAAATGCAAACACAGTTTGGTTTCTCTGAAGAAACACCGTTAAACTTTCTAATCTCCTCTTGAAAATTATCAACAGTAATATCAACTGAAAGGAAAATTTAGGAGGCACTTCATTCCAAGATATCCATTCATTTTTAAAACATACATTTTTCTTTGTCCAATTCTAAGCTCTGGTTCCATTTCGCACTGATCCAAAATGGCTGCAGCCCTGAACCTGACAACCTACACGCTAGTTCCCATCAACTTTCCAGTGACGTACGTCCCTTGACCCTGAGCTGCACACAACTCCCAGAATCTTGTATGGAAGCTGGTGTTCCACAAGCAGAAGCTGGAGGCTTCAAGTCCACAAGCAGCGGTGCCTCAGAGGATGGCCTGGCTTGATGAGAATGATGACGAGGTAGGGAATGCTCTCCACAGGAGTGTAGGTTCTGTGTGCCATCACAGCACTCTAGGCGCAATGCATTTTTCTGGTAGTTTATCAAAAAGACTGCGTGTCAAGCTAGGGGTCCATCTTCCTTAAGATAGCCTGAGTGGCCCAGTAGTCGAGCAGACTTAAAGGTGCTGTTTTTTTAATGAAGAGTTGTCCCCAAACCGGCAGCAGGGGAGCGGCCTGTTTATACACAGCCCAAAGATAACGGCTGCGAACCAACGAGCATAAGGAGAATAAACTAAGCAGGTTACAGGTCCTGGGAAGCGGAAGGACTGGATGAGTTGGGGCGCTGTCACCAAAGTGGGACTGGGGATGCCTGCTAGAAGAGAGAGGGGCAGTTTCTGCTCCTCTGCTAAAAGGACTAGATAACCAGCACACTCAAGTTGGGCAGTGCTCGGCTGCTGTCCAAGGTGCTGCAGGAGCCAGAGAGCTGCAAGTCGAGAGTTAGGACTCTGTGGTTTCAGTGCCTGCAGTGCAGGGTGTAGCGCTTCTACTCTAAGGGAGTACTTGGGAAATTTGGCAAAGTAGAGTGCCAGGTAGTAGGCAGTGGGCTACTTACCTTAAGGGTGACTATACCCTCTAAATGCTCACCACATGTGGGGGGTGGGCATATCCCTGATCCTGATTGGAGGAGTACCACCATCTTCAAGATCGTGGGCACTGGAATGTGTACTTCGTCTCGCCTCCATCACCTGAGGGGTGGAGTTGGCAGAAGGGGGCACACCTTCTATTCTCTCTAAGTTTTCCTGCCTGTCTTCCCACCAAAGGGGATGAGGACAGAAAGGGGGCCTGCTCCTTCTAATAGGAGAGGCTGGGGGTTGAGTTACAAAGGCGGCAAGGCCTTTGAAGCTCCCCGCCACAGATGGCTCTTCCTGACCAGGGGAAGGTGTAAACACCTCCACCCAAGACAGGCATTGTTCTTGACCTCTGAGTGTGCAGTGGCTCACCCCACTGTCTGGTGGTAGCAGGCTGGCTTAGGCCCGTTGGTGACCACACTAAGGGTTATTAGGTTTCAGGTTATTCCTCTAAGGAGTCCTCTGGGTGCAATTGTTAATAAATCTGACACTGGAATCAGTGCAGGTTTATTATGCTCAGATGTTCGGTACCAAACACCCCATACTTCAGTGAAGCCATCATGGAGCTGGGGAACTCGTAAAGATGAGTGTCCAGCCTGTGTACTTACTATGGCTTCCCTGGTCACTTACAATATCCAGGAATCAACGTGGATATTGGAAGAACATATATTGGCTTGTGCAGATATGCCCTCACAAGAGATATAGTGCCCCCTGCGTTAGGGCTAAGACCTGCTAGAGGGGTGTCTTACCTATATCGAATGCAGTGTATGTGGGGATGGCACACAGAGATGTGTGCCATGTCGACTCTTCAGTTTTGTCTGCACCAAGGCACGCAGTCTGCAGTGGCAGAGTGCAGGGTTTGGTGAGGGGACCCTAGGGCGACACAATTTGTGCTGCTAACCTTGGAGTCCCTCTTCAGTGCCAGTCAGGGACTTACAAGGGATACTGAAGTGGTGCCAATTGGGAAACAAAAGGTACAGTTTAAGGAAAACAATGGTACTGTGAACCTGATTAGCAGGGACCCAGTACTCTTCAGTCAAAGTTGCATCAAAAGGCAGGCAAAAAGTGGAGGTAGAGGGGTTACTGCAACACAAACCCAGTTTTCTACAGCCTTCATCCACTGATGCATGATAAAAATTGGAGCCTTGCAAGGTCTGACATCAAGAAGTGTAGGGTGGAGATGAATGAGTGCCAAGGCTATTTTTACAAGAGTGCATGCAGAGGAGAGTCGATGCGAACAACTGGGAACTCAGAATGAACGTGCAAGCACACATGAGCCCCTGAAATTGTATGTGAAGCACTTAGTGTGCCACTTTGAGGAAGGCCTGCCTTTATGCTGTGACGCCCCGTAGGGTGGCATATCTTTTGTGGACAGATCGGGGTGGGTGGAGCCCTACTGCTAATGTTGAACACTAGGAGACATATGAGAGGGAAGCAACACTGCCTGAGAAATACAGGTGGGTCACTCTGGGAGCCACAAGCAAATTGATTGCATGAACCCTGATCACAGTAACGGCAATTCCTGCTAGCCCAGGCCCCCAGGAATTGCAGCTGCAGCCCACCAAAGTTAAATCATAGGACAAGGTGTGTCCTCCCTAACCTCCTACACACATACTGCGGGCGTTGTGTGTATGGAGGTGAAGGTAGTGAGGGGGTTGTATCCTGCCAAGGTGAGAGCAGGCGCTCAGTGCCTTTAATAGGCACATGGCATGGCTCTCAAGACAGCGGTATCGCGCCATGAGCTCTCACCTTGACTTCAATCTACAGCAGATGCAATGCAGTACTACTGTGCTGTATAGTCTGCAGAGAGGTGCCCCATCTCAGTCACTCTGCAAGTGTGCACTCTCCAAATTGACAACTGACTCCTGTCTCCACATCACAGCAACTGCCTTAGCAGCTGTCTGCAGCTAGTGAGTGTGACACCATAGACACTTCAGCTACAGTGGCAGTCTGAAGCAGCAGGCTTTATTTTGGCAGCACAGTGAGACTTGGTAAGTCAAAGATAACGCTGGGGATTAATGTTCCTGCTGGAGAGAGTTCGGAGTTTTGTCTACTGGCAGTTTTGACTCTCACCATAAAGTAGCATAGAGGGTTAATATGCTTGCTGCAAAGAACGTGTACCAGCATATTACAGAACTCTAGTTTATGTGATTAGCTCAGTGGGTTACTGCTTATGTCACAGAGATCCCTTTGTTACTTGTGGTTCAGGCGCACGTGGCGCTGAGGTGAGGGGGTGAAAGGTGCTGTGTGTTTAGAAATAATAGGTTTAAAGGCACCTGCTACAGAGTTCCTTAGAGTTTCTCTATGCTCAATTGGGAGTAATGTCTGATATTCTTCTGTTTCCAGGGACTTTTTTGCATGATTTTGCTTGAGAGACAGTGTCAGTCTAAATGTCACACATTTAGTCACTGAATGTCACTCATAAGTACACTGTAACTAAGAAAATGTCACACATAAGCAATATGAAACCTTGCCAGCTATGCCTGAATGAGGTGAGGCAGCACAGCAGGAGGGCCTAAACAAGTTAACTTCTGTCCTGAGAGGGCCGTTTGAAATGTGAGCCTGTTCAACACTGATTAATGTGCAGGTTCAACCAACCCTCCCCTAAAAACTGGAATACTGTTATGTTTTAGAAGAAATTGGCAGGTCGTCGGGACAGTCCTTCAAATACCGGTACTGTCCTGGCAAATCCGGGATGTCTGGTCACCCTAATAGGAGTCCGGTGTGGGTAGCACCCAGCGGTCGAAGTGCATTAAAAAAAAAGTATGGAAACTGTGATTCTTAGTGTAATGGGGGAGGACAAGTGTGTGCAGGGCATGGAAAAGGTGTGGCTAAAAATAACAACACATTTTGTAATTGTTTTGTTGGTCTTTCATCTTCAGGTAGTTGCATATAAAATGACACACACCTTAATTGAAAAATAAATGCAAGTTAAACTAATAAGTGGGAAATGCAATGTTTTATGTTTATGAAACCTCTATTGGTTAAGGTGATCAGTGTAGATTTCTATGAGTATGTAACCAGAGAACTGATTCCTGGTTAGTGTAGAGCGGAAAAGTGACTTGTGTATTTTTAGTGCTACGAGGTCCCAGCCTGTGACAGAAAGGACTATGAAATATGTATCATTATTTTAAACTTGTTATATGGAGTATAAGGTAAGCAGTCACAAAATGTGGAAAAAATATAGGCTCCACATAAAACAAGTATTGGCAAAGCCAATAGGTCTATGCAAGAGCTATTGGCTTTGCTAGATGTATTTCAGGCATGGTTTTCAACAGCGAGGCTGTTGTCCAGCATGGCTAAAAGTAAGCGGCGTATAGGAGAGTGGTGTAGAGTGGAGTAAAGTATCATAGAGTAGAATGTCAGAGTGGACGTAGCGTACAGTGGAGTAAAGTGTCATGGAGTGGCGTAAACTGGAGTAAGCATTGTTTGGTAGCGCACTGCCATTACACAGAACACATTTTCAATTGAAATGACCATTACATTTGCACATACAGTTTTACTGATAAAGCGCATAAACGATAATGTGTGGAAATGACATCACCTAGTGTATTAATTTGTTTTGATTGTATTACAATATTTGTTTCCACCACACTTCTAAATTACAATAAAGTGCTTCATTTGTGCTTTCCTAATTCTGATATATTCTTAAATATTTGCAGTTTATTTACTGACATTTTAATTTGGTGTGCTATAAAAAAAAACTTTCCTTTGCCACCCCTAGTATCCAGCAATATTGTCACATAAATCCTCTCACTTATAAGTTAAAGAAAAGTAAACACCAAGCTCCATAAGAAGACAGAGCCTGACATTTGACCTCTGTCTTTGAATGCACAGCAGATGTGACAAGATAAGAACAAAATTTAAGTGCCTGTTTACAGAAAGTGAGCACTTGCGGAAGAATACAGTAAACAAGATATGCTCCATGGGAAACACAAAGACATGCTGAGCAGCCTAAAACAGAGCCAGCAAATAGAAAGCAAGCAAATGTGAGTTACAAACCACAAAGCCAATGGTAAGCAATGGGCAGAATGTAATCCGAGGGAAGCTTTCAGAATGACCATAGAACCCAGACAGCTGTGGTGTCTGGTAGGCTTCGACCTAAGTGCTTCCAAATACAGATTGTAGTAATACACATCAGACTGAACCTAGTGCATCCATATTTTTAAGTACCCTTTAAAAGCACTGTAGTATCCTCTGTTCATGTTATTATGTTCCCTTTCATCCTGTACCTAGCTGCTCAGCCAGTGTGAGTGTTCCGCGTAGGAATGTTAGTGTGAGTGGAATGCTTGGGTGCCTGTGTGTGTGGGTGAGACAGTTGGGAAGATGGGCTGAGCAGCTAGGAGGCTGCTCCTGGTGAGGCTTGTTCCAGCTTGATGTAACTACTTCCTAAAACTTAATAAACATCTTCTACATTTACCTGGCCACTGTCAGCATCTACTTTATCACCTGAACATGTGGGACAAGACTACTACATATTTATGGCGACGATCTGGAGCTAATCTCACGCGCAAAAGGTTGTTTGATGCCAACAAAGATGTGGATTACAGCAAGACTATGTGTAGGTAAGGACCTACTACATGTACCGAAAAGAGCAACAAAAGTATTAAGATTCAAAGTAACAAAAGGAAAAAGAGACTAGTCAAGCATGCCTCGCAGCTGGTTGGATGCCAACTAAAGAGCATGGAGTACAGCAGGACTACGTTTAACGACAAAAAGGAACAAGAATCAAGTAACACAAGTAAAAGAAACTGGTCAAGGGCCGCCTGAAAGCCCCACCAGTGTCACTAACACCGGACAGCCCCAGCCCTGGCATGATGTGCCTTGATCTGTGCGTCTTCTACATCTAAGTATAAGTTATGAAGACTGCCTACACCTTGCAGAAGAACCCAGGCCACAAGAAACGCTTCTACAGTGCCTGATGTTGTAAAGTAACATGTGGTTGCATGAGTTTCCACCCCCAGTCAGAAGTGTCATGCTGCCGTTTTTATTCAACGTTGTCCTTCGGTGCAAGTGACTGTGTACATGCTAAAAAGGTTTTATTGCCTAACTTTTGAGACTTTTACAAAATAATTAGTCTCCTCGTGTAAGTGCAGGACTTGAGGAGTTCAACCTGTGCCTGATCACCCCACTTTTGCTTGTTGAAGCAGCGAACAACGGTCTTCTCAGGAGTTCATCGGCTGTTTGCGTCAAGAAGATTGCACCAAAATATGCCTGCCGCACTAGCGAGCAAGTAGGTGAGACTCTTTTGTGTACTATTTGCAGTTTTGTCTTTCCTACGTTGTGGCCGCTAGAGAAACAGTTACGCAGTAATTTAAATTTAAAATACTGCTCGCACGCCTTACCTGGTCAGTGGAGTCGCGCGGAGCAGTTCAGGAGCTTTCCGTGACATCTGGATATATGATGCCTATCAAAGATTTGGAGCAGGAGCGTGCCGTAAGCCACACGGCGTACTTCTCCTGAGCGTGCCGCCATTATGGGGTTGTAGCCTGCAAGCATTTCGTGTAGTCTGGAAATGTACCAAGCAGTTTTCTCTCTGCTGATGTCAGCTAATCACGTTCTTGGATTGTCAATAAAGTTTATAAAAAAAAATTGAAGATTACCGGGAAGGTCGCAGTTTGCAAATCGGCTGCACCTTTAGGAAGCAAGAAGAAACTCCCTGGTTGGATTTTGTAGTCAGTCCTTCGAGAGTAAAGTGTTATGGAGCATAAGGTTTGTGCCGCGTTTGGAGCCATGGTGACTTTTGCCATTTTGGTGACAATGTAAGCAGTTTCAATGCGGATGTCAAATGATTTGGGGCAAAGTTTGGTCCAGCCTTTAATATTTTGTAGGAAGCTTTGTACGCTAGCTAATATTTTCAACTAAAGGTACATACGAGTATTTTTCTCTTAAATGTGGTTTCCGCATTACTTCTCTCCAGTGGACACGCTTCTGAAAAAACTGTTACAGGCATTCATTATTACCGCTGTGTCAGACAACTGGAAAGTTGGGCGCATATTTTAGTATGTTGATGCACATCTCAGGGTTGAGAGGAGGCTCACCGGCGAGGGTCTACATGTTTACATTATCTGTTTATTATAATATGCATTTGTATTCCTGGAAGTTGAAACTGTATAACAGTTTGTGATGCCACTTTTAGTCACATTTAATGCAATCTAGTTATGTTTTTTATGTATGTGTGTTAATTTGTGCTGCACGTGGTTTTCTATTTTGAGTGTTAGTCACGCTGTGACTCATATCTCTGTTTACAGGTGGTGTCTTGCATATCTCTGAGTATAGGGGGTGTCAGTCCCACCTATGTAATTAGTAATGGGTTTTAGTCCTATATACTCAATGTTTAGGGGGTGTTAGTCCCACCTACGTTTCTAATAATGGGTTTTAGTCCCATATATTCAGTTTTTAGGGGCGTCAATCCCATTTACTCAGTTATTGGTCTCTGTACCTTGTGTGATGCGTGTGCCACACTGTACTGCATTGGGTTATTGAATGATGCTGTACGTGTCCTTGGGTTTTAGTCCCATGACCCATGTTCTGCAGTTACTTACATTTGGGATGGGTTTCAGCCCCATTTCCTGGTTATTAGTCTCCACACCTTCGTGGTCAACCCGCATGTTGTGGGTTACAGGGTGTTTTATTTACGCAGTTTATAGGGGGTTATTGTCCCACCTATGTCAGTAGTAAAGGGGGTGTTAGTCCCACCTTTGTTATTTTGGTGTTGGGTGTCAGTCCCTTCATTTCCTTGTACGTTTTCATGTGTGTGGGTAGTCCTCTTGTGATGCCACACTGTGCCGCATCTGTATTCCCATGCTGCACAAGTCCTTGGGGGTTAGTCCCATGTGATGTAATCTGTACATTTGGGGTGTCAGTCCCAATCATCGTTTTTTTTTTCACTGGGGTTTTAGTCCCACAGTGTCCCTCACATGAGGGGTGGCGTATGGTGTTTTCGCCACAGTCTCCTCACGTGAGGTGCATTTCCTTGGGTGTTGTTCCACCCATTGTATTCTAGTCTGGGTTAAGTTTACCCTTTTCTTCTGTCATGTGTGTTTTGCTCACTTGTTTTTGGTGAGCTCTTCTTGGTCTTCTTACATTTTTCCTTGTTCACTGTTAAAGGAGGAGGATGGTGTTAGTGTGTGTTTTTATCCTTTCATCTTTCTTTCCTCCTTTTTGCTTGTCTGTTTTCCCCTCTCGCGATGTGTCCTATTATGCATCCCTGGGTCTATGGACTGCTTTCACCTTTTGTACTTTACTGTGTATAGTTGTTTTCATTTTAGTTTGTATATATTTTATTTTCAGTGTAAAGGAGAGGATGTGTAGTATCCTCTTTTCATATTATTATGTTCCCTTTCATCCTGTACCTAGCTGCTCAGCCAATGTGAGTGTTCCGCGTAGAATGTTAGTGTGAGTGAAATGCTTGGGTGCCTGTGTGTGTGGGTGAGACAGTTGGGAAGATGGGCTGAGCAGCTAGGAGGCTGCTCCTGGTGGGGCTTGTTCCAGCTTGATGTAACTACTTCCTAAGAACTTAATAAACATCTTCTACATTTACCTGGCCACGTCTACAGCGTCTACTTTATCACCTGAACATGTGGGACAAGACTACTACAAGCACTCACTGCACCGGTAAGCTGCTAACACCCTTACATTACTTCTCTTAAAGAATAAATATTTGTCATCACGAAGCTTCAAGTGATTCCATAAGTTGAAGCCAATACTGGCTTCCAAGCAGCCGTTACATTTTCTGATTATCCATTTGCACATATTTACACTTCTTTGAGACAGCAGGCACTCTGGCAAGAATGTTTGTGTCTTGTTTAGCTGTCTGCCCCTCCCCCAACTTCACAGCACAGTTGACTCCCTCCTTTCCATCTCAGCTGTCAGAGTTAACCATACCGGGACAGTTGTCTTTTTTTTTTGCATAACAATTGTATTGGGTTTTAACAAGACATCAAGGCCTAAACGGCCCACATACATACATACATAGGAAATTGTAGTGTAAATTCCCAGGAGCAACTGTAACACAAAAACTTGCACAGTCAATCCCCAGCCTCCTCCCCACCACATGCCCCCACTAAGCCCTTATTCAAATACAACATTAGACCCGTCTCAGTCCCTCGTGCTGCGGGTCCATTGTGTCATATTTCAGCATCCAGTTGAGATTCTATAGTGTGAACTGGGGCCAATACTATACATCTGTAGTCTGCCCATCGCTGCCATATCTTCTGCTGTTTTTGTGGGCATCCCCTGGCCAGGAAAGTTGTCTTTTAACAAAAATGTGGGTAACTGTTTTTGTAAAAGAATGTGCGCACTGTGCCCCACAGATACCGCCCGTTTCAATCTCTGGTAGCACTGTACCTGTACCTGTACCTGTACCTGTACCGTATTTGTACTGACCAGTGCTGTGAATTATGGTCCTTAGGATGGTTTTTCCGAACAGGCATCCCTTTAAGCTGCACCAAAATAATGAATGGGTCCAGTGTATAGTAAACCTATGACAGTTTCCAGTGCAGCTTTGTGGTGCAGGTGACCATGAAGTACATTTGGCAGTGAGATTACTTTGAAGTAAACTATTTCCTCACATCAGGGAAGATGGGCAGTTTACCTTTTGTCATATGAATTAATTACATTTTATGTATAGTGGTGACAAATCTATTGAAGACTAGGGTAACCAAATCTCGAGGACAGTTTGGTACCAAGGATTACTCAATTAGGTAAAAACAAGGATGCTAGGATTGTAACTTTCAACACCTTCTTGCAAAATATGTAACTTTTCTGATAAATTACTCCCCCTTCCAAATGACCCCAGGAAAACTTCCAGAAGAATAACCTGATTTTAACCCAGAGCCTTTACCAGTTCGAAAACGTTTGGAAATTCACACTATGATGGATTGAAAGGAATGTATTTTAAACTGGTAAGCAAAATATTTCTAAATTACAGTAGTAAATGGCAACCAAACTTGATTTTAAGTTTTGAATAAAAGGCTGCTCTAACAGCCTATCAGATCAATTGTCATTGCATTTCCTAAAATTCATATGGGAGCTTCAGAGGATTATTTATCTCCGTCGGTCATGCTGAAGGCTGTATTATTCCGCCTCTTGAGGAGTGCTTCATTTGCAATGCATGAGGTGCATTGTTTTAAGGAGCAAATGGGGACTGGAATGGCCATTGTGGAAAGCAGGTGCCCGCCCCCATTCAAAGTAACATTCCCAGCCGCAGGGGGCAGGTAAGAGCGGTGGGGCCAGGTGGGGGGGGGGATTTTGACGGACGATGACGAGGGAAAATGAAATAAATAATTAATT
Organism: Calotriton arnoldi; assembly: GCA_963921515.1. Classification (NCBI taxonomy): domain Eukaryota; kingdom Metazoa; phylum Chordata; class Amphibia; order Caudata; family Salamandridae; genus Calotriton; species Calotriton arnoldi. Next base: position 1,109,982 of record CAWUFW010003843.1, read on the forward strand.
TTCCCTCGTCATCATCTGTCGAAATCCCCCACCCGGCCCACCCGGCCCCACCGCTCTTACCTGCACGGCCACAGCTGAATATTCCCCTGAGAAATGAAAAAAACAATAAGCATTGGCATAGCCAAAAGGTCTCGCCTTTGGGACCTTATAAGTATTTAGCCATGCAGCATATTATCCTGCATGCTACAACATCTACTGTTACTTCACATGTCACTGGTGAACAGCCACACACACCCAAGGAGGAGCTTTCATGCTATTTAATTTCTCTGTGAGTATTAGTGCATGTTAAGATTTGCACCTTCACCCATTAATCCTCACTATATGCAAGGAAGTTCCGCTGTCTGCAGAACTGTAACGAGCTGGGATACTGGAGAGCTTAGAGGCTGTGCAGTGGCACTCACTCTGTGTAGGAAGCTGGGCAGTGAAACAGGAGTTGAAGCTACACTACTGCAGCTCCATGGATCTATTACTTTGTTTATATTTACACCTTCGGTGGCCTCTAATCAGTGATCCACATTATAATATAAAGATCTTATTGAGCATTTGATGCTGGCTGAGCAGGGTGTGGGAGGTGAAGGAATGCTAGCAGAGATGGTGGGAGGAATGTCAAGGGCATGTGCTCCCTTTGACCTGCTGAATAGCTTCCCCCAATGCTTGCAGCAGTAAAGTTCTGCACAGGGCAGTGGTTGCGGGGAGAACTGGGTAGCAGACGGCAGCTGCAGTGGATGCTGGGCACTCTGCATGTTGAATAAGTGACATGTTGTACATCAGAGAAGCAGATGGGCACTCTGAATAGATGGTGAGGCCTGCGAAGAATGAGGCTAGCTGTGGTGCGAGGCATAAACTGAGCATCTCAGCGGACACTGCTAGGGATGCTGGAGGCAGCAGAGCAGCAGAGAGGCCGGCGAACACTCAGAATGAAGGGAGAGTAAGCCCTCTCCGGTGGCATATGGGGTGGTTTATGTATTTGTGTAACTCAATAACCTCGCAATATAGATGTTGAAATCACACTCTGCACTTCCACAGTTACTCACAGGTAATGAATCCCATGCACTTGTTGCCACTGAATGGCACAATTGTTGTTTCTTGCTGCACGTGTGTGGTATGCACAAGTGGTGTAGATGCCTCGCCATCCTTCCCTGAATTGACAAGGCACCAATGTGGGCATCAGAGCGCAGCACACAGAGGAACAATTTTTACAGGGCAAACAAAATCAAATATTGTAAAAAAAAATGCATTCTTGTACCGCACTTGTTTCCACAGAGTTGCAGCTTCGCTGCGCTGTACATGCTAAGTGTTGGGATTCTCCCCACCAAATTAAGCATGCTTTGGACAGTGGAAAGATCGAAAGATATGAATGGGCGGGCACGCACAGATCTCTGCAGCAGCCCACCTACTGAGCAAATAGGCTGTGATCCATCTACAAATTAACTCTCTGCAGTCTGAAATGGCAGCAGCCTGCCCTCGGTGCCACACAGCTTGTCACTGGGAAGCACAACAGTTTGAGGGGCTTACAGGGTCGGATTGGGATCACAATTTGGCCTGGGCACTGACGAAAAAAGTGGCCCACATTCGCGGGGCGTGGCCCACATTCGCAGGGCGTGGCCCATATTCGCTAGCGTGCCCTTTCATGAAACACACAAGGAATGTCAGTGGGAGGATATTGTTCTTGGGAAGGAAACAGGGCCAAGGTTACAATGTCCTACAAGCTGAACAACTGAAAAACAGCGAGTCCCCTTTCTCTTAAAAAATTATTCCACAGCCCTCCAGCGCAGGAGGACCTGAAACGCAGCGAGGCCCCTTTCTATTACAAAATTATTCCCCAGCCCTCCAGCGCAGGAGCATCTGAAAAACAGCGAGTCCCCTTTCTCCCCAGCCCTCCAGGGCAGGAGCACCTAAAAAACAGCGAGGCCCCTTTCTCTTAAAAAATTATTCCCCAGCCCTCCAGCGCAGGAGCACCTGAAAAGCAGCGAGGCCCCTTTCTATTACAAAATTATTCCCCAGCCCTCCAGGGCAGGAGCAACTGAAAAACAGCGAGGCCCCTTTCTCTTAAAAAATTATTCCCCAGCCCTCCAGCGCAGGAGCACCTGAAAAGCAGCGAGGCCCCTTTCTATTACAAAATTATTCCCCAGCCCTCCAGTGCAGGAGCACCTGAAAAACAGCGAGGCCCCTTTCTCTTAAAAAATGATTCCCCAGCCCTCCAGGAGCACCAAAAAAACAGCGAGGCCCCTTTCTCCTAAAAAATTGTTCCCCAGCCCTCCAGGGCAGGAGCACCAGAAAACAAGCATTGGCATAGCCAATAGGTCTCGCCTTTGGGATCTTATAAGTATTTAGTTATGCAGCACAATATCCTTGGTACAACAACATCAACTGTCCCAAAGGCGAGACCTAGTGGCTATGCCAATGCTTTTTTCTTTTTCTTCTAGCACTCCATGGAAGTGCATGTGTTTTCTTGCTCTCCCCCTTGTAAGATGCTTCGCCATAAAATACTTCACTCCCTGTGTCCGTCCCCCACCCCCACAGCTATTTCATTGTAAAAATAAATAAATAGATACATAACTCTCACAACCGACTGCTCTGTTGTTCCTGAACCTGTGTCCACCCCACAATCCGCAGCTGCTGTTGCTGGGCACCATGACTTCCTCACACTGCCACTAGCTCCTCTGTTGTGTTTTTTTTTTCTTTTTTACTTTTTAGTGCCCGACAGCTGTAATTTGCTGCACAGCTGTTCCTTTCTTAACAGGTGATTTTGTGCACATTGCATTCTTTTTTAATTTACCTCTCTAAGCGAGGCATGCTCCGTCTTTGAATAGTAAGTTAATAAAATAACATGGTTGCTGCTTTATGAGCCTCCCCCTGTATACGTCATTAGCTGGGCCACTGCAGAGTCATGACGCACGGGTGCATACACACAATTACACTTTTCATTTTTCTCCCGATATTGTTCAGCATTGACAATCAAACACGTTTTTTTCTTGCAGGAAGAGTATTGGCAAAAGCATAAGCTAAGCCAGTAGGTCCATCATTGCTTTCAAAAGGCAAGTCTGGTTGGCATTGCAATGCTTGTTTAACGACCTGTTAATTTAGCAACAAATTAATTATGAACATTCTAGCTTTTTACAAAAACATAAGGTTTTGATACATATTATATCATAAAATGCGTGATACATTGCCCAATTCTCACAAAGGCTGCTCAACAGAGGTAATGAAGGGTAGGAGGCCAGTCTTGGACGACTGATGCCCACACGGTTTGAGAACTATCTGGGGGGGGGGGGGGCTGGCTTCGTCAAGGGCTACATTAATGTTTTGTTTCTCATTAAAGAAAAAGATCTTCAAATGTATCAGATGGTCACATCTGATGCATGATGTGACCATCAATACTGTGCCGTACAACCCCATTTATTTCAATAAAGATCTAAAAACCTGAATGTATTCGTCCCTTCCTACTTGGAGTTATAATCGGCCCGGCGGACACACCTTTGAATAACGCACTACACAAACACTGAAATCTAATCAGCAGACGTCAGATATACCACATAGAACAGCCACAAAACAAACTGCAAACACAGTAAACAGACAATGAAGAATGGAGCCCTCGTTTGTCTGTAATACATCTTAAGGTCGTTAGAGTTTTGAAAGGTAGGTAGATATAAACCATTCATTTCTATGAGGCCTCTGCCTCTAACAAGCTACACAAAGCAGCAAGGTCTGACACCCTAACAGCAGAGAAGCACACAACTCCTATTACAAACAAGCGCGCGCGCGCTACTAAACGCTAAATGTAAAAAAAAAAAAAAGTTTGACGAGGAGGAGGCAGCAGGGGGAGAGAGGAGGGGGCCTGGGCCGTTTTCTCTTGCGGGAGCGAGCAGGAAACATCTGTTTGTAATTATTAACAGATGGTTCCTGCTCGCTCCCATAGTGTAACGCCAAACGTGCACGCGTTGCCATTGAAGGCAATGGAACGCGTGCACGTTTTTGGCTGAAAAGCCGAAGCGATCCCAAAAGGTCTTTTTTCCTATGCAGCGCATGCGCGCTGCGTAGGCAAGACCTAAACAGCGAGGCCCATTTCTCCTAAAAAATTGTTCCCCAGCCCTCCAGCGCAGGAGCACCAAAAAAACAGCGAGGCCCCTTTCTCCTAAAAAATTATTCCCCAGCCCTCCAGCGCAGGAGCACCTGAAAAACAGCGAGCCCCAGCTATTTGTAAATTACTCAGCCCTCCCCAGCCCTTCACTGCCTCGGGGCAATGGCCTGGCAGGAGAGGGGATAAAGCAAAAAACACAGCTGCTGTGCCATCCATGGGGGTGGGGGGGAGGTTCAGGTGAAGATGGTGCCAGTTCCCAACATTACCTGGCCCCCACAGCGAGACCCATTCTTCCTCGCCCACTATGCCCTGAATGAGAAGGGCTGTGGGCGAGGTGTTAATGAAAACCCTGTTTCAGGGCTGCGTGGGCCCCAGGGGGGCCGAGGTGAAAATGGCTCAATGGCCTGAGCAACACCTGGCCCCCTGGGAGGCCGATTCTGGCCACAATCACCCCTCCCCAGCCCACCATCAGCATGATTGCTTGGCAGGGAAGGGGGTCAAGGAGAGGCCACAGCTGATCATCGCTGAAGGGCCGCACAGCGAGGCTGCTTTCCTCTCCCTGTCAGTGCTCTCTGTAGACTGGGAAAGGGGGAAAAAACGACCCACAGAGGGCACTGAGACACCGGGCCTTCGGCCAATGCCCGAGTGCCCGCATTACCAATCCGTCCCTGGGGGCTTATTGGAGGACTTATTTTTCACCATCAGACTTTGACCTACCTAAAGAGATAGGAAGGAAGGGGGATGGAGAGGAAACAGTGGAAAGTAGGGGTGGAAAAAAAACCACAAAAAAATGAGACAAAGAGACAGGAAGTGTAGGTTGGTAGAAGAAAGAAGGATAAGATGGAATCAAGACTAGGGGGCAGATTTAGCCCCTTGCGCCACTTTTGCGTCATTTTTAACATGGGAAAAATGACGCAAAAGTGGCGTAAGGGGCTTGTAAATCTGCCCCTTGGTATCTTTGCATTTTATTCACATGTTTCAAGGGACGGTATCAGCTGACCGAGGTCACAGGTGCGTCATACCACCAAAAAGTAGGCACAATTACAACAGGCCCTCCATGTTTACTAGTGCATCCCTGTTACTAGCCAGACACAGATGGAAAAAAGGTACGAAAGGAGTGCCATAAGACAACCGGCTGGCGTCAGATCTCTCCAGGGGTAAGAAGAAGAGGGCGGGTTAATGAAAGCAGGCAGCTTTAGGAAGGAAGAAGTAGGGCAACAGGTGCAGGGAGAGGAAGAAGCAACAGAGGGAGGGAGAGGGAAAAAGCAGGAGCGCTCACAAATGGGAGAACAGGCAGAGCAGGGATGAGAAAGCAGGGGAGACCAAGAAAGGGGGGCAGGAAAGGGACAGGTGGCATCCGGGGTCAGAGAAAGCAAGCAAGGACAAGAAAAAGCAAGCAAAGACGGGGGTTAGGGTCATGCAGAGATGGGAGAGTGCAGGGCTGATAGGTATTCAGGGCGTGTCATGTAAGCAGGGAGATGATGTCCCGCCGGTTATCTCCTGTGGGCTTCTGCGTGGAGGATTAGTCCTCCCCTCTTCTCATTCCTCCTCACCCTCACTACTCAGAACAAGACTGTGGAGTTTAGAGAGTAATCTGTGGTAAGACGATGGAGGAACATGCAGTAATATTAGTGAGGTCCTGTACTTTAATGTAGTAACAGGAGGACAATTAAACAAAGAACTTGTACCCTCTTTGCCATATAAGGTCTGCTAGACGAGAGGCAAGAATTTATTTGTAAAACTTTAGTATGTCACTATTATGGGACTGAAATATGGGACTGAATGTCTTTTATGCAGTATGGGTTTCTAATGTAGGGCCACTAGCGTGTGCTGGAGCCAGGCTGACTTGGAGCCCGCAGAGAGGTACTGCGGGCAGGTCGGGGAGTGTGTGAACAAGGATGCATTGGCCCCTGGGAGGGGGGGGCGCTGCTGTTGGGGTGGTAGCTTAGCACTGCTGCAAGAGTAATAGCTGCAAGCAAGTGGTGCCCCATCCCTTTGGGCATGTGTGTGTGGATGCAAAAGGGGAGCAATTTTCGAGTCACATGGGGCCCCGGTGCCTCTGCACCTGCTGCACCAAGGTGGCAGTGGTCCCTGTGGAGGCTGGTCCACGGATTTAAAATTTAGTGGCCTTAGGGAGCAGAGCACCAGGGGTCCAGTTACCTTGGGAAGGAAGGAAGAGGTCCCTCTCTTCCCTGGTTCATCATTTCCCGCGTGGTAGTGGCCGTGTGAGTCGGAGGGAGGGGAGTGGGGGTGTGGCTGCGAAATCGGGGCTTGAAGGATGCCAAGGCAGCTAGTGGTGAAAGGTTTTGGGCTTGACGCCGTGGAGCCGGCTTTTTCTGTGGGGAGGGTGCTTCCTGAAAGGGGGGGGACAGAGGGGCATACGTGGCTGTATTAAGTTTATTTTTAAAGTCCTTTCACTTAGCTGGGTTTAGAGGTGCCTTTCCCAGTACGTTTAGGTCTCATTCTATGGGCCACATTTTTTTCTTTTTCTATTGCAGTTTTATATAGTGCGAACTCTACCCGAAGGTATCAGAGCTCTTTACATGAGCAGCAGTTGTGTTACAGAAGGACACATTCATTTTTTAGGCACGTGGACAGGGTGTGGCTTAAAGGCTAGGAGCTGGGGAACCAGGTTCGAGTCTGGCCGGAAGTTCAAACATCCGGTGATTCTGGGCAAATCACTTAATCTCTCCGTGCCTAAAAATGAATGTGTCCATCTGTAACGCAACTGGTGCCGTATAAAGCGCTCTGGGATACCTTCCGGTGGAGTTCACGCTATAAAAAAAAAAAATAAAGTGTTTTGCCCAGAATCACTGGATGTTTGAGCCTTCTGCCAGACTCGAACCTGGATCTCCAACTCCGAATTCGGCCGCCAAAGCCATTAAGCCACACCCTCTGAGATAAGCTGCATTAAGAATGTCAGTGGCCTTCAGTTTACAGGAAGACTATTGTCACTTTGAAATTAAAAGAGCAGACAATAGTGTAAATTAGCTAACAATAGCATGTGGCTTTTATACACTCAAAGCTTGCCCGAGACAAAGGGAATAGATGGCGCTGACGGCACCCGAGAGTCCGAGATGCACGCAGATGTGTGCGGGGTAGATGAATGGGAGCAGGAAGCGGCCGCCGCACTGAGAGTAGCAGTAAAGTGAGGCTGGGCAATGGCGTTGAGGACGGCATGGGGAAAATCACGTCAGCTTAAGCGCGGTTGTCCCCCCCCCAAAAAAAAATCAACAAACTAATATCGAGAGGCAAAGCAAAGTGATAAAATAGTTCAGCCAAATCAACCTAAATGCCCCATGGCGAGATAAGAAACGTAAGAGGGCCAGTCGCTAAGGGCGTGAACCAAACCATGAAAGAAGGGACTAACGGGAGCCATTTGCCACATAAAAGAAACGGAATTAAAAAGGCACTGAAAGGCGCCAATGAATAGCGAGGGACATGCAAGAGGTGTGCCCCGAACCCTATACAGTAGAGACACCATGTCTCGCAGAGCAGCGCATGCGCGCTGACTCGAGGCTCAACCTCACAAGCATTTGCAATGCAATAGGTCTCGCATTTGCGAGAGTTTAAGCTATTGGCATTGTAAATGACAATGCCTTTTATTTATCTGTTTTAAAAGCCAACATATAAATAAATGGCATTATGATTTACATTCCTTTTTAAACAGATAACATGGGTTCCAGTAGAAGACGTGTAAATTTAGAAATTTCAATTGAGGGGTAACTATATTCAGAATACTGTGCATCACCTCTGCAGAGTTCTTTCCTGTATTAGAATGCCATCAATGTGTTGTCTAAGTCTTGTGGGGTCAGTTTTCGCAACCATGTGATTTACTTATGATAACAAATTAAATATAAAATCATTCCTGTAGGAGTGAAAATAACAAACCAAAAATCCCGGTGGCGGGCATGCACATAAACCCATCCTGTCCTAAAGATGTTGTTTAAGAAAAGGAAAATCTATGATGGGGAGGAGGCGGAGCGAGATAATCACTAAACGGCGGTGTAAGCTATGGACCTGGGTCTACTCTTATACTCGAGATCACCAACTTATTTTGAGGAGCTGCATTGTTTTGCAATAGGCGGGGAGAAGAACAGCAGTATGAAACGTGTGACGAATTAATCCTGATCCCTTGTAAGTTTTATTCATTTGGGTAGTCAAAAATGGGAAACAGGGCTGGAGACGTTCCGTCGAGGAAACAAGAAAGCGGCTCGTATTTTTCTGTTAGACAAAACTATTTTTACAGCATCTTTTTAAAAAAATGCGGGTATGGATGCAGCCCATCTCCCAAGGACTGTCACGGATTTCAGATTTTCTTCTCCTGCAGGACCCTGACCTCGCCACCACAAAAAATAAGCATTTGCATTTTTAAATGTTCATTCGACACAAAACATGTTGTTCCTTCACGTATCTACAGTGTTCACAATTTCACATTGAATGCTAATTTGGCATAATTCTTGAGATTGTGAAAGTCCGGTCCAAACCTTCATCGAAACTTTTTGTAGGGGAGAGTGTTCTGTGAACGGGTGGATAGCGTGGTTTGCAGTTTTCTTTAACTAAATGATTGCAAGTTTTTAAAAGATGAAAGTAGCTAAAAAGTCCTTCTCGGCGGAGGGTACTGCGGAGTTATAAAAAACTGAGACGCGTTTAATGTGTCCGACTGGAAAATAACGTATTCACTGCATATACAAGAAATATGAGATAAAGGACACAATTAAAATTAGTTCACCCGCCACCCTCCAAAAAAAAAAAAAAATAGGATTGCCCGCTATGGTGTGAAACCTAATTAATGCTGTACCGAAAGTGCCATTTTAGTGTGCGAGGCCTTTCTGCGATGTTTTATTAGGGTTTAGAACCTGGAGCGTAAACTACTACAACCCTGGACACACAGCTATAAGTCCAGCCTCAGGTATCACTGTGATGTTCAAGCTCCTCAGGAGGAAGGGTGAAAAAGGGGGAGATGTCCCGCGGGCCCTTCAGTGAATTCCCCTCCCTGCCCCCTCCTTCTTGCCCCCTTCACCCCCTGCACTCCCCACTTTTCCTCCCCCACCCCCCCACTCCATGCGGGAGGGGCCCTTACCTGGAACAGGAAAGCAGTCCAGTTGGCCTCCATGGCGCGTTGCTGTAGTTAAAAAAAAAAAAATCTTCCCCCGTCAGAGTGTACCGGAGCCTACAACAAAGCGCCCAACATGGCAGCGACACAACTTCCGGTAACCTCTGCGGGCCGAGCAACTGCTGCAACGGGGATGCCTGGCCTGCGAGGGCACGAGGTTCCTTCCTTGAGAGCCAAGAAAAACACAGTTAGGACTCGGGATTACACAATGTTCGTGTAGCGAATGAGAGAAAACGTGTCTTTGCAGCGAAACAAATCCCACGAAGGAGGGGAAGGGGGAGATTAAGAGAAGATGGCCACTGTTCGTCCAGTTATAATGAGCGGAATTACCTCACGAGCCAAATTAATCTGGGAACCGTTGAGACAAAAGCAACTGCTTTCTTTTTATTATAGCACATGTTCCTCGTTGTTTTTTTGTGTTCAAAATATTTTATTGAATTTTCAGATATTAAACATACAGGACAAAAATGAAATATTACAGTAAAAGTACCTAAAATGCGTATATGAATTAAACAATCATAATAAATTCAAAATAAATACAGTCTAATATAGTCTATTATTGCAATAAATTAAAACAGGAGGGGGAGGGAACAGAGATAATATATGGACGTTATTAATAATAAGTCTAAAATAGAACTACTGTTTATCAAAAGATAGAGAAACTATTAATAAACATTAAACTTGCTAAGAAGATAAATAATTACCAACAGGTTTCCAGAATAAATGAAAAGAATCACAATTATGAATAACACCATTCAAAGATAAATGAGCTCCTCTTCTTGTAAAAATAACCCACGACCACCATGCATGAACAGATAGTGATGAAACATCTTTCCAGCAAGCTGCAATGGACTTTAAGGCAGCCGATACTAAAAATTAAAAAGTTTACATTCTAAGTCTACTAATTTATGAGAGAGAACAACAGATTTACAAATTATTAAGCTAAATGTCAAATCATCTTGAATATTAAGTATGCGTTTTATAACATCCCAGACTTCAGTCCAAAATTTGACAATAAAAGGGCATTCAAAAAGCAAATGTTTTAACGAACCAGTATGCAAATTACAATGCCAACATATAGGGGAGGGAAGGAGTTTAGCTTGGAACAGTCTTAAAAGGTGACCATAAACAATTATATAAAATATATGAATTTGTTTGGTAGAGCGATACAGGTAGCCATCCTGAAATACTATTTAACCAAATAATTTTCCATGTTTCATAGGATAATGATAAAGAAAGCTCATTATTCCAATAGGTCAGTAACTTATCAATATTGTCACCTTTAAATGTAATCATCTTGTTATACAATCTAGAAACACAATGTGGTAAGGTGGAAAGTGTTTGAATATAAATCAATAAATCCGATTTAGTATTAAGAGGTATAGAATGAGGAAATGAATCCAAAATCGAATTGCATAAACATTCATATTTGAATAAATCAGTAGAAGGTACGTTAAAGTTTTCTTGCAGAACATCAAAAGTTATAAAAGTATTATTATAATAAATATCTTTGAGATAAAAAATACCATTTTTAATCCATGAATGCCAAAATCTAACATTTTTAGTGAGTTTTATGTTTGAATTATACCATAACAACATGTCTTCAGTAATAGACATGGGTGATTGGAAAATAGAATCAAAATCATGTAATATTAACTTAGTAGATTTCAGAATAACAGATCTATTAAAACATATTGACCTATTAGACATAGTTAATAAAGAAGGTAAGGGAGTGGATCTATTAAGCTTTTTTCTATAGACAGCCATGCAGGGAATTATTCAACTGAGAATGATTAAACCAAAGAGAGCTTTGCTTTAAAATAAAGGCCTTATGATAACAGAAAAAATCCGGTAAACCAAAACCTCCATTACATTTAGGCAGTTTCAATTTTTTATAACTGATACGAGGAGCTTTATTGCACCATAAAAACTTGGATAGAAGCCGATCTATATCTTTATAAAACTTCATAGGAAATTGGATAGAAATCATGGAGAGGGAGTAAAAAGTTTTGGCGCTATAGTCATTTTTATGGAGTCCATTCTCCCCCACCACGAAAGATGAAGTGGAGACCATTTCGATATTTTATCTTTAATATAAGTTAGAATAGACTCACAATTTAATGAAATTGTAGATTTTATAGTAGATGAGAACAAAATACCCAAATATTTAATTTTTCTCTTTGCCAAATTATATCTTTCATGGGTAACATATCTGGGGTACAATGGATATTTATCGGAAAAAATTCAGTTTTATTAGTATTTAATTTGTAACCAGAAAGTGTGGAATATGATGAAATAATCTCAAATAAAGGGGAAGTGAAGAGATAGGATTACTAATAAATAAAAGTACATCATCTGCATATGCCAGTGTTTTAACATTGACCTTATTAATTTTAATACCATTAATATCGTTACAATTCCTAATTAACACAAGCAAAGGCTCAATCACCAGAAGAAATAGGAGTGGGGAGAGGGGGCAGCCTTGTCTAGTACCTCTGAAAGAGAAAATTGGTTAGAAATTTGACCATTAATAAATAACCGGGCTGTCGGTGCAGAATACAAAGCAGTTACCATACGAATGAATGCATCACCAAAATTAAATGCAATTAAAGTATGGAATAAAAACTGCCAATGAACTTTATCGAAGGCTTTTTCAGCATAAAGAGCTAACACTCCTGTTGGAATAGATAATTTAAAACCTTGTTCGATAACATGTAATAATGTTCTTGTATTATCTGCAGAATGTCTATTCTTCATAAACCCAGATTGGTCCGGATGAATAATAGAATCTAAAACAGATGCTAACCTGGTAGCAAGTATTTTAGCGTATAATTTACAATCTTGATTTAACAAAGAAATAGGGCGATAATTTGAGACAAGTGTAGGATCTTTATTGGGTTTGGGTAACACAACAATTAACGCCTCAGTAAAAGAGCCCGTAATAGTCCCTGTAGTGCTAAAAAGGTAAATAATTTAAATAAATAAGGAATAAGTTGTATTTGAAATTCTTTATAAAATTCAGCTGGAATGCCATCAGGACCAGGTGATTTCTTTTGTTTGAGAGATTTAATAGCTACTCGAATTTCATCCTCTTTAATGGGCAGGTCCAATTTATTTTTATCTAAATGAGAAATTTTGGGTAAGTTACTAGTAGATAAAAAAGAATCAATTAAAGAAGAGTCATTAGAACTAGGTTGATTATATAAATTAGTATAATAATTTAAAAAATTCCTTAACAATATCATTGTGTGATATGGCAATTTTCCCATTGGGACCATGAATCGAATTTATTTGGGCCTTATCTTTTTTTATACGTAAATAATTAGCTAACAGTCGACCAGACCTATTAGCATTAAAACAAAACCTTGCTTTGGATTTGGAAAGTTGAATACCAGCTCTTCTACTAAGAATGGAATTAAATTCATATCTAAGTTTCTGCAACCTAAATTTATACTTAAGATCGTTAGAAGTGATAAAAAGCCTTTCAACTTCTGAAATTTGTTTATCCAACTCTTTAATTCGTATATTATAGGTTTTATTCTCATATGCCATAAGAGAGATAGAAGCGCCTCTAACATAAGCTTTAAAGGCGTCCCATCTATTCACAAGGGAAGTGGAGCCTTCTGGGTTAAATTGAAAGTAATCCTGTATAGCTGTTAATATTTTTGGTTTGTTTTGTTCATTAAGAATAATATCAGTATTCATACGCCATCTAGATTGTACTTTATAATTTGAATTAACTTGCAAAACAAAAGACACAAGAGCATGATCTGATATGTCAATATTGCCAATGTTAGGAGAAACCACAGAATTAAGGAGCTGCCTGGAAATTAATAAATAATCAAGTTTAGAGTGTGAATTATGAGGATTGGAAAAAAGTGAACACTTTATCCGTAGGGAAATGTAATCGCCAAATATCGATTAATTTTGTAACTTTAAGGAAAGTTCTAAAAGTTAAAAAAGCTTTGGAGGTCTAAACTTAGTGAAGGATGATCTATCTAATAAAGGATCAGAAATAAGGTTAAAGTCTCCTCCAACTATAAGAGGAACGTTGCCTAACTTGAGTACTTCAGTGGTCAAATTAGACCAAAACAAAGGGTCATCAGCAGTTGGACCATAAACATTAATTAAATACATGACAGAATCATAAATTTTAACTTTGACTATAACATATCTACCTTCTAAATCTGATGTTTTACTTAAAATTTGACAATGTAATCTTTTAGCAAAAAGAATAGCAACACCATTCTTTTCTCCCGTTAGCAGGAGAAGAGACAATAGAATCTACCCATTGTTTTTTCATATAATCCAATATTTTGTCGTCAATATGTGTTTCCTGAATAAAACAAATATCTGCTTTACAACTTCTGAAATAGTTTAGTATCTTTGTACGTTTTACCGGATGTCTCAAACCTTTAACATTTAGAGAAGTAATTTTAATATTATGAGTATTAGCCATAGTAGAATAGAGAGGAAGAGGAAGAAGGATTGAAGAAGAGGAAACATTGAAGAAAATTACAGAGAGTAGTAGTTCTAGTATAATATACAAGGAATAGGAGGAAAAAGAACAGGGACAGACAAACAGAAAAAAGACTGACCACACATAAACATTAATACGAGTTTTGAGACGCACACGTGCTTTACAAGCATGACCGAACCGTTGGAGCCCATCGTGTAAAGAGCTAGAAAAAATTAGTCAGAAATGCATATGAAAACACTTTTCAAATTGCAGAGTCATGCGTATCCATAGAATGTAGTGATAGCTGTGAGTGCTGTTCCAGGAATAATTTTAAGTCTTCTGGACGTTGAAAGGACTTAGAAAAATTATCTTTCCAGATTCTCATTGTTGATGGGTCAAATAAGCCGTATTTAAATCCAAGACTTCTCAAGTGAGGGCGACAATCAGTAAATTCTTTACGAATCTTGACAGTCTCTTTGGCATAGTCTTGGTGAATAAATATTTTATTGCCATCAACTATTAAAGATGGAATTTCCCTTGCTGCTTTCCTTATCATGACCAAATGATGGTGACGCAGTACCTTAAAAATCATTTGTCTTGGCTTAGTATGTTGAGGATTGCGATGGGATGGAATCCTATGTGCTTTGTCAATTTCAAATTTTTCCGGGAATTTGACGTTTAAAGGCCAGGTAACAAATTTTCCAGGTATACTCTACAATTAGAGCCTTCAACTTCCTCTGGTAAATTAAAAATGCGCAAATTATATTGCCTATTACGATTTTCCATATCCAGAAGAAGGGTAGACATAGGGGAAATTTTTGCCACAAGTGGTGTAAAGCGTCAATTTTTACTTTGTTGTCTTGTATTTTAATTGCATTATCCGATACTTTCATCGACATGCTGGCCATATCTTTACGTAAGTTTTTAATTTCAGACGCAATATTCTCAGTATTTGCACGCAAAGCATGTATCTCGTCAAGAATTAAAGCCAAGGATGGCTCACTGGATTCCACCACTTTAGATTTTACTGGAGGAGGGAAGTCTGATTTTTCCTTTTATTATTAGGATTTTGTATAGTTTTATTCTCCATTTTCATATGAGAAAATGCACAGGAGTAATTAAGAGTAATGAAGCAAGTATAAATTAAAAGAACCGAAATTGCTTCTCTGTAAAAGCTGGTGCAGCAGCTAAACCAGACTGTGGGAGTGGTTAGGCCAAAGCCAGGCCCTTTCCTGAGAAGACGCTCCGCCCCCTGACAGGAATCTGGGCAGTACCTGAAAGCAGAGCTCGAGGCTGGAGCAGGCTGAAGCAGGAGGCAGAAACCATGCACTTCCGACGTTCCAAGGAGGAAAAAACAGCATCCACAGCAACAGGTAGGGTTTCAGCAGTCTGCTACTGTCATTTCCAGCAATTCCTGACTGGAAACGCTAATTCGTCGATAAAAACGGGCTCCTTGAACACGGAGCTCACCGGGAGGCGGCCATCTTGTTTTCGCGCGTTCGCGCGTCTCCACGTTCCTCGTTGTTTTTAATCAGGAGGTTGGGGGTATAACAGAGCAACAAACAGATTCTATGCGGTACGGTGCTTAATAACGTCACGGAAAGCCAGATTTTATCGACCTGAAAAATGTCATTCCTTTACCAAAGCATCGCAACCTACTTTTATCACAGAATTGAAATAAATATACACAGCAACATCTCGGGAGTCCACGACACTACAATGTGAGAATACATCTTTCATTTCAAACTAATGGAAAGGAACAGAGCCCAGAATGTTCTTTCTCGAGCACGAACTGCGATGTTCGGGGGAGCTAGCATTAAACGGCCGCAATGTTAAACGGCCATTACGCGAATTGTAAAAAAGTGCTTACCTAGTAATTAAAAGACACTGTGTAACGCCGTAAGTAAACGATCCAGTCCGGGTGGGCGGGTCCAAAAGGAGACAGGGCGGTAACAAGGAGGGACTAAAAGCCTCACTTACAATCGGAGGCCAGCATTTAGCATGGGACGATGACGCACGCCTAATGAAAACAAGGCGGAGCCTACACTCCACTTCTAAAAGTTAATCGATTACAAGAAGCCTCGCAGAGCTGAGTAGCGCATGCGCTCTGCAATGCTAGGCGAGACCTAAAAACGAAATGTGAGCTGAGCTCACTGTGCGCTTGGCCTCAGGTAAGACAACATTGGGTCAGAGGTTGCTGTTCTTGCTTGCACATTGTATCCAATAATACTGATCAAGCACTAACAATAACAATAATTCTCCTATATGCTTTGGTCATCCAGGTGCAATTATTCCCCTAACACACACACAAAATCCATATGACGGTGGGGCCCATAACACCGCATATACATTCACTTACTCATTTGTTCCCTGGATTTCCTCCGTCAATAACCTAGGAGAAAACGATTCGCTGGAAGGAGACGGGATACTCTCTTTAACATGACATAATATTTCTCTTTGCTTTAAGGTATTCCGCTCATTGGTCGATGGACCAACTAGTAGGAATCAGTTGATGGTGATTAAGACCAGCTCAATCACAATAAACTCTTTTACATTTCATTTTAATCATTGAGCTAAAGAATCACTGAGTCATTTGTTTAAAGAATAATAAAGTTTATATAAAGTTTTGAATGCAGGAAATGAGGTTAAGCTTATTATTCAGATCATTACATTTATCATCAATATAAGAATAACTTGAAATTGCAATGCATTTTTATTAGATGGAAAAATAAGGTTTTCAGAGTAAGAATTCTTAAAGATCAATTTATCTATCTGAGGGAAATCTAATAGTTCTAAAATAAAAATCTATCATGAAAAATTCTCCTAAAGCAGCATCTTATACTCAACTGGAAAAGAAAAATAGCAGCAGCAGCATCAGCTCGTCAGCATCAGCAACCGCAACTTCACCATCTACAGCATCTAACTTCTCCAGCAACTCCCGCAGCAACTCCCGCAGCATCTAACCCCTCCCACCAAGAGTAGGTCTTCTTATACCCTAATTCTAGCTTACAACATAAAATGTTTCTTCTTCATGGCGTGATTCTTTCTCATTGGTCAAAACTCAGGCCCATATACATTTTAATCAAACTTCCTGGTCTTAACCAGTTCCTTGTGGAATGTCCATGCAAGCATCGCTTCCCACAGTTCATGCAATTGCTCATCCGTTTCGATCAGTCCAAATTGTATCTTTTTCTGCTACATTTTGGGTTTAACAGTTCCGTCTATTGATTCAGTTGGACTTCTCACGCTTGTTGCTGATCATCTTGGCACACATCTGCTCAGAAAGGTCACAACAGCCTTGACCATACTTCCATCTTGGCCTCTCAGCGTCAGCACGTGATCATCCCTTTTCCACAGCCTCTCTCCTCTATCACATGGTCCCCTGCTCATGCGTACTCTAGCAACTGTCGGCCATTTTATATTGCTGCTTGACAGGCCTAAGCGCACTATTTTCAAAGATAAACAAAATATTGTTAAAACAAAGAAATATAAACCCTTTCGTTTCCCTCCCGTCTTTCTACGTACCCCAATTAGGTATTACCTAGCAAAAAGCAACATATAAAGCTGTCCTCACTTACCATCGCTTTATTTTGCAACCACACGTTTTATTTAAAAGCACAGATCATGCATTTATTATGTAATTAGTACGCAAATATTATGTTATGTTAGACACGTAAACAATTATAAGTTGATTATTTTGCACACGGAATAGCGTGTTACCTTTAACCCTTAACATGTAACATACATTGTTGGTTATTTACTTAAACAAACATGTTTATTAATTTTTTTACGAAAATATTAGGAGGTTAAAAAATTTTCATTTACCCTGCTCCATCAACTCCCCCCTTTGGTGATTTTTAATATCACCATAAAAACCCAAGTTATACAATTTTCTCAGACAGCATATATCTTTTATCCGTTTGCTTTTGTTAGTTTACACAACTGTATCCCTTTCAACTTGTCTCTTTGTTTTCTTGTACATGTTCTCTTTTATTTCTTCTAACTCTATTTCACCCATTTCTCTCTCTCTTTCCTTTTTTATCATGTTTTCTTTTCTCTTTTATTCTGCCTTCTTTTTCTCTTTATACATGTTATTGCAAGCTTCAGTACTAATATTATTATCACGGTTGCTATTATTATAACTTTCCCTATTATTAATCCACTCATTCTTGTTAACCAATTTATTACTGAAGAAAACCCTTTACCAAGTTTCCCCCATGCACTTTCAACCTCCAGTGGAACAAGTTCTTTGTGCAAACTTGTAATATTTGTTATATACTTCTGTATATTTTCACTTTTATCTGGAATGTAAGTGCAACAATGTTGGACTTTCAGCATTCCACAGACTCCGCCCTCTTTTGCCAAAAGAATGTCAAGGGCAAGTCGATTTTGCATCACCATAGCTCTCATGGCAACCATCTCGGTATTTACCATCAAGAACCCTCCAGCAGTATCTGTAGATAAACGATCTACCACTGTGGATAATTTCCGAATTCTAAATGCATTCAAAGATTTTCCCACTGCTGGTATCAATGCTCCAAAAATATCACCTACTATTTCTGAAAAACTTTCCCTTTTTCTACGTGTAAAGGTATTTATCATTTTGTGTGTTCCTTCTCTTTTCTATCCACATGAAAAATCTTTGGAAAGACCAGGCCTAAGTAACATGACCCATACCAATGGTCCGGCAACCTATAATAAGCCCTATTTCCGCAAACATAATAAATCCCTGGAAATATTGGATCTTTTCCCCCTTTGAATCCCCATCCACCTAAAATTTGGTAATTGTCGTGGCAAATACTGGAACCCACAAAATAATTGTCATATCTTGTCTTATTTCTTCTAATGCACAACCTTCCCTGTTGGGGCCAATCCAGAGTCATAGCTGCATTTGTCTTTTTCTTGTCATGATTGTCTTCCTCAAACGCCCAAAGAGGTGTTTTTGTCTCTTCTATCACTTTTCTTTGAAATTTCACTCTTCTCTCTTCAACCATCTCTAAAAATACCTTTTCTTCCTTCTTTAACTCACAGGTAAGGTTGTACCTAATTATACTATCTAATGTTAAAATCTTATCTTCTAAAAAATATTCACGAAACGTTTTTCCTCTTTTATTTTGTTCAGCTCGGGAACTACCGAAACTTTCGCAAAAATCTTATTTATGTCAGTGTAATAATATTCTAATCTACCTGTTTTATAAAATAAACTTGCTAAAACGCTACATATTATTCCATACGTCAAAGGGAGGTGATGATAAGTCACACCCTCTGCTACAGATGCAGGCAACTGCATACAAACATAGCAATCTCTTACATCCATTGTTTCTACATACTCATATAATAATTTAGTGAAAACATTTTTTGAAAAATCTGTTATTGATTTGTCCTTGTGTAATTCTGCACTACTCTTTAAAATAACTGGTTCTTGAGTGTTAGCTCCTTTTTCTTTCTCAGTGTTATTAGACATTTCTACTACAGCTAAACTAATTGGAATAGTGATTGCTAAAACCACCCATACTGTTATTAATAATCCTGTACAAAAGCAACACATCTTGCACCATCTACTTAAAAACTCACATTTACATTTTCTATCTCTAGTATTCTCCATTTTGTTTTATAACCTTATTTATTTGTTTTCCAGAAAATTGTGTCACTACACCTCAGAAATGACTTATTTGCCACTCTGTACTCCAATGTTTTGTCTTTACTTGGTACTTTCTTTTAATTCTTTCTCAGAATTCTTTCTTTGTCACATCCGGTGAATTCGTCAGATCCAGTGTTTTGTCAAATCCGGTAGAAACTATCTAAACTTCTTCAGGTTCATTGCACTTCACTTTCTCCCATCAGGTTTCTTTGTTCTGGGTTTTCGTGAGTGTTCTTTTCTTCTTTGTTACTAGTCAAAGCAAGATACAACCATTCAGGCGATCTATACTTCGGATTTACCTTCTTTACTCTTTTCGTTTTCTGCAAGTGTTTTCCACCTTGTTTTTCTTGCTCTCTCTGACTTGTTATTTCATTCACTTGTTCAGCACTTTTCCCATCCAACCTTATGATTCTGTATCTTAATTTTCTTACTTCGTTGGGCCAATTGTCTCCTTTTCTTGGCCTTTTTGCTTCACTTCCTTTTTCCTCTTTCTGTTTTCCAATTTCTTTTTCTTGACTCTAGCTTTTGGTTTCTTTCTTCTCCACTTTCTTCAGACTCTGTTTCAATTCTTTCATTATTGTCTCTTATTTTGAAACTTATAATTTCATTTTCTTCTACTTGTGGTTTTTTTCTTATCTTCCTTCGTTCACCTCTTTCTGTCCCTCCTCGAGGTTCTTCCGAATTTGTGTCAGTTTTCCTTTCTGCTTCTAAATTTCCCTGTTCTCGTGTTTGACTATTTGTCCCTATTGCTCCTCGAGGATCTTCCGATTTTTCTAGCTTTTTGTTTGAAACTCTCCCTTCTTCATCTATCAATATTATCTCCGAAGGATTTTACCACAACTTGTACTTGGTTGTTCACTGTCACTATCTTCTGGCTCAGTTTCTTCTCTTATGCTTTCAAAATTCCAATTTCTTTTAGAATTTCTTCACAATCCGAATGCTCTGTATCAGATTCTGAACTGGTGTCTGATATTTCCAGATGTCGACTTACAGGTCGATCTTCAAGTTCTGGAACTTCAGCTATTTCTTCTACTTCTTCTACTTCTTCTGTCGTTGCACTTGTAGTTGGGTCTTTCAGATGTCGACTTACAGGTCGATCTTCAGGTTCTGGCACCCTGTTTGTTTCTTCTTCTGTTTCTGATGATGAACTGTTATCCAATACTTCCAGATGTCGACTCACATGTCGATCTTCAGGTTCTGGAACTCTGATAGTGTGACTGGCATGTACCCAGTGTTTCACTCCTGCACACTTGACTGCAGTGGTCATCACCAGGATCACTTGTCGTGGTTCGTCCCAGCGAGGAACCAAACAGTTTCTTCTCCGGTGGACTTTTATGCGGACCCAATCTCCTGGATTCAAGTCGTGAGCTGGTTTTCTTTCAAGAGTGGTCGCATCTGGTCCAACCTGATGAAACACAGAACGCACCACATCAGCCAATCCTTTGCAATAATCCAGCACTAGATCATCAGTTATAGTCAGTAGTTTGTTGACAGGTACTTGTGCTTGTCTCATTGCTCGTCCCATAATTATTTCATGGGGACTGAGTCCAGTTTTCCTTTCCGGAATACTTCTGATTGTCATTAGAACTAATGGCAAAGCATCTGGACATTTGAGTCCTGTAGCTTGACACATTTTCCTAACCTGTTCTTGATTGTTCCATTCACTTGCTCTACGATTCCAGAAGCCTCTGGTCTGTATGCACAATGCAGTTTCTGTTTAATACTAAGTGCTTCACAAATCAGTTTAACTAATTCATTTTGGAAATGTGTTCCTCTATCTGTTTCAATCGTGACTGGAAAACCATACCTCGGAATGAATTCTCGCAGCATAAGTTTTGCTACCGTAATACCATCATTCCTTCTTGTTGGGTATGCTTTCACCCAACGGGAAAACAAACAGACGACCACTAGGACATACCTTAGTCTGTTGCAAGGTGGCATTTCAATAAAATCCATTTGCATTCTAGTGAAAGGACCCCCTTCTCGTCCTATTGTTCCTAGACTCACTACTGTCTTCCTTCCTGGATTTAACTGTTGACAAATAAGACATCTCTGACAAAGACTCTCAGCTATGGCTCTGAATTTTGGATTGTACCATGTTTGTCTAAAAAGTCTGATCATTGAATCTCTCCCAATATGGGCTTGTCCATGGTACATCCGTGCCATGTCAGAAATCATGCTATCAGGCATAACTGGTATCTCATCTCTATAAACCCAAACATCATTTTCTTCATGTTTTCTACATCCTGCTTTTATCCATGTATCTTTTTCCTCATCCTCTGCAGCTTCTTGTAACTGTCTCACCTCATCCCATGTCTCAATAGAGTTAGTAAAAGCAAAGGACAAGAAATATGCTCTCTTTCCCGACACTTGTTTAAAGAAACCACATTCTTTGCACAATACTGTGCCATTTCGTCAGCATATTTATTACCAACAGTTATGTAGTCTTCCCCATTTTTATGTGCATTGCACTTCACAACAGCAATCTGTTTAGGCAGCTGTATCGCCTCAAGCAACTTTTTCACAAAATCTCCATTTCTAATTGGCGTTCCTGCAGATGTCAAGAAACCCCTTTGTGACCAAATCTGACCAAAGTCATGCACAACCCCAAAGCCGTACTGGCTATCTGTCACAATCGTAACCCGTACATTTCTTCCCAACTTACATGCTTGAATCAGAGCTACTAATTCAGCAACTTGGGCAGACCGTACCCCTTTCAGACAAGATGCTTCCATTACAGTTGCTACTGTGCAAACTGCATATGCTGCACTTAGAACTCCATCACTTGTTCTCAAACATGAGCCATCCACAAACAGAATATAATCTGATTCTTTCAAAGGCTCATCTCGTATGTCAGACCTTGGTTTTGTACAGTATTTGAGCACGTTCAGACAATCAGTGATCTACTTCATCCATTTCAATCACACTCTCTTCATCTGGCAATGATGTCGAAGGATTCACATTCATACATCTGTCAATGGTCACATTATCTGCACTCAAAATTACTTTTTCATACCTAGTCAGCCGACTATGTGTCATGTATTGGGTTTTCGTTCTTGTCAAGAGAATTTCCACAGAATGGGGAACATATACTCTCAATGGATACCCCATTACTATGCCTTCACTCTGTTCCAGACTCACACAAGTAGCAGCAACTGCTTTCAAACATCCAGGCAATGCTTTCGCTACAGGGTCTAAAACAGCCGAAAAATATGCAATTGGTCTTTTCATAGTTCCATGTCTCTGTACCAAAACTGAAAATGCACATCCATCTCTTTCACTGCAATACAGCTCAAAATCTTTCTCATAGTCAGGCATTCCTAATGCTGGAGCCTCACATAATTTCTTTTTCAGCTCTCTGAATGCTTTCATTTCTTCATCATTCATTTCAAAAGGATCTTTAACATCCTTCTTTGTCAGTTTCTGCAATGGTTTAGCAATCAGTGAAAAACCGCTTATCCATTGTCGACAATATCCAACCATTCCCAAAAACATTCTTACCTCTCTTTGTGTCATTGGAGCTCTCATTCCTTGAATCATTTTTATTCTTTCAGTCGTTACCTTTCGCACTCCTTTCTCAATTTTATGCCCTAAATACTGGACTTCTTGTTGACAAAACTGCAATTTTGAAGGGGACACTTTATGTCCTCTTTTGCTAAATGATTCAGCAAAGCAATTGTATCATTGACACATGCTTCTTTCAGTTTTTGATGCCACCAGTAGGTCATCAATATACTGAACCATCACTGACTTTTCTGGCATTCTTAAATCTTCCAACGATTTCTTTAGAATCTGATTAAAGATTGAGGGACTTTCTGTGTACCCTTGAGGAATTCGGCACCATGCCAAAATACGCTCTCCAAACCGGAACGCAAATAATGGCTGGCTATCTGGATGCAGTGGAATAGAGAAAATGCATGACATAAATCAATTACTGTGTACCATTCTGCTTCACGTGGAATCTGGTATAGAATCACAGCAGGGTTCGGTACTATCGGGCAACAAGGCACAACAATTTTGTTTACCTTCCTCAAATCTTGTACAATTCTATATGTTCCGTTTGGCTTTTTCAGTCCCATTATTGGCGAATTACATGGACTGCTCATGATTTCTTTTAGAATCCCTTGTTCAATCATTTTATTTATTACTGGCGTTATTCCTTCAATTATTTCTGGTGTCAGTTTATACTGGGGTGTATTTGGGTAACTCGTTCCCTCTTTCACTGTTATTTTAACGGGATCTACTCCTTTCATTAATCCTACATCTTCTCCTGTAAAGTCCCACACTTCTTCTTTCACTGTCTTTTTCAATTCAATTGGGATTTTCTCTGCATCAAACACAGGAAACAAACCATTTACTTCTGGTTCTAAATTCACCATTGTCATTTTATACAGCACATCCTCATCCGGAGTCTGAAATGCAATTCCGTCTGAGGTACAATAGATAGTGCAGTTCATCTTGCACAATAAATCGCGTCCTAAAAGGTTCACAGGACTACAATCGCATACCACAAATCGGTGCATTTCACTAAATGGACCAATTCTTACCTTCACTAATTTAGTAAGAGGCGTTTTAATTTGCTGATTTGAAACTCCAACTACTTGGATGTGTTCACCTGAGAGAGGAAGGTTTGGAATTTCCACTGACCTAACAGTAGAACAGGTAGCTCCAGTGTCAACAAGGAATGTTACATTTGCACCATTCACTTCTCCATCCACAAATGGACCAGACTGATCTACCTCTAGAGTTGCGCCAAGCACGCACTCTTCCCCCTCTCCTAGGCACCGTCAGGAACTTTCATCCGTGTCATCCTCATCCTGTCGTAACCAATATTGAGAAATTGCAGCTGCACGCGGCAACTGTGTTACCTGTTCTCCTCCGTAGAATCCTATTTCTGCACTGTATTTCTGTTGGTTAACACTCTTGGGAAGTGGTGGTTGTGGCACCTGACCTTGTTGAGTAACTGTGTTACCACAACACCCAGAATATATCAGGGATAAGGGAACTAGAGGCACGGGGTACTGGGAGTCAGCAGCCTCCAACATAAATGTTTAAACACAAAAGAGCTGCTCCCAGTGGAGTGATCTATGTGCAAATGTATCTAAATTAGTGAGTGTAGGTGTCTCACAAAAAGTGAAGGACTGGTCTCACACACCACCTGGTGTCATGCTTCATCATAGACCAGTCCTCGCCCTCTAAAACATGGTTTGGTAGAGGGCGGGCATACACCTGACGACAGGGATGCACTTCTAAACTAAGTGGGGGCCCTTATAAAGAAAAGTGAGTTAAAAAGCCATTACAGATGTCAAATTAATTTAATATTTGCCGGCATCTGTATGGTATTAAAATATAAAGTGATCGGTAACTGGGGATATTATTGTCCCCCACCGATATCAATATGGTCAACATGTTTCTGCTAAGTGGCCCAGAGGGGTCCGCGGCATTCATCAGGACCTAAGGAACGCGCATGAGCGGGCCTGTCTGCGCTCATCAAAGCCTGGAGGAGGCTGGGCCACCCCCCTGACTTTTATTTCACAACTGTGCAAGCCCGTATATTCATCGACTTCTCCCCTAAGGATTAAGAGCCTTTCTCCAAACCTCGAGAAAGGAGAGGAGGCCATCGAGGACCTATTCAGAACAGAAGTCCTTTCCTTCTGCCCTTGCAACGTCCTCAGTGCCTCAGAGGGAAGAGAGAGAGAGAATCGGCGCTGGACCAAAAGAGGTCTCCCGCCCTCACCCTCCTATGGGGCACCATGTCCCAATTTTAGGGCACTAGATATAAAGGCCATTTCGTAGTGGAGCGTGATCCTGTCACCCCACACAGTGGATATCCTCTCACCATAATTTTGGTAAGAGTGGAGCCCTCAAATCTATCACTTAGGTCCTGATGAATGCCGCGGACCCCTCTGGGCCACTTGGCAGAAACATGTTGACCATATTGATATCGGTAGGGGGACAATAATATCCCCAGTTACCGATCACTTTATATTTTAATACCATACAGATGCCGGCAAATATTAAATTAATTTGACATCTGTAATGGCTTTTTAACTCACTTTTTCTTTATAAGGGCCCCCACTTAGTTTAGAAGTGCATCCCTGTCGTCAGGTGTATGCCCGCCCTCTACCAAACCATGTTTTAGAGGGCGAGGACTGGTCTATGATGAAGCATGACACCAGGTGGTGTGTGAGACCAGTCCTTCACTTTTGTGAGACACCTACATTCACTAATTTAGATACATTTGCACATAGATCACCCCACTGGGAGCAGCTCTTTTGTGTTTAAACTTGTTGAGTAACTACCTCACTCTGCACCTGTGAATTTAATGATTGATTTTCCACATTAGGTTTTGGAGGAAATTTACACTCGTTTCTCCAATGTCCTAGCTTTCCGCAGTTGTGGCATGGCCACTTTTTCTTTGCCTCATCTATGCTCATTTGTCCTTTTCCTTTACCTATATTAGGTCGGGATTTAACCTGTCCTGTTTCATTACCAGTATTACTCAATTGAGCTTCTTGCTTCTCTGCAACTTTCACCTGCGCCCACATGGCTTTCTCTTTCAATTTACGCTGTCTACTCTCAATATCATCACTGCAATACTTAGCATATCTCAAAACTTCGTCGACTGTGCTATTCTGCCAACCAATCATGTGCTGCTTAATCATTTCACTTATCTCTGGTCTCAATCCATATACAAACCTATATACAAAATGACTCATATCCTTTTCATTCAGTGTCTCATAACCACTATACTGTTTGAAGACTAACAACAATCTCTCATAGTAGGCGTGCACTGATTCTTTACTTTCCTGCGTTGTCCTGTCTATTTTTACCCAATCTGTTTCTTTAGGTGGAATTTTATTCTTCAAAAAGGTAATTACTTGGTCGTACTTCCTCATCACTTCTGGTCCTGGCGCTCCTGTTTTAGCGTCCCTTGGATATTCTACAGTTGGCCAATCAATAGTAATCTTACATTCTGTCCACAAATCAGCTGGCACTACTATATCAAACAATCCATCCAGATCTGTCCACAGCACTTTTGACACCTTAACAAATCTTTCCACTTGTCTGTACCATTCTACTGGTTTCTCTCTCAATTTTGGGAAGTCATTTGTAAATGACAGTATATCTTGTCTGGTCCACGGAACATGCACATAACTACCACCTGGAGTTTCTCTCATCGGGTATTCCCTAACAACTGGTTCCCTATCTGTCACTGCAAAAGCCAAAGATGCTTTATCTGTTGTTTTCTCATTCCTTTTTGACCATCTATTTCTCCATCTATCCACATCACCCCATTTTCTCAATAAAACAATTAACTCTTTTATTTGGGTCAGTCTTCCTGATGTGTTCAAATTCTCTATGTCTTTTTCACAAAATCTACTCTGTATGGTTTCTGCAACGTTCTCATTTTTACAAATTTCACTCCTAGTTCACTTGCTGTCTCTTCCAATTTGTCATGTAAATTTCTAGCTCTCCAAGTAAGACTCTTGCACAAAAACATAATCTCATCATCCTGATAATTTTTTAATTTTTCTGTTCCAATTGTTCCCAAAATCAATTCTTCCATGTCTATTTTCAACCTAATTACATCTAATGGTTTCTCTTCTGGTTCTTTTGTCTTTAGCGCTTTCATCCATTCATTTAACTCATCTGGAGTTGGACCTACAGGCGTACTATTTAATTCTATCCAATTGCTACTTCTTTCTGGTGTTCCTGATGCAGACTCTGTCACCATAGGCATTCTCCTGATCTCATTTTCATTTATCGTCAAATTTGTAGGTGGGCTTGGTCTATAGGTACTAGCTAAATTGTGTGCACCTTCATTATTCATTTCCATCCCTTCTCTTTTTCTTTGCAAATGTGAATTCATGGAAATCACCAAAGAACGTTCATCAATTTTCTGATTCTCTAAAATTGGCATTACTGGACCTATCGTTACTGGTACAGTTACAGCTTCCATATTCTTTGTCAATTCTCTTATTTTCTCAGTCAATTCTCTTGTCGTTTTTGCTAATTCAGTTGCATTGTCACTTTCTATCTCTTCATTTTGTGAAGTTTTCAATTGATCTTGTGACCTATTTGTCTCATTTCTTCGTTCGGGATTTTTATTCCTCCCAGTTTTCATTGGCGGTGCATTAGGTGTCACCACCGCAGAAGTCTGTTGGTATGGAGGCGGGTTACTGTTTAAAATATCTTCCAGCAATTCGTCATCCGTTTCACTACCACCATACACATACTTTTCTACCACTAAATGCTTCTTTTTCTCTGTACACTTTCTCTTTGCTTCTTCCTCAACTGTAAAAGCTGAAACAAACCTCCTGTCATGTTAGCATATCTCCAACGCTTTACTCTGTCCTCATGATTTACTCCCCATAACCTTCCAGGCACAAACTCATGATTCTTTAATCCTCTGAATCTTTCTCGCTCATACATCTCATCTCCCCATTCCGTTAAAGCTTCAAACTGTGTCGGTCTAGGTCTAGGTTCTAACATTACCATCTTTTCTCTCAAGTTCCGTAATATGGCTACATTAAATGAACCATTCTCAGGAAAGCCAATGCTCCATCATTCTTGGTGTATTTTGTCCAATTTTCTAACCATATGCATGTATGATATCCATATTTCAGCATCATATGTGAAGCTGGTGATTTCGGCGGAGGAATTATTTGTCCCTCTCTAGTCACTACCTTTTTGTCTTTCTTAAAGAAGTTCTTAACTTTCGACATCCATGACGTTTTCTCTTTACCATACTCATAGTACGACATGATTCACAACCTTTTTCTCCTTAAATGATCCGCAATTCAACACTGTTCTCTATGCGTTATTCGGACCAATACTAGCGCGACTCACACTAATACTCCTGTTAGATTTGGGGGTCTCTAGTTGGCAGAGGTATGTACCCTTGTCCAAATAGGGACCCTTGAGTCTAGTCAGGGAAAGTAGGTACACTCCCGAAATAACCCCTGCTCACCCTCTTGGTAGCTTGGCACGAGCAGACAGGCTTAGTTCAGAGGCAGTGTGTAAAGCATTTGTGAACACATACAGTAATCAAGTGACAACACTACAAATGGACACCACACAGGTTATATATTTATAAAAATAGGTATACTTTATATAGATTTATCACAAGACCATAAACGACAAAAATAATCCACAATACTGTTAAGAATACTTAGTTCTGATCAAAAAGGCTTAATTCAAGGTTCTGTGCGAGTCGGTAGCCTCCTCCGGCTACGGCGATGTCGAGAACAAACAGAGTCTAACAAATCCAGCTGACCGCGTCGAGACGGGCCAACACAGCGTAGACAGACTCGGTCACAGTACCTTTTACTTGAAGCGGCAGGCACGGGCGTGCGAGCCGGATGGCTGTTCGTCGCGGTCGCGAT
This sequence comes from Calotriton arnoldi, assembly GCA_963921515.1. Taxonomy (NCBI): domain Eukaryota; kingdom Metazoa; phylum Chordata; class Amphibia; order Caudata; family Salamandridae; genus Calotriton; species Calotriton arnoldi. The sequence continues at coordinate 1,138,668 of CAWUFW010003843.1, forward strand.
GCAAAAATGGAAGCGTTGCAGGACGCGTTGTCCCTCGATGCGGTGCAGGCAGCGGCTCGTTGACGTCGTCGAGACGGAGTCGGTGAGACCAGGGCCGTGCGTTGCAGGGCGAGACGGTGCTTCGATGCGGTGCTGGCAGGTTGCGGTGCGGCGACGGAGCCGGATTCAGGAGCTGGCGTCGATCAGTCCGGACAGCGGTGCGAGTCGGGCGGTGCGTCGCAAAGCGTGCGAGCGGTGCCCAACTCCGGTGCGGTCACAGGACTCGAACTCAGCAGCAGTGACCGTGTCGGTCGGACCAGTTCGATTCGGCGTAGCGAAGCGTTGCAGGACGCGTTGTCCCTCGATGCGGTGCAGGCAGCGGCTCGTTGACGGAGTCGGTGAGACCAGGGCCGTGCGTTGCAGGGCGAGACGGTGCTTCGATGCGGTGCTTGCAGGACACCGAGTCGGTCGTGAGAGTCGGTCACAGCTCCCTACCTCTGTAGCCACTGAAACAGAGTTTCCAGCAGCAATTCACAAAGGGGGTGAAGTCCAATGGTCCTGGGACTTCGGTCAGGGGGCAAGCTCTCTTCCAAGCCCTTGGAGATCCTTCACAAGTTGATGAAAGTCACAGCAAAGCAAAAGTTCCTTTCTCCTCTCTTTGGCAGTCAGGCAAACCACTGCAGGCCAATCCCCCAAGCAGCACTTCAGGCTTAGGGATAGTCTCTCCTCAGTTTCTTCTTGGTTCCGCTCCTCAGCAAAGGTTTCTTCTTGTTCCCAAAAGTGATCTGATCTTCCTGGGGTCTGGGTGCCCCTCTTATACCCTGATTCTCTTTGTTCTCTGGAGGCAGAGAGGCCTCTGCCTAGTCCAAAACCAGTTCTGGTCAGTTCTGGAGCACTTTGTTTTTCTGACTCCTTCTTTCCTTTCAGAATGTGGGGCAGAGTGCTCAGCCGCCCGGCAGGAGGTGGGGCCAGCATTGTGGAAGGCAGGCACAGCCCTATTCAGACCCAGGTGCAACTCCTCCCTCCACTCTGGATGCAGATCTTTCTATTCAGCCCTGCGCTGACTCACCCTGTCTCCGGTAGCCACCCCCAGCCCCTGTCACTCAATCTCCAGACAAGGAATACACAACCTAGCAGAGGCAGGCTTGGATAGTTAGGCAAGAAAATACCCACTTTCTAAAAGTGGTATTTTCGAACACAGAATGTTAAAACCAACTTCACTAAAAGATGTATTTTATCATCCTGAGTTCAGGCATACTAAATTCGTTTTTCTACCATGTTCCCTGGGTCAGTTCTGACTATAAGGTGTAATAGTCAGTCTGCCCATTCTGGCCTATGGGGAGCAGGTAGCCTTGCAATAGTGAAGAACGAAAATGGCTGTAATTCACTATTAGGACATGCCACACACACCAGGGCATGTCCTACCTTATACTTACAATGCACCCTGCCCTAGGGCCTACTTTAGGGGTGACCAACATGCAGTAAAGGGAAGGTTTAGGGACTGGTAAGTGGGTGTACTCACCAAGTCGACATGGCAGCCCGAGGCTGCACACAGGCTCTGCGATGGCAGGCCTGAGACACATTTTACAAGCCGCTTCTGTGGGTGGCACAACCAGTGCTGCAAGCCCACCAGCGGCATTGGATTTACAAGCCCTGGGCACACTGAGTGCGCTGTACTAGGGACTGACAAGTAAACCAATCATCCAATCATGGAGTCACTAATACATGTATCAATTAACGATAGGGAGCACTTGCACTTTGGCACTGATTAGCAGCGGCAAAGTGCCCATGAGCATCTAGTCCAGCAAAAACATATCGGCAACCGTGGAGGCATTACGAAAAAATGGAAGGGAGACCCACGCCAAGGATGCCAGGTCTAACACGTGTCCCCTCCAGCTGAAATGTGGGGAGAACTATCCTACCCCTAGGGAGTTCTCATCGCTAAGGCGGAAAAATCTGGACAGTCCATCAGCATTGGCGTGTTCTGTACCAGGGCGGTGTTCCACCGTAAAGTCCATCCCCTGTAGGGAAATGGACCACCTCAACAGCTTTGGATTCTCACCCCTCATCTGCATCAACCATCTGAGGGGCCTGTGGTCTGTCTGAACCCGGAAGTGAGTCCCAAACAGGTATGGTCTCAGCTTCTTCAGTGCCCAGACCACAGCAAATGCCTCACGCTCGATAGCACTCCATCTCTGTTCCCGGGGAAGTAACCTCCTACTGATGAAGGCTACAGGTTGGTCTAGGCCCTCCTCATTGATCTGTGATAGAACAGCCCCTACACCATGCTCTGAAGCGTCGGTTTGAACAATGAACTCATTGGAGAAGTTGGGTGCCTGGAGCACAGGTGCCGTGCACATGGCAGTCTTCAAGGTGTCAAAAGCTTTTTGACAGGCGTCAGTCCAAATCACTTTCCTGGGCTGCTTCTTGGAAGTCAGCTCGGTCAAGGGGGCAACAATGCTGCCATACCCCTTGACGAATCTCCGGTAATACCCGGTGAGTCCTAGGAAGGCTCTCACCTCTGTCTGGGTCTTGGGGGCTCCCAAGCCAGAATGGTATCAATTTTCGGTTGGAGGGCGCCACCTGGCCGCTCCCAACCTGGTGTCCCAAGTACACCACAGAACCCTGCCCAATCTGGCACTTACTCGCCTTGATTGTGAGGCCTGCCCTCCGCAGCGCCATCAACACTTCCCAGAGGTGGCGCAGATGCTCTTCCCAACGGGCACTGAACACTGCGATGTCATCCAGGTAGGCGGCACTGAAATCCTCCAGTCCAACCAACACCTGGTTGACCAACCTCTGAAAGGTGGCAGGGGCATTCTTCATCCCAAAGGGCATCACCCGGAACTGGTAGTGCCCATCTGGTGTGGAGAATGCTGACCTCTCTTTGCCCCATCAGTCAAGGCGATCTGCCAGTATCCAGACGTTAAGTCAAACGTGCTGAGGTACCGCGCAGCCCCTAACCGATCTATGAGCTCATCAGCTCTGGGGATGGGGTGGGCGTCAGTCCTGGTGACGGAATTGAGTCCCCTGTAGTCCACACAGAACCGGAGTTCTGGTGTGGCACCAAGCGCGGCAGCTTTTGGAACCAAGACCACGGGGCTGGCCCAAGGGCTGTTAGAGGACTCAATCACCCCTAGCGCAAACATCTTGGAGACCTCCTCCTTGATGCAGGCTCTGACCCTGTCAGTCACCCTGTAAGCCTTGTGCTTCACAGGAAGACTGTCCCCAGTGTCCACATCATGGACGCACCAATGAGTGACACTGGGAACCAGGGAGAACAGGTCAGGGAACTGTCCCAACAAGTGGCGACAGTCACCCTGCTGCTCAGGTGTCAGGGAGGTAGAGAGGTTTACTCCCTCCACTGATCCATCTTGCTCTCGGGCTGACAGGAGGTCAGGAAGAGGCTCGGTCTCCTCCTCCATTCCATCATCTGTCGCTAAGAGCATGCCCACTTGGGACCTCTCCAAGTGGGGCTTCAGGCGGTTCACATGCAGGACCCGCAAGGGGTTCCTGGGAGACTGCAAGTCCACCAAATAGGTAACTGGACTCTTGCGCTCCACCACCGTAAAAGGGCCGGTCCACCTGTCCTGGAGCGCACAGGGCTCCACAGGGGCCATGACCCACACTTTCTGACCAGGCTGAAGCTCTACCAGAGTGGCATTCTGGTCGTACCACCGCTTCATCTCCTCCTGGCTGGCTTCCAGATTTGCCTCAGCAAGTTCTCTGAAACGCCTAGTCTGGTTCCTGAAGGCCAGCATGTAACTGTATACATCCTGGGGAGGTTTCCTGGGAGATTGCTCCCAGCCTTCCTTGACCAAACTCAGAGGTCCTCGCACCGGGTGTCCATAGAGGAGCTCAAAGGGACTGAACCCTAGAGACTTCTGTGGCACCTCCCGGTATGCAAACAACAGGCATGGTAAGAGGACGTCCCATTTACGCCTCATGGGTTCTTCCAGACCCATAATCATGCCCTTGAGGGTCCGGTTGAATCTCTCAACCAGCCCATTTCCTTGAGGGTGGTAAGGAGTGGTGAACTTGTAAGTTACACCGCACTCCTGCCACAGGGACTTCATGTACTTGGACACGAAGTTGGTACCTCTGTCAGACACCACCTCTTGAGGGAATCCCACACGTGAGAAAATTCCCATCAGTGCCCGTCCCACCACGGGGGCCGTCACTGTCCTCAGAGGGATGGCTTCAGGGTACCGGGTGGCATGGTCCACCAAGACCAGGATAAACCTGTTGCCCATGGCTGTCTTGGGGTCCAGTGGCCCCACAATGTCAATACCCACCCGTTCAAAGGGGTGCTGACCACAGGGAATGGCTGGAGAGGAGCCTTGTGCTTCCTCCCACTCTTTCCACTTGCCTGGCAAGTCTGGCATGTTCTGCAGTGAGTGGCGGCACTCCTGCGCATCTGGGGCCAATAGAAATGGGTAACAAGCCTGTCAAAGGTCTTGTCCTGCCCCAGATGTCCCGCTAACGGTACATCATGAGCCAACCCCAGTAGGAAGGCTCTGAAGCGCTGGGGTACCACCAGCACACGGGCTGACCCAGGCTCAGCAACCTTAGGCTCTGAATACAGGAGACCATTCTCCCAGTAAACCCAATGTGATCCAGACTGATCACCTGCTGCCTGGTCTGTGGCCTGTTGCCTCAGACCCACGAGAGAAGGGCATGTGTTCTGCTCCTTGCAGAACTCTTCCCTGGAGGGTCCTCCTTCTTGCTGCCAATGGGTCAGCTCAGGTAGGTCCCCCAGTTCAGCTACCTGTTCCCCTGTAGGCTCCAGGGCATCCCCCTCAGGGTCTGCCTCCTCCTGGACCGTGGGAACCTCGGGGGCCGGTTTCCCGCGCCCCCTGCCTCCTCTCTCTCCGGCAGGCACCTGGGCCTCCCTCTCAGGCTCCAGGTCCTCTTGAACACCTTTAGCTGCCATTGACCGGGTGGTCACACATGCCCAATCAGGCAAGCCCAACATTTCTAAATGCGCACTCCGCTCCACCTTAGCCCAAGGTGAGCTCTCCAAATCGTTCCCTAACAAACAGTCAACAGGCATGGCTGGCCTCACAGCTACTTGAAGAGTACCCGAGACCCCCCACTCAAAGGGAACCTGAGCCACCTTGCAGTGACTCTCTGTGTTGTCAGCGGCAACAACCGGATAGAATGCATCAGGGATAACCTGCTCTTTAGACACCAGGTGACACTTGACAGCTGTCACACTGGCTCCTGTGTCTCTCAGAGCCTCCACCCTATGGCCATTGATGGTCACCCACTGCCTGTATTTCTTAGTGTTCTCAGGCAGCGGGGTCCTAGGGACCATCTCAGAGTCTCCTAATGAGACAAGGGAAAACACTGTGGGATCCCCCCACCTTGGGCACCCAACTCCTCCCCCAGGGCTACACTAGCCAACTGCCGGGGGACTGCACTGGTGGGTGCTGGTTTTCCATGCAAAGGGCAACGAGGATCGTTTGCCTTGTGGCCAGGGGCGCCACACTTGTAACATACCAGTGGTCCCTGGTGAACAGGGGGGCCTGTCAGGGCCACTGGCTTCTTCTCAGGGGAGGCTGGGAACCTTTCCCTTGGTTCCCTTGGGGTCTACTTTGGGGCCCTTTATGGAACTCCTTCTGTTTACCCTTGTCCCCCCACTCTTCTGCTGGGGACCCTGCCCACCCTTGGCGGAGTCTCCCACGTGACCCTTGTGGACCCGGGTACTCACCCAGCGGTCCGCCTCCTCAACAAGCTGCCTAGGGTTAGTCAGCTTACTATCAATCAGGTGCTGGCGTAGCTCAGGAAAACAATTACCGGACAAGTGCTCCCAGGCAATCAAATCAAAGAGCGCCTGAAAATCAGTCGCTTTGCTACCCTTTACCCAACCATCCAAGGCTCTGCAAAAGAAGGTCACATATTCAACCCAGGTACTGCTTTCAATCTTACTACAGTTCCTGAACCTTTGCCTATAAAGCTCAGGGGTCAAACCATATCTAGTCATTAAGGCATCCTTCATGTGGCTGTACGAATTATAGACTTCAGAGGGCAAATCCAACAAGGTATCCCGCCCTTCACTGAGGAACCGTCCCCACAACCCCGCTCCCCAATCCTTCTCAGGGACCCGGTGGGAAGACATGGCTACCTCATAGGCTTTGAACCACTGCCCTATGTCGTCATTTTTAAAAACTCCTTCACCACATCTTTGGGAATATACACCCTAGCTTCAACAGGCACAGGCGGTACACTGCCACCAGAGGGAGTAATCTCTAAGCTCTTGGCCTTCAATTCCAACTCCCTCAAAACTTTCTCATGTTCAAACTGCATTTTCTTTTCCTCTAGGGCTAATTTCCTTGTTTGCATTTCGAATTCTAACTGCTTATTCAGCTTGAGTTTGGTCAGCTCCATTTCGTGCATCCTACTCTCTTTCCTGTCCTCCAACTCCTCTGGAGACAGTCCTCTGGCAGAAACACTGCTACCTACTGGGGAAGGTGGTCTTCTAGCCCCTAGACCCAATAGCCCCTCCAGCTGCCCTTCTGCATTCTCAGCCCCCTCCACAGGGGCACTCCTTGATTCGACCCAGGCCCTCAGCGCCTTTTGGAGGTCCTCCTTCCTGGAGATCCCGGTCATGGACACTTTAAACTTTTTGCAGAATTGCTTGAGCTGCTTAAGGGTGTAGCATTCTAGCCTCTCTTCTTCCCAATCACATTCAACAGAGGCTACTGATGCTGGTTTCTCCATAGTGACTGAACTTGGCATTTGCAAAAATAGGAAATCCCAGAAAAAATGCTATTAAAGTATGTGGTTGCGTTTTGGTCTGCACTCACTAAGTAGTGTTCACCAATCACTGTACATGAGTCACAAATGCAAGTCCAGAATCCTCACCGCTGACCACCAATGTTAGATTTGGGGGTCTCTAGTTAGCAGAGGTATGTACCCTTGTCCAAATAGGGACCCTTGAGTCTAGTCAGGGAAAGTAGGTACACTCCCGAAATAACCCCTGCTCACCCTCTTGGTAGCTTGGCACGAGCAGACAGGCTTAGTTCAGAGGCAGTGTGTAAAGCATTTGTGAACACATACAGTAATCAAGTGACAACACTACAAATGGACACCACACAGGTTATATATTTATAAAAATAGGTATACTTTATATAGATTTATCACAAGACCATAAACGACAAAAATAATCCACAATACTGTTAAGAATACTTAGTTCTGATCAAAAGGCTTAATTCAAGGTTCTGTGCGAGTCGGTAGCCTCCTCCCGGCTACGGCGATGTCGAGAACAAACAGAGTCTAACAAATCCAGCTGACCGCGTCGAGACGGGCCAACACAGCGTAGACAGACTCGGTCACAGTACCTTTTACTTGAAGCGGCAGGCACGGGCGTGCGAGCCGGATGGCTGTTCGTCGCGGTCGCGATGCAAAAATGGAAGCGTTGCAGGACGCGTTGTCCCTCGATGCGGTGCAGGCAGCGGCTCGTTGACGTCGTCGAGACGGAGTCGGTGAGACCAGGGCCGTGCGTTGCAGGGCGAGACGGTGCTTCGATGCGGTGCTGGCAGGTTGCGGTGCGGCGACGGAGCCGGATTCAGGAGCTGGCGTCGATCAGTCCGGACAGCGGTGCGAGTCGGGCGGTGCGTCGCAAAGCGTGCGAGCGGTGCCCAACTCCGGTGCGGTCACAGGACTCGAACTCAGCAGCAGTGACCGTGTCGGTCGGACCAGTTCGATTCGGCGTAGCGAAGCGTTGCAGGACGCGTTGTCCCTCGATGCGGTGCAGGCAGCGGCTCGTTGACGGAGTCGGTGAGACCAGGGCCGTGCGTTGCAGGGCGAGACGGTGCTTCGATGCGGTGCTTGCAGGACACCGAGTCGGTCGTGAGAGTCGGTCACAGCTCCCTACCTCTGTAGCCACTGAAACAGAGTTTCCAGCAGCAATTCACAAAGGGGTGAAGTCCAATGGTCCTGGGACTTCGGTCAGGGGGCAAGCTCTCTTCCAAGCCCTTGGAGATCCTTCACAAGTTGATGAAAGTCACAGCAAAGCAAAAGTTCCTTTCTCCTCTCTTTGGCAGTCAGGCAAACCACTGCAGGCCAATCCCCCAAGCAGCACTTCAGGCTTAGGGATAGTCTCTCCTCAGTTTCTTCTTGGTTCCGCTCCTCAGCAAAGGTTTCTTCTTGTTCCCAAAAGTGATCTGATCTTCCTGGGGTCTGGGTGCCCCTCTTATACCCTGATTCTCTTTGTTCTCTGGAGGCAGAGAGGCCTCTGCCTAGTCCAAAACCAGTTCTGGTCAGTTCTGGAGCACTTTGTTTTTCTGACTCCCTCTTTCCTTTCAGAATGTGGGGCAGAGTGCTCAGCCGCCCGGCAGGAGGTGGGGCCAGCATTGTGGAAGGCAGGCACAGCCCTATTCAGACCCAGGTGCAACTCCTCCCTCCACTCTGGATGCAGATCTTTCTATTCAGCCCTGCGCTGACTCACCCTGTCTCCGGTAGCCACCCCCAGCCCCTGTCACTCAATCTCCAGACAAGGAATACACAACCTAGCAGAGGCAGGCTTGGATAGTTAGGCAAGAAAATACCCACTTTCTAAAAGTGGTATTTTCGAACACAGAATGTTAAAACCAACTTCACTAAAAGATGTATTTTATCATCCTGAGTTCAGGCATACTAAATTCGTTTTCTACCATGTTCCCTGGGTCAGTTCTGACTATAAGGTGTAATAGTCAGTCTGCCCATTCTGGCCTATGGGGAGCAGGTAGCCTTGCAATAGTGAAGAACGAAAATGGCTGTAATTCACTATTAGGACATGCCACACACACCAGGGCATGTCCTACCTTATACTTACAATGCACCCTGCCCTAGGGCCTACTTTAGGGGTGACCAACATGCAGTAAAGGGAAGGTTTAGGGACTGGTAAGTGGGTGTACTCACCAAGTCGACATGGCAGCCCGAGGCTGCACACAGGCTCTGCGATGGCAGGCCTGAGACACATTTTACAAGCCGCTTCTGTGGGTGGCACAACCAGTGCTGCAAGCCCACCAGCGGCATTGGATTTACAAGCCCTGGGCACACTGAGTGCGCTGTACTAGGGACTGACAAGTAAACCAATCATCCAATCATGGAGTCACTAATACATGTATCAATTAACGATAGGGAGCACTTGCACTTTGGCACTGATTAGCAGCGGCAAAGTGCCCATGAGCATCTAGTCCAGCAAAAACATATCGGCAACCGTGGAGGCATTACGAAAAAATGGAAGGGAGACCCACGCCAAGGATGCCAGGTCTAACAACTCCAATCACAAACTTCCACGTCACTAGGCTATTCGACCAATCCTAGTGCGACTCACACCAAAGCTCCAATCAGAGCGATTTCTGTCTACCGCGCACTGACCAATCCCAGCGCGGCTTCTGTCTACGTCAGTTCTGCTCCTGTTTTCATGTGACTAGCGCACTGTCCAATCCCAGCGCGACTCTTGTCTACGTCACTTCTGCTCTTGACCCCTCCTTTACAAAATTTATCGGCAATTTCTTTTTCAACAATTCTTCGTTAGTTACAACACTTAAAACACATTTCCATTGTCTGATTCGCTAAACCGAAGAGATAGCTTTGACCATTTACACAAGAATTCTGTATTTTCCAGTACCCTACCACAGAATTTTTAGTTTCGCCGATAAAGTAGTACTTCCCTCTACCTTACCCTTCTTTCAAGCAATCAGTAAACCCGTTTCTCTGGGGATAAAACACATGTGGAGACTATACTGCTCCTGAGAATTAAGGCCAAAGTTTCACAAGAAAACCGATCACTATTTCACTTACACACCTTTTATACGCAAAATGTCCCTATTATAACACAACCTGTGTTATTACCATAAATGAACTCAGACAATGTACAATTCCATGTGACTTCTCTTGCCACACGTGTTCCACTTCCTACTTCCCGGAAGCGTGAAAACTTACATATAACATAACGCGACTCAACAAAAAGTGTTAGACATGAACTTATCAATAATCAATAATCAATAATCACCAAACTAATCTATAGTAACCATCCTCTGCTACCAAGAAATCTGATCCAGCGCTAACAATAAAAATAATTCTCCTATATGCTTTGGTCATCCAGGTGCAATTATTCCCCTAACACACACACTATATCCATATGACGGTGGGGCCCATAACACCGCATATACATTCACTTACTCATTTGTTCCCTGGATTTCCTCCGTCAATAACCTAGGAGAAAACAATTCGCTGGAAGGAGACGGGATACCTCTTTAACATGACATAATATTTCTCTTTGCTTTAAGGTATTCCAGCTCATTGGTCGATGGACCAACTAGTAGGAATCAGTTGATGGTGATTAAGACCAGCTCAATCACAATAAACTCTTTTACATTTCATTTTAATCATTGAGCTAAAGAATCACTGAGTCATTTGTTTAAAGAATAATAAAGTTTATATAAAGTTTTGAATGCAGGAAATGAGGTTAAGCTTATTATTCAGATCATTACATTTATCATCAATATAAGAATAACTTGAAATTGCAATGCATTTTTATTAGACGGAAAAATAAGGTTTTCAGAGTAAGAATTCTTAAAGATCAATTTATCTATCTGAGGGAAATCTAATAGTTCTAAAATAAAAATCTATCATGAAATATTCTCCTAAAGCAGCATCTTATACTCAACTGGAAAAGAAAAATAGCAGCAGCAGCATCAGCTCGTCAGCATCAGCAACCGCAACTTCACCCATCTACAGCATCTAACTTCTCCAGCAACTTCCGCAGCAACTCCCGCAGCATCTAACCCCTCCCACCAAGAGTAGGTCTTCTTATACCCTAATTCTAGCTTACAACATAAAATGTTTCTTCTTCATGGCGTGATTCTTTCTCATTGGACAAAACTCAGGCCCATATACATTTTAATCAAACTTCCTGGTCTTAACCAGTTCCTTGTGGAATGTCCATGCAAGCATCGCTTCCCACAGTTCATGCAATTGCTCATCCGTTTCGATCAGTCCAAATTGTATCTTTTTCTGCTACATTTTGGGTTTAACAGTTCCGTCTATTGATTCAGTTGGACTTCTCACGCTTCTTGCTGATCATCTTGGCACACATCTGCTCAGAAAGGTCACAACAGCCTTGACCATACTTCCATCTTTGCCTCTCAGCATCAGCACGTGATCATCCCTTTTCCACAGCCTCTCTCCTCTATCACATGGTCCCCTGCTCATGCGTACTCTAGCAACTGGCGGCCATTTTATATTGCTGCTTGACAGGCCTAAGCGCACTATTTTCAAAGATAAACAAAATATTGTTAAAACAAAGAAATATAAACCCTTTCGTTTCCCTCCCGTCTTTCTACGTACCCCAATTAGGTATTACCTAGCAAAAAGCAACATATAAAGCTGTCCCTTACTTACCATCGCTTTATTTTGCAACCACACGTTTTATTTAAAAGCACAGATCATGCATTTATTATGTAATTAGTAATGCAAATATTATGTTATGTTAGACACGTAAACAATTATAAGTTGATTATTTTGCACACGGAATAGCGTGTTACCTTTAACCCTTAACATGTAACATACATTGTTGGTTATTTACTTAAACGAACATGTTTATTAATTTTTTTACGAAAATATTAGGCGGTTAAAAAATTTTCATTTGCCCTGCTCCATCAATACCATGTAATTTAAGATCTATGTAAGTAGGATTTTAGGGCACGAGACACAATTTAACATTATCACAACAGTTTTGTGCAATTTCTTTAGGCATTGCTGTGTTTATAACTCGCTATTAGGGACTTCACAAAAGGACTTACAGACGTGGAGGTAAATATGGCAACATGAGATTTGAATATGGGATTGTAATGGCTAGGGGGATGCACTCAGGTTCCTGAGACAAGTGACTATAAAAGCCAGCTTTAGACTCCTACAACTCAAAATATTGCATAGAGTATACTCTGCACCATAAAATAGATAGGGCTGCAACTGGCAGATGCATGTTTAATTGTGTCCAATTCCAATTCAATACTTTATTGTTTAAGTTAATAAAAACCATAACAATATCATGATAGAAAAAGAGGTTCGACAATTTACAAACATTTAAAATGTTTAAAAGACATGTAACTATTTTTTCCTAAAAGCAAAGAACAGAATCCTTATCATGTAAACGATTAAAAACGAAGCATGATTCTGTATCATAAAGTTTTCGACGGAATTTGTATTTCATCAAATGTTAGCATTAAAAGCATTTATACAGCGGTTTAAAATTTCAATAGGGTTGGCAGATCGCTGGACATTACTAGACTGGCAGTATTTGTTTCCTTCGGGCATTTGATCTTTTCATAAAGTAATAAAAATTTCATCAGCTTACAGGTCAATTGACGGTCTGTTGTACCAAGTCCTTTGATGATAGCCGATCTGCAAGTTCGAATACCCCTATCGTTAAAAGCTTTTTTTAGTAGCAACACTTGGATAGATTTTAAGAAGGGGCAGACACAGATGAGGTGAATGAAATCTTGCCATGCTGCGCCACATAAGCTACATATTTTGGAGCCTTTATACTTCCATGCAGGTTGATTGGCCAAACTCGGTAATACCCCAAATCTAATCGCCATTAGCTTTCGTTTCAAATGAGATGAATATGTTGTACTTAGGTATTCCGCCGGCCGTATTGATGTATAGGATTGAAGAACCATCCAAGCATGGGACCTTTTGGCTAATGTGCATTTATCTTCTAATAATGATTGAAGCTTGGCCGCTTTGTTTGTCACTTTGCGGAAGACTTGGAAGGAGGGGTTCTGAGCCCAGAGTTCTGTTGTATTGGTTTCCTTCAGGGCAGTTTTCATGAATTTGCCGTAACTTGAACTTGGATCGTCTTCCTGGGCTCGCCACAGGGCATCATGTAAAATATTGGATCGGTTCTGCCAAAGTTTGTACCAGGTTTTAATTGAGGCGTATTTTCTCCCTGTCTCCTGTTGGATAAGACCGAATTCCAATCGGACCTGAGCCGGGGATGCATTCTGAGGTAGACTAAAGACTTTTTTAGACGTCTTCATTTGCAGCGAGTCTAGAAGTTTTGCATCCTTGCCATTTAACGCTATGCTCGCATAAGTTACAGTCTGTAATAGTTTCACGGCCATCACTGCTATTAGCGGCCTAAAGGATGGGCCCTGTAATTTTTTGCAAGGGCACAGAATCCATAAATAAGGCCATTTCCTTTTTTTCCAGGTATTGTTTATGAAATTGGAAATTCAGTCGATTGTCTATATATACCCCCAGGTATTTATATGTACTAACTATTCCTAGGCTCGTTTCTCCCAGCTTGAGTGGATATTGATGTCGCGGGCAATTTGTAATTGACATAGTTTTTGTTTTGTGATGTTGATTTCCAGAGCGTTAGCCTTGGCAAACATTAAAAGTTCATTAAGTGCTCTTTGTAGGCCAACTCTGGTTAAGCTAAGCTGGACTATGTCATCTGCTTACGAGAGATGCGTTATGGGCAGTGTACCCAGGCGGGGAGGATGTGAATTAACCTGGTCCATTCGTGGTGAGAGATCCGCCATAAATAGATTAAATAAATGGGGGGCTAATACGCAGCCTCGTTTTAATCCGATCTCTGTTTGTATTTTCCTGGACAATTTTGTACCATTTGCTATTTTCACACGGACCCACGTGCATGTATACAATTGTATTATGGGTCGTAGTATTGTTTCCAAGAGACCCAATTTCTGTAATTTACTCCATAACAAACCACGATTTACACGGTCGAGCGCAGCTTTAAAATCTATAAAACATAGTTGTAGTTTTCTTTGCAGGTATTTACACTTATCTGCTATTGTGGCCAGGGCTAAAATGTTTGTTGTTGTGCCACACCCTTTGCGAAATCCTGTTTGGTTGAATGGAATCAGCCCGTTTGTATTGGACCATTCTACCAGGTCCTCCAGGATTAGTGATGCATAATATTTGGCTTCAATATCAATTAGTGCAATTAGCCTGTAATTTGCTGGGTCCGACCTGTCACCTCCCTTAAAGATCGGATTGATGATTGACCCTTTCCAACTCGTGGGAAGGGTGTTTGTTGTACCGATCTCATTATAGAGGCCCGCCAGCGGAGTTGCCCAATAATCAGGATCACTCCTGAAGATGACCTGCGGAATGCCATTTGGGCCAGTAGCCCCGTCGTTGCGTCACAATTTTATTATTCTGGATATGTTTTCTACTGAGTGGTGTTGGCTGACCGGGTCTAATGGCAGAGCAAAGATGGTACTAAAGTCTTGTGGTCCGGTAGTGTTCTTCCCCGAGTGTTTGGGCTCCAGAGATTTGTAGTTGTTGTCCGTTTCTCTTTTAAGGAATGATGTGAGGTCTTCAAATGTTTTACTTAAGTGTGCTACCATCCTGTCTCCGTTACGGAGGCATTATTTATTACTTGTGTTGATCTTGTTGTACCATTTACTAATTCCCAGAAGAGCCTGTTGTTAGTTTGTTTAGCACAGGAAAGTAACTTTGTCCAGAATATCTCCTGTTTTGCTTTCTGGTCCTTCCAGATTTTCTTTTTATACAGCTTCCTGGTATTCTTTATGTTCTCCCAGGCGTGATTTGGGACTTTGGGCATCTTGTTTTTCCTGACCGCTTTTCTCAGTCCTTTTCTAAGAAAATAGGCTTTACTTGAGATGTTTACAGTATGCTTGTTCCTTGTTTTCCACGCATAATTGATTTTGGGCGCTTGATTTAATAGTTTGTTGGTGAAGATGGACCAGTTCACTGCTAAAATGCTACCTGGAGTGATCTTTGTTTCAAATGTTTTTTTGCTAGCAATGTTAGTTCTGGAAGTGTTTCTGCTGGCCATCGAATACGTTTCAGATTAGTTGTAATCAGATGGCCCGTCTCAATGGGGGCTGGCGGATGTTTTGGGTAGCTTGTTACTAATTCGAGTACCTGATATGAATGGTCACTTCGGATTGAGTACTTGATAATGTATTTCCCCACAAGGGCCAGCAATGGAAGCGTTAAGATTGTATAGTCTAATATTGACTGGGTATGTGCACCCTGGTAAGTCCATCGCGGAGGCGTATCAACTTTGTTCTGCCATTTAATACTCGTAAGCCAAGGTGTTCCAAGGCTAAAACCAGCTTTTGCCCATTCAAATCATGTCGTTTTGTTGTCGAGCATGATTGTGGAGGAACTGACCAGAGCTCATTAGCCGCTGCTAATTGCTCGTCTTCATCCGGTGTATAAATTAAGTATGAATTAAAATCGCCAGTTATTATTATCTCCCAAGCTGGGTTCTCAAATCTGATTGAAGTGATTATCGACAGCAGTTTTTCACACAGTGACTCTTTTTTTTCTCGCATTCGGGTGCAAGTAGACATTAATTAGTATGACTGTTGTTGTCGGGTACTTGAACCATTGGTCCATTTTGATTACTTGTAGATCTGATGTCGTACTAGGTAGCTGTTCAGTTTTAATGTTTAGTGCTGTTGATATATATACTGCGAGGTCACCCTTTGGTCTTCCATGTTTGTGTGTTCTTGTTGCCGTTACATGATGGTGTGTGTGTAGTTGGCCACTTCCTTGCGCTCCGTCGGACAAGTCTCTTGGAGTGCGATAATCTCATAGTTCTCCCAGTGTGTTGGAGTAGTGTTGTCCTGTAGTTCTCTTTTTGCACCGGCAATATTCCAGGATAAGAGCTTTAACCCCTTCTGTGCTCATGACGAGCTGGTCTCGTCATGGACCACAGTGGTCGTGTGCTCATGACGAGTCCAGCTCGTCATGACACACAGCCCGGAATCCCTCTGGTGCGCGCACCAGAGGGATTCCCTTTATGCCAAAGAGCCTCGGGAGCTGGGGAAGAGCTTCCCAGCTCCCGAGGCCCCCTGGTTTCCCTGAGAATGACGATCGTCGCGCACGTCGCGCTGATGTCATTTCAGTGAAACTGAAACTGAAATGAGCCAAGAGGCTCATTTCAGTTTCAGTTTCTACGTGCTCAGGGGGCTATCTCAGCCCCTGAGCACGTAGAAACTCAGGAGAGGTATCGTTGGAAAGGGAGAATCTCCCTTTCCAATGGTACCCCTCCCTAGTGGATCCTGCTTGGGGATCGCCCCAGGAGGGCGATCCCCAAGCAGGGATCCACCCACTAGGCACCAGGGAGGGGAGCGGCCCCTTGGGCAAGGGCTTTGCTCCCCATAAAAATGTTGGCATGATTAGTCTTTCTGCCCCCTGGGGGTAGATGGGGGCAGTAGCCCCCAATCTGCCCCCGAGGGTAGAAAGCCCACTAGACACCAGGGATTTTTATGGGATATCTATTAGGGGTGGGGGCTGCCCAAAATGGGCATGGCGATGCCCCCACCCCCGGCCACAAAATTAGTCTTTCTGCCCCCTGGAGTGCAGATGGGGCAGTAGCCTCCAATCTGCCCCCGGGGGCAGAAAGCCCACTAGATACCAGGGATTTTTTTTTAAATTATAGTTAGGGGTGGGGGCTGCCCAATATGGGCATGCCAATGCCCCCACCCCCCGCCGCAAGGTACAGTCTTTCTGCCCCTCCTGGGGGCAGATGGGGGCAGTATCCCCAATCTGCCCCCCGGGGGGCAGAAAGCCCACTAGATACCAGGGATTTTTTTATTATTATAATTTGGGGTAGGGGCTGCCCAATATGGGCATGCCAATGCCCCCACCCCCTGATGCAAAGGTACAGTCCTTCTGCCCCTCCTGGGGGGCAAATGGGGGCAGTAGCCCCCAATATGCCCCCCCGGGGGCAGAAAGCCCACTAGACACCAGGGTTTTTTTTCCCCTCGATAGATTTAGGGGTGGGGGTTGCCCAAGATGGGCATGCCAATGCCCCCACCCCTCCCCCCACGAAATTCCAGACTTTCTGCCCCCCCAGGAGGCAGATGGGGGCAATAGCCCCTGATCTGCCCCCCCGGGGAGGGGGCAGAAAGCCCACTAAGCGCCAGGGATTTTTTTTATATAGGTAGGGGTGGGGGCTGCCCAGAATGGGCATGTCAATGCCCCCACCCCAAATAAAATGCTACAGTCTTTCTGCCCCCCCCCCTGGGAGGCAGATGGGGCAATAGCACCTTATCTGCACCCCCCGGGGGGGGGGCAGAAAGCCCACTAGCCACCAGGGATTTTTGTTTTTACAAAGTTCGGGGTGGGGGCTGCCAAGAATGGACATGCCAATGCCCCCACCCACCCCAAAAAAGATGCCACTGTCTTTCTGCCCTCCCAGGAGGCAGATTTGGGCAGTAGCCCCTGATCTGCCCCCCGGGGGGGCAGAAAGCCCACTATGTGCCAGCGATTAGGCTGGCTTTTTTATACGCAGGGGTGGGGGCTGACCAGAATGGGCATCCCAATGCCCCCGACCACCCAAAAGAATAGCCACAGTCTTTCTGCCCCCTCGGGGGCATATCGGGGCAATAGCCCCTGATTTCCCCCTCCCCAGGGCGGCAGAAAGCCCACTAGGCACTGACTTTTTTCGGAATGTGCCTACCTGTTGAATTTGGTTCCTAGCTCTGCCGGCACCTAGGGAAACCTAGCAAACCTATACATTTTTTAAAACTAGACACCCAGGGAATCCAGGATGGGCTGACTTGACTGGCTCTCACTAGGTTCTGTTACCCAGAATCCCTTGCAAACCTAAAAATTTGTCCAAAAAACACATTTTCCTCACATTTCTGTGGTGGAAAGTTCTGGAATCTGCGTGGATCCACGAAATTCCACCCACCCCGCGTTCCCCAAAGTCTTCCGAGAAAAATGGTACCTCACTTGTGTGGGTAGGACTAGTGGCCGCGACAGGAAACGGCCCAAAACACAACATGGACACACCACATTTTCACAGTGAAAACGGACCCTTTTTTTGCAAAGTGCCTAGCTGTAGATTTTGAACCCTAACTCTGCCGGCACCTAGGGAAACCTAGCAAACCTATACATTTTGAAAACTAGATACCCAGGGGAATCTAGGATGGGGTGACTTGACTGGCTCTCACCAGGTTCTGTTACCCAGAATCCCTTGCAAACCGAAACATTTATTAAAAAAAACAAATTTTCCTCACATTTCTGTGGTGAAAAGTTCTGTTATCTGCGTGGATCCACAAATTTCCACCCATCCCGCGTTCCCCAACGTCTTCCGAGAAAAATGGTACCTCACATGTGTGGGTAGGCCTAGTGCCCACGACAGGAAACGGCCCAAACGCAACGTGGACACACCACATTTTCACAGTGAAAACTGACCCTTTTTTTGCAAAGTGCCTAGCTGTAGATTTTGAACCCTAACACTGCCAGCACCTAGGGAAACCTAGCAAACCTATACATTTTTGAAAACTAGATACCCAGGGGAATCTAGGATGGGGTGACTTGACTGGCTCTCACCAGGTTCTGTTACCCAGAATCCCTTGCAAACCGAAACATTTATAAAAAAAAACAAATTTTCCTCACATTTCTGTGGTGAAAAGTTCTGTTATCTGCGTGGATCCACAAATGTCCACCCATCCCGCGTTCTCCAAAGTCTTCCGAGAAAAATGGCACCTCACATGTGTGGGTAGGCCTAGTGCCCGCGACAGGAAACGGCCCAAACGCAACGTGGACACACCACATTTTCACAGTGAAAACGGACCCTTTTTTGCAAAGTGCCTAGCTGTAGATTTTGAACCCTAACACTGCCAGCACCTAGGAAACCTAGCAAACCTATACATTTTTGAAAACTAGACACCCAGTGGAATCCAGGATGGGGTGACTTGACTGGCTCTCACCAGGATCTGTTACCCAGAATCCCTTGCAAACGTAAAAATATGTCCCAAAAAACACATTTTCCTCACATTTCTGTGGTGGAAAGTTCTGGAATCTGCGTGGATGTACAAAATTCCACCCACCCCGCGTCCCCAAAGTCTTCTGTGAAAAATGGTACCTCACTTGTGTGGATGGGTCAAGTACCCACGACAGGCAAGGGCCCAAAACCTATTGAGGCGACATCAAAATTACCTATCACAAACCAACCTGATTTTGCATGGGGGGGTCCCATGAGTTTTTGGCCCCGGGCTCAACGGCCATCTAGGGAAACCTACCCAACCCACACATTTCTGAAAACTAGACACCCGGAGGAGTCCAGCGAGGTATGGCTTGCGTGGGTCCTCCAAAATTTTCTTACCCAGAATCCCCTGCAAACCTCAAATTTAGCTGAAAAAATCACGTTTTTCTCAGAATTTCTGTGTGGGAAAGTTCTGGAATCTACATGGATCCACAAATTTCCTACCACCCAGCGTTCCCCAGGTCTCCCGATAAAAATGATACCTCACTCGCGTGGGTGGGTCAAGTACCCGCGACAGGCAAGGGCCCAAAACGTATTGAGGAGACATCAAAATTACCTATCACAAAACAACCTGGTTTTGCATGGTGGGTCACCTGGGTTTTGGCCCCGGGCTCAGCGGCCATCTTGGGAACCTACCAAACCCACACATTTCTGAAAACTAGACACCCGGGGAGTCCAGCGAGGTATGGTTTGCATGGGTCCCCAAACGTTTTCCTACCCAGAATGCCCTGCAAACCTCAAATTTAGCTGAAAAAATCACTTTTTACTCAAATTTCTGTGTGGGAAAGTTCTGAAATCTGCGTGGATCCACAAATTTCCTACCACCCTGCGTTCCCCAGGGCTCCCGATAAAAATGGTACCTCACTTGTGTGGGTAGGCATAGTGGTTGAAACAGGAAATGGCCCAAATCGTATTGTGGAGACTTCAAAATGACCTATAACAAAACTACCTGGTTTTGGGGGGGGCACCTGGTTTTGGCCCCGGGCTCGCCGCCATCTAGGAAACCTACCAATCCCACACGTTTCTGAAAACTAGACACCCTGGGGAGTCCAATGAGGTATGGCTTGCGTGGATCCCCAACGTTTCCCCTACCCAGAATCCCCTGCAACCCTCAAATTTAGCTGAAAAAAACATATTTTCCACATATTTTTGCGTGGAATCACCGTGCTGGCACAAATGTCCTACCACCCAGAGTTGCCCTTGTTCCCCGAGTAAAATAATACCTCACTTGTGTTTGTGTCCAAAGCAGATCTGGCTAAAAACGTATTTTTAAAAAATGTAGCGCTTAGAATTCTCGGTGCTATACCCTAAATCCCTATGTTTTGGGCTCTTCCCAGTCACAGGCCTTTGGCCCACCAACACAAGTGAGGTATCATTTTACTCGGGAGAACAAGGGGAACGCTGGGTGGTAGGACATTTGTGCCGGCATGGTGATCCCACACAAAAATGTATGGAAAAAGTGATTTTTTCAGCTAAATTTGAGGTTTGCAGGGGATTCTGGGTAGGAAAACGTTGTGGGACCCACGCAAGCCATACCTCGCTGGACTCCCCCGGGTGTCTAGCTTTCAGAAATATTTGGGTTTGGTAGTTTCCCAAGATGGCCGCCGAGCCCGGGGACAAAATCCCAGGTGACCCCTCTTGCAAAACCAGGTTGTTTTGTGATAGGTAATTTTGATGTCGCCTCAATAGGTTTTGGGCCCTTTTCTGTCGTGGTACTTGACCCACCCACGCGAGTGAGGTATCATTTTATCAGGAGACCCGGGGAACGCTGGGTGGGAGGAAATTTGTGGATCCACGTAGATTCCAGAACTTTCCCACACAGAAATTTGAGAAAAAGTGATTTTTTCGGCTAAATTTGAGGTTTGCAGGGATTCTGGGTAGGAAACGTTAGGGGACCCACGCAAGCCATACCTCGCTGGACTCCCCGGGTGTCTAGTTTTCAGAAATGTGTGGGTTTGGTAGGTTTCCCTAGATGGCCACCGAGCCCAGGGCCAAAACTCATGGGACCCCCTTGCAAAACCAGGTTGTTTTGTGATAGGTAATTTTGATGTCGCCTCAATAGGTTTTGGGCCCTTTCCTGTCGCGGGTACTGACCCACCCACGCGAGTGAGGTATCATTTTATCGGGAGACATGGGGGAACACTGTGTGGTAGGAAATTTGTGGATCCACGTAGATTCCAGAACTTTCCCACACAGAAATCTGAGAAAAAGTGATTTTTTCAGCTAAATTTGAGGTTTGCAGGGCATTCTGGGTAGGAAAACGTTGGGGGATCCATGCAAGCCATACCTCACTGGACTCCCCCGGGTGTCTAGTTTTCAAAAATGTGTGGGTTTGGTAGGTTTCCCAAGATGGCTGCCGAGCCCGGGGCCAAAAACCCAGGTGACTCCCCTTGCAAAACCAGCTTGTTTTGTGATAGATCATTTTGATGTCTCCTCAATACGTTTTGGGCCCTTGCCTGTTGCGGGTACTTGAACCACCCACACCAGTGAGGTTTTTGGCTCTGGGCTCGGCGGCCATCTTAGGAAACCTACCGAACCCACACATTTCTGAAAACTAGACACTCGGGGAGTCCAGCGAGGTATGGCTTACGTGGGTCCCCCAACGTTTTCCTACCCAGAATCCCCTGCAAACCTGAAATTTTGCTGAAAAAATCACGTTTTTCTCAAATTTCTGTGTGGGAAAGTTCTGGAATCTACATGGATCCACAAATTTCCTACCACCCAGCGTTCCCCCAGGTCTCCCGATAAAAATGATACCTCACTCGCGTGGGTGGGTCAAGTACCCGCGACAGGCAAGGGCCCAAAACGTATTGAGGAGACATCAAAATTACCTATCACAAAACAACCTGGTTTTGCATGGTGGGTCACCTGGGTTTTTGGCCCCGGGCTCAGCGGCCATCTTGGGAACCTACCAAACCCACACATTTCTGAAAACTAGACACCCGGGGGAGTCCAGCGAGGTATGGTTTGCATGGGTCCCCAAACATTTTCCTACCCAGAATGCCCTGCAAACCTCAAATTTAGCTGAAAAAATCACTTTTTACTCAAATTTCTGTGTGGGAAGGTTCTGAAATCTGCGTGGATCCACAAATTTCCTACCACCCTGCGTTCCCCCAGGGCTCCCGATAAAAATGGTACCTCACTTGTGTGGGTAGGCATAGTGGCTGAAACAGGAAATGGCCCAAATCGTATTGTGGAGACTTCAAAATGACCTATAACAAAACTACCTGGTTTTGGGGGGGCACCTGGTTTTTGGCCCCGGGCTCGCCGCCATCTAGGAAACCTACCAATCCCACACGTTTCTGAAAACTAGACACCCTGGGGAGTCCAATGAGGTATGGCTTGCGTGGATCCCCCAACGTTTCCCTACCCAGAATCCCTGCAACCCTCAAATTTAGCTGAAAAAAACATATTTTCCACATATTTTTGCGTGGAATCACCGTGCTGGCACAAATGTCCTACCACCCAGAGTTGCCCTTGTTCCCCGAGTAAAATAATACCTCACTTGTGTTTTGTGTCCAAAGCAGATCTGGCTAAAAACGTATTTTTAAAAAATGTAGCGCTTAGAATTCTCGGTGCTATACCCTAAATCCCTATGTTTTGGGCTCTTCCCAGTCACAGGCCTTTGGCCTACCAACACAAGTGAGGTATCATTTTACTCGGGAGAACAAGGGGAACGCTGGGTGGTAGGACATTTGTGCCGGCATGGTGATCCCACACAAAATGTATGGAAAAAGTGATTTTTTCAGCTAAATTTGAGGTTTGCAGGGGATTCTGGGTAGAGAACGTTGTGGGACCCACGCAAGCCATACCTCGCTGGACTCCCCGGGTGTCTAGCTTTCAGAAATGTTTGGGTTTGGTAGTTTCCCAAGATGGCCGCCGAGCTCCGGGGACAAAACCCAGGTGACCCCTCTTGCAAAACCAGGTTGTTTTGTGATAGGTAATTTTGATGTCGCCTCAATAGGTTTTGGGCCTTTTCTGTCACGGGTACTTGACCCACCCACGCGAGTGAGGTATCATTTTTATCAGGAGACCCGGGGGAACGCTGGGTGGGAGAAAATTTGTGGATCCACGTAGATTCCAGAACTTTCCTACACAGAAATCTGAGAAAAAGTGATTTTTTCAGCTAAATTTGAGGTTTGCAGGGCATTCTGGGTAGGAAAACGTTGGGGGATCCATGCAAGCCATACCTCACTGGACTCCCCGGGTGTCTAGTTTTCAAAAATGTGTGGGTTTGGTAGGTTTCCCAAGATGGCTGCCGAGCCCGGGGCCAAAACCCAGGTGACTCCCCTTGCAAAACCAGCTTGTTTTGTGATAGATCATTTTGATGTCTCCTCAATACGTTTTGGGCCCTTGCCTGTTGCGGGTACTTGAACCACCCACACCAGTGAGGTTTTGGCTCTGGGCTCGGCGGCCATCTTAGGAAACCTACCGAACCCACACATTTCTGAAAACTAGACACTCGGGGGAGTCCAGCGAGGTATGGCTTGCATGGGTCCCCCAACGTTTTCCTACCCAGAATCCCCTGCAAACCTGAAGTTTTCCTGAAAAAATTCACTTTTTTCACACATTTTTCTGTGGGAAAGTTGTGGCATCACCGGGCTGACACAAATTTCCTACCACCCAGCATTCCCCCAGGTCTCCTGATAAAAATGGTGCATCACTCGGGTGGGAGGTCCAAGTACGCGCGACAGGCAAGGGCCCAAAACGTATTGAGGCAACATAAAAATTGCCTATCACAAAACGACCTGGTTTTGCAATGGGGGTCCCATGACGTTTTGGCCCGGGGCTCAGTGGCCACTTAGGGAAACCTACAAACCCACACATTTCTGAAAAGTAGACACCCGGGGATTCCAGGGAGGTATGGCTTGTGTGGATCCCCCAACGTTTTCTTACCCAGAATCCCTGCAAACCTGAAATTTGGCTGAAAAAATCACTTTTTCACACATTTTTGTGTGGTAAAGTTGTGGCATCACGGGGCTGACACAAATTTCCTACCACCCAGCGTTCCCCAGGTCTCCCGATAAAAATGGTGCCTCACTCGGGTGGGAGGCCCAAGTACCCGCGACAGGCAAGGGCCCACAACGTATTGAGGCGACCTCAAAATGGCCTATCACAAAACGTCCTGGTTTTGCAAGGGGGGTCCCATGACGTTTTGGCCTGGGGCTCGGCAGCCACCTAGGGAAACCTACCAAACCCACACATTTCTGAAAAGTAGACACCCGGGGGATTCCAGGGAGGTATGGCTTGCGTGGATCGCTGGGTGGGAGGAAATTTGTGGATCCACACAGATTCCAGAACTTTCCCACACAGACATTTGAGAAAAAAGTGATTTTTTCAGCTAAATTTGAGGTTTGCAGGGGATTCTGGGTAGGAGAATGTTGGGGGACCCACGCAAGCCATACCGCGCTGGACTCCCCCGGGTGTCTAGTTTTCAGAAATGTGTGGGTTTGGTAGGTTTCCCTAGATGGCCGCCTAGCCCGGGGCCAAAAACTCATGGGACCCCCCTTGCAAAACCAGGTTGGTTTGTGATAGGTAATTTTGATGTCGCCTCAATAGGTATTGGGCCCTTCCCTGCCACAGGTACTTGACCCACCCACACGAGTGAGGTACCATTTCTATTGGGATACTTGGAGAAATGCTGGGGGTAGGAAATTTGTTGTTTCTTTCTGCAGCGTGAAAATGTTGGCACAATAATGCAAGGAAAATGTGACAGTCACATTTTGAGGTTTGCAGGACATTGTGGGTAAGATAACTTGTGGGGATCCACAAGAGAGACATCACCATGTACTCCCATGGGTGTTTAGTTTACGACAATATCTACAGTTGGTAGGTTTTCTTAGATGGAATGTACACCTTGGCAGAGAGACAAAAAGACAAAGATTACTGCACAGCCATCTATTCCTCAAGCACACACACATACTCGTTGGATTTGGCACGAGGGCGAGTGATGGTTCAGTATATAAAATGTTATTAACAAGAGATTTCACAAAAATGAAATGCACTGTCAATAATTGAAAGGACAAAAAACTGAACCAGTGACTCGCAGCTCGTGAGCTGTAAAGCCACGTCAAGGCCCCAACCGCTTTACAGGCCATTCACACACCTTTCATACGTGATACACACAAGACCATTCACACCACCAGGCATGAAACCAACACTTTACAACATTCACAAAAAGGGACAAGGTACACCCTGCTTGAGAAAGACAGAAAAGACAAATATTTCTGCACAACCACCTATTCCTCAAGCACACATACATACTGGCTGGATTTGTCACGAGGGTGAGTGATGGTTCAGTATATACAGTTGTATTAACCAGAGATTTCACAAAAATGAAATGCACTGTTAATAATTGAAAGGACGAGAAACTGAACCATTGACTCACAGCTCATGAGCTGTAAAGCCACGACAAGGCACCAGCCTCTTTACAGGCCATTCATACACCTTTCATACGTGTGACACATACAAAACCATTCACACCGCCAGCCGCGGGCCCAGCACATTACAACACTCACACCAGCAGACAGCGCCATTCAAGGGCCCATCACTTTCACATGCCCACATTCCTGACACAGCAACCACACCAGCTCACGGATTGCGTGGAGTGGCGTTTGGCTAGCAGTGTGTGTAATGACCAGCAGCAAGTCACTACTCACACACCGCCAGCCAAGCGCCACTCCACGCACACCGCCAGCCAAGCACCAGTCCACGCACACTGCCAGCCAAGCACCAGTCCACGCACACCACCAGCCAAGCGCCAGTCCACACACACCGCCAGCCAAGTGCCAGTCCACGCACACCACCAGCCAAGCGCCAGTCCAAGCACACCACCAGCCAAGCATCAGCCTACACACACCGCCATCACATTTAGGATTTGTTTATACAAAACAGAAAACACAAACAAATTGGAAATAGATACAAATCTACCAACATAAAATCTGAAACTAAATACATTGCACAAATGCCAACCTTGAAACTGAACAAAAAATATAAAACAATAGAGAGCAGTCAGTTCACTTTACCACTCATGGATGCTCCCAAAACTATTTTGCATGTGGTACATTCTAAAACAAGCAGTCACACACAGTGCAGGGTTAGGACACTCGGGGCAGTACATACGAGTCTCCTTCCGCGTACCTCTTCGCCAACAGACTCTACATCTCCTACTGGGAAAGTCTTTGGAGGGTGTGGGAGGAATATGATCAGGAAAGTTGCGATCTTTCAATCTAGCCACATCCTCCACCACTCCAACTCTAGGAACACTTGCCTGTTCCACTACAACAAGGCTGCCTATTACAGACTCCTGAAACTTAGCAAAAGTCCTCTTTGACTCAGGACAACAATCCTTGAATACAACAAAAGCATTAAAGGTTGCCAAGTGGAAAAGATGGATAGCCAACTTCTTATACCAAATGTAAGACTTGCGAAGAGCAGTGTAAGGTTCCAACCTCTGATCTACTCTATCAACACCACCCATGTGCCTATTATAGTCTAAAATGCACACAGGTTTGCGCGCTTCAGCAACCTGACCCCAAACAGTTACAGGTGAAGTGCTTTCATCATGGATGGTAGTCAGCATGTAGACATCTCTCCTGTCTGAAAACTTCACAGCTAGAAGTTCCTCACAACGCAACGCACTGCACTGTCCCCGCACAAGCTTTTGACAAACAAGTTCTTTTGGGAAACCTTTACGGTTAGAGCGGATTGTGCCACAAGCAACAGTGTCCACTTTGGCCAATTCCCTGAACAACCGCACACCAGTGTAGAAGTTATCTACATATAAATGGTGACCTTTGTTAAAAAGTCCTCTACCAAGTTCCCACACAATTTTCTCAGTCACTCCAAAAGTGGACGGACAACCAGGGGGTTAATCCTGGATTCCTTACCGGTGTACACCCTGAAATTAGAGACATATCCAGTCCTACTGTCACACAGCATATACAGCTTAATTCCATAGCGTGCCTTCTTACTAGGAATGTATTGCCTAAAAACCAAGCGGCCCTTGAACAAGACCAAAGACTCATCCACTGCTATTTCTTTCCCTGGAGCATAGATCTCAGAAAATCGATCTACAAAGTGATCAATGACAGGCTGAATCTTAAAAAGACGGTCACAATCAGGGTGATCTCGTGGCAACGCTAAACCATTATCGACAAAATGCAGCATCCGAAGCAGAAGCAAATACCTATCACGACTCATGACTGCCGGAAATATAGCTGTTGCCATCAAGGGACTAGTAGACCAATATGAAGACATTGATGGCTTCCTTAGCAAGCCCATCAAAAAAGTTAAACCCAAGAACTTCTTCATCTCTTCCAGATTTGTGGGAGTCCACCAGGTAGCTCTAGAGTGGGGCCTAAGGCTGGCACTGTTGTCCCTCAAAAACTGTTCGGCATACAAATTAGTCTGCTCAACAATCTCTGCCAAAAATACATCGTCCATAAACAACTGAAAAAAATTTATCAGCAAAAAGTTTTCAGTATTCACTCTACACCCTGGAACACCAGTAAAGTCTGGCAATGCCGGCTGCACCATGCCTGGGGCAACCCAGAGGTCATCATTTCCAACGGGAAGCCTTGCAGCCCCAGGCTGCAGCCCAGATGCCTCTTGCTGCACTATCGGCACATCAATGTCCTCCTCTAAAACAGGCACTTCATCCGCACTAAGAGTAGCTTCATCCGCACTGAGAGTAGCTTCATCATCCGATGATTCCATGTGGAGAGAAAACTCACTGCCTGAATCTTCCACTCCCTCCTCTGCCTCAGATGCAGAGTCAGTCTCTGAACAATGGTCAGAGGAAGACTCAAAAAGCAAACCAAAAACCTGCTGAGCAGTAATCCTGCGGCTAGCCATTATCCTTACTAAGAAAGGAGACTGCACAAACAAGTCATCAACAACCAACACTGTGCAAAAATAGGAAGTAAAAAAAATGTGTGCCTTTATCACAAAGATATATATACTCAAAAACTATACGATTCACTTGCAAGAGACAGCTACACTCACCAGCACCTACTCTGCAGAGACACAGCAAAAACCAACGATATCCCACTAGAAAGAAAAAAACAAAACCAATTACTCACAAGACAACAAAATACACATCGAGAACAAATGCAAAAAGATTTTAACACTCAAAAAACAGAAGCCAAACATACTGCTATTATTACACCATTTGCAAAAAACACATTCATGCAGGGAAATGAAACTCATTTACATTGTACAAAAAAAATGTCTCTTACCAAACACATGCAACTACACAAACAGCAGAACCACCAGTAACGAAACCGCAACCTGGAACAGTCTAAAGAGCAAAAGCCTTGAACTAGAACAAAAGGGAGAAATAAAGCATTACAATTGCAATTCACAAGAAATAAAACAATTAGAATTATGACACGCTATGTCACTACCCAAATGGTCAATCTGCCAGATGGGCCTTCAAATAGGGCTGAGAAAAATGGGGTGTGATCTTGCCCAAGGGATCGGGTGAGGATGTCTGCCAGGCCGAT
This sequence comes from Calotriton arnoldi, assembly GCA_963921515.1. NCBI lineage: Eukaryota > Metazoa > Chordata > Amphibia > Caudata > Salamandridae > Calotriton > Calotriton arnoldi. The sequence goes on from CAWUFW010003843.1 coordinate 1,166,931, forward strand.
CTGTCTCCCAGGTGGGGCAGAAAACAGCAGACAGAAATGTGCCCCCTTGCAAAAGAAAGAAATCCCTGGTGCCTAGTAGGGCTTTCTGCCTCCCCCCTCCCGCCTAGGGCAAAAAGGCCAAAAAAAAAGGGGCAGACCCGTCCCCAGGAGGGCAGAAAAAGCATTAACCAAATTTGACCCCCTTGGAAGCAACCATGTTGCTTCCATTACACACATAACAAAATCCCTGGTGCCTAGTGGGGTTTTCTGCCCCCCCCCCCCCCTGGGGGCAGAAAGGCCAAAAAAACGGGCCGATCTGCCCCCAGGGGGGGGGGACAGAATACACATATAAAAAATATTTGCCCCCTGGAAGCAACCCTTGCCCAAGGGGTCGCTTCCATTACAATTTTAAAAAAGTCCCTGGTGTCTAGTGGGGTTTCTGCCCCCCCCGGGGGAAGAAAGGTGAAAAAAGGGGGGGCAGAATACACATATAAAAAATATTTGCGCCCTGGAAGCGACCCTTGCCCAAGGGGTTGCTTCCATTTTCAATTTATTTAAAATCCCTGGCTCTAGTGGGCTTTTCTGCCCCCCGCAGAAAGGCCAAAAAACCCAGCCGATCTGTCTCCAGGGGGGGGGCAGAAAAGTCTTAAAAATATGGTTCCCCTTGAGGAAGCGACCCATGCCCAAGGGGTCGCTTCCATTTTAATGTTAAAAAACATCCCTGGTGTCTAGTGGGTTTTTCTGCCCCCACCTGGGGACAGAAAGGCCAAAAAACGGGCCGATGGGGGGGCAGAATACACAAACAAAAATATTTGGCCCCTGGAAGCGACCCTTGACCAAGGGGTCGCTTCCATTTTCAATTTTTTAAAAATCCCTGGCTCTAGTGGGCTTTTCTGCCCCCCTGGGGCCAGAAACGCCAGAAATCCAGCCGATCTGTCCCCAGGGGGGGGGGCAGAAAAGTCTTAAAATAAATGTGCCCCTTAAGGAAGCGACCCTTGCCCAAGGGGTCGCTTCCTTTACATTAAATAGAAATCCCTGGTGCCTAGTGGGGGCATTCCTGCTGCACGATCGCGACACCATGCGCGATCGTGCAGCAGGAATGCCCTGCATTGAGACATCAGGGGAGAGGAAAAACTCTTTCCTCTCCCCCGATGCCTCAATGCATCTCTATTCCCCCCGCCCCACCGGAGTAAGGAAACTTACCTGTTTCCTGAAGACGCACTGGAAGCAAATGGCTTCCAGTGCGTCTGGCTGCTCCTGATGACGTCGGCACGCGCTGTGCGCGCTGACGTCATGGGATTGCCTGGGGGGGTCGGGGGTGGCAGCGGAAACTCTTCCGCTGCCATCCCCCTTTGTGGGGGCTAGATGGGCTGCCCATGGGGGGAGCGCCGGCGCTTCCCCCATGGGTGGGTGCCATGACGGAGCGGTTCCGTCATGAGCACACGCCCACCGTGGCTCATGACGGAACCGCTCCGTCATGAGCACTCAAGGGGTTAACTGTGAACAAGTATTGGCAAATTCAACGAATTTGACACTTAGAAACTTTTTCCAGTAAAACTTTGGTATGTATCAATGCAGTTATTTAGAGTTACTTTAGGCGGCCAACTCCAGCAGGGATCCAGTCAGAGGGATCAGCAAGGTCCAGAGAAACAGCTACCTTGTCCAAACAAGCTGTTGTCAGTTCAGTTCCAGCGTCAGTGGCTCCTTGCCATTGACTTCTATGGAGTGTTTATAATGCAAGGAATACAGGATGATGAAGATGCTCAAGGATGCTGAAGATGCTGTGCAGTCAATGGAGTCTTCCTGGGTCTACTCCTCCATCCACAAGTTTGGTGAACTGACCCTGGCCACAGAGGTTGACGTCCCTTCAAGTCCTCTCGAGCTTGGCAGAAATCCAGTTTCCACTGGCTACCAGCCACCAGGTACAGTACAGTAGCTTGCTTTCTGGGTGACCTAGCTTCACTCCTATGACTCTCACGGGTCCACCCAACTCAGGGGAAACTATTGAGCATTGGATCATGATCCCCTGGTGTGCACAACAGTGAGGAGCGGAGAATCAGGAATCTGAGATACCAACTCACTCCAGCAGACTTCTTCAGTTGTTGTGGCCCTGTGTTGCAAACAACTGACCCTTGGAGTCTCTTGCTTCGACTGGGCTCAGGAGTCGACTTCCCCATGAGTAGAACATAGCAGCCACTGTCCCTTCTCCTTTGCTAGGAACCAGGCTCAGCAGGTGCAGTCCACGTCAGTGTAGTCTCACTTTGCCGGGTCCTTGGTGCAGAAGGACAGTCCTTCTTCGGTCCTCTTCTACAGTCCAATGACCTCTGCGTTCTGGGTGCCACGGGTGCCCTTTTTATGCCCAGAAAATGCCCTCAGGGGCAGAGGTTTGTAGAGAAATATCTGGAAATCCTTGTGGGTGAAAGTCAAATAAACAGTAGAAGGGGCATAATGATCAAGAGATGAATTAAACAAATTGTTAGATGCTAGTTCTGCTAAGGGTAACCAGGTGACCCACTATTTTGTTGATTTATAGCGTAGTGGCATATTGTTTCGAAGAGTGATTAATTCTCTCAGGCTATCAGTCTGGGGATGATGATGTTAGGAGTTAAGCCTCTTACCCTCGTTTCTTGTCCCGTTTTTTGATCATCATGTGTGCTTGATTGGACTTGCACTTGGGGATGGGCGGGGTATTTGTGTATATAACGCTCTCCAAGCCATTGAGTTGGCGCTTGGTTTCTTTCCCGGTCCTGTGACCCGGAAGGTCTGTGCCGGTAACCTTGGGATTTCCTGTATCGCCTGGATTGCCTGACTTCCTGTTTCCTGGACGGACGGTCGAATGGATTGCCGAACGCTGGCGAATGCCAGTAGTTGATGAACTGCCTCCGCTTGTTAGGTATTTGGACTCCGTGGACTCAGCGGGCATCGGCTCCTGTTCTTCTGAGGTCGAGGTCGTGAGCAGGTAGTTCTGCCTATCGTATGTTGTTTTCGTTAGGCTATTATCTGCTCTCAGTACAGCCGCAACATATGGGATCATATGTTGCGGAGAGCTAAAACGCGGCTGCGTTTTATGTCACTACTTCCCCATTTCTAACCTGTTCTCAGTTCCATACCAGACTCTAGACACCTGGAGATCCCCAGAGCTCACTGAGGTCTCCAGTTGGCCTTAGTTCTTACGGGTGCACCCATTAAGAGGATGGGTATGAACTATATCCTCTTCTTTAGGTTGTAGAGGGGTTTTTTGCCGTGTTTTGGCTTTTTCCCCTGTTTTTCTTGTTCTTTTGTTTAGTTACTTGGAAGAGGTTTTTGGGGCCTTTTGTTTTTTTAGTGGACCTTGGATATTCTGCATTATTCCTTGGATCAGTGTACGGAGTGGCCTTAAGTAATCCAGTTGAAAGACTTCTCCTTGGGACAATACTTACAGATCCATAGATCATCATTGGAACCTATACAAGGGGTAAGAGCGTTGTCCTGAGGTCCAAGTGCTGGGTCAATCATGTGCATGTGTATGATTGCGTGGTGTTAACCTGTCCTGTCTTGCTCTTTGTAGGTTATCCTGGGTTCCCGGTAGAATACAGAAGACAGGGAATTACACCATCTGTGCTGGTCTACAACCTGGTTCTCTAGTTTTGTATGTTTTCCCCCACCTTCTTCCATGGTTCTTGTTTGCCATCACCGGTATATATAGATAGGTGGTGGCGAAGGGAGCTTAGGAGGAGGACTGGGATTGATCTTCGCTCCCGCAGTATTGGGTGGTTTTATAGTGGTGATCAGGACAGAAAACCAAGCCCACGAATTGATATACTGCCTGAGCGATGATGGACCAAGGGGAGGGTACACCCAGAGTAGGGGAAGACGGGGTTCCCTCAATGCAGGACTTGATGGCTGCTTTTACGTCCCTTCAATCGGAGGTTCAGGGTCTGAGACAGGAGAATGTAGGATTACATCAGGAATTAAATGCTCTTAGAGCCAGGGACCGTACATGGGGGGCTGGAGCAGGCCCATCATCTAGGGTTCAGGGGCCTGTGTTGCAGCCAGCTACATTTCATTTTGACCGTGTGTCTGGTCAGGGTGCGGGTGGGGGCAATCCTCTTGCTATTACCGTTAATACTCCGGTTCCTGTTCCCTTGGCAGTACCGGAAAGATTTACAGGGGACTGTAATAAGTACGCGGTGTTCATGAACCAATGTCATCTACATTTTATGTGTCGTCCCTCTGCTTTTCCTGATGATACGGCTAAGGTGGCTTTTGTTATCTCTTACCTGGCTGGGTCTGCAGCTACCTGGGCTGTTCCATTGGTTGAAGGAGATGATCCTGTGTTATACAATTATCCGGCTTTCAGGGAACAGATGCGATGTTTGTTCGCGAAGCATGCTTTTATGCAAGCAAGCGACGAGAGCTGTTGAAATTGCGACAGGGGAAGCAAGACTTACTGACTTATATTGCTTCTTTTAATCGTCTTGTGTCTGAAACTCAGTGGCCTATGGCCAAGCGAACCTCCATATTCTATCAGGGGTTAAGTGAGGAGTTAAAGGATGTGGTGTCACAGGTAGTGGATCCTCCTGAGGCCTGTGCGGAATTTATCGATCTGGTGGTTAAGCTTAATCATCGACTCCTTGAACGACGTGGGGAAAAGAACCGTTTTATGGGGTCTCGTGCAGTGGTGGTGAGGGGTGAAGCTAAAGAACATGTGGAGGTCAAGCAGATATCTGAACCTATGCAGATAGGCGGGGTGGAGAGGGCCATTGACTAGCGATGAAAAGAGTAGGAGGCGCCTACACAACTTATGCCTTTATTGTGGCAGGGGTGGTCATTTTGCCCGTGAATGTCCCATAAAGCCTTCTTCTTCTCTGAATTCCAAGGCAGTGGCATATATCGGAAGAGATAATGGTGGGTTGGCCTGTGGAGGAGTAGCTGGGAGTAATCCCTATGCTATTCCAGGATCTGTGCAAAGGGTACCCAGGCACTTCACCGTAACCATTTGTGTGGTGTTGTCTAGTAGCAGCAGATTGACTCTGACGGTATTACTTGATTCTGGAGCCACTGGCAATTTTATGGATAACAGTTTGGCTGAAACCTTGAAGGTTCCCTATGTGTACAAGGAACAACCAGAACCTGTTCGGGCCATAGATGGGACTGAATTGTCATCCGGGTTAATAACATGTCAGACAGAACCCTTGCTGTTGATTTGTGATAATGGACACTCAGAGACTGTTAGTTTTGATCTGATTGATGCTCCTTCTTTTGGGGTGATATTGGGAGTCCCTTGGTTGCAGTTGCATAACCCGAAGATAGACTGGGTGCGGAGGATGGTGACTTTGGATTCTGCACATTGTTTGCAACATTGCTATCAGGAAGCGACAGATTGGGTTGTGCCCTTGACTTGTGCAGCCAGTACGCAGGGTGAGTTACCTGGTGTCCCTTCTCCGTATAAAGGTTTCAGTGAGGTATTTGATGAGGTACAGGCTGTGGCTTTACCTCCTCATAGAACATTCGCATTGTCGGATTGATCTACAGCCGGGTGCTATCTTGCCTTGTTCTCGGGTATATGCTTTGTCTGAACCAGAGGAGAGACATTTAAGGGAGTACATAGATAACATGTTGAGTACTGGGTGTATACGCCTTCTGTGTCTCCCGTCTCTTCCTCTATTTTTTATACCAAAGAAGGAGGGTGATCTCCGCGCGTGCGTGGATTACAGGGCACTTAATAAGGTGACAATAAAGAATAAGTATCCCCTACCCCTTATTCCGGTGTTGTTGGACCAACTGCGGCATGCCACGGCATTCACCAAGCTAGACTTACGCGGTGCGTATCATCTCATTCGTGTCCGTGAAGGGGACGAGTGGAAAACCGCTTTTCGAACAAAGTTTGGTTTGTTTGAATACCGTGTCATGCCCTTTGGGCTGTGTAACGCCCTGCCTCATTTCAGTTCTTTTTATTAATGAGGTTTTGCGTGGAGTACCTGGACATAAGTGTCATCGTTTATCTGGATGACATATTGATTTATTCTAAAAATATCGAGGAACATATCGGTCATGTTACACAGGTATTGCAGCAGTTACGTGAGCATCAGTTGTATGCGAAGCTGGAGGAAGTGTAAGTTCCATACTACTTGTGTTGCGTTCCTGGGATTTTATATATCCGCAAAGGTATCAAGATGGATCCCCCGGAAGATTGGAGGCAATCGTATCATGGCTCTCACCCACGTGTGTGAAGGATATTCAGGTTTTGTTGGGTTCGTGAATTTCTATCGGCGGTTTATTTCCCATTTTTCTGATATTGTGTCACCTATGACTGCTTTGTTGAGGAAAGGCGTCCCTTTCATTTGGTCCCCAGCGGCTCAGGCGGCCTTGACATCATTGATTGAGATTCACCTCTGCTCCTGTTTTGGTGCATCCGGATCCAACATTGCCGCTTTATGTGAGGCGGATGCTTCCATGTATGCGGTAGGTGGCGTATTATCTCAGAGGGATGTGGAAACTGGTTTCATGCACCCCATAGCCTTCTTCTCCAAGACATTGTTACCTGCAGAACGTAACTATACAATTGCAGAGAGAGAGCTTTTGGCTATTAAGTTGTCTTTTGAGGAATGGCGACATTATCTGTGGGGAGCTAGACACCCTGTTACGATTTATACGGACCACAAAAACTTGGAGTTTTTCTGTTCTGCACGGGCTTTAACCCCCAGGCAGATGCGATGGGTGTTGTTTTTAACGAGTATGACTTTGTCATTACCTATAGACCTGCAGCCCAACAGGTGAAGTCGGATGCCTTGTCACTGGATCCATGGTGGATCCAGGGAGGATTTGGGGGATACAGAAGAGAGGACAATAATACCTGCAGGAAAGATCGTGGGTGGGACGTCTGAAGGGGACTTTCTTAAGTCTGTGCTGAAAGAGATTGGGAAAACAGATTTGACCCCTTGGTTGACAGATCCGTTGTTTGACATACGGGCTGGGTTGCTGTATCGTGATGGTCGCTTGTTTATACCACACTGAATTGCGGCAACAGGTTCTTACGTGGTGTCATTCTTCCTCTTTGGTTGGCCACCCTGGAATACACAAGACCAAAGAGATATGTTTGCGTTGGTTTTGGTGGGAAACGATAGGCCATGACGTGCAGGTGTTTGTAGGGTCATGCCCTGTCTGTGCAGTGGCAAGGCAACACACACCCGCCCTGCTGGTTTGCTGACCCCTTTGCCGGTGCCCCTTCCCCTTGGCATACTATTAGTATGGATTTGTCACCGATCTTCCTGAGGTGGGGGGTACACGGCTGTTCTTGTCGTGGTAGATCTATTCACTAAAGACGGCACATTTTATTCCATTACTACAGATACCTAGTGCCCGTGTTTTAGCGGAGGTGTTTATCTCACATGTTGTGAGGTTACATGGTTTGCCATCCGCTATCGTGTCCGATAGGGGTTCGCAATTTGTGTCGCATTTTTGGACTGCGTTATGCACCTCATTGAGGATGGAATTGCGTTTGTCTTCCGATATCATCCTCAATCGGACGGGCAAACGGAGCGGACGAACCAAGCGATGGAGCAATACATACGTTGTCTGTTGACTTCCTTATCCTGTGATTGGCTTTTGGCATTACCCTTAGCTGAGTTTGCGTACAATAACAGCTTGCATTCGCTTTGGGTATGACCCTTTCTTTTGTTCATCAGGCTTTCATCCAAAGGCCATACCTATCCAACCTTCCAGGCGGGTACCTGCATTGGATACTTTGAGTTGTTCTTTGCTCGCTATCTGGGAAAAGGCCTCAAGAACAGTTGTTGGCCACGAAGGAGACTATGAAAAAGCAGGCTGATAAACATAGAATCCCTGCCCCCTTATATGTAGTGGGTGACATGGTATGGTTGGCCACAAAGAATTTGAGGTTGGATGGGCCACGGAAATTACAGCCACGGTTTGTAGGGGCCTTTTCGTATAGGTAAGAGTGATTAATCCTGTGGCCATGAAGTTGGTTTTGCCTGATGAGTATCGCATACATCCTGTATTTTCATACCTCCTTGTTGAAACCCTATGTTCCCCACTCAGTTCTGTCCCTGCCTCCCCCTCCTCCTGTGCTAGTGGACGACCATGAGGAATATGAGGTACATGCTGTTTTTGAACTCTAGGAGAAGGGGTGGGAGGCTTTATTATTATATTGACTGGAAGAGGCTATGGACCTGAGGACCGCACATGGGAACCGGCTAGTGATGTACATGCCCCTAGGTTGGTTCGGCTGTTCCATCTTCGCCATCCTAGCAAACCTCGACCTGTGGGGAGGCGTTTGGGGGAGGTACTGTTAGGAGTTAAGCCTCTTACCCTCGTTTCTTGTCCCGTTTTTGATCATCATGTGTGCTTGATTGGACTTGCACTTGGGGATGGGCGGGGTATTTGTGTATATAACGCTCTCCAAGCCATTGAGTTGGCGCTTGGTTTCTTTCCCGGTCCTGTGACCCGGAAGGTCTGTGCCGGTAACCTTGGGATTTCTGTTTCGCCTGGATTGCCTGACTTCCTGTTTCCTGGACGGACGGTCGAATGGATTGCCGAACGCTGGCGAATGCCAGTAGTTGATGAACTGCCTCCGCTTGTTAGGTATTTGGACTCCGTGGACCTCAGCGGGCATCGGCTCCTGTTCTTCTGAGGTCGAGGTCGTGAGCAGGTAGTTCTGCCTATCGTATGTTGTTTTCGTGTAGGCTATTATCTGCTCTCAGTACAGCCGCAACATATGGGATCATATGTTGCGGAGAGCTCAAACGCGGCTGCGTTTTATGTCACTACTTCCCATTTCTAACCTGTTCTCAGTTCCATACCAGACTCTAGACACCTGGAGATCCCCAGAGCTCACTGAGGTCTCCAGTTGGCCTTAGTTCTTACGGGTGCACCCATTAAGAGGATGGGTATGAACTATATCCTCTTCTTTAGGTTGTAGAGGGGTTTTTGCCGTGTTTGGCTTTTTCCCCTGTTTTTCTTGTTCTTTTGTTTAGTTACTTGGAAGAGGTTTTTGGGGCCTTTTGTTTTTAGTGGACCTTGGATATTCTGCATTATTCCTTGGATCAGTGTACGGAGTGGCCTTAAGTAATCCAGTTGAAAGACTTCTCCTTGGGACAATACTTACAGATCCATAGATCATCATTGGAACCTATACAAGGGGTAAGAGCGTTGTCCTGTGGTCCAAGTGCTGGGTCAATCATGTGCATGTGTATGATTGCGTGGTGTTAACCTGTCCTGTCTTGCTCTTTGTAGGTTATCCTGGGTTCCCGGTAGAATACAGAAGACAGGGAATTACACCATCTGTGCTGGTCTACAACCTGGTTCTCTAGTTTTGTATGTTTTCCCCCACCTTCTTCCATGGTTCTTGTTTGCCATCACCGGTATATATAGATAGGTGGTGGCGAAGGGAGCTTAGGAGGAGGACTGGGATTGATCTTCGCTCCCGCAGTATTGGGTGGTTTTATAGTGGTGATCAGGACAGATGACTAGTTGATTTAAAATTGACTGCTCAATTGGTCAATCAAAATGTTCCAGAATTTGGAGATGAAGGGCAGGTTGTGATCAGAATGCTTCAGATTTGGAGCTGTTGTGAAAACATTTTTCAAATGGTTGAAGGCTTTTTGCTGTTCTAGTCCTCAGATGAAAGATAAACTTTTTAGTTAATTACACAATGAGTGTAACAACATTGGAAAAAGCTTCAATGAAGTGCCCATAGAAATTGGCAAAGCCAAACCAGGCTGTCATCAGCCACTCTGAAGCAGTAACCAGGGTCATGCAAAAGGGCAAGCCTGCCTAGAAACTTCCTAACATTGAACAACAGAAACTGCAGTCCCACCCCTCGCCCCTACCATCTACCAAATGGAGGTGCTCAGGATGAACTAATGAGCAGTCCTTTGATGACAAGGACCTCAAAACATTTCTAAGAGTATCCCTGTCTCCATCCCAGTTCACTTCAGTGTATGGATCTTTACTCTTCAGCCGCAGAAATGATGTTAATGCACTTTCACTGTCTGAGTGTCAGACCCATTCAGGGGCAACAGGGCAGACAGGAGCTACTTGTCCCCAACAGTTATATTTGAGGTAATTTGCCACTGATGCTCTAGAGCCCGTCCTACTATGGCTCAGCAGATACAATCCCCTCCGCACTTGACACTCAGAGTAGTGAGGGTAAGCAGTCAAAGGCTTCTCAGGGAAGCAGTATGGGGCTGTACGAGCTCAGACGTCAACAGTCATCCATCAGACACAATAGCTTGTCTTTAGGAAAAGAAAATACTTTTTAATTGCACAGCAATACTAAATACTACACAGTTAACTTATGTCACAAGCCAGTGACCCTGGTGACACTTCTTCCTTGTGACCCTATACTCATGGAGTCACCTTGCACAAAACCCTCCCTAGGCAACCCCTAGATGCCTGGTACCCCTGTAGTTATGGATAAAGAATGAGGCAGACTCCTTCCCTCTCTCTTCTAGGCACTTAAGCAGGCCCTCAACTCTTCCAGCAGAAAATGCAGACTCCAGGGGATCTCCACCCACCTCTGGGAATGTGGCTGTGAGACAGACACCAGCCCTGATCATACAGCAGTCCTTCAAGTACTCTGAGGAGCACTCCAATCAATGGTCTTGAAGAACTTGGTTTGGTTCCCACGTTTATACTCAACTTCTAGACTAGGGATGTAGACCCAGTGTCACCATCTTCAGAACAGGTTTGGAGTGTTTCTCTTTCAAGCTTTCCTTTAGGGTTACTCTGCAGGTACAGCCCTTGTGTAAAATGTCCCTTGTCATGGCAGGTAGCACTGGGGCTGTCTCTAGACTGGAGCACCCACAACACAGTCACAATGAAGGGTGAAGGATTCTGCACCTGGCTGTCATCAGCCTCTTTGAAGCAGTAATCAGGGACAGACAAAAGGACAGGCCTGACCTAGAAACGTCCTCATCTCTCACAACAGAAACTGGAGTCCCACCCATCGCCCCTACCATCAAGCAAATGGCAACGCTCAAGGAGAGCTCATCAGAAGCCCCTTGTTAACAAAAGAACTCTTGTAATTTCTAAAGTTAGCCTTCTCTCCATCTTCCTCACTTCAGCGTCTGGAACTCCAGCCACAGGAATCCTCTGTCTGGAGAAGCTGTCCACATCCTCCATCTTGTGCCATGTCAAGTTAGGGGCATAAAAATGAATCCCATGTTTAGTACTCAGGCACACACACACACCCCTACTACTACACAAGTGTTATAGACACACACTTGACATACACACAGGATGCCCGCACAAGATTCTGGACATATTCTTAACAGCAGAACTTTACAGAAGAGGGGCCTGTAGGCCACACCCTCATTTTCAATCAACCCCCCCTCTCAATTGACATAGGAAAAATGGTCTGGTGATACTAATGATTCATATAGCTCCGTACGCTACCGCCAGTGACTTACCCAGGGCATGCACAGTGGTCCTATGCCAGCTATGAGGGGACGATTGGTGCGCCCCTCCCGGTCACTGACAGGTTCAAGACCTCGAGATGCAGAGACAGGCCAAGCCTCTGCACAAATGCAAGCTTAGCGTAATAACGGGCCAACGAAAAGTTAGGATGCCAATTTCATATGCATTCAAACAAAATGGCGCTGCTATTCAGCGGGTGCTCGTAGAAGTCAGAGGGGGTTTGCCAGCCCTGAAGTCGAGATGAGTGAGACATCCGTAACTTCAGAGACTTTCCCATTCTTATTTGAAAACACTCTTCTCTTCATCGGGCGCAGTGACATTTCCCAAAACAGGGTCTTTAAGGGAAACCCACACATGACCGGAATCCTGAGACAGGGCACTGTATTCAGCAGACAGGTTTAGTCTGACGTCCTAGCACAGGAGAGCTGTGTTCCTCCCTCTCCCTTCAGTCGTAGCCTGGAGGTGGACTGTACCTTCAGTCCTGGAAACGCCCGCCTGGGACTGGAACGCCAGAGGGCATGACAGGCTTTCACATGGCATAGAGCTCAGCTCTCGGCGCTCAGGTTATAACTAAGGCAGCAGGAGGTGGGTCCCAGCCAACCTGGGCTTCTATAAAGACCTGCGTGCAGTGCAGCGCCGCTCCTGGGAGAGAGTGAACTCAGCTGGGACCGGGTGTGGAAGACACGAGTCCCTCGCCGCCTCTTGCCGGTGGCCCGACTAAAGAAGGCTGTCATTCACATGGAACGCCCTGAGCTGGCAAGTCCGAATTCTCCCAAAGAAACGACTGTTTATTAGCACAAGGCCCACGTTTTTGGAGTTATCCGCACTGCAACGCAAAAATACTCTTGACGTTTCGGACGAAAAATCAGGACCCAGCATTTTCCTTTCTCTCATTACGCTGTGGTTGTTTATTTATTTTTCAACTCTCGTACTCTCCGGAGATTGCTGCACAGAAAAACTGCGTTTTTGGAAGGGGTAAGAAGGAGAAATTGCGCCAGGTAGAAGAAATAACGAAGGTAAAAACTTCTCTGGGCACCAAATAACGAAAGTTTAAAAAAAAACTACTTCATCACCCAAAAATTGCTTTTGGAAAGCAACGTTTTTGGGATTTTCACTCGCGAACAGAAGGCCTGGAGGCATTTGCTTGTTGCGTACCAAATATTTAAAACATTAGGGATTCTGGAATGCTGGGCTCAGTGAAAATGGAATCGCATGATATACCGGACTGGAATTCGTACTATGGGGAGCAAAATGAGGTAAGACACGGACAAAAACTAAAAAGCGTGCCCGCGTATAAAACAAAATAATTTTATCTACTTTTTTCCATGATACAAGATACAATTTGGATACCAGAATAGACACCGCTCAGTTTAGATATGGTGTGGTGCCGTATATATACTCTACTTGCGCGCATTTTTCTTTATCAGCTTCCCAGATGCAGTGCTGACGAAGTGGCGGCAGGCCGCTCGTGCCAAGCGCGGCTGCTGCTACGTGGAAGTGGCTCAGATGCATCGACACGGGGCTGGCTGTGGAACCAGTATGGCGGCCACTGTTTACGCAAACTTTATAGAGATGGGTGTATTACAGGAGGTGCCGTTTTGGCAAGGGCGAGTCTTCCATAGGAAAGATTTGAGAAGGGAAGTAGACAGAGAATGCATAATTTATGGTAGTTCGTTTAGATAATAAATACTGTGAGCTGGTATGCTTATTGGCGCTTAGAAACTTTTGAAAAGTTAATGGAATTCTAGTGACAATGGAAGACTGAAACCAATGGGGCCTGTAGTTTGCCACAGTCCAGTTAGAATACTGGGCAGTGAAATTTACCTGTGCAATGTGTCCGTGCCCCGCCCTCCAGGCTACCAATCCGCTCACACCTCGTACACTGCCATCAATGGGAGCCCCTCACACTTTGCCCCAGTGCCAACATGCTCACCCTACCCATTTGCGCGAGCTCCCCACACGCCACCCTGTTGTACAAACTCGTCACACAAGACACCGGTGTGGCCTCATCTACTTGTTCACCACTTCTGCTAGTACCAATGTGAGTTCCTCACTCTGCCCGCCAGTTCCATCTTTCCACAGTACGAAGCAGTGCCAGCTGCTCCAGGTGCCCGTCTGTGGGTCGGGGGGCAGTAGGGAGTGCAAGGCTGACATGGCGTCGAAGCCAGAGAGACGAGTTTAGGGAAACGTCTCGGCTCTCAGCGCGAGGCTGGCGCAGGCTGAGCAGGCGGCAGGGTGTTCATTTTTAGGAGGGTCTTTCACTGAGTTTGATGAAAGTCTGTGAGGGGCAATATGGCGAGTGAATATGCTACTGTGGTCTATTGTAGGGGCTTCAAATGCCTGTGGGGGTTGCTACCAGAACATCAAGATTTTAATATCGACCTGCCAACATATCATGATCAAAGTATTGCTACCGCAGTTTCGTGGAGGTAAATATGTAGGAGTATACCTGGATTTAGCATCCTTAACTACACATGTATATCCTGATATACAACTCATGTGGGTGCTTCAGGAGAACGCAAGGTAGGCAGAAGTAGACAGCAGTAGTTAAGAGACAGACAGGACGAGAGAGAGTGGGATAGCAAGAGGCCTGGAAGGAGAAGCATGGAGAGCTTTGACAGTATTTATAAAAATGATATGTCCTGTAGGAAAGCATTAACACATTGTATTAGAGAAGGGGCAGTGAGAGAGAGAAAGAGAAGGCGAGAAAGGTAGAAAAAGGGCCTGCCTGAGAGAACAGGTGAGAAGAAACTAGGGTGGGAGAAATCTAGCGGAAACAAGAAGAGACTGTCCCAGAACGAGAAGCGAGAATGGGGCCACTGGGTGACAGAGAAAGGGAGGCATGGGTGAGAGCAGCAATGGGCAGACATTCGGTGGCCGGTTTATGTTATCCGACAGAGAACAGTCACAACAACCCCTTGTATTCTGTCATTTGCTGGTCCACGGATTTATTTATGTTTTATTTTTGTAGCTTTATACAGGGCGAGATCGGCCCAAGGTCATTGGAGCGCTGTTTTTCTACACAAGGTCAGATTCTTTTTTAGGCACAGGGGATAGATCCGTTCAGCCCCTAAGAGCAAGGACGTCCCATGAAATAAGGGAAAGGGGAAAAAGTAGGGAAAGAACGAGGAACATCAGTAAAGAAGCCTCTAGGTGAGCTCTGACATCCAGAGAGACAAAGGAGGGGACAGACACCGGTTAGAAGAGGAGAGATGCAGCGATAACGATGGGAGAAGTTCTGAGCTGAAAGCAGGGAAGATATACAGACAGGAGGCGAGGGAAGCAACCATAGCTGGATAGAGACAAACACAAGGGATAAGAGAAGGGAGGCCTAGAGGCGAGGAAGAAGGCGGTGAGGTTTAAGAGGAGAGGAGGAGTGAGATAGGTAGTCATTGGGGGGATCTAGGGTGGGTTTAAAGAGAAAGGAAACAACAGGAAAGACAGAGGGTGAGCAAGAGAAACAGAGAACTATCTCATGAGAACTGAAACTTGAAACAATGTGAAGAGTGGGAAAGAGAGGAAATTAATGATAATGAGGGGAGATAGGATGTCAGGTGGAGAGACCAGGGCAGAGGAGTCAAATAAATAAGCTGAGAAGTGTTGAGGCAAAAAGGACGAAACTTGGTTGCTCTAAAGGGTTTAAGAAAGGAGAGCTGATTCGTACACAGGTCATTTGAAGGGGTGAGGAGAACTGAGCCACACAGATGCCCTGAGAGTGGGTGAGAATTGACTCACACACAGGCCCTCAGAGTGAGTGAAGAGCACTGACTCACATACAGGCCCTCTGAGGGAGTGAGGAGGGCTGTGCCACACAGAGGCCCTGAGAGTGGGTGAGAATCGACTCACACACTGACCCTCAGAGTGAGTGAGTGAAGAGCACTGACTCACACACAGGCCCTGAGAGTGAGTGAAGAGCACTGACTCACACAGAGGCCCTCAGAGTGAGTGAAGTGCACCGACTCACACACAGGCCCTCTGAGGGGGTGAAGAGCACTGACTCACACACAGGCCCTCTGAGGGGGTGAGGAGCGCTGAGCCACACAGAGGCCCTGAGAGTGAGTGAGAAATGACTCACACACAGGCCCTCAGAATGAGTGACGAGCACTGACTCACACAGGCCCTCAGAATGGGTGAGGAGGGCTGATCAATAAACAGGCCCTCAGAGAGTGGTAGGGAGGGCTACCTCATAAACGGGCCCCCTTGAGTGGATGAGGAGCACTGACTGACACAGGCAGGCCCTGAGCGTGGGTGAGGAGTAATGACTCAATACAGGTCCAAGAGGGGGAAGGGCTAACCCACACGCAGGGCCTCAGAGAGGGTCGAGGAAGGCTGATTTGTAGTTTGCACACAGTCTCAGAGGCCAGGTGAGGCCGAGGATTTACCTACTCAAGGTCCTGGAGGGGCTATAGGGGGGTGGGGGTTGGCGAGAAGAGACCTACACAAAGCCCTCAGATGCCAGATGGGGAGGAAGCACAAGGGCTTGGGTAAGACACTGCACTATACCGTTAATCATTAACCCAGCACTTCTGCTCCAAACAAACATGGGAGAAAGGAGGGGGCCAAGGAGGGAGGGGCAGGAGACAAACACTGCTCTCATTTCAGATACACCTGGAGCAGGAAAACTCCCTTCCAGCCAGGGCTTCAAGTGGGATGAAAAAGGTGTGTGTGGGGGGTCTCTAAAAGTGGCGTGGCTAATGTAATTAGGGATGTGGCTTAACAACATAAACTACATTTCTTTGATTTCCATAGTGGGCCACCAGACCGGTATTTTGGTTCCTCTCTGAGGTTTAACACAACTAACACACGCCTGGAGTATTGGCTTTGCCAGTGGTGGTTGGCTTTCAAGATAAATGATTAACAACGATTTTGTTCTAAATAATATTGAAAATATTTTTGTCTCCACTTCTGGTCCATCTGTATATCTTACACCTCATCTCTTTCCTCATGAGCACTCTCCTGAATGCGCTTCCTGGTATTTCCTTCACTTCACCACCCCCAACCGCATAACACACGCACTGACCTGTAAGAACTGCATTGTCTTTTACTTTCACCTTGTCAAAATATTGACAACTGAGTCTCTCCCTCACACACATTTGCATGGAATCACAACTGCAACTGACATACATGATCATTGCTCTGCACTCTGCAGAGAGGCCAAGTATTCTGAACACCTGCTTGACCCCTAATAGGCACTGAGAGAAACTCCCACTGCCTCCAACCTCAACTCCAGATCTCACAATCGTGGCCCATTATACACACCTGGAGGTGATTCAGTATAAAGTCTGCACTGCACAAGAGAAATGTGCTACACGAAAAAAATACAGAAAGCCAACATCCTGGAAATATCTAACACGCTTAGGGAAGGCAAGATTATGGTAAACATATGAAATATAAGCCGGACTCAAGCGCTGACATGGATTTCCATAAAAATGTATTATATTCAATTGTTCAGAAATCAAGCAGTGTTTTTACCAGCATAGTTAAGGACATGAACATAGGGCTCAACAGGGACCCGTTTTAATGTCCATTTTTATTACTGCCGGGTCTATGACCCGGAGAGACCAGCCCACTTAAAGCCCTGCTTCTATCCAATATCTGTCTTCAATACAAGAGAGGTTTTGCTGCTGGTTTTCCTCCCTAAAGTTTACAACTTTGAGAGATCACCGGAGCCTACATCTATAGCAGACAGCCAAAGTCTACTCCTACAGGCAGACTAATAAACCTGCATATCCAGCTAGCCAGACTCTCACTGCATGCTCCGCACCACAGTCAGACCCCCACAGCCTGCATCACAGTCAGACTCCCACATCAAGACACACAGAATCTGCAATTCTAGCCAGAACCCATCAGTTTGCACCCACAGACAGCCTCCTAAACCCTGCATATCCCTGTGCCAAGACTACTAGGATAATCAGCGCCCTAGGGAGACCCCGACAGCCTGCACCCGAAGACAGAGCAACATAGCCTGAACTGATATACTGTCTCCTCTGGCCTGCCTTACTTCCCCGTCTGCACTCACAGCCTCATTCCCAAGGTCTGCGTCCTATGTCAATTGCCATAACTTGCAATGTATGTGGGTTCCCAGTCTGCACCCCACTAGTAAGACTCCTATGACCTGCAACCCTAGCCACACAGCAGCAACTTGTGCTCCCTACACAACTTACCACGGTGCTCATCACTAACAAATTTTAAAGTACACACTCTTGCCAAAGAGAATATTGTCTCTCCACTAGCCAGACTCTTGCTATCTACCCCTAACCGCCCTCCTTGGCCTGCAGCCATTGCCACCTTATTTGACTTGCACCACTAGCCATATCCTTTGATCTTCATCCCACTCTATAACCCCACAGCTGGCATCCCAGGTCAGACATTCACAGCTTGCACCCCATCCTACGCCGCTAGTCAATCCCCTTGCCCTCCTTGGCGATCTCTAACAGACTACTTCGATAGCCAATCTCCTTGGCCTGCAGCCTTGGCCATATTGCCTGCTGAAAGCCAGACACCCACACTCTGCACTCCATGTCAGACTCCCACGTCCTGTAAGCGCCGCTGTCCTCCCATGGACTGTGCACCTAGCCAGACTCTCATGGCCACAAACTCTGCCAGCGCGGCCACAAGCCCATCTTTTGGGCCTAAAACCAAACCCTGTGCCACCTCAGCTTGTGGGAGTTCAGAGCACAAAGATCTTCCCTAAATAAGACAGCTCTTAACAAAACTTGTCATTTACATCAGCTCTAGATATTTTGCAGCCATCTTATTCGTTGCCGTTTTTAAATACTATGGTACTATGGTATCTGCCAAGTAAACATTTCTCCTTTGCTAACATGTCAGCAAAAACGTAAAAAAAGCCCCCTGGTCCTACCAACAAGAGTTCTCAAACACAACCTTCCAGATTCATTCTCCTTCTAGGAGAGATTCCTTCAAACTGATTCTGTTTTACAGGTAACAGAGTATAATATTCAGCGGGGCAGACACAATATAGGACTTTGAGGGCCTCTCGCAATTTAAATGGACTCCGTTCTGTAAGTTCAATAAGTAATTTCATTTCATTTACCAAATAATTTTGAAATGATAAACTCAAATAACAAAATATATGTAGTTTCATAATTTAAAACATGCAGAGTACATGTACACTGATGCTTTCTTTTTTCGGTAGCTCTTGCTGCCGCCATTTTAGCGCTCTAAATAAAAGACATTTCCTTATGACACACTACCCATTTTATCTATACACGGCTAAGAAAAAGGCTGCTGTGCAACACGAATTAACTTTCTCCGACCGCCTGAAATGATTATTTTTCGAAATTTCTGCATTCACGAAATACATGTATATTGAGCAATGGTCCAAGCGGTCCAGGTGCGAGCGGCCTACGGCGAAAGGGGAAGGTCGTATGATAGGTGATGCTCCCAAACACCCTGGTAGGGCTGGGGCAGAGTCCCCACAAGGGACTGGCCCTATCACAAGTTTGTAGCTAAAATTTCAGACTGCTCTGCAGTGCAGCCCTACGCAGGCAGGCACAGTGGCACGGAGCTGCCTCAGAGCTCACGAGTTGTCTCTTCACACATCTTAACCTGACATATAACCTGAACTCCTATGTCTTGGCACCTAGAAGACAATAGGCACAGCTGACTGCAATAGGGATAGATGAAAACAATCAAACGATTCTTTTAGAAATGTCACCCGAAAAAATCATTTTTGATTGAAAACGTTTGTATGTGGACCGTAAACGCGTAAAACTATTGCCCCATGGCATCTTGGCTCCACGAGCCGACCTGGGCCACAGAAAGAGAAAACATCACAAACAGAAAGGTAATGAGCAGAAAAGAAGCGTCTTTGGAGCTCTCCAGAAGAGACAGCCACCCTCCTTGCGGCTACAGTGTGCAGGATGGTTCCAGTGCTTAGCTTGTAAAAGAAACAATGTTTGCCAAAGTCTTTCTTAGGAGTCCTTCATTGCCAAATGCCAGGGTTGCCGACCACCAAGGCAGCCTAGTCTAGATTCCACCTAATGCCTCTCTCTTCCACCACCTTACACTTGTCTTTATCTCATTTGTGCGAGTTCTTACTCAGCGTCTGTTCACCCTCTGGCACTGTTTTATATCTTTCTCTTCCTTCTTTCGTCCTTTATCTCTATTGCTCTTGGTGAAAGCCTGAAGAAAAACATTAAGATCTAATTCCCAAAACGAAGTCAGTGCCACCACATGCAACCACCGGTACAAATTAAGTACTGGAAAGTTTGATCCGTAGGGCACTGAAAGCCCGCCACTCTATGGCCCCACTTCCATCCTAATCCCCGCCGCAGCGAATACGCTTGAAACGGTGATTAGCACAGGGGGCTGATAAATTTTCCAGAAATAATGGCCCGTATTATAAAAGGTGCAGTGGACGGTGCAGAGGGCCTTAAAATGACCCCTGCGTTACAGCAAGCCAACAAGCACCTTGCGCGGGGCAGAGAAATGTTCATATTTCGTCAGTTACTAGGTGCCAGATTTTTAAAATGTTGGAAGCTGGCAGTAATGGGCTCAAGTAGGGCCAGACTCACGCTGTCGGCGTGATTGATGCGTGACATTGTACAGTAACTACACTCGGTAACCAGGGGCAGGCGGCTTAGTCGAAAGTGAGCGGCGCTGCCGAGACTTGCGGAATACAGCGCTATGCAAAGCTGCAAAGCAAGTAAATAAAATGCCTTCGCTGACTCTGTGTACTGTGCTCATACAGCACACCCAATTTCTATCCCTGAGCGCTTTGAAACGGTGGTAGGATAACAGAGTGGCGCCATGGAAACCGCACTTTAAAAATAAATGCAAATACTGCGGAACTCTTTCTTGCTTTGTTTTAGAGGCGCCTCTGCACAACGTTCATGTGTCTCAGCACATATACAAGCTATTTGCACGTAGGTGCAAAGTGCACGAATAACTCCAGTATAAATAATGTTTACACCCAGGGCTTTAAGTGGGATGAAAAAACTGGAGGGTCTCTCAAGGGGCGTAATCGATGTAATTAAGCGCGTGGCTTAAAACATTTATGTTAAAAATCTGTACTTAGCATAGTGTGCTGCCCCACTGGTATTTTGCTGCTCCTGTCCATTCATCCAGATATATAACACAACAAGTAACATTACACCTACAACAAGCCAGCACTATTGGCTTTGTCAATGGTTGTAAGGGGCATGAGAGAAATAAGCAACAACTATGACTTCCTTGTATATAATAATGAAAATGCTTCGGTTCTTGTGGGCGAGTTTGTGGTGTAAGGCTAGACTTTCGAGCGAAGAAAGCAGGTTCGAGCCTGATGTCGGCTTAACGTTCTGTGATTCAAACATGAACATGTCCTTGTGTAATGTAACTGGTGCCCAGGTAAAGCGCTCCAATACCTTCAGCAGACTTTGCGCTATATGAAACTTTTAAAAAAAAAGTATATTTCAAGTTACATCAAAAGCAGTGAAGGGTGGTACTACTGCAGAGTTAAGGGGTTTTTCTTCACCCAGAAGGCAAAAATGGAGAGGCCGATAGGGACCCGTCTCAGCACCTGCTTTTAAGAACTGCCGGTGCTGAGCACTGGCAGGACCCGGCCCACTCAATGCCCTGTTTACCCCTTCTCTCCTTCCCACAGTCTGCAGGTGTTACTGAGTTCACTACGATTTTGTTCACTCTTATTAAGATGCACGCTGGAGTTCGCATTGGTATTTCTTTATCACCAGGCACAGCTTGGCGGTATTTTTCTGTGTAAATCTAGGGCCGAGTGCAAAAACCGCTTCTGATTGGCACGAAGGCTTAAACAGGAGTGTGTTGAATTACAACCGGACGCCAGTAATAATAAAAAAGACGGACGTACATAAGGATAAAGGCGCAGACACACGCACAAGCGCTCGTGGCTATATGCGGACGAGCTGGCGTGAATTGTTGAATTAAATATAAACAAAACCAGGAACATGGAACTGTTCGACGATTCCGACGGAGACAGAACGGGCGAAGCCCGAACACAGTAAACCACCCGCCCATCTGTGACCCTACCTGTCCTCAGGTGCGTCTTCTGGACAGCAGGGTCGTCCATTCCTGACTGCCTACATTAGGGTGAGCGGACTTCTCACAGGCAGAGACATGACAGCACTCTCAAAGTGACATCAGCAGGTGCTGCATAAGTGGAAGTATTTAATTATTGAAAGCCAATCATATGTAAAATAACCCAACATGAAATGTATGCTCTTAGGCTTCAAAAAGGCGACATCTCCCAAAACGTCTAAGAAACTTCATCGTGTCAGGGTCCCATAGCAGTGACAGAGAAGCGCACATGAAGCTCACCCTGCTTGCATTCTGCAATACTGACATGGCATTGCTGGAGAATGATGACGCTGTTCGAACCCAGCAGTGCTAACATGGCACTGCTGAAGGAAGTTTGCACAGCTCGAGTCTTACGGTGCCAACTTGGCACTCCTGGAGTAAGTTTACACGGCTCGAGTTTTAAAGTACCAACATGGCACTGCTTGAGAAAGTTTACACGGCTCGAGTCCTACAGTACCAACATGGCACCACTGGAAAACGTTGACGCTGCTCGAACCCAGCAGTACCAACATGGCACTGCTGGAGAAAGTTAACAGGGCTCGAGTCTTACAGTGCCAACATGGCACTGCTGGAAAAAGTTGACGCTGCTCGAACCCAGCAGTACCAACATGGCACTGCTGGAGAAAGTTTGCACTGCTCGAACCCAGCAGCGCCAACATGGCACTACGAAAAAAAAGTTTGCACTGCTCGAGTCTTACGGTGCATACATGGCACTGCTGGAAAACTTTTACACGGCTCCAGTCTTACTTTACCAACATGACACTGCTGGAAAAAGTTGACGCTGAGCGAACCCAGCAGTGCCAACATGGCACTGTTGGAGAACGTTTGCACGGCTCGAGTCTTTCGGTGTAGACATGGCACTGCTGGAAAAAGTTTACAGTGCTCGAATCTTGCAGTACCCACATGGCACAGCTGTCGGAAGTTTGTACTCCCCGAGCCTTACAGTCCAAGCATAGCACTGTGGAGGAAGTTTGCCTTGCTTGGGTCTTACACGTCCTAGCATGGCACAGGAGTCGGAAGTTTGCCCTGCTTGGGTCTTACAGTCCCAGCGTGGCACAGCTGTCGGAAGTTTGCCCTGCTTGGGTCTTACAGTCCCAGCATGGCACAGCTGTCGGACGTTTGCCCTGCTTGGGTCTTACAGTACCGGCATGGCACTGTGGAGGAAGTTTGCCCTGCTTGGGTGTTACAGTCCCGGCATGGCACAGCTGTCGGAAGTTTGCCCTGCTTGGGTGTTACAGTACCGGCATGGCACTGTGGAGGAAGTTTGCCCTGCTTGGGTGTTACAGTCCCAGCATGGCACTGTGGAGGAAGTTTGCCCTGCTTGGGTGTTACAGTACCGGCATGGCACTGTGGAGGAAGTTTGCCCTGCTTGGGTGTTACAGTCCCGGCATGGCACTGTGGAGGAAGTTTGCCCTGCTTGGGTGTTACAGTACCGGCATGGCACTGCAGCAGGACGTTTGCACTGCTGGAGGTTTATAGAAATGAAAGGGCACTGGTGAAGGACGCTCATATTGCTTAAGTCCATCTGTACCAACATGGCCTGGGTCCGTCTCCACGGTTGGCGCCTGTCTCCCAAGTGGAAGGCAGGGGCTGCCCGTTTGCCACATGGGGACTCCAATGTTGGGTGGTAGTTGGTGTGAGAAAGTGGGTTGGCATATGCTGTCCACTAATTAAAGTGGGCACCTTGTACCAGGCCACACGACCCTTTTGATGTCTGAGGTCAAAGATAACCTTTATTGAAAGCTATCCTAGTGGTAGCTATGGAGAGCAGCCTTCAGGCTTAATCTTGAAGGAATGTAAAGCAGCTTGTTTTACCAGAATATCACCTCCTAAATGATTAAATGAAAGGAGAACCACACAGTGTTGATATAAAAATATGTATTAATTAATATAACACTCTCTACTAGTCTCTACACGAGACTAGGGCACAAAGCACACAATACTGAATTAATAGAACATTCGTAAATAGCGAAATACACAGCGGGCTCCAGGGGGAGACCGAACCATATACTAAAAAATGGTATAACAACAACGACTTCAATAGACACAGTGCCTAGAGCACGTAGAATCGCTGGGACCCCAAGGAACCACCCAGAGAAGTGACACAGGGAGCCCACGGAGGACGGGTGCAGTGAAGAAACACAGACGCGGGCTCCGTACAACTCTATGGGAAAGTCGCAGTTGGAAAGTTACAAGTTAAGGACACTTCTAAGAGGACTTCGAGCAAACCCTTTGGAACTTAGGAGGTTCTAAGGCCAAACCACCAGTGAGTACCAAAGTACCCGTGTTACCTATCCCAGAGGAGCCGGGTGCATAGGGGTCAAGTGGTGTCGAAAACCTTCGTAATTTTCAATGGAGAGCTGCAAAGAAGTCCTGCTGCCAGGAGGGCGAAGAATGTCCGGTGGAATCCAAGATTGGATTCGAGGTGAGAAGAACCTGAAAGCAGAGGGGACAGAGTCTGGGTCACTTCAGGTGACCAGGGGCTCGGTAGTGGAATGCCCACTGATGTCGAGTGCTACAGGATAGAAGAAGGGTTGCTTGACTCTGCAGCCACGGGGACCAGGAGATGTCGAGGATGACCAAAGTCTGAAGGTAAGCTGTCCCACAAAGGATGTCGAGAGCTGAGGGGTCGATGTCCGGCTGAAGCACCAACAAGCCTTGGCAACTGCAACCCACGCGGTCAGAGGAAACAGGTTACAGTGAGGACCAGCAAGGTCCAGGGGACTCTCCAAGCAATGGAGAGTCAGGGTACATCTGGAGCAACCAGGTAAGCCCAAGAATTAGCAAGGTGACCCTCGCCAGGACCCACAGGCCAACGGACCAGGGATCGCGAGGAGACCTCAAGCAAGTCTGCAAAGCACCAGCCCACAGGACACTCGTGGAGTGGAGGCCGGAAATCTTCAGTGCAAATACTGCGAGTGGTCAGGACTACACGGAGTCCAATGCACAGGCTCGGGAATCGTCACTAAGCATATGCAACCGCAAATGTACGTGGTGCACAGGGGTTCGGGTTGCACGGTCCCCACGAGGGATACTGGTCTCAGAATCGCTGAGAGGGCAGATCGACCTCAGGGACCTTCGGGAACCCACCTCCTGTGTTGCTGAAATCTTTGGAGTCCTCAGGAGCTTGGGAGAAGCAAACCGGTCAGATGCGTTTAGGTGCCTGCTTGTGCAGGGGAGTAACTCCTTTACTCCATGGGAGATTCTTCAGTCGTCCAGCATCATGCAGGCAGTCGAAGCACTTGGTTTCTTCTTAGCAGAATCTTGTCCAGGTAAAATCTAAAGTCCTGAAGTCAGGTAACCCACTTTATACCAATGGGAAGGAGTTGGAAAGATTCTGTGGACCCTCCTAGGGGAGGGGCAGGACAGAGGGGTGGCTACACCCATGTCCTTTGTCCAGGTTCACGCCAGAGCAGGAGCCAATGGCTCCAAGAACTGGTTTGAGCTGGACTATGCACAGGGACACCAAATGTGCCCCCAGTGCAGACTTTCTGGCACTCTCAGAGTGCACCCACCCAGCCCCAATACACTAAATCCTGTCTGGGAGGTGGTCACACCTCCCTGTGACAGGATTCCTATTGTCATGACTTCCTCTGCTCGAGCTTGGCTCAGCACCAGGAGAGCAGAATCGTGTCTGTGGCTGGAAGCATCCATTTTGTGCTGCCCAGGTCGAGAAAGCTGGTACCGGGTAGACCGGTGACCTACGGATGTCCCTCTAGGAGGGTGGAATCATGCCTCCCACGCCAATTACTGGCGTGGAGGTATGATTCCAAGGTGTTTGACACCAAATACAACATGTTTCTAAGCAGCCGTTTTAAAGTTAGCATTTACCGCAAGGTTATAATGCACTTAAACATATATGTCTGGCTGCACACAGACAACCCCGGAGAATTGTCTCGGAAGGCTGCAGAGGGGCTCTGCTCATGCAGGGGCACCCTCTCACGTAAAACCCAGCACCCTGCCTTCAGGATTGTTAAGGCCTGCCATAGGGGTGACTGATAGGTTTTTAAGTGTAGTGATTTAGATAGATATAGTGAACCTATATCTTAAGTAAGTGGTGCAAGCACCAGCTTACACAGTCTGCAGTAGCAGGCTTGTCGTGTCAATTTCAATGGCCTCTCAGGGGTGGCATAGTACATGCTTCAGCCCATGGGAAGCCTCTGGGATACCTATGCCCTGGGTACATGGTGTACCATATACTAGGGACTGATAAGGGTACCCCAGAATCCAATCTGGAGTGCACCTAAAGTACATGCATATCAATTTACAGGAGAAAGCAGATAGACTGGGGTCCTGGATAGCAGGATCCCATTCAGACTAGGCCAAAAACAGTGTGACATCAGCAAAAAGTGGGGGTAACCATAAGAAGCAGATACTACTTTCCTACAGTTGGATCTCCTGGCACATGAGCTGGCACGGGCAGTGTTTCAATAGGGAAGAGTAGCCATGATATTTACAAACAGGCCAGGTGATGACTATGCCACAATGTACGCACATCTAAAAAGCTGTGAGACAGTTAGGGACATAATGTGTAACATTCAAAAAGAGTTTCTGGAGGTGGTGCTTTCCTGGTACGCACATCCTGTCACCTAGGGTGAGGGGGTCACCCTGAAAGAGGCTCCAGGCCGACAAACCTGCAAGCAAAGGGTACCGAAGCACACAAGAAAGTCAACAGTTACTCAGGATGACTTACAGTTGAGAATATGGGACGGCTGCAGGCTTATCCAGGCTGTATTCTTCATTCCCCTCTGACTTCCCGTTCAGGTCCTTGACTGCACTGAAGATACTACATATTCTGGGACTGGATCAACTACGACATGAACGTGGGAAGGTTGAATGCTCTTTGTGGGGAACTGACCTTTTGAGACTTTGTAACAAAGCCCAACAACAACAGATTCACACTACAGATACAAGCAGACTCTTCAATAGACCGTGTACTTCGAAATACCACAGCTGGCTTTCGGTTTAACATCATACATTTTGACCTATTGGCACTATTTTGGCCTGGACCACACTTGTTCACGCTTCAGATTATGACAAAATATCTTCCAACTCTGCGCCAATTTAAGCCTGAAATTTTGATTTCCTTGATTCAGCCTTGAAAAAGTCTATGTGACGAAACACGTGTTGGCTGCTGCTTTGTCTGTGATGTCACCCCCTGCTCCATAAAAGTAATGAAAAATACTGAGAGGAATAAAAACAAACAACACATACTTGGACTTTGAAGCACTTTATTGTTTCAACTGTACAGTAACCTGTGGACTTTCTTGTGTGCTTCAGTACCTTTTGCTTGCATAGCCATGATGTTTCACCCGATTGGGCCCCAGCTGCCTACGGTTTGGATGAGGACGGCATCCCATGCTAGTATTGGGCCGATCCTGGATCTGATCTTGTGGGCCCTTGTGTCTCTGAAATTGCAACAGGTGAGGGATCTTACCTCTGGAGAAAAGCATAGCCTGTTGAATGCATTTTGGATAGCACCTCCTTTACTTGCTGTCTTGTACTCCGGACTGGATCATTCATGAAACCAGGAAAATATGTCATTCAAGAAGAAGGAAGTTGTCCATTCCCAGGGCAAGATGGCTGCCCTCATGTGTCATATGTACTGAATATTGCTTCACTCCAGTCGTCTTCTCACTTTCTCTGCTCCTGCCTTGGAGTTTTTTCTGTGATCCTCCTCAGAGGATACCTGCCACTTTTGCTTACATTGCCTTTCATGGAAATGGAAAATGGGGCAACAGGAAAATGAGGCCTTCTTTGGACAAACCAACCCCCAATGAAACTGAGAGTGATTGCCTTGTGCAGCAACTTGACCTACTGCTGGAGGAAGGTTTAATCTCTGGAGGCCTATAGCAGTGACAGGACACTGCTTGAGGCAGTTCCCATTGCTAAAGTCCTACTGTACCAACATGGCACTGCTGGAGGGAGAGTGCACAACTGAAGCCCCATAGTAGTGGCAGGGCACTGCAGGTGACAGCTCACACTGGTCCAGTTTGTCAATACCAACATGGCGCTGCTGGAAGATTGGAAGAAGCTTGCACTCCTAGAAGCCTGTAGCCATGAAAGGGCGCTGTTTGAGAAATCTCACACTGCTCAAGTCCTACTGTACTATTGTTGCACCACTGAAAGCAGCTTGCTGTGTTGGTGGTCTGTAGGGCTGAAGGAAGCTCATACTGTTCAAGGTTTACAGTACCAATATCACATTTCTGGAAGACGCTTGCACCACTGCTGGAGACCTGAAGCAATGAAATGGCACTGCCAGAGGAAATACCCGCTGCTCAAGTCCTACAATACAACTATTGAAACTATTTCACTTTTGGTGGCCTGTGTGTGTCTGTGTCTTGACTCTGCTGGGGGAAGCCTCCAGTGTTCAGGCTTAGTAGAAGTGACAAGGCACTGCTGAAGGATCTTTTACTGTTGGAGCCCTATAGTGGTGGCAAGTCACTGCTGGGGCGAATCAGTGGCAGGACAATGCTTCAGGTCTGATGGAGGGATGGGACCCTGCTGCACATACGTTGCAATGCTGGAATCCTACAGCAGTTACAGGACCCTGTAGCAGGATCATCGCAGTAGGAGCCCACCTGCTGGAGAAAGTTTGCACTCCTGGAGTCTTCAAGCAGTAGGAGGGCACTGCTGAAGAATGCTTGCACTGCTAGAGTTTTTAGCAATGATAGGGCACAGCTGGGGGAAGCTTCTACTGCAGAGGCCTGCAGGACTGACCAGGCAATGCTGAGAAAGTCCTTATTGTGGGAGTTCTTTAGCAGTGATTTGCACTATCAGGGAAGTTTATACTTCTGGTGTTGTATAGCAGTGATAAGGCCATGCTTGCGGAAACTCACAAAGTGTGGGTCATGTATCACTGTCACTGTCAGGGCTGTGCCGGAGGAAGATTTCATTTCTGAGGCCAGGAGGCCCTGACCGGGCTACAAGAAATATCGGTTGTAAGTGGATTATGAGAGGGAAGGCACGTCTGAAAATTGTGACTTTTGCAGCACTCTTTTTGTCATAAGAACCCCATAGTCACTGTTTCTTCCTGAGGAAAGATGACCTCAGGTAGCGTTTCTTTTTGACTATCTGTCCAGTCAGCTGTGAGGCAAATGTAAGCAAGGCATGCACAAGGAACGTTCTGAAGGGCACTATATAGTGCATATGAGCAAGTGCAAACAGTGAAGTGTGGCAGCAGGCGGTTCACTGACAGAATATTGAGGAAAAAAATATTGAGGAAAAAAATATTGAGGCAAAAATATAGAATACAAAAATATCAACTGCCTACACTTAAGAAGATAAGTACAAAAACATCGAGAAAAAAAATAGTTTACCATAATATAGTTGTATTAAATATCGATTTTTAAATATATATAAATTAAAATATAAAAATTAACATATAGTAAAAACTAACATTAATTTATAAAATATAAAATATATTTAATTTATATTTTAACAAATATAACAAATAAACGTACTTCAAAAAAAAGTAAACGCATACAATATATATATATATATATATATATATACGAACATACATAGATATAAAAAATAAATAAAATAATATTTTAAATAATAATATAAGTTAAAAAAATGTAAATAATATAACATTATCAAAAATAAAAGTATATATATATATATTCGAATGAACCAAAAACATAGAATATGAAAAAAGAAACCAAAGTAATTTAAAATAAAAATTAAACAACACAACTATTTTACAATTTAATAAAAAATAATTTACAAACCAAAAATATTGAAAATTATAAATACTATTATTATAATAAATCAAACACATTATATAAATTAAATCAACATAAAATAAATTATTACAAATTAAAATAAATACATGTACATTTCCCACAACATTAAAAGAACATTTTTATACTAAATAAATATAAAAATAAGTACTCCCACCGAACACAACACAACAGTAACAAATGTTTTTGAATCGCAAAAAATAAAATGTACTACTCTAACTGCAGTAAATATAAAATTACATAAAGTATAACATTGCAAAATACTACAATTTACTATTCACACTTCAATTAACACAACAATAACAATTATAATTTATAAAGAAATAAAAAAATAATATTCCCACTCCACCTAGTGCAACACCAGGGAAAGTGTTGGATTGCTGAGGGGTAAACATTAATATTCCCACTCCAGTCAGTGCAACAGTAGGGAAAGTGATGTATTGCAGAGGGGAAAAAATTTATATTTCTTCTCCAATCAGTGCAACAGTAGGGAAGTGTTGGATTGCAGAAGGGTACATTTTACTATTCCCACTCCAGTTAGTGCAAAAGTAGGGAAAGTGTTAGGGGTAAAATTTAGTATTCCCACTCCAGTCAGTGCAACAGTAGAAAGAGTGTTGGATTTTAAAATTGAAAAAAATATTTTATTCCCACTACTGTCAGTACTACATTACAAACAAACCAAATTTCTACAAATAAAAAAACTAATTACAAAAACAAAATAAAAATGCAAAAAAACAAATATTTAACATTTTATATATATTAAGTCTTACCAAAGATAGAAAATTAAAACATTTCATAAAAATAAAAACATATCATAAAAATATTACAAACAATATAAAAATTTTAATGCAATAACATTTTACATATAAAGAAAAGTATCTTAAAAACGATTTATTAATAAATATAATTCATAAAATAAGTTTAGTTACAATTTCCTCCCACCATATACCCCTGCAAAACTTACAACCAAAACCTAACACTAAAATAAAAACAGAAATATTTTACAATATTAACTTAAATATGTATTAGCAATAAATATTATATAAAATTAAAAATTATGAATCATTCAATTACATTTATTTAACTTTCCACAATATACCCCCACAAAATATACACCATACTCCTAAAATGTAATAATAAATTAATTACACAATTAACACAATTCATTATAAAATAAACAATCATTAAGTCAAATATTGTAAATTTTTATAACTTAAAATTGATTTAGTTCCCACCCAATATCCCTATAAACCCCACAACCACACCTAAAATAAAAAGAATACGAGCACAATTAACTTAATTAATTATCAATTAATAAATTCATATTAATTAACAAACAGTTAATAATAATTAAATAAGTTCCAAAACTGTATACCCATAAATCCCACAACTCACTCATAAATTCTTTGAAAAAAATTAACTTACACTATTAACATAATTAATGATCAATTAAATAATTACCATTAATTAACAATCAATAATTAATTAAAATTACATTAAATTACTTCCCATCCTCTACCCCTATAACCCCCACCACCCACATATAAAAATTAAATAAAAAACATTATTCACAATATTAACATAATTAATTACCAATTAAATAATTAATATTAATTAACAATTTTATTTTTTACACAATTAACAAAATTAATGATTATTTATTAATTAAATAGATAATATTTATAAAAAATAAACATTAATTTATTATAATTAAATTACTTCCCACCCTGTACCCACAACCCGCTATGGTACCAAAAATATTAAAAATTACTTAAATAAAATGTAATAACTACTAAAAACTTTACTTATGCATTAAAAAACCTAAAAAATATTTAAGCAAAAAAACTACAACATATACATATAAAATATATAACAAAATACATAACAAAAAATAAAAATTGATATTACTTACCTTAAATTCGATATTCTTGAGAAGGATATTCTTGCACTCTATATTTCCATTCCACGATATTCTTCACTCAATATTAATGTCAGTCAATATTTTTTACTCAATAGTCTGTCTCACCACCACGTAGGCACATGCTTCAAAGACTACACAAGATTTTATGGCTTAGTCCAAAATTTGTATTCTCATTTATAGGTTATCCTTATTAACGACCACTGCAACTATCTCTCACGATAAATTGGATCATTGTGTCTTCTGAGAAAGATGAGCACAGCAAAGACGCCCACCATGTGGCTTAAGCTTACCTTAGAGTAATCCAGTTAGTGGTTGAAAAACATTGAGACATGTACAAAAGTTGCCATGGTTGCGAATATTTAACTTTTGCTTTATTTCTGTCTCTGGTATCGATTTTAAGAGGGTGTTCTCTTAATATGGGTCCTTTTAGTTAAAAAGATGTGGACTCCTTGCCAAGACTAGGTGGCATGCTTCATTACAGGGGCGTTCATTGTCAGCAGCTAAAGTTGGAAGGTGAGCTCTGCATGAGCTCTTTTGTTTTGTTTGATATGCAGACTTTTTGTGTAGTAGCTAAGATTTTTGCAATTAGTAATGGGTTTCGGGGAGCAGTAGTGTTAAAAAATGTGTCTAGCTTAGTTAGACTTGCATAGTTATTGGTAGAAAGTACAGAGCTTGTTTTTCTCCCACCCCGATTAACGTTATGGATTGAAACACGCAGGGCCCATGAAACTGGGCGCTCACTGTTCCTGTTCTGGCATTACAAGAGAATACAGATTTTTGGAACCCACACCTTGAGAAAGTGGATGTAGCGTGTGTCAGGTGTAAGAGTGATACTAAGGAGAATTAAAAAAATTATGTTGTGCATGGAGAGGATAATGAACTATTTGAATCTGTAATCGAATAAAAGAATATATCTACAAAGAAAAACACATGAATTTCAAAATAAATTATACTTACAGATATACTTTTTGCACTTGCTCATATACACTGCCTTGTACCCATGAAAATTCCTCGGTACAGACAATGAAATTGACAACAGTTGCTATTTTGTGTTCTTAATGCACAATTTAAATGCTTGGGCTTTTACCTAACTAAACTTCCTCTATGCAATAGGCTATACACACTCAAGTAGAAGAAGGCTCACACCATACATATGTCAATCGGATATCTATAGGTTGCACAGTGAACCTTGTGAGTGCAGCACATGCGGCTATGACAGCCTTTTCTAGAGAGACAATTTCCGCTCTAACTAGATCCCATGGGTACAAAGTTATGCGGTTGGTGTAAGTCTAAAAGAAATAGAAATCATTACAAGTACTGGTAACCCACGAATGGGGTTTACACAAGATTACACCTGCGTAATAAGAATTACAAACAGCTTTAAGTAGCACACTCAAGGAAAAGCTGGGAGGTCATTGGAGAAAACATACACCCTTGGAGTTTTGGAGCACTCTAAATAGATGTAGTATCAACTCAAGGCCTGAGCTCTCAGAGCAAGTGCTCTTGACTGGAGCCTGTGAACTTTGAAGGGGGTTGGTTGGAGAAGAAGAGAGTTTTTAGATCTATAGTGGAGTTGGGAGTATGCCAGACTAGGACACTGTGGCACTGGGCATGGCCCAGCCACTACTCTGAGACGTCAGATTGGAGTCTCTGAGCAGTGCCTGGCCCAGCCTGATGCCAATAGGCGTCGAACAGTGTCATTTTTTTTCTGCACACGTCAGCTAATGGGTAGCACGCTCTGGACCCCACAATAATTCCCAACACTGGAACTGGACGGGAGGAAAATGCCACTCACCCGATTGTTCATGTATTTTATGTTGATGCTCAGTCATTTTCTCTTTAAAATCTTGATAGTGGCAGACAAGGGAACTCGGGTCACATGTAAGCTACAGTAAAGTGCCACGTTTACACCATGTTGTCAAGAGCGGTGGGAAAGCCAGGATTATAAATT